>CM064871.1:20423221-21023221 GCA_032719365.1 Prinsepia uniflora | reverse complement strand
CAGAAAACAATCAGAGGAAATTACAGTTTTACCCTCCACGCAAAAACCAATGCATGCATATCAACTTATGTTTATGAAACCATTCATATCAAAACCATCAATAAAAACCATTATTGAAAATGTTTATTGAGAAAACTGAATCAATTCCGTCATTCAAATCCAGGGCCTCATCCCAAAATCACAAATCAATCGAAAAGTACGGGAACTCGGTCCCCAAACTCGTCAAATCCAAATCATCTGGGCCACTGCCCAAAACATCAAAAAACCAATGAAAAACATCAATCATGCGAGTTGTTGGATATCAAGTGTGCCCCGAGTCTTTTAAACTCAAATTCATGCGCATAATCAAGTCTTCGCGGGATATCAACGAGTCTTTAAACTTAAAACACAAATCAACAGGCCTCGCGCGGGGGGGGGGGGGGGGGGGTGGGGGGGGGTGTTACCCTACCTAACCGAGTCTTTAAACTCAAAACATATACCGAGTCTTTAAACTGAAAACAAATAAATCTAGGGCCCTCTCCCCCCCTGTCAATCAACCGAGTCTCTTTAAACTCAAAACTAGATCCAGGAGTTTCTTTTCTTTTCTTTTTCCGGATCTTTAAACCCGAAACCATTTCTCAATCAACTAAAAACCACAGAAAATCCACATCTCGAATCGCAACAATGATTCCATAAGCCGGCATCCGGAACCATCATCCCAAACCAAAATCCAGAATTTCCTTTCCAAGTTTCAAAAACCAAAATCTGAAACATCATTTCCGAAATCAGTTCCAAAACCGAAATCTCAATCACATGAACAGGGCTCCAAGCACGAAATCAATTTTCTGAAATCCCATTTCAAATCCTTGAAATCAAATCATGTTTCAAATCCCGAAATCAAATCATTAAAACCATGATCAAATCACAAGATCAATCAAAATCTCGTAAAATGTGCAAATACGTCAATTTCTCGAAATACGTTCAAAACTGTAAACCATCAAGATCATAAATAAAATTATAGAATCACGTATAGAAAACATATAAAACATATATGCATGCATCATAAGTTCGAAGAGCAAAGTCCACTCACAGACCAGTTACGTCGCCGCCTCGATACGCGCGCACTTTAAGCCGTTCCCGACTAATCCGCTATCACCGCTTTCCAGAACCTGTCCAAATCCCACAATAAGGTCACTAAATACTTCATTAAGCTTCTACTTAAACCCCGTAATTTTCTCGAATTTTTATCTATTTTAAACTGAACTCTAAAACCTTTGGTCATCCCAAAACATATCGAGGACGATGTCAGATCGACTCGAAACTAGTCTTAAAATATTCATTACATCGAATACTTTAAAAGTCGTGTTGGTACCTTCCTCAAAAGGCGTGCCACACGCCAACACGTGCCGCCCAAAGGGGCTGTGCTTGGACCTCACGCACCTGCACTGTTCATCCATGTCCTCACGTGAACCGGGTTCGGTTCGGTCTACTGTTCAGCCAGTTCAATTGAACCGGGGTCCACGGTTTCCTCCATTTTCAACTCGTTTCCAAAATTTTTTTAGCCCATTAGCTTCGTCCTATTTTATAGAATCGATCTACCTACTAAAAACGTGAACTACAAGATAGAAAAGTACCTATTCGATCGATCCACAGTCCTTTCATTTCCTCGACTCTGTTTTACTGGTTTCCAGCCATTGCAGTTCCTTTTCCATGTCCATTAACATCCTTTTGATGCCCAAAACCTTACACAAATAACCAAATTACTTCGCAGTCACTAAAATTCATTTTGCAATTATCGACTTCAAATTTCAAACGTCACCTGCTGTCGTCGTCGTACTCTGTCCTGGTCACCACCAATCCAGTTCCAACACTGCTTCTTATTTTCATGTTAACACCAAGCTAAAACCCACGCTTGTGGTGCAATCCCTTTCTTCAGAGTCACGGTCCCTTATTTCTTTTCTATGCCTCACAGGTTTCAGGGGGCCACCATCATCCACCGTCTACGGCCACCCTGTCAGGACCCGACTCTCCTCTATCAGGTCCCAACTCATCTAGCACCATATTGTCCACTTTGGACCTCGCCCTCAGGGTTTTGTTTTTGGGAGCTCATGATGCAACTTTCTAAGGGGTCACCCATCATAGAATTGCACCAGCCTCAACTCGCTTAACTTTGGGGTTCCAATCCCCCCCAAAGCCACTTGAGCTCTCAAAAGGCCTAGCGCTAGATAGTTGTGTGCCTACACCTTTAAGGCAAACCACCAACCTCTCCCAGACCATTCCCCCCTCGCAGGAATGTGGGATCATTCCCCGTTCCCTCCAGGACACGGGTCTTACAATCCAACCCCCTTAGGGCCCAACGTCCTCGCTGGCACACTTCCCGGTCGGGGTTGATACCATTCTGTCAGGACCCAACCCTCCTCTGTCAGGTCCCGACTCATCTAGCACCATATTGTCCGCTTTGGGCCTCGCCCTCACGGTTTTGTTTTCGGGAACTCATGGTGCAACTTCCCAGGGGGTCATCCATCATGGAATTGCACCAGCCTCAACTCGCTTAACTTTGGGGTTCCAATTCCCCCCAAAGCCACTTGAGCTCCCAAAAGACCTAGTGCTAGATAGGTGTGTGCCTACACCTTTAAGGCACACCACCAACCTCTCCCAGACCATCCCCCCTCGCAGGAATGTGGGATCATTCACCGTTCCCTCCAGGACACGGGTCTTACACACCCCTATGGCAGCACCACCACTTCCCTCATCCTCATGTCTCTCACTTCCATGCTCAACCATTAGAAACATGCTGAAGATCGAAGGAAAATGAGGAGAATTTGTCAAGCCTTGTTTCCTGTTTTCCACCTTGCACGAATTGCACTTTGATTTTAAAGATAAATTAATGAGGCGGCAAAGAGGTTCCACACACCTCTAGACCTGAGACACGTGTTCCAATCTTAAGACACCACCATTGTAGAGCAACCAAGTGTCCTGATCTCACTGGGCATACATTCCAAGACAACCAAACGACCATTTTACCCCTGCCATGCAAAAATACAATTTTGCCCTTCGTATTCCTAGACCCGTAACTCCGTCATCCGAACTCCAATTGTCTCATGCTGCCTGTCGTTGAAATCAGGGGATCGAGACCTACCTAACAGCCCTTGAATTTCGTTGAAAGTCCATGTTGTTTGAAAAGTCAACAAATTGCCCATATTCAGTAAAATTACCAAAATACCATTCAACTTCCGAACGTCATAACTTTTTCCTCGAATGTCGGAATCGGTCGTGCCACCTGTCTATGAACTCGTGACGTCCCAAACTACATCACGGTCATCGGTCATAGTCCATTTGACCACCCAACCAAAAGTCAACTGTTTGCCCACTTCCAAGGGCAAAATCGTCATTTTGCACCGTCCGTCCGAAAGCATCCCACTAATCACTGATTAACTTCACTAATCCGTCATTAATCACTAAACTAATCCCGATTTCTGGAACGGGTCGTTACACTAATACTTATAAGTGGCAGATGAAACCTTAATTCGTCCATATAAATGGCTACTTTTAAACCAATTAACAACACTTTCTGCTTTTGTAAGAAATCTGGGTCATTGAGCAACTGAATCGATTCACCATAATTTGAAGAAAAAAAACACCGGTTTTAATCGAAATCGAACCGAACCGAACCGCATTGGAGGAAAAACTAAACCGAACCAACTGATTCCCCAATAGGTTTCGGTTTGATTTCGGTAAAAAAACCGAACCGAAAAACGGATTAGCACACCTAGCTGGTACACTGGTGGTTGATATGGCAGAGGATAGTACAATTGTGATGATGAAGGATACCGATAAGGAGGATGTTGTGCATAAAATAGATGCTGATGAGAAGATGGAGTTTAATCAGAAGTTGAACGTTGCTAGGAGAAAGATTGTTGGTGAGAGGATGATCGTTGTTGAGAGGATGACCGTTGTGTTGGAGACCTTTGTTGGGAAGGAGACTCTTGTGAAGGCGAATGTGATGGTTGCTGTTGTGAAGATAAAACCATTTGCTTAAACTCTTCTATCTATTTTTGTTGTCACTCATTGATTGCCTGCTAAAGCTCAA
Source organism: Prinsepia uniflora (assembly GCA_032719365.1). NCBI lineage: Eukaryota > Viridiplantae > Streptophyta > Magnoliopsida > Rosales > Rosaceae > Prinsepia > Prinsepia uniflora. Next base: position 21,019,152 of record CM064871.1, on the reverse strand, counting down.
AAATTTCCTGCAACCACTATGCCATTTTGGTCTTAGACGACAGTGAAAAACTGTCATCTGATTACAAAAAAAGTGTTGTCTATATGAGTGTCATCTATTTGAATAAGATCAGACTACACTTATTAACTGTCATCTAAAGTAACATTTAAAAAACTATTGTCTGTTGTACCATTAGAAAACACTTTTTTTAAAAAAAAACTGTCATCTATGAACCCTTAAGACGACAGTTTTTTTTTTTAAATGTCGTTTAAGACTATTTCAGACGACGGTTTTTTCCTTAACTGTTGTCTAAAATATCACAATATTAGATGTTTTTTTTTCATTTTCGATTTACGTCCTATACATCCCCACCCACAAAAACAAGTTTTGAATCACTTAAACATTGAAATTAGAAGAAAGTCGTATATATATATATAAATCTTTAAAAGAAATCCATACAACATTCTTACAAGGTCTCAGCAAACTCATCTAAAAACCATCTAAAACCATGGTATGATAGTGAAACATCAAGATCTTAGTAAAATTATCTAAAAATCATCTAAAAAAATCGTCTTAAAAATAATAATCTAATCCCATTCTGCCTGTAATACTTGAACATCAAGGTCTTAAAAATGGGAACAACAGTTATGGGAAAAGTGGAATCTGGTTCAGTGCGGGAGGGGAATTCGTTGTATGTCATACCAAATAAGGTGTTGCCCTGTTTCTTACAGAAATGTTTTTGTCTTTTTTTCCCTCATTATACTTTACCTTTTATACTGCTTTATACTAAAAATTACAAATGTACACATTGATTTTTAGGTTCCTGTGAAAGCTGTTGCTGTATTCATCGATGAAGATAGGGACAAATGTGCAGACCTGGTGAAAATCTCCGGGGTTAGATTATCGGGCATTGATGATGATGACATATTGTCTGGTTTTGTTTTATCGAGTGTTGGTAAGTTCACTTTGATGGAATTTCACTATATTTTTTGTTTATTCTTAAAGAGTTGCTTTCCTGAGAAATTAGTTTCCTAGTATTATAGTCCTTAGTTAAAAAAACGATTATTGTCGCACACTTATTTCCTCCCTTGAAAGTTTGAAGCATAATCCAATACTTAGTTGTTCATAAATACTGCACTGTTTTTCTTTTTCATTTAAATGAAGAGACTATTGTTGACTTGCTTTTCAATAACTATTTTTTCCCCACTTATGGTTTGTATGGGAGTCTTTTATTTGCTTCTTTTCTAATAGAGTATTTTTTTCTGCTTCGTTAGGTTTTCGGAAAGCGGGTATTCCAATTACTATAATTAAGCATTCTAATTTGCGCTTTCTGTAGTTTTTTTTTTTTTTCCGTTGTTCCTTTGATTCTATTATTCTTGGGAGTTCTAGAATAGCCTTTGACTTTTATTATGTAGGCCAACATGTTCTTCTGATCTCTTTGGACCTTGATTTGATTGTTTTTGCCAGTTATGGAACGACCTTTGAATCTAATTGTGACAGGACAGCTAATCTTCCAATCTCTTTTGAGCTTACCACTTGCAAATTTGTTTGGGAGTTTTGGGAACAGCCTTAGTGATGTAGAAACATGTTTAAGATAAAGGAGCAGAAAGAGAACTGATTTAGACTGACGAGAACATAACAAGAAGCATATATCATGGTTTAGAAGGTAAAGGAGAGAAAGAGAACAAATTTAGACTAAGAAGGGAGATAATTTTTCATTGATCAGGTCAGTTTGTATTGAACTTGAAAGTAATCTAATTCCACCTAGAAACATGAAACACCATAAAATTAAGAAACACCATAAAATTAGCAAACACTCCTTTAATTTATTTACATGCATTCAGTGTTCTTGCCTACGTTTTTACTCCCATGGACCCATGGTATTCAAATTCTAATAAAACCTTAACATGTAATTTGACATGTGAAATCTGGAACCCAGTTTGACAACATTTTGGTCACTGATGAGCCTAACTATGCAAAGCAGTTGGCTGAGGAAACTTGGGACAAGCACAAAGATGTATGTGATCTAATATATCATTTTCTTTAGGTCTTTAGGCACGAATGTTGCACATTTGATATCAAATAGTTATCAGCTGTTCTAATTTTTTTAATATATGTTGTTACTACGTTCAGGTTAATCAATCACAAGAGGGTCAATATACATAGTTGTGCCTGCAGGTGAGGGTTCTGTATCTTTTGTGTATTGCAGAATTGTTTGGTGAGTCCCTCCTTTCTTAGCCGTTGGTCTGAGTTAGTGGAAGGCTGGAACTAACAATAGTTAACTTGACAGATAAGAAACAACAAAAGGAAGATAGCAGTGCATCACAGGAAGATACCAGCATAATTGATGAAGTATTAAAAAATTACACATCATAATGATATTGAAACAAAAAAATCTAAACCTTGAAATCTGGGATGATCACAGATGAGCTATTTCTTGGCTTTATGAGCTGTTTTGGCATGATTTTTCCGAGTTTTCTCGTCTCTGCGAGTGTTGTAATGAGGGTTTTTCCGTTGTGAGTGAATGAAGTGGAATGAGCTTTTGTGTTGTTGTAATACGACTAATACTTGAATGATAACAATTTTTATGCTACTTGATTATATTTTTGTGGTTATCTTCTACAATTTGTGTGCTACTCGCCAATAACGGTTTAAATTGAATCGATTTTTTATTTTAATGAATTTATGATCACTTTAAGTGGGATGTGTATGAGAATACATGTACGAATATTTCTTGAAAGAAACATATGCTTAAGTAATTTAAAATTAATAAGTGATTTAAAATTAATAAGAAAATAAGTTGGATGAAGTAATATTTTTAATATCCGCCTATCTCAACACAAAAACGATTGTCTACATTACAGAAAATCTATCATCTATTAGGCTAATAGACGGTAATTTTCCTGGGTTTAGTATTTTTTTTTTCAAAAGATGACAGTTTTTTTTTTAAAAAACTGTCGTCTAATGCTACTTTAGACGACAGTTGTCGTCTGTTATTATTCAAATAGACGACTTACATAAACAACACTTTCGTTTTTGCAATTAAATGTCAGTTTTTCACTATCGTCTTAGATAAAAAATGGCATAGTGGTTCTCTCCGAGAGAAAGTATCATGCTGTCTAAATTGCTGGTCTATCAACTTTGACTAAATATTTCTAATCCTCTACTTTTCAATTTGTTGGCCTCTATCTTCTACAATTGTCTTGAAGACACTGTTTTCTGTGGATTTGAACTCGTGCTGGTTCTTTAATTTTGTTGTCCTGTTGGTGCTCGATCACATGATAATGGGAAGCTGGGTTAAAGGCAAACTTTGGAATTCTTTGTATCTGAAGTACCAAAAACAGATCAATATATAGTACACACTATACACTAAACGAAATATATATACGCCAATTTTCTTATTTCAATAAAAATACATTATTTATGCTTGGAGAATTAATGTCACAACTCCTTATTACGTACATACAAACAAATAATACGTATAGAAATAACAACATAATACATACAATTACGTAATCAATACGTGTATGCAGAAATGATTAAATTAATTAACCAATAAAAGGAACCCTAGTGACGAAGCTATCTGTATCGACCCAGATACGAACCCTATCAGGCACACAAACAAGATCTGCGGGCACAATGGTTCCTTCTAGCACTACCTCTACGTTGACAGTAGAATTCTCCCTCTTAACGGTTGCTTCTGCAATTCTCCCCTCCACCCCCAGCAGCTCAGGCCATATGTACTTACCTGCATATATCCCGTGTATATATTGTTATTAAAATTAATCAATTCATAAGTACTAGTTAACTAATCATCATTAATTATATATATCTTGCACTATATCAACTCAAAAACTAGTCAAATGTGGCCATAGTTCTCTTTTTTGTTGTTGAATTTCGTCCAGAAAATAGTTTTTCCAAAAACATTTGAACGAGGTCGCCTTAACGTACAGAACTCCTGCAACATTATTAATATTTATCTTGTAGTTGATGAAATATATACATATATATATATATATATGATACGAAGCATACACTCATGTTCGAATCCTTAATTTTCTACTTAATTACGTACAGTACGTATATGATTCATATAAAATGGCATGTATTTATATATTATAAAATTTCCATCATATGATTCATACCTTGACTACCTTCACAACGATCAGATGCCATCCTCGATTTTTTCTTTCTAGTAAACTATTGTTTGTGATGTATTAATTGGGAGGAGGAAGGGATAGATGGATGCTATATTTATAGAAGAATGGTTGGGAAGGTTGTTGGTCGTCAATATTGACTAACTGGATGTTATTTAGTAATTAATGGTGGCAATTAGGAAACTCACCGAATCGTGCAAATCGCCAAGGTTGTCACTTTTCAGTGCTTTTCAAAGATTGGCGATCGGTGGCTTTAATAATATGTAAAAGCAAAGTGAAGAATGATTTATAATTTGGTTTGAAATGAATAATAACAACAAAGTCAGCTACTTTTGTGAATGCTGATCATGAATGCTAGCTAGTTTGTAGGATATACATACCGTTTTCGGTACGTATGTTAACAAGTTGGAAAAGTAGCTGCTGTTCGTAGAAGCACCCTTCATATATTGAAGATCGGTGGTCTTAAAGGATATATAATTTGGTTTGAAATGAATGCTAGTTTGTAGCATATGCACGTTATCTGTGTGGAATCCAAAACCACCCAAGAATATAGAGCTGTCATATGGCTCGTAATTCCCAAAATGTCCAATTTTCTTCTGGCAATGACATTAATGGCCCACAAACACATGCACATTAAATAATGTATTTTCAGCTAAATATATTATTTAATCGGGTTAAAATCTCAATAATATTAATTACATCATTCTTAATAATAGAAAATTAATATTAATATTAAATTTCTTAAATTATCCTCATAATGAGCAATTGTTATAATAATTAAATAATATATTTTATTAAAAATATATTATTAATTACAAAATCGATGGATCAATCAGAATACTCCGAGACTCACAAGATTTCTCTATAAATAGTGAAGCTCATTTCACTTTCAAGGTAACTCGTTTTTTCACTTCAAAGTATTTCATTTCCCTCTCTCAAAACTAACTTAGGCCTCAAAGTGTTTTTGCTTGAACAACCCCTGGGTAATCGATCTAGGCAACAATAGCTAATTGTTTGCTGTTTGTATGGATTGTAAAAACTTTTTGCGACGAGTATGATTGTTACTTCAACAATTGGTGTTTTCATTGAGAGCCGATTGAGAAATACTCAAGGGGAGCTCTCACGATCGTTCATCGTTCTTCAACATTGTTCATTGTTCTTCAGACTTTGTTCATCCTTCATCATACTTTGTTCGTCATTCATTGACAATGTTCGAAGTTCTTGAACGATGTTCATCGTTCTTCAACTATGTTCATCATTCATTATACCTCTTTCGTCATTTATCGACTATGTTCGCAGTTCTTGAACATTGTTCATCAGTCATGTTCATCGTTCATTATATTTTGTTCATCGTTTATTGACAATGTTCGAAGTTCTTGAACGTTGTTCATCGTTTTTCAACTATGTTCATCGTTCATTATACCTCATTCATCGTTTATCGACTATGTTCGAAGTTCTTGAACATCGTTCATTATACTTCGTTCGTCGTTCATCTACTATGTTCGAAGTTCTTGAAAGTTGTTCATCGTTAATCAGAAAATTCCATTCAATCCTCGTGATTCATCATGGTTAAGGCACGACGATCCATTCAATTATTTAAAGGTAACGTTTCAGCATTTGCCGCTCGGAATGGGAATGAAGCAAACACTGTGTCCCTAGAAAAGCATCCAAAGCCTTCTCTCAGGCGAAGCATCAAAGCCTTCGCCCTCGGAAAGCCACAACGTCTTCGCCCCTACGAAGAATCCAAAGCCTTCGCCCCTGTGAAGCGCCAAAGTCTTCTCCCCCGTGAAGCAACCAAATTCTTTACCTCCGCGAAGCATCCAAATCATTCGCCTATGTGAAGCACCAAAGTCTTCGTGCCTACGAAGCATCCAAAGCCTTTGGCCACATGAAGCATCTAAGCTTTCGCTTCCTCGAAGTATCTAAACCTTCGCCTCTACGAAGAATCAAAGCCTTTGCCCACGCGAAGCGCCAAAGTCTTCGCCCCTGCGAAGAATCAAAATTCTTTGCCCATGCGAAGCAATCCAAGTCTGCGCTCATGCGAAGCATCAAAGCATTCCCCCCCCCCCCCCCCCCCCCCCCCCCGGCGAAGCTCCAAAATACTCACTCATGCGAAGCATTTAAAGTCTTCGCGCAAGCGAAGCATCAATATTTTCATCCCTGCGGAGCATCAAAGCCTTCACGCTCGTGAAGCATCCCTACGAAGTATCCAAACCATTCGCTCCCACGAAGCATCCAAATCATTCGTCCCCGCAAAGCATCCAAATCTTTCTCCCTCAAGAAGCACCAAAGCCTTTTGCCCCCTCGAAGCATCCAAAGCCTCCCAAGCCTCCAAAAAGCAATCCAAGTCTACATCCTGGAAGCAGCCTAGGACTCTATCCGGGAATCACTTAGGAGAATTGGAGTCGAAACGTTCTTAGTGGATACTCACGGCTGCAATGGGGAAATTTGACAAACTTACAAGTTCCGAAGTTAATTCAAACAATTAAAAAGTTTGTAGAAGAAGCTTCGAGCATGAATTCGAAAATCCAGATAAACAAAATTTTCATCTCTATTCGAAAATTAAAAACTACTCTATGATAATTCTGGGGGCAAGACACCAATGCCTATCATCCTTTGAGACTTGGTCCATGCTTCAGCCAAAAATAGTGGAAAAGCCATCCACCATTTCCAACCCCCAACCTCTAGCTTCAGCTCCAACTATTTGGAAGGGACTCCGTTGCAACTCCTCATATCCAACTTTAGCTCCTTATTTTCTTTTCGGAGCAAAGTTGTGGGGGCATATGATAGCAAAAACCGTTCTAGTCTCAATTGTTGGATTTCCACCCTTATTGAATTTCCACCACCAAGAACTTGATCCAGTGCACAAAAATATTCACAAAAATTCTGTGCCGACTAGACAACCTCGTTGGGCTTAGGCAACCAGGAATAATGCCCTCGAACAGACTTAGAAGACCATTGAGGACTTGACTTATTCTCAGGATGCATGTCAAGTCTCTGTTTGTTGTTCTTCTTCAGGATAACCGGAAGTGTCAAATACAATGGAGTGCTCAGCTACTTCTTGACCAAGCTTTTGGAAGGTCTTCCACCATCCAATCTTTTCGAGAATAAAGGTTTCAAACTCAACTGATGACCAAAGGAGGAATTCTTTCTATTGTCCACTAGTCAAATTTTTTCCCTTGCAACATTTGTGAGACCACGTGGAAAAGCATCTTTCGTCAAGCTCCACAAAGAAGGCATTGGAAAGGCAATCTAATTGCAAACTTTCCATGCCATCAATTTTTTGGATTCCTCAAACTCCAGGTCCTTCCACAGAATGGACTCGCATTACGCGAACCGCCATGCTTCCACAATGAAAAACTTTCAAATTGCTCCAGAAATACACCTTGTCACATCTTAGAATGATTGTCTTGCAAAAATAAACAAGTCATCATTTGGATTATTGGAATAGATGTTCAGAGCTATCATGAATATGCCAAAACCGTAGGACTAACAATATATAAAATTTTACATACACTTATGTTAAAGTTATATATAAAAAAATATATATGTTGCCTCCACAATTGACACCATCAGTGCAACTTCACAATCGATCGGGGCCCACCACTTTAGCGAAGCACTCCACTCTATACGCAAGGCAAGGGACAAGTGCAGCATGACACTTGGAAAATCTTAACTACCAGCCTCAACCTCCAATTCGAGAGCAACACATGGCGCGTCCCCACTAACACTGACACGACCCATCCCAATCCCTCCCACGATTATCGCGGGATGTGTCATGCTCCCGTCTGACACGAAATGTCACACAAGGGATAACTCAAAACCTCAACCCGTTCGGGGCTTCCAGAGCACGCCAGGATCGGTGGAGGAGTGCGATGTCTTGGTCTCTGCTACAACTCGCATCTGTGATAAACTTGAAGGGCATTAAAACCATTAAAAGCTGTGCGTGGACGAAAATCAAAAGTTTAATAAAAGTGCATTTCATAACAAGACATTTATGCCCTTCACTAAAAAGAATGCATGCAATCGAAAACCGAAAATCAAACATTTACTTTAATTAAATCATTAGGGCCTTAGCCCAAAACCATAAATCCAAGTTGGAACTCAGCCCAAAACCGAAATCCAAACCATGTGGGTCCCTGACAGGACCCGCCCCGATCCCCCCTGGGACCACACGGGACGTGCCCTGCTCCCGTCTGACACCCGTTATTAAGATACCAAAAATACCCTTATTGAAGATAAAATGCATAAAGAAAATCCAAAGTTAAGTCATACATAGCACACCACACAAAAACTCAAATACAAATAGTGTCAGACAAGGGATGGTTCCCGAATACAGTTTATTGAGCACGACTCTAGACACACTACGTGCCAACCTACCCAGCAGTAGGGTTCAGGTACGCAACGTAAACCTATGCCTCTTCCTCCTCGGGATCCTCCTCCTCGATAGCACTACCTGGAGGGGTAGTAAAACAACAAAGGTGAGTGGGCCGAAACTCAAGGTTTATAAAGTAGTTTACCATTTCGAAAACATATAGCTTTTCCCCTCCGTTTTCCGAAAAGACATGCATAGTATCATAAACCACAAAACCACATAGTCATAAGCAGAATAATATCAACATAATATAATCTTAGTCACTGCACTATACATCCCAACCCTGACATCCCAGATGCCTGACGTCCCAGACGCCCAATAAGGTCACAGTCTCAAGGCTACGCGTGCCACCCGGGGTCTCAATCCCGAGTCCAAATCCCGAACCAAGTCCGAGCATGGCATTCTAGATGCCTGACGTCCCAGACGCCCCATAGTAGCAATCCTGCTTCTGAGTCACTCTACGGTCCGGTCCCTCCGTAGAATGACTCCTCACAGGCAATGCGCCGTGACCACTCCGGTGTACCTACATCCGGAGGAGATAGAATCCTAGGGTAGATCCATACAGTGCAGTACCACAGATAATATCGAAATCCATTATATATATATATGACTCCAAACCATTCATAAACAACCAGACGGGTCTCATGCCCAAACATCGTAATACGTGCCATAAATCATACTCAAGGTAAACAGATACTTTTACTCAAATCACATATAGATATAGTAGAAAGTAAAACAGTTATGCATGCCGAAGTTTAGTGAAATCAAAGGCCCACTCACAGTACAATCCCGCTGCAATCCCGAGCGTAAAGCCCCGTCCAAGGTTTAAAGTACAATTCCTGTCATGCCCAAAACATACGTAAAGGTCACTTTAAGTCCCTACTAAACAACTACGAAACCCTAGACTGAAACCGGCCCGGGAAAGCCGTCTGAACACGCTTCCCAAGGCGTCAAACCCTAATTTGACCAACTTAACGATCTCCGATCGACACGAAACCACCGCCATTGGATCCGTATCGTCGAAACCTTGAAAATGGCACTGGTCCCACACAAAATACTGTTCACACGCGCCCCCCACGCGCCGGTCAACCCTCTGGTCAACAGTGCTACAGTGATGCTGACGTCAGCATGACGTCACTGCTGACGTCAGCATGACGTCACCACTGACAGTGTCAGAGGACACGTGTCAACAGCCCATTGGTCCCTGGTCTGACAATATTCTAACATGATGATGTCATCATGACGTCACTGCTGACGTCAGCATGATGACGTCATCAGCTACAGTAACCGGGTCTGCGAATCGGGTCACCGCAGACCCACGGTTCGACCCGATCACAGATCGTGATTCCGACCACCAAAATCGATGGGATTTGTTCCTATGAACTCGTCTGAACATGTTCTATGGCTCTGTGTAATCAAAACAGATTTTTAAGTTCGAGAAATCACCTGAAAAACGACGGGGAATTGGCTGCCGGTTCTGGTTCGTCTTCTCCGGCGAGCCGTCACGCTTCCAGCCACCAACTCAGGTCCAAAACGCTCGTCTAGTCCCCTAGGTTAAGTCTCAAAAACAACCCAACATGTTTAACGTTAAAAACGGACAGTTCGAGGCAGGGAAGGAAAATCGGCCTTCACGGGTTTGCAGGCTTACCGCCGCCGTGTCGCCGCCGTGGGCTGCCCAGTCCAGTCCTACGCCGTCCAGAGGTCACAACGGTCCTAACCCTAGGTTGGTTCGAGCCCAGACGTCACGGTTTGGATGGTTGGATGGTTTTGGGCTGCACGGGTTCCTCACGGGTCTGTGGGTTTTCCGGGTTGCTCCGCCGTCCGTGGTGGTGGTGATGGCCGTCTGGAGGTGGCTGAGGGGTAGGCTGGTGTGTGGGTTGAGGCTGAGGGATGGTGTGATCGCTGGTGTGTTTGTGCAGAGAATGAGAGGTTGCACGGTTTGAAGGAATGGAAATGAGAGAATGAATTCTCTCATGGTTTTTAAAACAGAGTGATCAAATGGAATGGAGGGCTGAGATTGAATCTGAGTTAAGAGTGAAGGGTGAGGATTTAAGGAAATTAAACTAATTAATTAATCACATGGCAGACCAAGATCCAGATTGTTGGGGATGATGTGGATGGGGTAGATGAGTGACATGTGTCACTCATCAAGGGTCCAGATTGATTGGGTTAAAGTGTATCAGATTATAATATTTTATTATTATTTTAAGTTCCGAGTCTCGGTTAGTTCGGTTACGTTCTTGACCATAACTTTTTCGTCGTAAGTCCGATTTCAGCGTGCCGCCTGTCTACGGATTCGTATCGACGAGACCTACGTAACGGTCATTGGCCCTCGTCCGTTGGACTTCCCGGGTCAAAAGTCAACATTTGGCCCCCAAATGGCCAAATTACCAAAATGCCCCTCGACTTCCGAACGTCACAACTTCTTCCTCGAACGTCGGAATCGAACGTGCCACCTGCCTGTGAACTCGTGACGTCCTAAACTACGTCACGGTCACATGTCAAAGTCCTAAATACTTCCCGAGGTAAAAGTCAACTATTCCCCCCCTCAGGGGCAAAACGGTCATTTTACAATAAAATAATAATTACGAAAGTTCGGGTCATTACAGTCCCTGCCCAAATCCATTAACACTGAAAACCAAATCATAAAATAAATCTGAAATCCAAATACATAATCCAGTAAATCCATGAATCACAATTCCATCAAATACCGTTATATACCAATCCTCGACATCTCAGAGGCCTGGCGTCCCAGACGTCATGTCACGATCCAAGCTACGCGTGCTACCTGAGGTCTCAACATGAGTCAATCTCTGACATCTCAGATGTCTGACGTCCCAAATGTCTAACAATCCCTCTCCTGAGTCACTATACCGCCCGGTTGTTCTGTGCAGTGACCCCTCGCTGGCAATGCGCCGTGACTACTCCAGCGTCCAAGACGACTAGAGGAGATAATCCATAGATATAAGGATTGTATATGGAAAACCATATCATAAATCATCTCAAACCGTTCAAATGGGCCTATGCCCGGGTCGAAATCACATTCATAAAACACAACTGGGCCTCATGCCGGATTTCGTAAACCAACTAGCCCTCTGGCCCGATGCCTCATTCTATCAAATTGACTCCAAGTCCGATAGTTCGTAAACCAAATGGGTCAAAACCCCGATTCCATATTTCCAAATCAAAAATCATTCCATCGAACCATTATTAAAACCACAATCACGTAGAAATACAGTATAAACCATAAATCTCGATATACGTGCAAATATGAAAATCATCGCGAAATACGTGCAAATATGTAAATCACCAATGCCACAATCATCATCATAGAAATCACATATGTAAAACATATAAAACAGTTATGCATGCATCACAGTTTAGAAAATAAGGTCCACTCACAGAGCATCCTACGATGCTACCTCGATATGCATGCCCTAAGCCTCCCTGGGCTAAATCACCGTCCTCGGAACTTCCGAACCTATCCAAATCACATTCTAAGGTCACTAACACATCCAAACACCTTCCACTAAATCCCCGTAATTTTCCCGAATTTTTAAATGTATTTAAACTTGATCCTAAATCTTCAGACATCTCGAACTATATCGAAACAATGTCCGATTGACTCGAAACCAGTCCCAAAATGTTTGTTACATCGAAAGGATGATTGCATATGTTGATCGTATGTCCCAGAAGTGCCCCACGGGCCCCCACGCGCCGCTACAAGCGACTGCGCGTGAATCCCATGCGCCTGGTACTGTTCATCATCAACCTCCAGCGAACCCGATCTGAACCGGTTCATTGGTTTTTGGTTCAACTGGACTGACGAGACCGGTTCTCAGCCGTTCCTACATCTTTTTCAAGCCTTTCAACTCTCATAGGACCAACCCGTGTACCAAATCGAAGCACCAACCCGTGTACTACAACCATGCCCTACCGTTGATCCCGACCACCGCAAGCTTTGGTTTTTGTCCCAATCAACTCCTAGGACCTCCAGGAACCACTTCCAAACATTAGAATTATGTAACAAACACTAAAATTCAAGTTTCCATTTTTAATCACAAAACCTTACCCTGTCGGTTTCACTGCCACTGTCCATAAAACCAAGCTCAAACCTCTCCGTTTTTTCCCTAGAACAAGTCCTAACACACAGAAATGGCTCATACACGTCACGATTTGAGGTTTCGAAAATGAGAAAATATGGGGGTTCTCGGGTTTCCAGCTTACTGTCGTTGTGTCGCCGCTGTGAGTCCTCTTTGGTGGCTCCCCTAGCTTCTTAGCTTCCTTCCACGTTCAAAATAGCAACGGGTTGAGGTATGTTCGTGAATGTTTAGGTGGTTTGGGGTTTTTGTTCTTCATGTTTTTGGGTGGTGCACGGGGTTTTCATCAACAGAGATGACGATGGTGATGATTTGATGATAAAGATGATATCTGATGAAGAAGGTGAAGTCGATCTGCTGATGGTGATGAAGTTGATGGACAGTTTGAGTTGGGTTATGGTTCTTGAGTTTACGGGTTAGAGGGATATGGGAGAGAGAGATGTAGTTTGGTGTTTGATGAAGATGATCAGATGAGTGACCAGCTAAGAGAAATGAATGATGAGGATGAAAGGGCTAAGAGAGATAGACGGTTAGGATTGTGAGATGAGTGATGAGTGAATAAAAAATATATATATAATTAGCCAATGGGACAAGATCCCTATTTTATGGAAAGCCACCCATGGGATGAGTGACAAGTGTCACTCATACAAGGGCCCCACACAAAATACAGCCAATTAGATTTTAATTAATATTTAATCCGAATCTCGAGACCTAAGTTCCCCATTTTGGTCCCGTGACCATAACTTCTCCGCTCGACATCCGATTTCGATGTAAAGCCTGTCTACGTACTCGTAACATCTCGATCTACGTAATGGTCCTCAGTCATTGTATGTTTGACTCACCGGGTCAAAAGTCAACATTTTGCCCAATTTAGGGACAAAACGGTCATTTTACACCGTCAGTCTGAATTCACTCAACTAATCCCCGATTAGTCATTCCAAATCAACAATTAATTAATATTAAATCCCGATATTCTGGACTGGTCGTAACAAACATTAATAGTTTCACGACACGTGGCAATCTCCTTTCAGCAATTGCACAACCGAAGACTAGCGCTGGCCCACCAGCTCACTCTCCAACCTTCTACCTTGCTTGTCAAGAAAACACATTGGTGAAAACCTCTGTATCTATTTACCAGAAGCTCCCACAAAATAAAATTTCAAGACTTCGCTCGAAGTATGTCTTCATGCATCTTGACATAATCGTCTCTGAAAATGGAGTATATCGCCAATTAAATCATTGCGATCAAACTCTTCTAGCTCCCAAAATCGTCAAAAAAGTGAAACTGTATAAAGAAACTAATTATTAATTTCTTAAATTATATATATATATGCGCAAATGTGTGCGGCAACAAATGTCTCCAATTGGGCGTAGACCAAAGAGTCAAAAGCTAAAAACAAAAAAACAAAAAGCAACCATTAAAAGCAGCCGCCAACTTTCTCTCATTTCGCCAAGTTAAGGGCACATCGCACTTTCATTTGGATTGCCCAATATTTCTTAGTAGCCTTGCCTTCAAAGATAGATCATCAAAGAGAAAGATAAGGAAGTGTTAAAAAAATAAGGGAAAAAAAGAAGAACAAGGTCTTCCCACCTTAGTACACTACACCAAATTTAGCTTTAGACAACACCTTATAGACAATAGAATTTATAAAACTATTGTATATACTAGTTTAGACATCAGTTTTATAATTTTTGTTGTCTTATATATAATATAACATCAGTAGTTAAATATACGGTTATCTTTACCCCTCTTTTAACAACTGTAAAAATTAACTATTGTCTTTACCTCTCATTTAACATCAGTAAAATAGAGCACCGTTGTCTAAAGTTATCAAAATTTGAGATGCTTTATAAATTTTTCAAAGCGAAAACTCATATGTCAAACACGCGTGCTACTTTTCAGTTCAATTAGAAACTCCACGCCAGGTCCCGATTTCAATCCAATAGCTTATCCAATTATGAATTTTTTTTTCACATTCTAAACCTAGATGCTCGATCTCTCTCTAAGTCACCTTCCATTATCATTCTAAATCGTAACTGCTCAATCTCTCCCTCTTGTAGCCACCGTCAAAGATCGAGCAGAAGACGTTTGACGAGCTCTGCCAGTAGATCGTTGAAGAACGCAACGCTTCGAAATTTGTCTTTCAGGGGCTCAGCTTCTTCATGTAAGCAGTTTATACCTTTTATAACTGCAACGACCGCACCTTGATATCCCCCAGTCAGTTAGGGTTTCCTTATCCCCTAGTCACCTTTTAATGTCGCGCCGTGCTTGCCTTTACCTTCGCTTCCGGTGTTCTGCAGCGCATCGTATTAGGAACTTCAGTTGTTTGACTAGCCAAGTCGTAATAGTGAGTGGTTAAATCAGCCTGACGTAGCTATTTCCAGAGGATTACTGATCTGCTTTGAGACACTGATGTCTTTTACTTGTAAGTGTGCTCTATGTTTTTCTCATCGCTTTCATTTCCAGGTTTAATTTTTCAAAATTGATAAAATGAATGAGCTCGATGCTCCTTGGAGTTGTATTTTGTTTAATTTCTCAGTTACGATTAGAAATTGGAAGTAGTTGTTTGATAATGCCTGCTACTATTTGTGAATTTTCCTTTTTTACAATGAAGAAAAGTTGGATTGTTAACTTCTAAATTTTGCGATTTTCTGGAAGTTGCTACAATTAATTAATCTGGAAAAATTATAGTGATTATTGATTAAGATTAGTTCTCTATCTTCACTAATATATCTTCACTAATAGTTGGAATTACTTGCGATGAGTTTGTCAAATGTCATTTACTGGTAGCTTGTAGTACTAGTAAGTAATTTGGAATAACGAAATTGTTCAATTCCTCTGTACTGCTTAAGATCTGATAGATTGTGGATTGTGTTAGTACAAATGTCTAGTGAGCTCTCTTGGTTTGATTTTGTTTGTTTTTCTTTTTCCATTATGGTGTTATTGCTCATATATGATTTCTTGTACAGTAACCTTAGAGAGGATGCTAGGGCAGTGCCATTTTATTATTTCGAACCTTTAAAACTTCATGACGAAGTTCTTCAGTACAATCCAGGAGCATTTGAATGCAATAGTCCAGGTAAATCAAGTATTTAGTTGCTTCATACCTGCTTCGATTTTTACCTTTAATGGTCATGCTTTTGTTCAAATTTGTTGTAGATGCTACCTTTGGTTTCCTACATGTTACTTTTTTTTTCTCTCCAGAATAAAAATTGCATACGTCTAATTTCTATTTAATGTGGTGGAAGTTAAATGTGAAAGCCATTTTTCATTGCTAATCAATAGGCCTGTACATATAACCTGATTGAGTAACGCAATCACATCTCTCTGGTGGAAGAACTTTTGGTGAAAATATAGAATTAGTTAATGAATATAGACTTTACTAACAACAATATTTATTAGATATTATAAAATTACTGTACGAGCAACAATATTGATTAGATATTATAAAGTTGATATCATTATCTTTTGGTATCAAGGCTCAAGTCACGAAAGTTAAGAGTGATAAATGATAGTTGTGCACGTACACATGGTATTCACTTAATATTCAAGCCAGAGTAGGCTAATTAAAGCTTAGAAAACTAATATTTTTTTAAGTGATGTTGTGTTGCTTAATCATTGAAAGAATTATAGAAAATTTCCAGGATATGTCTCTTCCTTGCTCTATTTAGATGATATATTTGCATTGAAAATATATATATCAAACCAAAAAAATTAAATCTATCTCTAGATAGTACAGCACCTGACAAGAAGCCCTTCAAGCCTAGCGTACCTATAACGAGACGTGCTCAAAGAGACTATGACACACCTAGCAATAATCAACTCAATAATATTCCTCCAAATGTATGTGTACGTACTTGTCGGTTATCAATCATCTTTCTGCCCTTCTTTTCTCTTAATCTAGAAGATGTTGCAAGATATATCTACACCTCCTTCTAGAAAACCAAAATCCAAGAAAAAAACTAGTGATGCCACTACATCATTAGTTGAACCAGATCCCACAGCAATTCAAGGATGTTCAGGGGTTTAGAACTCTCTCTCCCTCTCTCTCTCACACACACATTCTTTATTTTCAATTATCAGGTGATAACTTTGCACCATATTTTTTAGATGCCACCATTGGATGCTTTTGTGAGTTGGTTGAGGATTTCTATGGTAGAGGTGAAATTTTCAGTGATGATTGGGGTGAAACTGAGTGGTTATGTATGCCTCTTTCTGATCTTAGAGTGCTTGCAACTGAGATAATGACAGGACCCATCCCAATCCCCCCCGGGATTAGTGCGGGATGCCCCAGCTCCCGTCTGAAATCAAAAACCATTTCATTTAGACCAATAAAGACATACAGACCCGTATAAGCACCGTATAGAGCCGAAACCTCGAAATACGTGCTTATTCGTAACCACATACAAATACACCCATGGCATCATCAAACATGTATGAAAACATATAATAAACATTTATGCATGTACCAATTTAGAAAACAAGGTCCACTCACAGACCGTCCGAGCTGCCGCCTCGATTTGCGTGCCATAGGCTCTCCCGAGCCGATCACTGTCACCGGGACTCCCAAACCTGTCCAAATTTTAATAGAATGTTACTAACTACTTAATTAACCTCCCATCAAAGCCCCGTAATTTTCCTGAACCTTTAACAATTTTTAAAATTGAACCTAAACCTTCCGATGCCCCGAAACATATGGAGACGGTGTCCGATTGACACGAAACCAGTCCCAAAATGTTCGTTACATCGAATAGAAGATTTCATATGTTGACAACATCCCCAGATTCCCCACCACGCGCTGCCACGCGCCGTCCAAAGGGCCCAGCGCGTGGGCTCACACGCCGGCGTACTGTAGCCCTTCTTCAACCTTCAGTCGGTTCAGACCGGCCGGTTCACTGGTTTGGCCGGTCAAGTTGGACCGGCGTGACCGGTTCGAGGTCCCCCACTCCTCATTTTTCATCCGTTTCAGTCCCAATCAATCCTAAAATTCCCATTTTAATGTTTCCTATCCAATCCAATTAACAAAACTAATTGAAATCACCTAAAACCTCACCATGTACAAAGAGGCTCACGGCCTCTGTTTTTCCCCTGCCACCCCAGGGCTTCCTCAGCCACCAACCGCCACCAAAACCACCCTAACATCTTCTAACTAACTCACAAACTCCATCCTAATCATCCAAAACAATCTAAAACGTTGAAATAAAACAAAATGGAAATTTGGGCAAACCGAGTACCTCTCGGTTTTGTCTCCTCCTGCCGTCGTCCACGGCGGTTCTGGCCGTCCAGCCACCTCCATCTGGTCCTCTTCTCCCTCTCTGCCCCTCAGTCTTGGTCCTAGGGTCATGGGTTTGGATTTGGGTGAAGGGTGGATCGGGTTAGGTTTAGAAAAAATGAAGAAAATGATCGATGAAGAGGAAATGGAAGATGCATGAATGGGAATCAAGGGCCAGTGGATGGGCGACAAGTGTCACTCATCCATTGGGCCTCCATAAAATATCTGGGTCCTACTAAAGTCCAAAAGTGCAACCGTCTCGTAATTCGTGCAATAGTGCCCTCGTACTTCCGTGAACCGTAATTTCTCCGTCGAACGTCCGAATTCGACGTGGCGCCTGTCTATGGATTCATATCGTCCCGATCTACGTAATGGTCCTTGGCCCTCGGCCATCGGACCTCCCGGTCAAATGTCAACATTTGACTCCATTTAACCACAATTACCAAATTGCCCCTAAACTTCCGAACGTCATAACTTCCTCCTCGAACGTCGGAATTGAACGTGCCCCTATCTATGGACTCGTGACGTCACGAACTATGTCACGGTCATCGGTCAAAGTCTGTTTGACCGCAGCGAACGAAAAGTCAACGTTTTACCCACACTAGGGGCAAAACTGTCATTTCGCATCGTTCGTCCGATTTCGCCTGACAAATCACCGATTAACCTCACTAATCGTGATTAGTCACTAATCTAATCTAGGAATTTGGGATGGGTCGTTACAACCTTCCCTCCTTAATTAATTTTCGTCCTCGAAATTCCAACCGACCTAATCTAACCGTTCTTCCCTCCTTAATTAGTTTCGTTCTCGAAACTCCAATTATCCTAATTCCACATCCACCTCGTGGAAAATACAATCGATCTCACGACACGTGTACACTAGTACACTGACTAACTAGAACAATACTTACTCGTCTGCAGCCAGACGTACCACTAACACTCACGTCGTATCGACTACATTCGACTACATCGAATGACCGAAACCACCCGTTACGAATTGACACCATTTGTCAAATCTACCATTTCGTTGACTCAATCAACTCGACGGTTCCTTACTCAATCACCAAACTATCCCGATATCTACTCCCACTGGGAGTCATCGGACCTCAATCAACGATCCTCATTGACACCTCCGACAAACCGTCACCACTTGACAGTCGTCAGTCGAAAACTGACACTATACTTACCTGTGGTTACACCGACCACCAACTCACTCATCCTGAGTACACGTATACCAACAAAACACTCGACCTGTGTGTAACCAGACCCATCAGAACTACTATGACCCAATGCACAGTATCCAATGTCCAGTCCACGACCTCAACTAATCCAATGGTATCGGAACTAAGCCGGCTACCAACACGTTTCCCAACGTACCACCGGTATAACCTATATACCGTCACCTGACACGACAAGTACACCCAGTATCGTACCTTGAACAACGTACAAAGTACGTACATCTACTCACCAATCAGCCTACAACCACCTAGGTTGTAGCCAATCACGTTTCAATAATGGAGTCCATCTGTCCAATCCAGTATTAGACAAATCGAGACTCCAACCCATCATCTATTCCCAATTCCGAATCTGAATCCGCAATTTCGTAAGAAATTCCGAATCCAAACCCAGAAATCATATCCATAATCATGTCCAATTTTGAATCCGAAACCATCATTCCGTAGACTAGTGTTAGGAATGACCATTCCGAACCCAAATCCATAAAAGGAAATCCACTGTCAAGCTCCAGAATCAAATTCTGAATCCTCACCCAGAATCCGATTCCAAAACCCAAATCTAGAAATCCTCTTTCATGTTTCAAAATCAAATCCTGAATCGTCATCCAGAAATCTGATTCCAAAACTTGAAATCTCGTTCTCGTCTACCGAGACGTGCCATAACCGAACCTATCGGTTACCTGCTCAACTGATTACCACATTACCATCGATTGACTTCATAGGGAAGCCAATCCCAACATCAACACATCTAAGGCTGACCATATCCGACCACGTCGGAAAACTACTCACCTGAGTAATATACCATACGGGATTCACTTCGAAAAGAAGTTCAGTCCCATCATGCTCCACTCAAACATCCCAGTAAGAGTGATAAACTCTCCACCAATCTGAATCATCAAGATCACGATCCAAATCCATAACGATACCCAAAGTCCTAAACCAATTCCCACATCTAAACATATTTGTCAACGACGAGACACGCCGAGACTGTGGGTTCTCACTGATTACCTCGTATCAATTATTGTCATTCCACCTAGGAAAAATCAAGAATGATACACGATAATGACACAAATCCATCCTTCGTGAATGCAAATAAAACTCGCTGCACTCACCACGTCACGTAATCAACATCATCTGCCACCAAGCAGAAAATGAGAAATCTCAGTCATCCAACTTCGATATACTCAATTCTCTGGATGGCCCAAGATAAATCACGGGTCCACCAACCAATACACGATCAGTGTACTAGTGGCAACCAACAACATCTCCATCATCAACATCATCTACCATCATCAATCATGGTAGAACCTGAGAAGTCACCCCAAATGACTTCGACATACCCAATACTAATGCGGAAAATCCGCATTCCACTCGTCACCTCAATCGCAACCTCTCGCGATTCCGAAGTTCCAACAATGTCGGAACCAACACACTCGGACATCAACCACGTGTCCATTAACCAATCTAACTCTATCCGTGATCCACTCCTGAACCACATATACCGAACATAAGCCTATCTCGACGGATGTGACTCAACATCATCATAATCACCAGTACCATCACCAGCGCTAGTACCAGTATCATCACCTGTCAGCATCAGCACAAAGTGTGCAAAGCAGACAACCCTGGATCTCCGCTCCTACCGAGCGACGACCCAGTACCTCTACTCAAATTGGAGAAACTCCGCCTCCGTCTTACCCGACAACTCTGGGTACAGTCACCCTGACAACTCATACGAGAAAAGGAAACGTTCCCTGATTCCCAACAACCGTAACTACAACCATTATCGGTAGTAGTGCCTGCCACTGACTCGTGCAGACCCAACCACCAGACATCTCGATATACGGACTCCGCATCCAACAGAATCAACCGCCTGTACCAGCTACTCCGTATACCACTCAGGGATTCCATCGACAAGTACCAACCCTGGTAACCTGTCCAACCAAACTCTAACCAGTCGTAACTCGACTTAACCAATGTCGTCTACCAGGTCACCACGACCTTAGCTGAACCAATAATCCATCACAACTATGGTAGTACGACCACCAACTAGGTCTAACCGATAAGTATAACCCCGACTGCGAACTGCAGTCCCAACACAAGCTGACATGACTAGACCGACTAACGAATCCAAATTCGAATAGTCGTCCAAGTCAAACTACTCGTCAACTCACATTTCCGAACCATACACCTTAACGTAGGGTTCCACGATTACACCTAGGGTCACTCTGAACCCAACTGCTAAAAGCAGTAAAATCAACAATCTGACCGACTCCGCGGTCCTGACATCGTAAGGACGTCAATCCAATCCTACTATAAGTCCAACTAGGATTCCTCGAATCAGGATGCCCCCATCAGCATGTCCATCTAACTCAACAATATCCAACCAGTCATCGAAACCGATCTTACAACATCGTGAAAGACAACCCCAACTAACCGTCTCCAGATCAAAACTCGAAAGTACCGTTTACGTTCATCCATTCATAGGGTCCCACTCTGGCAACCCTGACAGAATTATGGCAACCCTGGCATCTAGTGCCAAACCAAAACGATCCAATCCTACTAACTATCGTATCGGTATCCCAACTATCAGGTTGACCACGAACTGTAGCCCTTTGAGATATCACATCCTCGACCTGCGTAAGGAGTAGTACGCAAAACACGCTCTGGAATTCAGAGTAACACGAGCAACCATGCTCTGATAAGCAATCCTATTCTGATACCACGCTGACAGGACCCATCCCAATCCCCCCGGGATTAGTGCGGAATGCCCCTTCTCCCATCTGACACGAAGTGTCAGACAAGGGATATTTCCAACCTTTGCCCTCCCGGGCTATCAGAGTACGCCAGGATCCGGAGGAGGCATGTGATAGCTCAGTCTCTGCTACAGTCCACATCCGATGTCAACCTGAAGGGCAGTCAAAACATTAAAAACTGTGAGTGGACAAAACAAGAGTTTAGAAAAACATTTTAACGAGAAGACATTTGTACCCTTCACTAAAAAGCATGCATGCATTCGAAAACCATTTAACCGAAAGAGCCATATGTGGGAACTAAGCCCAAAACCAAAATTGAAAGAACCATAATGAAAACGACCATACGGGCCACTGCCCAAATCCATAAGGGACTCGGCCCAAATCATAAGAAACCAACCATACGGGCCACTGCCCAAAACCTGTGTAAACACACATCATATATCATATACAGCATACATCACATATCATATCGCATACATCATATATACATATAATTCACACAACCAATCCTGTCACGGTTTCCAAAGCTACGCGTGTGCTACCCAGATCTCAATCCGAGTCTTCTCAAAGTCAAGATCAATGTCCGCAGACCACTGACCCTACCCGAGGTAATAGTAATCATAGCCTTCCTGAGAATAAGGAACCCAACTGGGGGGTGAATCCACTCAGTCGGTGCTCCGTGACTACTCCGGGGTCCACCCAGGCCAACGACCCTCCCCAGAGGAGATAATAGAAGTAAAGGAAGGTATATGAATACATATATATATACATAACATAAACATTCATGCCCGGTTCCCTTGAACCGTCATGATCCATAACATCCATTAACCACAGTTCATGCCGGTTCCCATAAACCGTCATGAACCAGAATGACCTTACAAAGGTTCGTGCCGGTTCCCATAAACCGTCATGAACCACAATGACCTTTCCAGAGTTCATGCCGGTTCCCATAAATCGCCATGAACTTGGAACTCCAACTAGGGTCCCTAACCCGAAATCATCAGTGTAAAACAACTGGTTCTCGTGCCCGAACATATGACTCAACTGGGCATCGTGCCCGATATCTAAGGGTCAGTCACGACCCCAATCATAGTGATGCGTGCAACCATCCATCAAGGACCGCCCTCAATCCTGGTATGTCGACGTGAACGTATCAACCGACGCGACCACCACAAGATCATAGTGCACTCATCACCGATCGCTATCCTGAATCGTCAGCACTCCGAAGTCGAGCCTCCCCAGGCTGCCCGACCACGAATCGTGCATCGTAACCTCTCCGGAAGGAACACATCCCAAACCGGAGGCGAGTGTCGTATCGTCGATCGCCGTGCACATAGCACCCGTCGCGACCACGATTTAGACCCGAAGGTCGTAAATAGCGTCATATGCCCAAGACAAAACCAAATGGGTCTCATACCCGAGTTTATCCATTTGAAATCCAAAATCATTTCATTTAGACCAATAAAGACATACAGACCCGTATAAGCACCGTATAAGGCCGAAACCTCGAAATACGTGCTTATACGTAACCACATACAAATGCACCCATGGCATCATCAAACATGTATGAAATCATATAATAAACATTTATGCATGCACCAATTTAGAAAACAAGGTCCACTCACAGACCGTCCGAGTTGCCGTCTCGATTTGCGTGCCATAGGCTCTCCCGAGCCGATCACTGTCACGGGGACTCCTAAACCTGTCCAAATTTTAATAGAAGGTTACTAACTACTTAATTAACCTACCATCAAAGCCCCGTAATTTTTCCGAACTTTTAACTATTTTTAAAACCGAACCTAAACCTTCCGATGCCCCGAAACATATCGAGACGGTGTCCGATTGACACGAAACTAGTCCCAAAATGTTCGTTACATCGAATAGAAGATTTCATATGTTGACAACATCCCCAGATTCCCCTCCACGCGCCGCCCAAAGGGCCCTGCGCGTGGGCTCACGCGCCGGCGTACTGTAGCCCTTCTTCAACCTTCAGACGGTTCAGACCACCCGGTTCACTGGTTTAGCCGGTCCAGTTGGACCGGCGTGACTGGTTTGAGGTCCCCCACTCCTCTTTTTTTGTCTGTTTCCGTCCCAATCAATCCTAAAATTCCTAATTTAATGTTTCCTATCCAATCCAATTAACAAAACTAATTGAAATCACCTAAAACCTCACCATGTACAAAGAGGCTCACGGCCTCTGTTTTTCCCAGCCACCTCAGGGCTTCCTCAGCCACCAACCGCCACCAAAACCACCCCAACATCTTCTAACTAACTCACAAACTCCATCATAATCATCCAAAACAATCTAAAACGTTGAAATCTAAACAAAATGGAAATTTGGGCAAACCGAGTACCTCTCGGTTTTGTCTCCTCCTGCCGCCGTCCACGGCGGTTCTGGCCGTCCAGCCACCTCCATCTGGTCCTCTTCTCCCTCTCTGCCCCTCAGTCTTGGTCCTAGGGTCATGGGTTTGGATTTGGGGGAAGGGTGGATCGGGTTGGGTTTAGGAAAAATTATGAAAATGATCGATGAAGAGGACATGGAAGATGCATGAATGGGAATCAAGGGACAGTGGATGGGTGACAAGTGTCACTCATCCATTGGGCCTCCATAAAATATCTAGGTCCCACTAAAGTCCAAAAGTGCAACCGTCTCGTAATTCGTGTAATAGTGCCCTCTTACTTCCGTGAACCGTAATTTCTCTGTCGAACGTCCAAATTCGACGTGTCGCATGTCTATGGATTCATTTCGTCCCGATCTACGTAATGGTCCTTGGCCCTCGGCCATCGGACCTCCCGGTCAAAAAGTCAACATTTGACTCCATTTAACCACAATTACCAAATTGCCCCTAAACTTTCGAACATCATAACTTCCTCCTCGAACGTCGGAATTGAACGTGCCACCTGTCTATGAACTCGTGACATCACAAACTACGTCACGGCCATCGGTCAAAGTCCGTTTGACCGCCCGAACAAAAGGTCAACGTTTTACCCACACTAGGGGCAAAACGGTCATTTCGCATCGTTCGTCCGATTTCGCCTAACAAATCACCGATTAACCTCACTAATCATGATTAGTCACTAATTTAATTTAGGAATTTGGGATGGGTCGTTATAGATAATGTCTCTTCGAGCAAAGAAGCTTCCACATTTGAATCATGTAGAAACTCTTGTAAGATTGTTAAGAATTTTAGATAATCAGATTCATCGAGCTGAAGGGTTGTCTATAAGTGAATGTGAGCATGTAAGATTGTTTTATGTTCAAGGTTCTTTTTTGTATTTAGCATGTCTTTTGTGGTAGTTTCCTTAAACTGAATTTCTTCAGGCTTTTATTTTGTGCTTCTTGCTTAATTTTATTTTTTTAATTGAAAAATTGTGAGTTTTTGCTTCTCCATGTCTTTCCTTTCTGATTTTTGCATATCCATGCTACTAATGATGGTAGTGCAGGACCTTGCAATGTATATGTGGTTTTACTTTCAGTCTTTTCTTTATAATGCATCTCTTTTTTGTACACATGATTTGGTCTTATTGCAGTGTTGGTTAATTTCTAATTTTTGTTTTCAGTTCTAGATTTTTGTGAGGGTTGAAAATCAAGATGAAGAAGCAGCTGCTATGGTTGAAGAATCACCTTCAGGTATCTAAATTTATTTTAATGAAGTTGGTAGATGCCTATTCAAATGACCTTATTAAGTAGGACACATTGACCCTTGATTTTATAAAGAAAAGGCCATAGAAATAATGGAAATGCTGCTTATATAGAATTTTGTTATGCTAAGCTGTTTCTTTCTTCTTTTGCATCTCAAAAGTATCTTAGGGAGTGTGGGATACCTAACACTATAGTTATGAACCCTCCCAGCCCTTTTTATGTGATATCTATGTAATTGAATATTTTCTATATAGGAAGTACTGTTATGTGATTTAAAATTGGGTGTAACAACATATCAAGATGAGGTGCGAGAGGAACGGACAAATCATCTAATATAAAAGTGCGAGAAGAATTGGCAGATCATCTAATATCAGAGTGGGTGTAACGGTGGTGAAAGTACATCTATATTAGCATTGATTCACATATGGTTTTTTTTTGTTTCATAGTGACAAGATTTTTTAGAATTGTTCTAACACTTGCTATTTTAATTAGGACATACACATTTGTGATTTCGATCGGCTTTGATTGAGTTAGGATGTAGAATGTATTATGACACTTCATAACTCATTGTGAACTTGATTAATCAATTATGTATTTATACGATATTGTTCTTTTCCCATTGGATTGAAGAATGATTTTAATATGAATTAATTTTATGTTATGATACAGGATTTTAATATGATTTTTGCAATGAATGATTTTTGTAAGGAATTTTAGACAACGGAATTTTTTATAAACTATTGTGTAAAGTATCATTTAGACAACGGTATTTTTGATTAAACTGTTGTATAAAACACCCTTTAGGCAACGGTACTTTTTAATAAACTGTTGTGTAAAGTACCATTTAGACAACAACATTTTTATATAAACTGTTATGTAAAGTAACCTTTAGACAACAATATTTGTAAATACCGTTGTTTAAAGTGAGTTTAGACAACGAATTTTCTCCGTTGTCTAAAGACCTCCATTAGACATCAGGGACAATTGCAACGGTATTTATGGGGAATAGACAACGAATTTTCTTTGTTGTCTAAAGGAAAATTTGTTGTAATGGTAACTGTATCACCATCGAAAAGACATAGGAATTTGACTCAGTATAATGTTTATGCATGGAGGCTACCAATGCCCCCTTTTAGAGAAAAAAGGGACTGACTCTGGATTTCAATTTTGAAGGAACTGTGACTCCCACACCTCCTCGTTTTAATATGAAGTTACTTTTGGATTCTACAATTTCAGTTTCAACTTTCATTTTAAGCCTAATGAAATTTAAACTCTAATGTTCTAGATTTCAATAATTATTTCTTGCCCAAAATGTTTGGTAGATTAATGGTTATTAAACCCACCTCCACCTTTCATCCTCACCAACCACAAAGGCAAAAGTTGTCGGATGTTATGTACCAAATAAAAAATAAAAAAAAAGGAGGCTGCCAACTACTCTAACCTCAAAGAAAGCTTAAGTGGCCATCCTGTATTTGACTTTGGAAAGATGAGTCCATTGCACCTCTAATGAGAGCAAGGATGGACCAAGTCACAATTTTCAACCACCATCACTGCAAGGAGATGAAAGGAGATAATGAGAGCAAAAGAAGAGAGAAAGTGAATAAATTCATCTCTCTCCTTACAACGTTACCTCACATCAGTGGCACCACCAAAAACAAGAATTACTCATCTTACACAGTGACTCAACGTGAGGTATTTTGTGAAGGAACATAGCCATTTGTTCTCCTAAATAATCATATTTTATCTAAAAATTAATGGGTGAATTGATGGATAATAAAGTCTCCACCACCATTTGTTTTCTCATCAATGGCAATTTAAGGAGACAAAATTATTGTTTTTATGGAAGTTACAAATTCCATTGCAGATCAATATTTATCAATGAGGAGTCAATTACAAATTGAAGATTATAAAATTCATGAATAAAATTTAATTCATATATAAATGAATTAATTTTAAACCAGCCATTAACCAAAGGCAATTGAGGAAGCACAACTTTATCACATAACAGGCTCCAAGTTTAATGTATAGTTTTCATCAACTTGATGTAATTCCGATCCCAACGTAGTTTTTCCGACACAAGAATAATACAAAACAAAATGAAATCCTACTCCAAAAATGATTCACTGGGACTACCGAAAATCTACTTCTCTTAAGATTACCTGAATTTCTAAGCGATATGGGGGCATTTGTGAAGCCCAAAATCACTAGAAGAATATAGAGCTGACACGTGGCCCATAATTCTCAAAATGTCCAATTTTCCTCTAGCAATGATATTAATGCACATAAACACCTGCATGTTAAATAATGTATTTCCAGCTAAATATATTATTTAATCGGATTAAAGGCTCAATAATATTAATTACATTATTCTTAATAATGAACAATTAATATTAATATTAAATTGATTTAATTATCCTCATAATGAGTCATTATTATAATAGTGAAGCTCATTTCACTTTCAATGTAACTCGTTTCTTAGAAGTATTTTGCTTTTCCTCTCTCAAAGATGACTTAGACATCAGAATGTTCTTGGCCGAACAACCTCCGGATAATCGATCGAGACAACGATAACTAATTGTTTGCTATTTATAGGGACTGTAAAGACATTTCGCGACCGTACGATTTCTGCTTCAACAATCAACATTGCATGTTGTTAACAAACGTGGGGAGAAATAAATACGTACCTAGCTACTATTATTAGTTGATTAATTTTTTGTCAAGTTAGATTTTAATGGTAATTTAAAAAGTAGACAATTTATTAACAATAAAATGTGCATAGAAACGACTGCTTTCCTAGAACTAACTCATAGGCCCTTTCAATTAGCACCGAAGATAAAATACAGTCCATATATCCTTGTGATTAGTGGAGAGCAGCCATCGTGTCATAAAATTGAGATTTACTAAAAAAACGATTCCCTCTAGAAAGAAATTGTTCTTACCTTAATGAAGTGCTATGGAGCGCTGTGATTGGTTGTTGACCAACAAAAGCATCACAATAAAATTAAACAAGCCTCTTAATGGGGACACGAGAATATTTCTCCAATTCAAACGAATTAGAGTTTATTAGGAAATACATGTATCCGAATATTACTTAATTAGTGTCATTTGGCATTAGTAGTAAAAAGATTCAGGAGCCTTGTACACTGTTACAACATCATTCCACGTACATTACACCATTATTAATAGAAATGATCACGAAGTCAGTTTTCTATAGGACTTTACAGTTCGTAATTTTCGAATTGTGAGGAAATTAGGGTTGTTTTAGTGCAAGAACATATATTGGAATCTTTAAAAATTTCTGAAAATTCAGAATATATTCAAGTACGTTGGCCAAAAAAAAAAAGAATATATTCAAGTACAAGGTGACACATCATCACTCTCTCTGTGTCATCAAAGTAAGACGTAAAGCCTTGTGCTAAGGGCCGAATAATAGAAAACTAGTAAGGGTGTCTCGTATAATAAGGGCGCTCACGTTATAGAGCGATGCATAGAGAAGGAATCATATCCATGGATTGAAATATCGGCAATTTCGCCGATATTTCGATCGATATATTGGAGTTAGAATTTATAAAGAGTCCACTAAATCGTCCGATATCGGAAATTATCGACGAAATAGTCTGATATCTCCGAGCTTTATCATATCAAGAAATGTATATTTATCAGAGTTACTAAAACAAGAAATGTATAAGGAGAAGAAGATTACTAATTACTGCCAACTTTATCATCACATCTCCTTATAGTAGAACATATATATATATATATATATATATGAAATAGAATCCCTAATTAAAATTTACATGTAGTACATATACAACATAATAACCTAAACCAATAGAAGGGACCAGACCAATAATAGGCACACTACACTACACTCGCTACAACTTCTTACATTACACACACTACACTCAGCTCTGTATATCTCTAACAACTAACTTAGACAGATAACCCTAACTAACTAACTTAACTGATTGTGGGAACTGCCATCGGCTAGCTTAGCAGCCTAGCAAAGTCAATCATTTATGAAATTCTAACAACCTCTTAATCTGCTATCATGCCCCCTCAATCTTATGCGAGATTGACAAAGCATGAGATTGTTACGGAAGAACTCAAATTGAGGCGTGTGCAAGCCATATGTCATAACAGCAGCGAGCTGTTCGTTGGACGAGACATGAGCAAGTTGAAGAGTGCGATCTTGAACCCAATCACGGATGAAGTGAACATCTATCTAAACGTGTTTCGTATGGCCATGAAAGACATGATTGTGAGAGGTGAGCCATATGTATTGCAGAGGTTTAGGCAAAGGAACACGCAAGTCACGAAGGAGAAAGGAGATCTGATACGTTAAAACTAAGCATCAAATTAATACTCAATGAAAACGCATGCAACTTAAACCCTTTTTTTTTTTTGTAAATGTAGCATTGGTAAATAGGGATCGTTCTAACCGGGGACTAAGGGTACCTATGCATGAAAACGTTTGGAATATAGAATGGGGATAAGAAAAGAGTTTCAAATGTCCTACGAAGTTAAGACTATTGTATACAATTGATCATCTAATTCTTTATGACTTACTCGTTCATAACATATATCAACTTCAAAATCAACGAAATTTCATAACCTTAGCTTTAGGAAACACAAGTGTATTATCTTTAGTGCTTGCTCAGGAATTACCCTATACACATTCATTGATCTAGATTCGAGATTGCCCTATATCTAATAAAAGCATTAAGCATAAACATACATGCACAAGAAAAACTAAAATACTAGAACACATGAAAAATTATTGAAATCCATATAATTTATAAAACACAAATAATATTAAAGATCAATCCATAAATACGATATTCATGTGCAAAAGATAACTACGGAGTAAAGAGGTCATGTTGCACTTTTTCTCTTCGGGAATTTCCCTATGGATGCTAAGTAATTAGACACTCTTTAGTGAGACAATCGGAAATTTCCCTATATGCCAGAGGATGGTAATGATTGTGGAGTATGGTGTAGTTAACCTTTCTAAAAGAAGTTATGGGTTTAAGGAGAGGGAAAATTGGTTGGGCAAGGGTTTGGTATACGAATTAGTGATCCGGACTAATGGGCAAAACTTGGTTTATATAGGCATAGAACAAAACCCTAGCTCTAACCCTTATGGAACAAGTAATCCTACCCGGGTCTAGTCCATCCGCTAAAAAGTAGGAACTTCATAGGCCCATCTCCTTATGCTGCAAGGAATCCTCCTTGCAATTTTCATGCAAGCTTTTCCTTAATTTGCATAGCAACCTTAACCTTGTGGCATGATGAATTGAGCACTTAAGATAGCTGGAAACACGTGTAGGTGCGTAGGAGCTCATCTCTTACTTCATCAAGGATATACGCTGGCACACAAAAACTTGGTATGCGTAGGCCTAGGCCGCTCACTGGGCCTTCCGCTGGGCCTTTCAAGGAAATCTGGAACGCACAGTGGACTTGGGACCCTAGCGGGACTCGTTGGGATAGCTCCAGACGGGCTCTTGAGAAGGTCCTACAACAGGCTCCTATGTAGCACCTAGGAATTGGTAGGAGCTTAGGCAGATCCTAGGACAAGCCCTTGGGCTAGCAGCAAGCACCAAGACAGCTCCCGATGGGCAAGGACAACCCTCACAAAGCTAGGACAACCCTCGCTAGGCTAGGACGACCATTGACAGGCTAGGACAGACATCGCCAATCTAGGACATGTCTTTGGACAAATTCGATTTTTTGTAGGGCTCTTAAAAGGTACTTGGATAGGCCCTCAAGCTAGGACACAAACAGCTCCTCGACAAGTACCAGGACAGCTTCAAGACATGCACCTGGCAAGGTCTCGAGATAGCTTTCTGGTGGGTACTAAGGGCTCGATAAGAGCACAAAGGGCCGATTTCCCATTTCTTCACTTTGTAACCTCTTTACTCCGTATTTTGGGGTTAGTACCTAAAAACATTAAAACAAGTTAGAACACACTTTACTAACCTAATAAGATAGCTAAATGTAGGAAGAAAGACAATAATAATCATGTTTAAAGTGAGTATATCAAGATATAAAGAATCTCTTAGGCCGTATTGGCTAGCGATTGATACTTAGCCTAAGAAAAAGATCGAGAGATATTGAATTCTTGGCACCCCAAGAGATAGGGTTGGAACCAAGGAACACAATGTGACTAGAGGTGAAACGACGAGTATTCCTGAATTTGTATTCGAGAAAGCCTGAAGCTATAAAGAGCCTGAGGTATAATGAAGGCCAAAGTTGAGGGTGTCTCAGACATAGCATAGAATTCGCTTAACAACAACCATATGGACATCAGTGAGAGCATGCATAAATTGACACATGGTATTGATAGAAAATGTAAGGTCATGTTGAGTGAAAGTTAAGTACTAAAGAGCACCTACAAGACTTCGATATAGAGATGGATTAGGGAGTAGAACCCTATCATTGACGACCAACTTGGAATCTGGAACCATAGGTGTAGTCACTGAACTACAAAAGGACATGCCAACTTTGGCCAGAAGATCATAAACATATTTTCCTAATTGAGAAAGGACCAAGGTCCTTTGACTACGCCCAAACTACGCATTAAATTAAACACGTAATTTGAGTGTTGTGGCAATTTAAACCTTTTTTGTGTAGATGTAGTATTGGTAAATAGAGATCGTTCTTAACCGGGGAAATTAGGGAACATTAATAATGTGTTAGTGGGAAAGAGTAATGAATAAATGAATAATGAATACATTAATGAATTAAATAATTAAATAATAAAAGAATTAACAAATTAAAGAATTAATGAATTAAAGAATAAAAGAATTAATTAATCAAAGAATAATAAACTAAAAGTATTAAAGAATAAAAGAATAAAGAGATTAAAGAATCAAAGAATAATAAACTAAAAGTATTAAAGAATAAAAGAATAAAGAGATGAAAGAATCAAAGAATAATAAACTAAAAGTAGAAAAGAAGAATAAAAGAATAAAAGAATAAAAGAATAAAAGAATAAAGAATTGAAAAGGGGGGTTTTGAAAAGAGTTGTAAATATAAAATAAAGAAAACAAGTAAAAATAATTAAATACTTAATTTTACTTCTACTTTAACTTTTGTACTAGTGAACTTTCTTCAAACACATATTTTTACCAACACTCTAACATCATGCTCATATTGAACCAATCACGAAATGCCCAAACTACGCATTAAATTAAACACGTAATTTGAGTGTTGTGGCAATTTAAACCCTTTTTGTGTAGATGTAGTATTGGTAAATAGGGATCGTTCTTAACCGGGGAAATTAGGGAACATTAATAATGTGTTAGTGGGAAAGAGTAATGAATAAATGAATAATGAATACATTAATGAATTAAATAATTAAATAATAAAAGAATTAACAAATTAAAGAATTAATGAATTAAAGAATAAAAGAATTAAAGAATTAATTAATCAAAGAATAATAAACTAAAAGTATTAAAGAATAAAAGAATAAAGAGATTAAAGAATCAAAGAATAATAAACTAAAAGTATTAAAGAATAAAAGAATAAAGAGATGAAAGAATCAAAGAATAATAAACTAAAAGTAGAAAAGAAGAATAAAAGAATAAAAGAATAAAAGAATAAAAGAATAAAGAATTGAAAAGGGGGGTTTTGAAAAGAGTTGTAAATATAAAATAAAGAAAACAAGTAAAAATAATTAAATACTTAATTTTACTTTTACTTTAACTTTTGTACTAGTGAACTTTCTTCAAACACATATTTTTACCAACACTCTAACATCATGCTCATATTGAACCAATCACGAAATCATACCTTAATTATCTCAAATACATGCATACATTTTTCATATTATAAATGCACCGAACAGCGGATTATTACTTACAATATGATCCACCTTAAGTAAGTGATTAAATGCGCCG
Organism: Prinsepia uniflora; assembly: GCA_032719365.1. Classification (NCBI taxonomy): domain Eukaryota; kingdom Viridiplantae; phylum Streptophyta; class Magnoliopsida; order Rosales; family Rosaceae; genus Prinsepia; species Prinsepia uniflora. The sequence continues at coordinate 20,985,736 of CM064871.1, read as the reverse complement.
AACAGCGATCAAACATTAAATCTCTTCAACTCTATTCTAAATGCCCCGAACAGCGGATCAACATTTAGTTTCGAATTGAAGTTTAAGTACTAAAACATATGAAGTAAAAGAAACTCAAAAAGTAAAACACATGGAGATTGCATTCTTACTTACAAATGTTAGAAAGAAAATACCAACACATATATTGAATTATAAGTAAAACCAATAACAATAACAAGAATTTAAGTAGAGAAGCATGGATTTTCACAAGAATCACCGAACAGCGGCAGGAAACTTGTGAAGATGGAAGAAGAAATACGAGGAATTCGGTCTTAAAACTCTTGAATTGCCTTAGAATTACTTGGCCTAGGTATTTCTTAAGGAAAGCATAAAAATGTATTTAAGAGATCTCAAAGAAATATCACAAGAACAAAGTAAAGAGGAAATGAAATTAAGAAAAATAGAAATAACATAAATTAAGAACAAGAATTAAAAGAAAGCTAATTAATAAGAAAATCTACAAGAGGTTAAAATGGTCCCCAAAAATATCTCTCAAAAGAGAGAAACAAAAGAACTAAAAGAAGAAAACTAAAAACTAAGCAAAATGGAAGAAATGGAGCTAATTGGGGACTCCCAAAATACAAGAATTGAATCCCTATTTATAGGTGGAAAAAGCTATCAAAAATAATATAAAAATACAATAAAGAATGTGGAACAATGGAATGATGAGTAATAAAGATTTGTGATGATGTTTAGATGTGATTTAAGTTGATTTTGTGCTGGAAAGTGGGAAAAATGGCTGGCAGCCCCTGTTGGAAAGGGAGGAAGACTGTTCGGCGGGCAGCTGCAGCAGAGGGGAGCAGGTTTCGGTGGGCTGCTGCTGATCAGAAGGGAAGAAATTCGGCTGCCGCGCGCTGAGGCTGGCTTCTGGTGATCGGTATGCGCGCGCTGAAGTAAATGAGAAAGGATCGGCAAGCGCACGCCGAAGGAAATTATAGGGCTGGTGAGGTGGGCTGACGCGTTGGGCTTCGCCTGGGCTGGAACTCTGGGCCGCACGGACTGGGCCGGTGATTGCAGGCGGGCTGAGCTGGAGCTGGGCTGCTGGAATTTGGGCCGGAGACTTGGGTTTTTAGAAATGGGCTGCACAGTAAATTAATTAATTAATTTAATTAATAACTAAATTAATTATTCCACCGAAATTCATCCAAAATTTATTCGTTATAATTCCGATCGGGACGATTCTTTTGCCAAAATACTCCAAATTACAAAATTTATTTATTTAAACAAAATTAACACAAAATAAATTATTTTATCTATTTATTTAATATTTTAATATTAAAAGTCAAGTATAAAGGGTATAAAATAATATAAAATAATGCTTAATTAACGACCTATCAAATACCCCCACACTTAAACTTTGTTAGTCCCTAGCAAATACTAAAATCAAACTACAAAATCAAAACAAGTAACCTTTAACCATTTGTCTCAATATTTCATTATTACAATCATGGCATAAAAGATTTTCACTTAAAACATTTAAGCATATGGAATTCAAGAGTTAATACATTGTAACAAAATGTTTTAACAAGTAAGATAATGAGTAAATATGGTGAAATGGATCTCAACATGAATAAAACAAGTATGAATCAACTCACAAGGATATGCACTCATAAGTTCACTCAATTTGTGAGGGTTTGTGTTTGCACTCAAAGTATGTGAGAAATACTCACATAATTGAAATGAAGTACTTTTGCAAAATCTCAAACAAACACCTCAATATAAAAACAAAACATACTTGCACAAATGAACCAAAACCATAAGCTTACTCAAGTGATTAACTCGACTAATCAAATTTTACCATCTTAAGGATCATAAGGTCTTTACGAAGGTTGTAATGGGGCTAAGTTTAGAGGCAAGGAAAATATAGGACAAGTGGTGCTCAATTCGTTCCAAGACTCAATAGACTCCCAAAACGTATCATAGCTTCCCAACCTTAGTGCAATGATGTCAGTAATCCATCCTTTCGAACATAGGCCTACTTTCATCATGTTGGGCCTCATAGTCATTCTTTGTGTCGGATTTACAAATGTAAGGGATTTAACTCAAACATTACATAACTAAACCTTATTACCTTGATCGAGACTCATCTTTTTTTTTCTTTTTTTTTTGATTTTTTTTTATATCAAGGTAATAACATGTGTCAACAATACAACAAAGTTTGAGTCGGTAAATCCAAATAATTCACATAAAAGTCTTTTCAACATCATTATTTTCTCCTTACACAATCTTTATATCTTCAACCGAGTTCTTGGAACAAGGGTAAAGGATGTCTATACTAAGCTCAAGTGTTTAGATAATCATGGTGATGAAAGAAAGGCTTAATGTGGGCTCGAAAGGGTTAAAACTAGGGGGGTCGCAACTTGTGCGCACAAAATAGGGAACATGGATGTTTGAATTTGTGGTGTTAACCCTAATGCCTTAATCATTTCCAAAATCAGAGAGTTTATTGACTTAAAAGCTTTGAAAATCACATTGAATATGTTCTAGTACTCTAGAGTTCATTAAAAGCTATGGCAAGTAGTTATGAGGCATATGTATATCAATTTAAACAAAGAACTTATGAATCACTCATCAAAGATGTATATAAAGTTCTAAAGCTCACATAAGGTTCATATGATTCATACTTATCTTATCATGCTCGTTTATATGCCAATTTACATGCATTATCTTCAAGTTATAACACTTAATCACAAAATATTAACAAACAAATTCAAGTTGTAGTGATTATCTTTATGGCCATAACATATTCATTTCTGTTCATTTATATCATTGACAAGTTAAATGGCAACTTAAAACTCATAAAAACACTAAGTTAAAACAAAAAGATTCAAGAATTTTTTTTTTCTTTTTTATTATTTTTTTAAAATATATTTTTTTTTTCAAATTTTTTTTTGAATAATTAAAATTGTAAACCATTCCCCCACACTTAAATTCTACATTGTCCTCAATGTAGGAAAATACGAAGTAATTAAACATAGAATCAAAGTAAGGAAGATGATTTACGAAAATAATAGGAAAACATTAAACAAACAAAATAAAAGAGAGTGAAGGGTAGAAGTATAGCAAATCTGTATTGATGACTCCTTCACATCCCGGGAACACATTGGGTTGCCTCCCAACAAGCGCTTGAAGTTTAACGTCCATCCAGCCTAGACAGAGATGCAAGTTAGTTAGTCAGAGATGTACGTTAATTAAGAATGCAAGTTAGATATGCAAATTAAAGTTAAGGATGAAATGTGAGTTAAAGATGTAAGTTAGAGGAAGAGTGCAATGCAAGTTAAACTAAATATGCAAGTGAAGTTAAAAATGCAAGTTAAATGAAATATGAAATGCAAGTTAGAATGAAAGATGCAAGTTAAGTGAAAATGCAAGTTAAATGAAAATGCAAGTTAAATGAAAGATGAAATGCAAGTTAGAATGAAAGATCAAATGCAAGTTAAGAATTAAATAAATGAAGAAAAATAAAATAATTTATTTACGTATGAACAATTTTTTTTTTATATAATTAATTTTTTTTATTTTTAAAATTTTTTATATTGTTTTTTTTTTCGGAATTTAAAAATTAAATAAATGAAGAAAAAGATTTTTTTTTACGAATTTTATGTTTTTTTTAATTACAAAAACAATATAAAAAATAAAAATAAGGAAAAGTGAATATTTACCATAAGCATTTATGAACAATTAAAAAGAATAAACATTATGTACAAGTATGAACAAGAATAAAATAACAAGTAAGAGAATTATAAACAAACATAAATGAAAGACTATTATGAACAAGTATGTATGTATACTAAGAAATATAAAAGTTATGAACATGTATAAAAGGTAACAAGTAACATATATACAATATTTATTTACAAGTATGAATTAATACTAACATAAAGCTAAGATAAGATTTTTTTATTTATTTCAAATTTCAAAAAGTTAATGGAATAAAAGTTAATGAAATAAAGTTAATGGAATAAAAAGTAAGTGGAATAAAAAGTTAATTGAATAAAAAGTTAATGGAATAAAAAGTTAGTGGAATAAAAAGTTAATTGAATAAAAAGTTAATGGAATAAAAAGTTAGTGGAATAAAAAGTTAATGGAATAAAATTAATGGAATAAAAGTTAATGGAATAAAAAGTTAATGGAATAAAAAGTTAGTGGAATAAAAAGTTATTGGAATAAAATTAATGGAATAAAAGTTAATTGAATAAAAAGTGAATGGAATAAAAAGTTAGTGGAATAAAAAGTTAATGGAATAAATTTAAAGTTAAAGGAATAAAGAAAAAGTTTATGGAATAAAATTAAAGTTAATGGATTAAAGAAAAAGTTAGAAAGTGTAAAGAAAAAAAAATAAAAGTAAGGAAAAGTGAATATGTACAATATGCATTTATGACAAGTACAAATTAAATTAAATTATGAACAAGTATGATAGAATTTTAAATTTACATAAACAATTTGAATATGAACAAATATATAAAAAAAAATTATGAACATTTATGAACAAGTATAAATTAGAAACTATGAATAAGTAAAGTATGAACATTATAAACAAAAATAATAAGAACAAAAATAAGATGGATAAATAAAATATAAACAAGTAAGTAAGGGTTATAAACAAATATAATATTAACAAAAGTAAAATTTATAAACAAGTATAATATGCACAATTTATATACATACACTAACAAATTAAAAATGATTTTCAATTTCCCCGGCAACGGCGCCAAAAATTGGCTAAGCTCATACTACGCATTAAATTAAACACGTAATTTGAGTGTTGTGGCAATTTAAACCCTTTTTGTGTAGATGTAGTATTGGTAAATAGGGATCGTTCTTAACCGGGGAAATTAGGGAACATTAATAATGTGTTAGTGGGAAAGAGTAATGAATAAATGAATAATGAATACATTAATGAATTACATAATTAAATAATAAAAGAATTAACAAATTAAAGAATTAATGAATTAAAGAATAAAAGAATAAAAGAATTAATTAATCAAAGAATAATAAACTAAAAGTATTAAAGAATAAAAGAATAAAGAGATTAAAGAATCAAAGAATAATAAACTAAAAGTATTAAAGAATAAAAGAATAAAGAGATGAAAGAATCAAAGAATAATAAACTAAAAGTAGAAAAAAAGAATAAAAGAATAAAAGAATAAAAGAATAAAGAATTGAAAAGGGGGGTTTTGAAAAGAGTTGTAAATATAAAATAAAGAAAACAAGTAAAAATAATTAAATACTTAATTTTACTTCTACTTTAACTTTTGTACTAGTGAACTTTCTTCAAACACATATTTTTACCAACACTCTAACATCATGCTCATATTGAACCAATCACGAAATCATACCTTAATTATCTCAAATACATGCATACATTTTTCATATTATAAATGCACCGAACAGCGGATTATTACTTACAATATGATCCACCTTAAGTAAGTGATTTAATGCGCCGAACAACGATCAAACATTAAATCTCTTCAACTCTATTCTAAATGCCCCGAACAGCGGATCAACATTTAGTTTCGAATTGAAGTTTAAGTACTAAAACATATGAAGTAAAAGAAACTCAAAAAGTAAAACACATGGAGATTGCATTCTTACTTACATATGTTAGAAAGAAAATACCAACACATATATTGAATTATAAGTAAAACCAATAACAATAACAAGAATTTAAGTAGAAAAGCATGGATTTTCACAAGAATCACCGAACAGCGGCAGAAAACTTGTGAAGATGGAAGAAGAAATACGAGGAATTCGGTCTTAAAACTCTTGAATTGCCTTAGAATTACTTGGCCTAGGTATTTCTTAAGGAAAGCATAAAAATGTATTTAAGAGATCTCAAAGAAATATCACAAGAACAAAGTAAAGAGGAAATGAAATTAAGAAAAATAGAAATAACATAAATTAAGAACAAGAATTAAAAGAAAGCTAATTAATAAGAAAATCTACAAGAGGTTAAAATGGTCCCCAAAAATATCTCTCAAAAGAGAGAAACAAAAGAACTAAAAGAAGAAAACTAAAAACTAAGCAAAATGGAAGAAATGGAGCTAATTGGGGACTCCCAAAATACAAGAATTGAATCCCTATTTATAGGTGGAAAAAGCTATCAAAAATAATATAAAAATACAATAAAGAATGTGGAACAATGGAATGATGAGTAATAAAGATTTGTGATGATGTTTAGATGTGATTTAAGTTGATTTTGTGCTGGAAAGTGGGAAAAATGGCTGGCAGCCCCTGTTGGAAAGGGAGGAAGACTGTTCGGCGGGCAGCTGCAGCAGAGGGGAGCAGGTTTCGGTGGGCTGCTGCTGATCAGAAGGGAAGAAATTCGGCTGCCGCGCGCTGAGGCTGGCTTCTGGTGATCGGTATGCGCGCGCTGAAGTAAATGAGAAAGGATCGGCAAGCGCACGCCGAAGGAAATTATAGGGCTGGTGAGGTGGGCTGACGCGTTGGGCTTCGCCTGGGCTGGAACTCTGGGCCGCACGGACTGGGCCGGTGATTGCAGGCGGGCTGAGCTGGAGCTGGGCTGCTGGAATTTGGGCCGGAGACTTGGGTTTTTAGAAATGGGCTGCACAGTAAATTAATTAATTAATTTAATTAATAACTAAATTAATTATTCCACCGAAATTCATCCAAAATTTATTCGTTATAATTCCGATCGGGACGATTCTTTCGCCAAAATACTCCAAATTACAAAATTTATTTATTTAAACAAAATTAACACAAAATAAATTATTTTATCTATTTATTTAATATTTTAATATTAAAAGTCAAGTATAAAGGGTATAAAATAATATAAAATAATGCTTAATTAACGACCTATCATCCTTCATGTCAAATTCAGTTCCTGAATCAGGGATCAACTGAGTGACAACCAATGTAGTATTACCAGTGGCAATGATGTCATCCACATAGCGTAATAAAATCAACAATTTTGATCCTCGATGAGAAGAGAACACGGCAGAATCAAACAAGGATTGAATGAACCTTGGAGTAAATGAGATGTGAAACGAGCATTCCAAGCACAAGGAGTCTGCTTTAAACCATATATAGACTTCTAAAGCTTACACATAAGGTTAGGATGAAGGGGATTAGGGAACCTTGATGGTTGATTCATATATACCTCCTTTGTAAGGTAGCCGTGAAGGAATGCATTCTTCACATCCAACTGCCTTAGCCACCAATCAAATTGAGCTGCAAGAGCTAAGACAAGACACACAGTGGTATGCTTCACAACATGGCTGAATGTTTCCTTATAGTAAATACCAGCCTCTCGAAGATATCCCTTGGAAACTAGACATGCCTTTTTTCTGGCAACCGTGTCATCTACAAGCTTATTCAGCTTGAAAATCCACTCACAGCTAATAACACTCATCTGTACTAGAAAATAAGCCAAGGACTAGCTTTGTTGTTTCCTAAGAGCAGTAAGTTCATCAAGCATAGCTTGATGCCACTCAAAAATCAGTAAGGCTTGTTTATAGGTGGCATGTTCAACTAGAGAGTGAGGGCACACAGTAGTAGCGTGGAGTGCAAGGTAACCTTTCTTACTAGGTTTGAAATCATCATTCTTTGACCGAGTAACCATGGGATACAGAGAAGGGTGAGGAGCAGGCCATGAAGGACAGCTAGATCTAGGTAACAAAATAACAAGGTCTATGGAAGGGGAACTAGTAGAATCATCAGAAAAGATTGAAGGGGGCGGCTCACTGGAAGAAGGGTTAGACACTAGAGCTGAACTATCTTGAGGAGCTGCGGTGGTGATAGGAGAGCCTTGAGCTGAGGAGGAGTAAGCAGCTAATTCTGGAACCTCATGAGGAGGATGGCCAGAAGAGAGCACAGGGGAGGCCACTTGTCAAAATGTGTGAGGAAATGGAGTACAACTAAAAGGAGTTGTATTTTCAAAAGCATGTAAAGGGGAGAAGATGATGAATGAATGGGAGACACTGAGGATATCAAGGACTAAAAGGGAAAAAGAGTTTCATCAAAGACAACATGGCGAGAGATGTATGCTTCCCTATGAGACAGGTCATAACATAAGAAGCCTTTGTAATCCAAGGTATATCCAATAAACACTGTAACGACCCATCCCGAATATCGGGATTTAAGATTAATTAATTATGGATTTAGAATGGCCAATCAAGGATTGATCGAGAGAAATCGGACGGACGACGCAAAATGAACGTTTTACCCCTAAATTGGGAAAAATGTTGACTTTTGACTCGAAGAGTCAAACATGCGAGGATCGATGACCGTGACGTAGGACATCACGAATCCATAGACAGGTGGCACGTCGAAATCAGACGCCGAATGGAGAAGTTATGTTCACGGAATAGAAATCAATTTAATTAACGTCTCGGGATTTGAATTAATTAATAATTAAATATGATTGTTTAATTAATTAATGTGGGGCCCTTGGATGAGTGACAAGTGTCACTCATCCCATTGGTCACTTTCCTTAAAAAAAGGGATCTATGTTTATTGGGAGATTTTTATTTTAATATTTTTTTTATTTTTTTCACTCATTTTCTCTCTCTCCCTCCTGTGCACTCATCTTCATCATTTTCCTCCATCACAACCATGCACCCCAACCTCCTCTCAATCATCATCCATTTCTTGTGATCCGTGAATGAAAGTTGGAGAGGATGTTAAGACGAACCCAATGGTGGCCACGATAAGGACCGTCGTGCACGGTGGCCGGAATTTCGGAAGGTAAACCGTGGGATTCAAATTTGGGTTTTTGATTTTGATGGTTGTTATCAATTCTAAACTTAGAATGATATTCCTTGAGCTCTCACAAGCTTGTAGGTGAAATTTAGGACGGCTTTGGACGTCGGAGGTGTCCGGAATGACGACTAGAATCCTGGCCAAAACTATGAATGGCCATAACTTTACATCCAGGTACTTTCTGCAATTTCTGGGCTTATATTTGGAATCCTTGGCTCGAATAGATGGATTTACATATGTAGAACGTCGAATTTGGTTGAGAAACGAGTGAGATATCAAAGTTTGAAGTTAGGGACATCAATGGAGTTTTCAGGCGAGTCGCCGGCGAGTTGACTCGTTGACCGACAAGTTAACTCGCTGACTTTGACCCGTTGTCTTTGACCCATTGACTTTGACCTGTTGACTTTTTCCAAAGTTGACTTTTGCGTTGACTACATGCGTGGGGCGTGGGGGCTCGAATTTCAAGGTGGGCCTAGTGTCATTTTAAAGGTTTCAACGATCTGGATCTAATGGTGGTAGTTTTGGATCGATCGAAGATCATTAGATTAGTCAAATCAAGATTTTTCACCTCGAAAATCGTGTCCGAGACACGTTGACTTTTCCGGGAGTTTTGGGGTTTTATTCTATGGACTTAAATAGATGATTAGTGACCCTCTAATATGATTTGGACAGGTTTGGAAGTCCCGGTGATAGTGGTGTGGCCCGGAAAGGCTTATGACACGCGTATCGAGTCGGTAGCGTGAGACGGTCTGTGAGTGGACTTCGTTTTCTAAACTGTGATGCATGCATAACTATTTTATATGTTTTACATACGTGATTTCTATGATGATGATTGTGGCACTGGTGGTTTACATGATTGCAAGTATTTCGAGATAATTCTGTATTTACACGTATTTCGAGGTTTACGAGTTTATACTATTGTTATGTGATTGTGAGTTTAATAATGGTTCTATGGCATGGTTTTGGTTTTGGAAAGATGAACTCAGGCATGAGACCCATTTGAATTATGTGATCACTCAGGCATGAGACCCATTTGAATTATGTGATCGGGCTAGGGGCTCAGTTGGTTTACGAAATCGGGCTGAAACCCTTTTGAGTTATGTGATCGAGCAGGGGGCCCAATGGTTTACAAAGTCGAGCATGAGGACCAGTTGAGTTTTATAAATGTTATTTCAAGTCTGGGACCCTATGTTTCATAAACGTGATTTCGGGTCGGGGACCCTAAATGAATTTGTGATGTTTTATGGGAATTTCGAGCAGGGCCCATTGAGATGTTTTGAAATGGCTTTGTAAAACTGTTTTCCATATACCATGTTGATACGAGGATATGTGATGGTCACCTCCAGGTGTCTGGGACACTGTGGAAGTCACGATGCATTGCCTGCGAGGGGTCATTATACGGAGCTACCGAACCGTATAGTGACTCAGGAGCAGGAATGCTATGATTAGACGTCTGGGACGTCAGACATCTAGGATGTGAGAGATATTGACCCGAAGAGACCCCGGGTAGCACGCGTTGCTTATTACCGTGTGATATGACGCTAGGGACGCTAGACATCTGGGATGCCGATGATGGTTATGTGGTGAATATGGATTATTGGATTTATGAGATGGTATTTTGATGTTTATGGATTTGTGGTTATGGATTTGGGCAATGGCCCACTTGGTTCTAGACTTACAGATTTTGATATTCTACAGTTTTGGGCTGAGTTCCCACACTTGGTTTTGATTTACGATTTTTGGGCTAAGGCCCTAATGGTTTATTTCAGTAAATGTTGTGATTACTGGTTTTCGATGCATGCATACTTTTTAGTGAATGGCATAAATATATCTTTATGATATGTGTTTTTATGAACTTATTGATTTTCTTCCACTCACAGTTCTTAATGGTTTTATTGCCCTTCAGGTTGATCACGGATGCGGGCTGTAGCGGAGACCGAGACATCGTACTCCTCCACCGATCCTGGCGCGCTCTTGGAGCCCTGTATGGGCTGAGGTACATATTATCTCTTGTCTGACGCTTTGTGTCCGACGGGAGCATGACGCACCCCATGTTAATCCCGGGAAGATTGGGATGGGTCGTGTCAAACATATACTGAATAGTTCTGGAATCAAGCTTGTTATGAATGTGAAGGCGAAGCTATGGGTAACAAGCACAACCAAAAATCTTGAGGGAGGCAAGGTTAGGTGGATGACCAAACAGACGAAAGAAAGGGGGTTGCATATGAAGGATTGAAGAGGATATTTGTTTGATTGGATAATTGGCTGTATAACAGGAATGAAACCTGGAAGAGTTAGGTGTGAAGGAAACCCTTAACAAAGCAATAGTGGTTTCTTTAAGATGTCTATGCTTATTTTCAGCAAGACCATTCTGCTGGGGTGTGTGGGGATAAGATTTCTGATGCTGAATACCCTTGGAGTCCAAGAACTCCAGCATGGCGTTACTAACCAACTCACCCTATCACTTGGAAATATCTTGATAGACTGAGTAAAATAGTTAAAAACTTAATTTTAGAATTTAACAAACACTGAGTACATATCAGATTTATCCAGTAAGGGATAAAGCCAACAAAAACATGTACAATCATCAATAAAGATTACATAATACCTATTTCCAAGGATAGAAGGACAAAGGTTAGGTCCCCAAACATCAGAGTGGATTTTAAAGAATGGCACATCTGCTCTAATCTATATACCTTGTCATGAAGACAATAGAGACAAACATGTGGAGAAGCATCACGAGAGTAAGGAATTTGAGCCTGATGCAACATGGAAGAGAGGATGTCATTATAAGGAAGACCAAAATGATGATGCTAGAGATAAGACTTGATTTTTTCCCCCTAACAAGTACCAAAGTGGTGAAGTGTAGTGGGAGAGGAAAGTGAAGTTAGTATAGGATACAGACTAGCGACACTAGGGGATCGAGATAGTACCTTCCCCATCTTGTCCTGAATGTGAAGAGAACATGCATCAAATGTCATTTGAAAATTATTGTGTAGACAGAACTTATGCATAGAAAGCAACTTGTGCACTAATTTTGGAACATGAAGGACATCATTTAATCCAAACACATAATTAGAGATTAGTAATGTAATAGAACCAGTACTAGATATAGGCAACAAATCTCCATTATTCACTAAAATACTTGAGTTGGTTAGACCTGGTTTAACCTGTTGGAGCTGAGAAACATTAGAAGCCATATGGTTACTGGCACTAGTGTTAGTAATCCAGAAGTTAGGATCATTGAATTCGAAGTTGGCAGTAGCTGAGTAAGCTTGAGGTTGTTGAATGGGAGAGAAAGTGGCTATCTGAGAACATTGGAGGGCTTCATGGCTAGGATGCTTTCAGATATGGCAGAAAGGTTGAGGGGAAGAGCCAAGCACACCAAAGCACGAGGTCAGAGCAACTGAAAACTATGGGGCAGCTGGATTATAACCTTGAGAGAAACCACCATGACTAGTGCCATGGGGAGGACCATCGTGATATCCAAAACCTCCATTGTTGCAACCATAGCCATTATAATATCCACCACCATTGTGATAGCCTGCATGGTTGTTGTTATAGCCATTATTGTAACCATGCTGATTGTTGTAATACTGATTATTTCCTCCTCCTCGATATTAGTTGTTGTTCTTTCTTGGATAGCCATTGTTCCTACGCTTACCGCGATAATCATTGCTCCCATACTAATTGTTCTAATAGTTAGTCATTGGCTGCCAAGTAGAGTCATGTCACTATGGTTGATTATTATTGCACGCACCAAAAGTTTGAGACTGAGTACTTGCACTATCCATAGTGGCAACGTAACGACCTGTCCCTAATTTCAGGATTAGATTAGTGATTAATGAAGGATTAGTGAGATTATTCGATGATTAGTTGCGTAATTTCGGACGAACGGTGCGAAATGACGATTTTGCCCTAGGAATAGGCGAACTGTTGACTTTTGATTTGGGCGGTCAAACGAACTTTAGCCGATGATTGTGACGTATTTCGAGACATCACGAGTCCGTAAACAGGTGGCATGTCCGATTCTGACATTCGAGGAAGACGTTATGACGTTCGGAAATTGAGGGGCATTTTGGTAATTTTCCATGTAAGGGCAAATCTGTGCCTAGAGGCATGGTGACACTTGGAAACCTTGGGATTTGTGCCCACCAGACTTAGGACACTTGTCCCTTACTGGAAGGCTGTGGAAGCCTCAGTTGCCGTCTCATACGTTTTTAAATCTTGAAAATGGTTGCACGATTTTGGGAAAAATAGAGAAACAAAGTGGCCATGTGTGTGAGTGAAACCCAACCCCCTCAAATGTCCTCATCTGATAGGACCCATCCCAACTGGATTTTGATAACTGTGCCCGGTCTTACTCCCGTCTGACAAGTCAACTGAAGTCCCGAAACTACCCCTCAGCATCTGTCAGACAAGGGATAACTGCACTAATTTCCGCTTATTCCTCTGCCTCTCGATTAGCCCCGAACGTCGTGCCACGACCTGGAGGGTCATCAAAACAGAAAAGGTGTGAGTGGACAAAAATAATATCATTTGAAAATACATTTCAAATAGACCATTTTCCCCTCCAGTTTATCAAACCATGCATGCATAGGGTAAAACATATGAATAACAATCACCGGCTTTCCAGCCAAATCACATGAAAACACTAACCTGGCCACAAAGACCAAAACCCATACTCAGTATCAGTACGCAAAGAATCAAAATCAAATCAACATCAAACAACACTACTCACAAGTGCATAATCAATCACACAATCACATCTGCATTACGCGTAGGCAATATCCCATGCCTCAGTCGTCTGGGAAGCCACCCCTAGCTCCGACTGTCTAGGAACGCATAACCCCGAGCATCAGTCGTCTGGGTAATCCCCTAGCTTCGGCTGCCTGGGCCTTGAGTGCCATCCGCCTGGGTATACGCCCTAGCATCGGCTGCCTGGGAACAATCACAAACATATCCCCCGAGCTCTAGTCGTCTAGGTAATCCCCTAGCTTCGACCGTCTGGGCACTCAGAATCACAATGAAAACCATCCCAGGATTACATCCCAAAACATTTCAATCAAATCCTTGAATCAAAATCCAAGTCAAAATCGTTCCCCGACAGGGTCTCAAGCCCAAATGTCATTTAAACGTAAATCTGTAAAATCTCATTTGGAAACATTAAAATAATCCAAAAATCATCCTTGACTCACCAACTAAGTCAAAATATCATTTTTAAAATCTTTTTGACTCTGAGCCTAGTCCAAAATATCAATTGCATTTTCCTCGTAAAATGTGCCAGAAAAGACCGATTAAAATAATTATTAAATCACAAATAATCATGCCAAATCACCATGACATCATTGCAAACCAAACCATGCAATCAATCATGTAAAAAATTTAACTATGCATGCATAACAGTTTATAAAATAAACATCCACTCACACACCGTCCAAATTGCTCAATTCCGAGCCGCACGCATTTCCGTAATTTCCAGAAATCCCGAATCCTGTCAAACAACATCATTATGGGTCACTAATGAATCCAATAATAGCATATGAAACTCCCCCAATATTTAGGGAATTAAATACGAATTAAAACGTAACCTAATCCTTCGGACCCTCGAAACAATATCGAGACGGTGTTCGATCGACTCGAAACCAACACTAAAATATTTGTTACACTCAGTAGATTAAAAGACATCTTGACCACATCTCGAGAAAGTGGACCACGCGCCCTCACGCGCTGCCTCAAGCTGCTGGGCGTGAAGCCCACGCGCCAGCTACAGTGACGGTACAGTGTCACCTTCCTCGCCATAATCCTGCAAAACGGATCCATGCAACCCGCGACATGACCCGTTCAATTTTCCCTCAATTCGACCTTAATTCCTTAGTTTCTTTCACTGGTTTCATCTAATCAATCTTAATTAGGGATCGGTATTTTTATTTTCACGAATCACTTCTTAAATTGGTCGATTTCTAAGTCAATTCCCGATCGGCCATAACTCCAATTTCGTCCAATTTCAATCCCTTTCTTAATTCCAATCAACCAGTACGTATCTTAGGACTCATATGAACATAATTTCAAGATCAATTTCAATTTTGCTTACCTCTAATTATATGAACCCAAGCTTGATTTTTCGAAGAGTTTGGAGATTCGGTTCTCGACTAAAACGACATCAATCCTCTTCGTTTTTTAGATGGATTAGCTTGGAATGATCCCAGAAAGATGGATTCAAGGTCAATTTTGATCCTCAAGGTCCACAACTCCAAGTTCGAAAACACACTTTGTTCTTCAATTTTTCGAACATAGGTTTCGGTTATCCTCTCTATCCCTCGTGTTTTCCTTTCTGTCCCAAGCTCCTAATTCTCTCAATTGCATCAGTTTCCTCAATCCCTCTCAAAGTTGTTCTCTAAGCCATGTGGCACAAACAATTTGAATCATTCCTCTATCGCCTTCCATTTTGTTCCTTTTCTTCAATCCATTACACGACTCAAACACACAACACTAAGCGTCTTGTTTCAAGTGACATGTGACACTTACAGAAATGGCTGAATCACCATATTGGTGATTCATCAAAACTAGCAAATATACGAAATTGCCCTTTAATATACAAATGACCAAAATACCCCTGCTTGCAGAATTACCAAAATGCCCCTAGACTTCACAGACCCCTAACTTTCCCGTCCGTATTCCAATCTACGCATGTCGCCTGTCTATGGACTCAGCATCTCGGGACCTACCCAACAGTCCTTCCAGAACGTGTAAAAAGTGTCTCGAACAAAAAGTTAACTTTTACCCACATAACCAAGGGAAAATCGTCATTTTATATTCAAACTTTCAACTTTACATTTCTCGAATTTCCGGGACGTCACATCTTCTGCCCGTGGTGTGTGAATGAAAAAAAGAGAGAGGATGATGAGGTGGTCGTGGTGGTGCTACCACGAGAACCGTCGTGGACGGTGACCTGAACCCGTGAGAAAAAACAGAGGAAATCGTGAACCAATCCAGCGAAACTCCTTCGATCCTCATCCCTGGTCCATGATGTGTGAATGAAAGATGAAGAGGGTGACGAGACGAGTGTGGGGGTCACCACGGCAGTGCACGATGGCGTGGTAAGGTGAGTTTCCCATGAAACTTTAGGTTGAATTCGAAAATGGTGGTTTTGATTATAGAAGTTGCTGATCGAATATGTGACTTGGAACATGTTTTGGAGCTCAAAACAAACCTAGAAGACTTGGAACCAAGGCTTGTGGTGGCTGGAGTCATGAGAACACGATGGTGGGAGTTTGGCCGTATGTTCTTCAAAGGGGAAGGTATGATCTCGACCTACTTTCTATATCTTGATCATGTAGATGGATAGGAAATAGTTAGACAAAGCTTTAGGAGTTGGAATGGGTGAAAATGGACCAAAAACGAAGGAAGACGAACAGCTCACGCCGGCCCAGTCAGACCGGGTTTGAAGAATCGGATCAGACCCGGTTCAACGGGAGGTTGAAGATGACCACAGTGCAGGCGCGTGAAGCCCACATGCAGCCCCTTTGGGCTACTTGTGAGGGCGCGTGTCACTTTTTCTAGGGAAGTTGTCAACATGACTTTTAATCTAATCAATGTAACGAACATTTTGGGACTGGTTTCGAGTCGATTAGACATCGTTTCGATATGATTCGGGATGTTCGAAGGTTTAGGATCTAGTTTAAAAATAGTTAAAAATTTGGGAAAATTTTAGGGAATTAGTAGAAGCATATTGAAGTAGTTAGTGACGTTAGAATGTGATTTGGACAGGTTTGGGAAGTCTGGTGATAATGGATTAGCCGAGAACAGCGTATTGCACGTGTATCAAGGTAACATCGAGGACGGTCTGTGTGTGGACTTTGCTTTCTAAATTATGATGCATGCATAAATGTTTTGTATGTTTTCCATATGTGATTTCTATGTTTATGCTTGTGATATTTATGATTTCTGTTTTGCACGTTTTACGAGATTATGATTTATGCTACGATTTGATGATGGTTTCGATAATTTGCTTTTGGGATTTGAATTATGATTTGAATTCAAGGATTTATAAATGGATTTCAGAAAGTGATTTCGGGCTTGGGGCCCCATTTATAAATGTGATTTCAGTTTCTAAAGATTTCGGATTTTGGTTTTAATACGATTTCTAGATTTGGATTAGGGATTCAAAATGATGATTTAGAATTTCGGTTTTGGAAATGGCTTTACGGATTTGAATTTGATAAAATGGTTTTGGGTATAAAGACCCGTTGCTGGATCTGGTTTTGGGTTTAAAGACCCGTTGATTGATGTGGGGGGAAGGGCCCTTGATTGATATGTTTTGAGTTTAAAGACTCGTTATTGTGATATCCCCCAAGGCCTGTTGTTTGTGTTTTGAGTTTAAAGACTCGTTGATATCCCAGGAAGGTCTGATATATGTGTTTTGAGTTTAAAGACTCGTTGATATGAGATCTAGCAGATTGATTGACTTGTGATTTACCGTTTGCTTTCAAATGGATTTCAAATGTTTTGGGCTGTGGCCCGGATGATTTGGATTTTGTGGATTTTTGGGCTGAGTTCCCGTATTTTGACTTTGATTTATGGTTTTCATAAACGGTTTTCTTATTTTGGAAAGGAAATGGTTTTCGAATGCATGCATTGGTTTTACGTGGAGGGTATAAATGTCTTTTCTTATAAAAAATTTCTGAACTTATTATTTATTTTTGTCCACTTACAGTCTCTTTTTTTTTCAATACCCTCCAGGCTTATGCGGTGTAGGCTGTTGTTAGTGAGACGGAGACATCACACACGCGATCCACATTGGTTTTTGCGCACTCTGGGAAGGCGGAAGTTAGTTTTGGACGGTTTTCCTGGGTATCACTTGTCTGGCTTACGTGTTACATAAAGGTTAGACGAGTGTTTAGTCTTCGTGTCACACGTGGGTTAGATGAGAGTATGGCTTATTCCTTAATCCATGGGGATTGGGGATGGGTCGTGTCAGGCAACCATAGTAGTAAGCACGAAGGATGGAATTTTAAGCTGAATAGTAACTTTGGCGAGATCAGCTTCCTCAGCTAAGAGTAAGGTACGAAACTTAGACAAGGTTAGAGAGACATGCCGTTCTCGAATATGGAACTTGAAGGAGTGGTAGTCAATGGATAATCCATTGTGTGTGATTAAGATCACATCCTTGTCTAAAACAATGAAGCCAACACTAGCTAAACATTTTTGAGCTAATTTGATCTTATTCAAGAACAACTCGATCGAATCAGCTTCTTTGTGTAGAGTATAAAGGTTCATCTTTAACTACATGAGGTTTGCTTCTAGTAAAGAGGATAAGCATTCCAGGAGAGTGAGCTAAGCCTTCCTGGATGTTTCACACGCAATGATCTTAGTGAATGCATCCTTAAATATTGCTGTTTACAGGGATCTAGGAGACTTCTGAGAGTACGGATGAATTCTACTTCAACAGACTTCAACAAGATGGAATGTAAAGCAGCTACTAACAAGCTGATGTTGAGCTTAATGGTAGAATTTCTTCAAAAGATTGGTTATTATCAAAGGTTAGTTGGTATGCTAATATATATCACCGTTACTAGACCAGAGACATTACCTTTGCTATGAGCTTGGCGAGTTAATTCATGCGGGTTCTCACATTGGATCACCTTCAGATAATAAAGAGGATCCTGAGATATTTAAAGGGTTCTGTGGAAAGTGGAATTCTAATGCGATGTCATGGTCATGACTTTATTATATGGTACACGGACAGAGACTGGGCAAGAAATCAACTTGATCAAATATCCACCATAGGTTTCTGTACTTTTTGTAGGGGAATCGTTGTCACTTGGAGGAGTAAGAAACAAATTTTCATTGCTTGCTCAAGTGCTGAATTTGAATATAGAGCAATGGCTTCCACTGCATGCGAACTCATTCTGTGACAATCAAGCAGCAATGCATATTGGTTCCAATCTCGTATTTAATGATAGAACATATTGAGGTGGACTGCCATTATGTGCGCGAAAAGATACAAATCAAGACCATCACAACTGTGTATACTAGAAGCGATGAGTAGCTTGCGGGCCTCCTCACCAAGTCCTTGACTTCTGCTTATTTTTAAGAGGCTACTTAACAAACTTGGATCCATCAACCTTCTGGATTCAGTTGTAGGGGAAGTATTGGAACACTTCAGTATATCCATAGGTCACTAGGGTTCATCGTTGGACATTCACTTGTTGCGTGTATAGACTTTGTCTAGTGGGTAAACCATGCATTGTTGTGCCTCATCTGATGGATGCTGCTTCTTTTCCCAAACTTCATGGTTCAGGTTTGTCAAGTCTTCACATCATGTCTAAGTCTAGTACTTTACGGTGGCTATCATGTTCCACACTCTAAGTTCTAAAGTCTTTGCTCTCTTATCCATATAAGAAATCTGGTTATCTTGTATACTCATGGTCAATACAACAACTTTGTCTCTAAAATTCTACAACCTTTATTATTATATTTTGCTACATAATACTATGACATACAAACAACACATACGTAATTTTTTTTTTATTCATATCCAAATCCCGAAGATAATTCTTGTGAAACTAAATCCAAAAGGTGCAGGTTTGGTAGATTTGCCCAATCTGACAAGAAAAAACACAAGTAGACAGATGATGGTGGTGGAGGGGTCCATGTATATATATATATATATTGCTACATGATACAATTGATCCACTGATATTCCAAAATTTAATGTTGGTTCTTTCTTTAACATATTCATATAAATAGTCATATTAGAAACAAAACGTAAGAGACATGATGATGATGATGAAGGAGAGGTCCATAATCTTTAGCATAGTGATATACAAATGTATAAAACATTAGGCCATGTTTGGTATTATTATTTTTCTTAAATTTGAAAGTAAAGCATTACAAATGTTTGGTAAAAACAGTAAATTTTTTGTTGCCTAGTTATACATTATTAATTAACATTAATATATATAATTGACATAATATGTATATATATATAAATGTATATAATTCACATTAGATAATAATAGCAAAATGAAAATTAAGTATGTTACATATAAATTGCTCTGTTTTTCTAGACAACTGTTAATCAATGTCGGTTTCCCTATCCCTCTCCCAATTACCCTCGTCATCCGAGCTATGCATACTAGTTGTTTCCTCAGCGTTACTTTCAATTGGTTCTAAGGTATCGAGGTCAATAAAAATGACATCAATCGCAACTGGTGTGATGAGGTCGTCAGTGCGCACTCCTTCCACATTCAAGGCAGGTACTGAGGAATCCTCCTAGTAAACAAATTCGTCATTTTCTGTATCTCCACCATCTTCATGGTTCAGTCATCTAAGTCCCATATGTTTCTATGTTTCACCATCTCAACTACGCCATATCAGCATTTGCTCCATTCCCCGGCATGAAGCTTCCACTATTCTGCATAGAAAATTTTTCGTCTGGTTCTGTGCACACAAACTTAACTCCGTTAATGTGATAACCAGTGTATCTTTCTCCTCGAAATGGGTCAATTGCAAGCTGCATCAATTCTTTGCAGAACTTTGGCGAGTTGTCAGCTTCCAACTGTCCCATCTGGTACGAAACCCAAAAAGTTAGTCTCGTTCATTTAAAAATAATTTAATGCAATATTTGACTTACATGTGCGGAAAACCAATGTGGTTGTCCATTTCCTCCCAATTGGAAGGATATTGGGCCTTCATCAATACCTCATGCAGATCATGGAAAGACTAGACATTGTCACAGTTGTTCAGTATGAACCAATGAGCCACTGTCATATCGCTATTGGTAAAGGGATCTGAGACTGGACCATAGTAGAACGAACTTACAGGTTGGGCAAATACAGATAGGGTCTCCAAACGTTGACTAACATCGTCATACCGTGGGGCCCTATCGAAAGAAGTTTCAACAGTTTGAAGGTACATTGCGCAAAATGTAAGTGACTCTTTTGCAATGTATGCCTCTGCTATCGAGCCTTCAGGACGTGACTTGTTGTAGACATACCTCTTGTAGGTACCTAACATTATACAACGAAATATAAAAAACGATTCATATATATATACATTATATTAAGGAAATAAAACCAGTATTAGGAATAATTTATACCTTTCGATTGGGTACATCCAACGATAATGAACTGGGCTAGCTAACATTGCTTCGTCCAGAAGATGTATTAGTAGGTGTACCATTACATAAAAGAATGCTGGTGGAAATATTTGTTCGAGTCGACACATGATATAGACAATGTCCTCTTTAATTGCTTCAGGGTCCACTTCTGCAAGAGAATTGGCACATAGTATTTGAAAAAACTGAGATAAATAAACTATCATCTCTATAGCTTTATTCTCCAAAAAGGGTCAAATGGCAATCAAAATGAGTCGTTGAACCAACATGTGATAGTCATCACTTTTCATGCCAGAAAGTGTGCCACCGTCGATGCTAACATTTGGGGAGATGTTGCCTACATAACCGTCAGAAAATTTCACGCTATGCAACCACTTCAGAAATTTTTTTCTTACTCTCTAGCGTAAATGTATAACCTAGATGAGTAAAGATGTATTGCCATTCACAACTTTGGGCCAAAAATTTCGCTGAATGCCCATATCTTGCATACCCAGAAAAATCAATTTCGACTGGCATAAGATCCATGATGTGCCTGATTTTCAATTTCGACCAATACAGTGATCAAAAGAATATACTCGTTTTCGTCCAATTTTCCTGTTCAGCAGATTTTAGGCCTTTTGTGATGAATGTTAGATTGATGTTTAAGAAGTCCAATATCTCATCACCAGACATCTCCTTTGGTCTAGCCTATAGCTCTGTTTTACCATTAAATGAGTCAGACTGCATACGTCATCGATTATCCCATGGTAGAAATCTTTTTTCGCTTAGATAACAAACCTTTGATGTGTGCCAAGATGATGTTGTGTCTGGTCCACATGTCGGACAAAAAAGATAGCCCTTAGTGCTCTATCCCGCCAGCATATTGTAAGTAGGAAAATCATTAATTGTCCACATTACAACCGCTCGGAAAGTGAACTTTCCTCCATTGGACATGTCCTAGGTTTGGACACCATTATCCCACAAATACACAAACTCAGCAATCAATGACTGCAAATAAACCTCAATGGAATTACTCGGAAATTTGGGCCCAGTATCAAAGTACTGAGGATTGTGAATTCTTTCTTCATACATCTTCAATGAGGAAAGTTATATGAAACTACAATTACCGTCAAGTGCTATAGGGTCTTGCATAACTCCCAAAATGATTAAAGTTGTCAGTAGCAAGTCCTCATTTGAAATTTCTTGGCTCTGAGGAAAAATTGGGATACATCTTATCAAATACCTTGCAAGCATCTCTATCAGCTCGCTGCCTCTATGAATTGTCATTAATGTGTACATCCTTATGCCACCTCATATCACGGGTTGTGTAAGACTACATGAAGAATCTTTACAACTTTGGCTTCAGTGGAAAATAACGCGACGACCTTGTTTGAAATCTTATTCATTCGAAACCTAGGCTCATT
Source organism: Prinsepia uniflora (assembly GCA_032719365.1). NCBI lineage: Eukaryota > Viridiplantae > Streptophyta > Magnoliopsida > Rosales > Rosaceae > Prinsepia > Prinsepia uniflora. The sequence continues at coordinate 20,963,452 of CM064871.1, read as the reverse complement.
ACATACAAGACATTTATCGAGTTTCCCAAATTCACCATAAAATAATGCACAATTGTTCTTACATGCATGAATCTTCACATACCTTAAACCGAGATCCTTCAAGAGCTTCTTCAAGCCATAATGATTTTTAGGGAGACTATTATCTTCAGGGAGCATTCGGATGATGATGTGCATCTTGTGATGAGCATTAATTCCACAACTGCCCTTAGAACAAAAAGGATTTACAACCAGGGTATAATTCGCAATGAGCTTCTTTCAACAACCTCTCATAATGGAGATCTAACTCTTCGGGTTGAGGCCTAGGGGCATTTTTATCCATATCATCAGATGTAGGAGGAAGAATATCTGTTAATATCTCAAAAAATTGATCATTCCCACGCCGATTATCTGAATCACTTTCATCTCGACGGGTCCTGTGAACTGAAGATGTCAATGCAGTAAAATTCTGTTCACCGTGATTGATCTAATTAGTGTAGTTGTGTACGATCCCGTTCTATTCCAGATGAAATGGATATCACTCAGCGACATCCAACAACAGTCGTTACATTTACAGTAGAGGCATAAGAAGCGCCTTTGATAACTACAATGACTACGGTTAAAGGCGATGAAGCTGTCGATCCCATCCAAATACTGATAAGAGGATCTATCCAATATATACCTCCGGCCTCTGTCCATTGTGTCAGGTTCCACAAAATAGAATCAATGTAAGTAAATAATTGAATATGTCTCATTGTATGAACAAATTATTATCAAAACTCACTCGTCTCCTTATGCCTCTCGTGATTTGGTCCTATTCCATTCGAGAGTGCACATTTTGTGCTATATAGTTTGTGACCTACGAGATGAAGTTTCGACTCGACATAAATTTCAGCAACATCACCTTACTGCTCTCTAAATGCACTACTTAGATATTTTAAACGAATATCTTGTATGCATTTGGAGAACATTGAGGGGATATAAACCGAATTTCTCACGATCCAAACCTAACCACATAGACAACAAACTACACAACACATAGTTGTGCACACCCAAACTATCTTGTTAAATGGACAATTCAAGAGTGAGTCAATCAATCTGATTCACTGACTCTCAAAAGGGTCTAAGGCTTTCCATCGAATTTTGTTATAAAAAGTTAATCAACCCGATTAACTTCGCATTAATGGATAAATCACAATTTCCTAGCATAATTATATCCAGAATTCTAAACATTTTCTACAAATTTTCCACAATAAATCACAATTTTCTAACATAATTAAATCTAAAATTCTAAGCTAAATTAAAATGAGAGGCAAACACACATACCTTTTTATAACTAATCCTTCAAATCAACCACAAATTTCCAAAAGGAAAAAAAAAACTTAAGCTTCTAATAACAAATAAAAGTAAAACAACTAAAACAAAAAAAAAATTCATTAACCTTAGATAAAGTAATGATGAAGTGATGATGAAGTGATGATGAAGTGATGAAGTGATGATGAAGTGATGAAGTAATGATGAAGTGATGATGAAGTGATGATGAAGTGATGAAGTAATGATGAAGTGATGATGAAGTGATGAAGAAATGATGAAGAAATGATGATGAAATAATGATGAAATTATGTATGGTAAGTGAGAGAGAGTAACGAGAGAGTTATGAGGAAGAAGATGAAGAAATACTTATGTGGGCCACATTTAATTAGTTCAAACCTTTGTCCTTAAAAGCTTTCGTCAGATAAATTTTAATGACCCGCTGAGGAAGGCTTTGGCATCAAACTTCCTTCGCACCAAAATTTTTCCCTCTGCACGCAAAGCTGCGTCAACAAAACGGTTTTCTCGACGAACATAATTCATCGATACATCACGTTTGCCTAGCGGATGTTGACCGCTAGCCGAGCAAAACTTTCGCCTATTTCACGCCGACAACCAAGGCTTCCCGCGCAGGGTTAGCCCAGCAAGCCTCCCTGCATAGGCTGGGTAAAGGTCCTTTTACTTGCGAATCTTCATTCGTTGGGAAAAGACTCGACGTGCAAAGGGAATGTCCCCCATTCGCCGAGCTCAAAAGTTGTCAAAAGTCCATTGTTAAAAAAAATCGAGCAAGGGTCACCTAGCCCAGCGAATGTCCCCCTTTCGCCGAGCAAGCTTCAAAGATTTTTTTTTTGTTTTTGTCCAAAAAATTATTTGTTAATAATTATATATATTAATATTAATTATATATAAATAAAAATTAGTTATATATTTTAATATAGATATATGTTATTGTTATATTTATATAAATATATTAATGTTAATTAATAAAATATGATCAGGCGGGCCCAAAAAACATCCGTCGAGCAAAGGTATCCAAGCCCAGCGAACGATGACCTTTCGCCAAGAAACCTTCACAGAGTGCACGCTTTGCTAGTGCAGGACATAGGTGCAATTATTCGCATCAAAGAGAAGATTACGAGTATGAATTTTTTTCTTACAATTTTTTATTATATTTATGATTTTTAATAATTTAATATACTTTAATATTTTATTACAGATTAATGCTGAGTGGGATGAGAGTAACGCCGCTCTCATGGCCCATATAAACTACCATTGGCAAAAGCAGTACGTGGACTAGAAGTTTGAGCTCCATGTGTACTACAAACTCTGGAGTTCGCATGATGAAGCTAAGGAAAATCCTCAAGAGGAGAGAATATAATAGGGTGGATGTGGTTACGCAACCATTGGATAATCGAGCAATTTCTGGTAATTTTATTTTTTATTTGTTTATTTAGACTATTACTTTGCGAAGTTCCGTATTAGTAATGATTGTTTTTTTAATGTGCAGAAAAAATCAAAGGTCAACAAGATGAGCCAGGCAACGAAGAAATTTGAGCACCCCGGGGATCGTGCCCGTTGTTGGCTCGACATGAGGGTCTTCGTGTTACTGGGTCGTTGTTCCCGGAAGTTGATTCTTGGGGGGAGGTGTATGGTGAGCAAGGCAGTTAGGTGGCTAATGTTATTCACGTAGGTTCGATGTTAATGGTCATTAAATGTTCAATCTTTTTTAATTAATTAATTTTCTAATTATTAGTTTATTCTAATTCGTAGGAAACTATAGTGGAGGACATGTAGTAAACTCGGAAACAACTGACACAACAACAACATGAGGTCTTACTGCAGGAGCAGCTACTAAATCCTGGGAGGTCGATCACCATCCTGGAGCGCCAACTTGGTAGGCTTCCCAGGAAGTTTGTCCAAGGCACTAGGGAAGGGTTTATTCAGGATGCCTCGAGCCGATCCTCGAGTTCTTCCTAGAGATTCCATCCCGAGGAGCTCTTTCAGTTAAAGGGCAACATTGAGAACCTCCCAGCAAAGAATGCTGAGCTGAAGGCCCATTATGAGAGCCTTGGGGCCCAACACGAGCAAATGCAAGCCCAAAATGCGGAAATTTAGGCCCAGCTTGCACTCATGTTCAACCAAATAGGTTGCATGTGCCACATGGCATTGGCTCGCAGTCCTAGGACCCGAGTCGACAACACGCCTAGGACGATGATCACTAACCGCTAACTATTTAGTTTTTTTAGATTTTTTATTTTTAATTATGTAAAAATATTACATTTATTTTTCTATATAGTATTTTAATTCCCAATTACTTATTATTATTTTAATTGATTTTTTCTATTATTAGTTTAATTCCATTTATTTAAATAAATATATATTAATTATGAATAATTATTCAAATATGAATTTTTTTTTTAAAAAAATATTTTAAACTTTGCCCCGTGAATATTTTTCGAGCAAAGGCAATTAGTTTCAAGTTTTCCCAGCGGACATTCATGGGGCAAAGGCTTTCGATTCAAAGTTTGCTCGACGTGCCTCCACGTACTAGGAAAATGCCGAAAGGCTGCTCGTCTTTCTTGTTTTTGATGGCTTTGCTCAGTGAATACATTGGTCAGAAAAACGTCATTGACTTCAGTCTTGCCATGGGAATCATCTTCTCCGTCGAGCAAGACCCTAACCCGACAAGGCTTGCGTGATGTAGGTTTTTCGGTGAAACTTCGCCTGGTGAACTCCACTTTTGTCGGGCCAGCTCTATTCCCTTGTAATTAGTGTTCAACTATTTATTATCTGAGAACAATAAAACAGTTTTTCAAAATATTATAGCCTAACCAGCTTTTCAAAAAAAAAAAAAAAACACACAACATTACTAGCCTGGCCCTTAATACGGCAGTTTAATGGTATTTATAGTTCTTGTAAAGTTTGAGGCCAATATTCAATGTGTATGATATAACCCCATCTTCTAATTTGATTATATAAACAATTATATATCTGACATTTAATGCCCCGAAACTTCGAGAAAATGAAAATTGATGATTTTATCCCTAAAATGGTTAAAATGTTGACCTTTTTGATACGGACCTTTGTTGGGAATTCCAAGAAGACCATTACGAAAGTCATGGTAATTTTGTATCAAGGATATTTTGGACATTTCACATTATGATATTTTGTGAAAGTGACACTTTGATATAGAGCATTGGTTCTTTCTCTCTCAATTCTTCCACTGACATACATGCTTATATATATGTGTGCGTTATGTGAGTTGTATGGGGGGTTTCGATGGGCATGGTCCGAAAACCATGAAAATGCCATGATCGAGCATACCAGGAGGGGGAGATAGAACTAGAGAGATCAGTGGGTGAGGAGAGGATCGGGGAGAGGAAAGGAACGAGAATAGTGGGAGGAAAACGAAGGTCTGGGAGAAGCCAAAACCAAACCCGTGAAGCCACCCCGTGAAGCCAAACTGGTCATGGACCATCAGAAGGTTCTGAAGCTCCTTGGTGTCTAACTAAGATGTTAGGCTACTAAGTGAGTCCCTAGGATTGATTTGGGACGAAGAGCACGAAGGATGGACACGAAGGGGCTCTAAGAACAGACTTGGAACAGTGGTTGAAGGATCAAACGATTCGAATCGTGCTCCCGAGGTGAGTTTCTTTTGATTTGAGTTCATGGATCTCTTTTTGAATATCCTTAGATGATTTTGGACGTTAAAACCTTAGAAAAAAAAATAGAAGAATGATCGATTTTTAACCTAGTCGAGGTCGCAGGTCGGGCGACCCGAAACCAGGACCCAAGTGAAGGCTGCTAGTGACAGGCCGCGCGTGAGGCCCACGTGCAGAGACCCTCACCTGTAACGACTCGTCCCGAATTCTGGGATTAGATTAGTGACTAATGGAGGATTAGTAAGAGTAATCAGGGATTAGTTGAGCGAAATCGGACGAACGACGCAAAATGACCGTTTTGCCCCTAGTCTTGGGTAAAATGTTGACTTTTGACTTAGGGATTCAAACGTACGAGGACCGATGACATGACATAGTTTCGGATGTCACGAGTCCGTTGACAGGTGGCACGTTGAAATCAGAAGTTTGACGGGAAAGTTATGGTTCACGAAAGTTCGGGGAAACTACTGCACGAATTACGAGACGTATTACTTTTGTACTCTTATGGGCCCAAATACTTAATTCAAGCTCAATGGATGAGTGACAAGTGTCACTCATCCCATTAGTCTTTAACCCCAAACTGTGGATCTCAACATTGATTGGTGGGTTTGTATTAAAATATTATTATTTGTTTATTTTATAATTTCCTTCACCCCCTCTCTCCCAATCTCAGCCATTCATTTCCTTCACACCCCTCATCCTCACCGTCCATTTCATCTCATCTGATCATCACCACCAAACCTCACCTTCCCTTCTCCAACCCGTGCACATCTCCATTTTTTTCCCTCTCAAAATAAACACACAACACAACCATACTCACAGCCTTCAAACTTCATCTTTTTCTTATGAACCCTGAATGAAACTTGGAGAGGAGATCGAGATGAGTCGACTGGTGGCCACAAGTCGAGCCGTCATGGACGACGGTGCACGGTGGCCGGGTTCGGAGGCAAGGCACCGAATGCTTGTTTTTGAGAAATTCAAAATGGAATGGCGTGAAGGATGGGCTGTCGATCGTTTCTGGGTTTTGGAAGTTCCTTCTGAAGTCAAGGCGACCGTGGTGAGGGCTACGACAGTACACGACGGCGATAGTAAGTCTGATACCGTGAGATGCCCTGTTTTTGTTCATAAATGGCATTTTTTATTCTAGTAATTGTTGAACGTTTCTAAAGTTGGAAACTTATTCTGGAGGTTGCAATGAATCGAATGGGACCAGAACCAAGGCTGGGGGGGTGGTCGGAGACGGAGGAACACAACGGTGGAAACTGGATGAACTTTGCCCGATCGGGAAGGTAATTCCTTGGCCATAAATTCGTGTTTTGATCACGTAAGTAGATAGGGTACATTGAGACGAGTCTATAGGGATTAGAGTGGTGGAAAAAGGACCAAAAATGTAGGAAATACGGCGTCGAACCGTGAACGCAGGTTCTGTTGGACCGGGACGATCTGAACTAGTTTGGATCGGGTTCATGGAGACGACAGGGATGACACTATTTGGGGTGTGGGCTTCACGCGCAGCCCCTTTGGGCGATGCGTGGGCGCGCGTGGCATAGTATTTGGGGATGTTGTCAACATGACTTTTAATTTATTCAATGCAACGAACATTTTGGGACTGGTTTCGAGTCGATCGGACATCGTTTCGATATAGTTCGGGGTGTCTGAAGGTTTAGGATCAAGTTTAAAAATAGTTAAAAATTAGAAAAAATTACGGGGCTTCAATGAGAGGTTAATAAGGCAGTTAGTAACCCTCTAGTATGTTTTGGACAAGTTTGAGAGTCCCGGTGATAGTGATTAGCCCGGGGAGGCTTACGTAACGTAAATCCAAGCGGTAACGTAGGACGGTCTGTGAGTGGACCTTGATTTCTAAACTATGATGCATGCATAAATATTTTATATGTTTTATAGATATGGTTTCTATCATGATGATTATGGATTGGTGATTTACATGATTTCACGTATTTCGAGATAATTTACGTATTTGCACGTATATCGAGGATTATGGTTTTGCACTGATTATACGTGCCTATGGTTTCGGTAATGGTTTAATGAAATGGTTTGGATTTGAAAAGGTAAACTCGGGCATGACACCCATTTGTTTTGGAAACCCCCAGACTTGAAGTCCGTTTAGTTGCGCTATCGGGCCAGAGGCCCAATTGGTTCGTGAAATGATTTCGGATTTGAAAATATGGAATCGGCTATGAGACCCATTTGATTTACGAACTCTCGGACTTGGAGTCCATTTGATTTAGTAAGGTATTGGGCTGGAGGCCCAATTGGTTTACGAATTGGGCTGGAGGCCCAGTTGGTTTACGAATCGGGCCGGAAGCCTAGTTGGTTTACGAAATAGGGCATGAGGCCCAGTTGGTTTACGAAATCGGGCACGATGTTAGGACCCACCCCGGTTTCACCCCAAAACCCGAGGTAAATCCTGCTCCCGTCTGACTCCCCAACACAACACTAAAGTGCACTCAGTCAGACGCAGGAGAATCTATACAATACATCCTGAAATTAAAGTTTTACAGATCATAGTACCACCGTACAAAAGAAAGAAAACCCGATAAACTAGATACACGCACACGGAAAATTTTAAACCACTCCGAGATCCCTCTCGCGACTTCTACGCCTCAGACGCTGCCTCGACGCCGAAACCCCGCTCTAGCTCCACGACCTAGAGGGCAATTAAAACATAAGGTGTGAGTGGACCATAAATAACAGAAAAGTTTCTAAAACCATTTATAAGAAAACCGGGTTTAGCCCTCCGATTTGAAACCACATGCATAACCTAGTTATGAAAACAGTTATCAATCAATCGCCATAAAACATTTACAGAATCATTTTAAAAACAGTATAATTCACATAACCTCACCATAAGAACAGAAACACTATAAAACAGTTATAGAAACCATATAATAAGCATTATAAAACAGTATCATAAACCATGAATATCAATTCATCATTTTCCGATCAAACCTGCTGGACCTATCCGAGTCTTCAAACTCCCGAGTCTTTAAACTCAATCCAGGCCTCAATAATATCCGAGTCTTTAAACTCCCGAGTCTTTAAACTCAACAGGCCTACGGGGGAAATATCAATATATCCGAGTCTTTAAACTCAATCCGGGTCTTTAAACCCAATCCGGGCCCGTCCCCCGTCAAATCAATATCCGGGTCTTTAAACCCAATATCCAGATCCAGCAAATCCAATCCAAAACCATTTGAAAAACCATTTCTAAATCCATATCCAAACTCGAATCCGAAATCACCTGTCTGATGCCCTTCCGGCGTCCAGAACCGTCATTCCGAACCCAAATCCGGAATTCCACTTTTCAACCTTAAAACCAAATATCGTTACCGAAATCCGATTCTAAAACCGAAAATCCTTGATCATCAAAATCACGTTCCAAAATTCATTTATAATCATTGAAAACCATTTATCATCTGAAATCCCAAAACCATAGCATCAATATTCAGAAATCAAACATTTCTCGTAAAACGTGCTGAAAACTAAACTTCCTCGAAAAACGTGCAATTATGTAAAATCAACAAATCATATTCGATAATCATGAAATCACATATAAAACCACAAAACGATTATAGAAAACAGTTATGCATGCTCGAGTTTAGAGAAGGGGTCCACTCACAGTACCGTGCCCTCAATCGCGTCCCGAACGTCTCGTACGTTCCTCAGCTTCCTCAGGAACTCCTGATCCTGTCAACAACCGCCAAAGTACGTTACTAACACGTCTACGAAGGTCCACCTAATTTTCCCTAAAAATCCCCGGGTCCTAAACGTAACGAACCGAAACCCTAAACCTTCAACCTCGCGGGATAACATCGAATCGACGTCCGATCATCCCGAAACCAATTCCAACGGACTCGTCACAACACCTAGACCAAAAACCTAGTTGACCGATTTCCCAACCGCCGCCGCACACGCTCCCACGCGCCGCCCAAAGTGGCTGCGCGTGGCCCTCACGCGCCAGCTACAGTGTCACCGTTTACCTCGAGTCGACCCGGTCGAACCAGCCTCTGCAACTCAAACCGGCGAGAGTGGTTCTTCGCCATGCCTGCACCACATCGACTCCTCTCTTTACCCACTTCATCGTCCCATCCTTAGGAACTCATTCCCCTTACTCTAATACCTCGACTCGACCTGAAACCTGTCGACTCAAGCTCGAACAGAAACCAGTACTGTCCCCTGTTCTCTTCTCCAGCCACCCAGGTCACCCCTCGTCACGGTAGCTAGCTTAAACCAATCCTAGGACTGTCCTAAACCTCACCCAACTCACCAAGACCATCGACTCACACTCAAAACACACGACTTTCGATTTGAAAATCGACGGCAAAACAGAGCACACCAGTACTCTCTGTCGTCCTAGCCTCCGCCGTGCACTCCCCGTCACGGCTGCTCAACCAGCAGTTATCTAGGACCCTACCGAGTCTCCTAAACCTCACTAGACTCGTCGATTCAACCCCTAAAGCTACGACTTAGCGTCTGAATCTAGATGGCCAAACAGAGCACAGAAAGGGAAACAAGAAATTACCTGTCCTCCTGTCACCGTCGTGAGCTCAGCCGTGAGGCAGTAGCTCCTCCGTCCTCTGGACACCTCCGCTGGCCTCGATTGATCGATCACGGCCGCACCACCACCCACAACTCCTCTCTGTTCTCTGTTTCCCCCTGGTTTTCCCCGTGACTCACCTTGCACCCTCACACAACCACCACACCTCCAAACCTCCTCTCTGTATCCTTCTCACTTCTCTTCTCACTCCTCACTCACTAATTCACACAATACACACAACACCACCGCCCAATTCTCTCAATTCTCTCCCTCTGTTTCTCTCTGGATCGAAAAACACACACGAACACACGGGCACCTCCAATTATTTGGACCGTGAACACGCCTAGAAACCACTAGGCCCTTGCCACGAGTCACAATCCCCCCCCTTCTCTCTCCCAACTGTCTCAATCTCAGCCCTCCATTTTCCCTCTCTGTAGCACAAATCCCAAGGTGCAAAAAGACCAAACTGCCCTTCTTTTTAAACCAAAATTACGATTTTACCGTTACCGTTTTAGACCCGTAAGTCACAAATCGTAAGTCCGATGAATACGTGCCACCTGTCATCGAACTCAGAACGACAAGATCTATCTAACGGTCCTAGGTCAACGTGTCAAAACCCGATCGTACGAACTTTTCCCCCTATTTTAACCAAATTACGAAAGTGCCCTCAACCTTCCGAACATCATAACTTCCTCCTCGGATGTCGGAATCAGGCGTACCACCTGTCTATGGATTCGTGACGTCCTAAAATACGTCCTGGTCATCGGTCAAAACCTAATTGACCGCCTGACCTAAAAGTCAACATTTTGCCCGAACTAGGGGTAAAATCGTCATTCTACCCTAACGACCTTATCAGGACCAACTAACCCCCGATTAAGCTCACTAACCCCACCTTAATCACGATTTTAACCCTAATTCCAGGGACGGGTCGTTACACACGAGGCCCGGTTGGTTTACGAAATTAGGCACGAGGCCCATTTGGTTTACTAAATCGGGCACGAGGCCCAGTTGGTTTACGAATTGGGGCTTGGGGCCCAGTTATGCTTTACGTTTGTGATTTCGGGTCGGGGACCCATAAATGGATTTCTGGTTTGATGACGGTTTATGGGGACCAGGCGTGGATCATTTGAAAAATTTTGAGAATGATTTCAAAATGGTTTTTCGTATACCATCCTTTATTATGGATTGTCTCCTCCAGGGACGGTCGTTGGCCTGGGTGGACCCCGGAGTAGTCACAGAACACTAACTGAGTGGAGTTGCCCATGTTGGGTACCTTACTCTCAGCAAGGCTATTATGGCTTATAACCCCAAGGGAGGGTCATTGATCTGCGGACATTGACCTGGGTGGACCCTGGGGAGACTTGGGATTTGAGACCCCGGGTAGTACGCGCGTAGCTTTAGAAACCGTGACAGGATTGGTATATGATATATATATATGGTAAACATGATTTGTTGGATTTGTTAAATTGTGTTTTGTAAATAGTAAATGGATTTGGGCAATGACACACATACTCGGATTTAAGGTTTTGGGCTGAGTTCCCACATATGCTTGATATGTTATGGATTTGTGTAAATGCACTTGGGCAGGGGTCCGTATGACTTGAATTTACGGAATTTGGGCTGAAACCCTAATAATGGTTATTTGGATAAATGGGTTTGTATGCATGCATGCTTTTTAGTGAAGGGCATAAATGTCTTCATGAAATATGTTTTTATGAACTCATTTATTTTCATCCACTCATAGTATTTTCTAGTTTTTAATGCCTTTCAGGTTGATCACAGATGCGGAATATAATAGAGACTGCGACATCACACTCCTCCACCGGATCCTGGCGCGCTCTGGAAGCCGGTCGGGCTGAAGGTTTTAAATTATCCCTTGTCTGACAATTCGTGTCAGATGGGATCATGACACATCTCATGTTAATCCCGGGGGGATTGGGATGGGTTGTAACATCACCGGCGAGTGAGGGCACCTGCAGCTTCCTTTGGCCTTCCAACCAACACGAAAGTTCTTCCTCTTTAAATATTGAATTTAATGTTTTAAGGTTTGGATTAATTGGACATCGATTGAGGTAGTTATGCTTGTGCAAAGTTTTAAGTTTTATAAACATTTCTAATTAATCCTAAGGAATTGGGGAAAATTAATGTGGTCCTAATGAAGTATTAAAGGAAAATTGTGGTAAATTTGATTAAAGAAATACCTTGGTGAAATGACAATGAAAACTTAGGGTTCTACATGGATAATTTAATTAGAATTAGATAACTTATATTGGTAAATTATGGTAGTTAGATAATTTTATGGTAATTGGATAATTAAGGTGGTTAAGTTAATGCCTAGACTTTGTTTTATATAAATGTTAAAGTGTAGTGTACACATATGAATATATGTATATCATGTGAGATGATAATACTAATTGTTTGTTGTTGGAAATATTAAATGAGGTATTAAGGGAAAATTATGTTTTATGTTATGTATATTATCTGTGGGATGCTTGTTGTAAGATGAACCTAGATTCATGCGTACACAATAACACATATGATAAGGTTATGTTGCCATGTTATCAAGTGTGATAGTATCTTATGGTTATTCGGGATAATGTATATGACATATCATGGAGAAGGGTAGACTACGGATTATGGTACTAAATGCATTTACTATTATTAAAGGTGAATGTTAATATAAATGGTAAATTTTAGGAAAGGTGATAAGTAGGGTTATGAACTGATTGCTATGTAATTTGTCAATTATAAAGAACCGTGACTTGGGTTTAAACGGTTTTCTTAAATTACATATATGTATACATATTGAGAAGTGAAATACAATTTGGGCAAGGAAACATAAGATTGAATTATTATCCAAATGATGAATGAACATTACGGATTTTCCCTATGAAAATAAGAAGAGCAAGCCGACTAGAGCTAGTAAACATCACTACTTATCAGGTTAGTGGGCTGGATGTGGACGATAATCTTGCAAGGGTGAACTTATTTTGGGTAATTTCATAAGATTTGGACATTAATGATTTTGGTAAAATCCATTTTCTGACAAAATTTGTCAGACGGAAGTAAGACCGGTCTGACTTTTACAGACATTGAGGACGGATCGTGTCATTACAGCATATGAAAGGGAACCTATAATTAAATTCGTATTTAAATTTCATTCTATTTTTATGTTATCTGAACAAAACACTTTAAAAATGATAGAAAACTAATAAATTTCCGTAAATCAGTTCCGTCATCTTATAAACTCTTGATAATCTTAAAGTTTCTCATCAAACAGACTCATGTATTAGTACATAGTTTAAAAAAATAATCAAGTTTAGGAGATGAAAGACTAATAGCGCAGAACAAAATTATTTATTTTGTAACAAAAAAATTATTTATTTCTTTATTTCCGAGCAAATGAATTCTTTATTCATTTGTTTAATTCAATTTTTTTTTTCAATATCGTTGAATCTCCTTAATGTTTTAAGATTTACGTTGTTACTAACACTGATATGATGATATTCATATATAATTTAATGTATGGTAGTACGTAGTTCTTGTAAAAAGCAATCTAGCAGGTGCCATACCCAATTTTTTTATATATAAAAATGTGTCGTAGGACGCCTCTCAAGTTAAGTAGCTTCCATGGGGTCCTTTTAGATCAGCTCAAAATTATAACTACACTAAAAGAGAATAGGCTAAATCGCTGTTCACCTACAGTGATTTGGCCGTTTTATCCTTATTTTTTTTCTTTTCCTTTGTTGTGCACAGTGAAGACCCAATTCTGCCCTTATTGGACACCTGTTGCTTCAATCCATCGACATCTCACTTTTTCACGTCTCCATTTGCTGCAGATCTTGGTTTCGGACGCCTCATTCTTCTTTATGGGTGGTTTTTTTTCCAGGCTTCAAACTTTTAGTCGCCGAGACCTTCGACGGCTTCATTTTGTTCTATTTTCTCTTTAATGTCTTCATTCTCTTCAATTTTCTTCTTTCTTCTTTCTCTTGCGCCACTATCGTTGGAAGAAGGAATCAACATTTGGAGAAATTTGCAGTGTAAGTCATGTTTTTGTTAATTCATGCTTGAATCAGTGTTTTAGGATTGGTTCTTTGGTTGATCGTTGTGCATGTTCATCTTTTCGAAGGATTTAGGAAGAGGTTGTCAACGTTTGAAAAGCTTAGATAAATTTTCTGATAAGCGTTTGGGTTTTATTTATCTGAGAGCGAGAAATAGAGATGGAGTTCAGTTGCAAATTTGGGTTTTCGATAAGCTGCTTTGTATATATATATAGTTTGGGTTGTTGAGAAAATGGCTGCAATTTGTTTGTCGCTGCGTTTTTAAGTTTGTGTACGATTTGTTCGTCGCTACAGTTTGTTGTGAGCTGCTTATTCGGTTTACCATTGCTGCTTATTTGATTGTCGTCCATTTCAATATTTCGTTTTGAATTTGAATACATTGTTGTTTATATTGATTTTGGCTCTCATTTTTTACGCAGAATCTGATTGCTTTCACTACTTCTCTTAGAAGGAAAAGGTTTTCATCAATACCTCCTATGTTTATGTTTATGCTCCCGTCTTTCAATTTCTTCATTGCAAATGTACATAATTTTTTCTTCGTAATACAGTGGATATTGTTAACTTTGTCCCTTACTGTTCCTATTTTGTTCCTATTGTAGTTTTCAATATTCCTCATCGGTACCTCCTTAGTTCGCTACTTTATGTTTCAATATGTTGTTTCTTGACTTCAATTTTATCATTTATTTATCTTTTCCATGGTTGATTGTTGCTGCAAATTGGCGTGACGTTCGTTATAGGTTCCTGGCTAAATTGAGACTTACAAAATTTATATTCTTGGCTTGATTATTAGAACAGGATATGAGATGTTATTGTTTAGATTTCAATATTTTTATTGCATTATGGTGTTCGTTCATGTTTTCTTTTGGGGTAATTCTTTGTTGTTGACTTCCAGGGAAATAGGATATTCACATGAACCTTTGTTGTTGATAGAACGAGAAGCACATACCTATGAGTAGCCTAAGTACATCAAAGGGGATGAACGTAAGAGAGAGGGATACAGTACTAGCTATTTTCTGTCTCTTTTTCAACCTAATTGTTTACTCTGGTTTTCTATGCTTTCTTTCTCCCTCGGGTTCACAAAATTGTGCTGGATTTCTGTCCTCGGTTTTTTTTTTTGCTTTCATGTTCTTTCTCTGCCTACGTCTGTATGTTCTTTCACGTTTGCTAAAGTTTTCTCATCCATTGTTACTTGACTTCTACAGCTTCGTTCTCTCCAAGGGTGAACATCAAATTTTGTAGGAAAAGGAAGGTTGGTTCTCTGTTAATTTTGCAGATTCCTCTATATTTTTTTCTATATTTCTGCTGCTTTCCATGATTACATATTCATTTTCTTTCTGTGAATTTTGTACATTTTCAACCTCTGCTGGATTCCGTTGTGACAATGTTTTGCTTCGTTCACTAATTTTGATGCTGCCTTTATTGATGCTTGGATGCTTGGTAATGATGTTGATTTTGTTTCCTTCCATTTTCATTTTTTGGGCCTCATGATTTGATAATCTGCAATTATAAAGCTACTAAAACCAATTCTATTTGATTGTTTGGATTCTATGACCCCTCTTGCTAAAGAAATATGGACGACATTGATCAAGCTTGAAGGTGAATGTGTTGGTTCGATTTATTGTCAATTGGTTGTCCTCGTTTCTGTAGTTATCAATTTAGATTTATTGGCGACAACTTAATTCATGTCTACAAATTTTCCTATTAAAACATAACCATCTTCTCTTGCAAATTTGGGTTTAATATACATTTCTCCACATAAGATCTCTTTCCATTTCATTTTATTTCAATCTATTGTAACCTTCAACGTTGGATTTCAAGCGTCGGACGTCAACTTGCTATCTTCCCACAGTTTGCTTATCGTTCACCTATAATTGGATAAAATTCTTATCTGTTGGGAGTGTGGTGGTGTGAATTTGATAGGTTTATGGTGAATTTAGTCTGTTATGGTTTGATTCAATTTTTTAGTTTAAATGCTTGTTGTATTGGTGGCCATCATTATTGTTTGAAAACTAAATTGTCGTCTTTCTGTAAATTTCGTACTTCATCAATCTCTGTTGCCTTCATTGATCATTGGATGCTTGACCATACCCAGTCGATGGTTCCTATATGCTAAATCACATGTTTTCCATTGATTTTCCTTTTATTTTCTTGCAGCTTTGCAGAAATGAGGTTTCTCTGCGTACCTTGAAATCTACCTACAGCCCACCATCTATCTTCTCATAGCAGTTTCAGGTTTGGCTCCTTCAGCAATCTTTGCTTTGAGTCCCCTCAACATCTTTGTTGCTAATGCGAATTATTTTTTGTCTGTTTTTTATTTTGATTTAAATGAATTGATTTATTGTCTATGAAGAAGATGGTAATGTAGATTGGATGGAAACTGAAGCTGGGGAGAAGGAATATGAAGGATTATTGCTTTATAATTTTAATTTGCAAGCTTTATATTTTTCATATATGCTTTATAATTTTAATTTGCAAGCTTTATAATTTTCATATATGCTTTATAATATAATCATTTATATGCTTTGTAATGTAACATATCTTCATATGCCTCATATTTTGCATAATGATTATCTTCATAATCAATTCAATAGCCCCGCGACAATGCTCGGACCTAATTGCTAGTTTAGTGCTAAATTTAGTCAAAATTATATTATAAACAGAAAGAGATATTGCTAATTAGTAACATTTCAATATGAATTAATAGTGTTCTTATCTATTGAGTAATATCAGGTTTAATATTTAATTCTCACCTAGGGCGTCAGTTTAGATTCTCCTTCGTAAAAGGAGAAGGGCATCTAGTAAACCAAATCTTTAATCTAAGGGCAATGCTATTTGAACTCTCTAAATTGATCACAATGAATGGTTTAATATAAATATATAATAATTTCATTTATTAAAATAATATTATTTATTGATTGCTACATCAAAATGGTCATTAAATGTGATCAATTTAGAAGGTCCAAATAACATTATTCTTACTTCTAAGGCCCATTGGATTTGACGATCGGCTCGATCAGTTCACTATTTTTATATATGAACGTCCCTTGCTACCCATTCACAATGAAGCTCCATTTGTGTTGACAACAGAGTTCTCTGAACTATTAAGCATTAATATTTTCCATCTCGCCCAACACAACCGGCCAAGAAAGAAAATCTACCATAATTTACAACCCGCCAAGAAATAAAATCGACCACAATTTCTTATGTTTTATTTTGTAGGCATATATCTCTCAAGTAATATTAATTATATTCATTATCTTTACAATACATCTTGTGCCAAACAGCAGTATATGGTCAAAACCTACGCATCCCCGCCGGCCATAAACAATACACATTCACACCAATACCCCTTCAAATACCCCATGTCCTACCGCTAAAATCTTCACCAAGATTAGAGATTTATTAGATAATCGCTCATCGAGATGGCAACCAATTTGAAGATAGCAAGCACCACAGGCACCGGTGAGTCTTGCATATTAATTAAGTTTTCAGAAAGTTAATTTAAATAATTTGTGGGTGTTGGAAATTAATGTTTGAGGCGCAGGAGGAAAGAGGGAATGGCCAGAGCTTGTGGGGAAGAAAGGAGAGGAAGCAACAGCCAGAATAATGGAAGAAAATCCATTGCTGAAGCCCCAAACAGTAAATGAAGGATCCTTTGTCACCTGCGATCTCCGCCACGACAGGGTTCGTGTCTACGTTGATGACCAAGGTGTTGTCACTGCAACGCCTAAGATAGGCTAGCTAGCAAGGATTCATTTCAAACTGGATCATATATATCACTATCATATCATCCACATCTGTATTCATAAAATAATCTAAGTTAATTTCTGCTATATATATATATATATATATATATATATGTTGTTCCTGCTTCCGCTTATATGGAGAATGATCGATATGACTATTTCAAATTTTGAATCAATTACGTGGATATCGACAAATAGGCACAAGGTTATTACTCCAATATATAATTAGTTGTAACTAGTTTGTTATGAAGAATATTTTCTAGTATTTATGCATTCATTTTATATGCAGAATACCGGATTTAGGAAAAGATTTTAAATGCAAATCAAGATTTCGGAATGAATCAAATCTCTCCAAGTAGAATTTTGAATTTACAATCCAAGTCAGTAAATTACCGACCTCCCTACTATTGAGCTATTAAGAACAATAGGAGATTTAGATTTCATATATTTCAATTCCCATTTTCAACCTCATGATCAACATGAGCTCCAAGTTTCCTTTGTAACCCGGAGCTATTAGTTATATATGTAACATAGTTGACAGTAAGATGAATATGTAATTTTCTGAAGAGAAAAAAAAAATCACATGGATTGCTGTTGAGTTCTGACTTCTGGGTTCTACTGCCCTGTCATCCACCATACTATGATCCACCTTACTATGATCCACCTAATTATTATTTTTAAAATTAACAAGTACAATTTTCCTATATAGGAAATTTTCTGTAATGCGCAGCTCTCGGAATGTTCCCAGCTTTTTGTCTCTATTAAAATAGTATGAACAGGCTTCTGGCTAAATTATTAATTCCGACAAGTCAGCTACCTCTTTTAGCCCCTCTACTGATCCTATATTGCAATGCCTTATCTCCAATTTGCTGGGCATCCGTATTGTGGACTGTTATGAGAGTTATCTGTTATGAGAGGTAAGAGAGTTGACAACAACTCCTTGAATTAAGGGTTCAAATAACTACTTGAATTAAGGGTTCCAATACTCCCCCTCAAGCTGGATCCAGAAGGTTGATGGATTCAAGCTTGGACAGAAGCCGTTGAAACTGATGAGAAGCTAAGGGCTTTGTGAAAATATCGGCCAATTGGTCAGAGCTTCTCGTGTAATGTGTCTGAATTACTTGTGACTGCACTTGTTCACGAACGTAATGGCAATCAACCTCAATGTGTTTCGTTCGCTCGTGAAACACGGGGTTGGATGTTATATGCATGGCGGTCTGGTTGTCACAGAATAGGGACATAGGAAGGGTTGCAGGAAACACTAAATCATACAAAAGACCATTGAGCCAGATCAACTCGCACGTTGTTGAAGCCATTGCACGGTTGTGTACTTGTGATCGATGGTATTTCCTATCCAATCTGCATCGCAGTACCCCATGATGTGAGTGTGGTCGTTCTTCGTCATGAGAATGCCACGACCAACAGACCCTTTTAAGTAACGTAAGATCCTTTTTACAAGGTCTAGATGCTCGATGGTGGGAGAATGCACGAATTGACTGGCAATACTCACTGAATATGAGATGTCTGGTCTGGTGATCGTTAAATAGATCAATTTAACAACAAGCCTCTGAAAGGAGCTGATATCCGAGAGTGGAGTGCCTCCCAAGTCAATTTTGAGCTTGCTATCGAGAGGAGTAAGGGCAGGCTTAGCATCACTCATATTAGCATCCTTGAGAAGGTCCATGACGTATTTCCGTTGATTAAGAAATAAACCCTTATGAGAAGATGCCATTTTGATCCCAAGAAAATACTTTAACACCCCAAGGTCTTTAATCGCAAGTCTTTGTTGAAGTGACTGTTTGAGTTTGGAGATCTCTGCAGCATTATCACCTGTAATTATTAAGTCATCCACATATATCAACACAACTAATTTCCCACTAGCTCCAATACGAACAAATAATGATGAATCAGCACCATTCCTTTTGAAACCAACACTATGAAGAACTGAACTTAGTTTAGCATACCAAGCACGAGGCGATTGCTTCAGTCCATAAATTGACTTATGTAACTTACACACCAAATCAGGGTCCTGACTTTGAGGATGTCCAGGGGGCAAGCGCATGTATACTTCTTCTTCAAGATCACCATGTAGAAAGGCGTTCTTCATGTCTATTTGGTACATGGACCAACCCTTATTAACAACAACAGACAATAAAACCCTAACTGAGTTCATTTTTCCAACAGGAGCAAATGTTTCTTTGTAGTACACTTCAAATGTTTGAGTGAATCCGCGAGCCACTAGCCTGGCTTTATGCCTCTCAATTGAACCATCTGAATTAAACTTGATCTTATAGATCCTTTTGCAACCCACTGCCCTTTTTCCTTTTGGAAGTTTGGTGATGCTCCAGGTGTTGTGTTGGTCTAGAGCTTTGAGTTCATCTCGCATTGCTTCTTTCCACACAACATGGTTATTAGCCTCATGAAAGTTTTGAGGCTCATTATAACTGGAGATGATGTTAAGGAAGGCAGCATGAGATGGAGTCACCTTTTGATACGACACGTAATTTGATATTGGATGCCTCGGTTTATATGTTTCAAAATCTTGAAACCTTGTGGGAGGCTACCTATCACACCGAGGATTGCGTCGAGGTTCTAGGAGAGTTGGCTCACTCTCGTTCAAATTATCAGCCAGACTTTGAATGTTTTCTTAGTTGCCGCTGCCACCATCATGAATAGAACCATCAGGATGAGTGCCTTCATGGTTATCTTCATTGAGAGAAGCATCAATGTTGGCATGACTGAGCTCTCATTGTTGCGGACCCTCGGGTTCGATTCTTGGTAATGGGAACAAGTCTAAGATGCCATCCCCTTGATCTGTGATTTCACTTGTCTTGCCAAAAAAAAAGGCTTAGTCTTATGAAATCGAACATCTTTGGGCACAATCAATCTCCTTAGTTGGGAATTATAACACTTATATCCCTTTTGAGTAGATGAGTAACCAAGGAAGATGCATTTAGTAGCTCTAGGATCTAATTTATCTCGGCGATGAGATTGAACATGAACAAAACAAATGCAACCAAACACTCTAAGATGTGAGAGATCAATTTTCCTTCCTTTCATGACCTCTAGGGAGACTTGAATTCCAAGACTCGGCTAGGTAACCTATTGATGATATATGCAGCTACCATAACACATTGGGAACAAAATCTCTTTGGTACATTCATTTACAACATTAGTGCTCTTGTTTTCTCAAGTAGGTCACGGTTTTTACGTTCGGCTACCCCATTTTGTTGAGGGGTTCCAACGCAACTTGTTTGATGCATGATGCCATGAGTGCTCAAATATTGTTTCAAGATATGGGACATGTATTTGGTGCCATTGTTAGATCGTAAGGTTTGAATTTGAGATGAGAAATGGTTTTTAACAAGGTTATGGAAATCCTTAAACACTTCTATAATTTCATTCATAGACTTTAGGAGATACAACCATGTAACTTGAGAGAAATCATCTACAAAAATCACAAAATACTTGTAGCCATCAAAAGATTCACTAGTTGGTCCCCATACATCTGAATTAACTAGTTCAAAACACTTACTAGTCATAGACAAAGAAGAGTTAAAAGGTAATCTAGTGGCCTTAGACAAGTGGCATGTTTCACAAAAAATAGCATCCTTCCCTAATTTTGGAAATAAAGATGACAAAATGGGTGAGGAAGGGTGAGCTAAACGTTGATGCCACAATTGATTATCTTGAATGGGGTTGAACTTGGGTTGACACCCTCTGGGATTGCTCTTTGACATGTAATAAAGACCATCTAAATAAAACCCTTCACCAATCGTCTTCTTGATGACACAATCCCGAAAGATCACGTTGTGAGGAGAAAAAATGGCTAAGCAATTCAAGGTATTTGTGATCCTTCCCACAGATAGAATTTGAAATGGAAAGGAAGGAACATACAAAGCTATTGATTCAATTTCATCCGACATCAACTTTATCTTTTCTTTTCCTAAAACCTTTACATGCTCTCCATTTGCAATTGAAACGTGAGAAGGCTTTGCCAATTTTTCAAATTTTTGAGATTTAGACACATGATTGGTCATATGATCTGTGGCACCTGAATCTACAACCCAAAAATCATGCAACATATTTAATTTAAGAGCATTTTTAAAGGCTTTCATGATACCTTGCATATCCTCTTGGGGTACAGGTTTCGTGTCTGCCAAGAAACCTGCAAACTTGCCGAGCAATGTTTTCGAGGTCCCTTCTTCCATGCTATCTGTACGGTCAATTCTAGCCCCTCATTTTTTGCCTTGCAGGTACGGCATAAACTCATTCATGAGTTCTGCTAGGTTTGCTGTGAAGTTCTTGAATGAATCTGACCTATCGGAGATGGAGGTAGACACATGATTTGCTCGATGTGGAGTATGGTTCACCCTTTGTACGCCCTTGTTGTCCTTCATGAAGTTAGGCTTTAACTCTGGATGTGAAATCCAGCATGTGTATTTAACATGACTTGTATTGTTGCAGTGTTGACACTTTAAGTGTGGATGCTTTCCTTTGTACTTTCTCTCGTTGGTTATATATGCCCTAGCCTCAAGTACGTTAGTCATTGTACTCAGGTTCATGACTCTCCTCCTTACTTCTTCACGTTGAATCGTTGCATACACACTGGTGAAGGAAGGAAGCTCAGTGTTCATGAGTATGTGACATCGTAGATCTTCATATGTTGAGTCAAGACTGGACAAGAGTTGAAATATCTTATCTTCTTCTACTCTCTTTTGTAGCAGTGATGCATCAGTTTGCATGCTTCCTAGGAGTTGTACAAACGGTTTGTCATCTTGTTGCAGGTCGGAAATGTCCTTCTTTAATTGGAAAACCTGAGCAGCATTATTCTGGCTGCCATACATTTCCTTGACCGCTTCCCATAGCTGGTATGAGGATTCTGAGTAGCTGAATATTTCAGCTAAGGTTCGTTCCATGGAATTGAAAAGCCATGACATAACTAGCTGATCCTTGCTAGCCAAGATTCATAGTTTGGTGAGGAAGCATCAGGTATTTTGATGCTTCCATTTATGAACCCTAACTTGAACCTGCCACCCAGCGCCAAAGACACAGCTCTTGACCACGACAAGTAATTAAACATTCAGTACGATTGAGCTTAACCTTTGATTTGGGTTGACATCCATCTCATGCACATTCATGGAGGAAAGCTTTGGGGAACTTTCCGCTTCTGATGCTAAAAGATTGTCTTCAGACATTATGGAGATTGAATACTCTCGGATAACAGTATAGCAGAAGCAGGTTAATTTCCATGCTCTAATACCATGTTGATTTTAAAAGGTTGAATTGTATTTCTCTCATATGATTATTACAATTGTACAACAATATATAGGCTTATGGAAGCTAATTAACAACTCCTTGAATTAAGGGTTCCAATAACTCCTTGAATTAAGGGTTCCAATACATATATTTCAATTCCCATTTTCAACTGCATGATTAACATGAGCTCCAAGTTTCCTTTGTAACCCGGAGCTATTAGTTATATATGTAACATATTTGACAGTCAGATGAATATGTAATTTTCTGAAGATAAAAAAAAACACATGGATAGCTATTGAGTTCTGACTTCTGAGTTCTACTGCCCAGTCATTCACCTTACTATGATCCACCCAATTATTATTTTTAAAATTAAAAAGTACAATTTTCCTATATAGGAAATTTTTTGTAATGCGCAGCTCTCGGAATGTTCCCAGCTTTTGTCTCTATTAAAATACTATGAACAGGCTTCTGGCTAAATTATTAGTTCCGACATGTCAGCTACCTGTTTTAGCCCCTCTACTGATCCTATATTGCAATGCCTTATCTCCAATTTGCTAGGCATCCGTATTGTGGACTATTATGAGAGTTATCTGGGGTTTCCAATGGCCTCGGGACGCAATAATAGAATAATGTTCCGTAAGGTGGGGGATGCTCTCCAAAACCGATTGCGAACATGTAATTCGAAACTTCTCTCTGCTGCTAGTAACGAAGTGATGGTGAAGGCGGTTGCTGAGGCTTACCCACATACTAAGAGCGTCTTTCAGCTCTTCAAGTCACTATGTCACCACCTGTCTTCCCTAGTTGCTTGGTATTGGTGGCGGAAAGCCAGTAAGCGAAGTGTTACTTGGTCGTAGTGTCAGACCCTTTTTAGTCCTAAGTATAAGGGGGGGCTGGGTTTTAAAAATTTTGAGGCATTCAATCAGGCTATGATTGCTAAACAAGGGAGATGGTTGTTGGAGTTTCCTGATTCTTTGGTAGGCTGAATGTAACGCCCCGGAAATTCGAAAACGAAAAATTTGGAAAATTTGAGGAAAATGACAATTTTGCCCCTGGGATTGGGCAAACGGTTGACTTTTTATTCAAGTAGTCAAACGGAATTTGACCGATGACCGTGACGTAGTTCGGGACGTCACGAGTTCATAGACAAGTGGCACGCCCGATTCCGACATTCGAGGAAAAAGTTATGACGTGCGAAAGTTTGAGGGTAATTTGGTAAATCGGTCACAAGGGCCGAAAGTTGACTTTTTGATCGGGACCATGTTTGGACTTTCCGAGAGTACCGTTGGATAGGCCTCGGGACGCTGAATCCGTAGACAGGCGGCATGCGTCAATCGGAGTCCGAACGAGAAAGTTATGGGTCTAGAACCATGAGGGGCAAAATGGTAATTTGGTAAAGAAGGGTAAAATGGTCATTTGGGCAGTCAAAGTTCTTTACGGTGACATTAGCTGATAAAAATTGATATTAAATGATGTAAGTGGCTGATTCAGCCTAAGTGTATGAGGAATTGTTATTAAGTGACATTTGTCACTCTAAGAAGAAGATTAGTGGTTGAATTGGATGATGAAGCATGTATGATGGACGGTGTGGATTGAACCTGGGAAGAAAAACAAATAAAACATGTGCGGGTGTTTTGGAAAAACAGAGAGGGCACCCTATACCTCCACACAAAATCCATAATCTCTTCTTCTCTTATTGATCCCAACTAAGAACAAGTGAAAAGGAAAAATTGGAAAGGAAGGGGAGAGGATGAGATTGGGAGAAAAACGAAAGAAAAAAGGGAAGAAACACCCAAGAACCCGAGACCCTTCAAATTGTTTCAAAAATTCGAATTCATCTTTCTAGCGCGAGATGCTGCAAACTGAGATTGAATGAAGTCCTCTGCGATCATTTTGAATGGAACCAGCTCAAATTCGACGACAATTGATGTCGTTTGGGCCTAGAACGGACAAGGCGTACTTCAGAGATTTTTGAGCTTGGGTTGAGTGATTGGGGGCCAAGTCGTGTGAAATTGACTTCGAAATCACCCTTAGCATGAGCCTACGACGCTATACGACTCATAAATTGAAAGGTTGGATGCCGGTTGGAGGAACTCGACGATGAACAGACTTCGAACCCGTGAGATTTGATCGAATAGAATGAGGTGATTAGTGACGAAATTGACATTACAGATCTTCAATTAACATTCATACGATCCTATTAGTTTAATCAATTGAAGAAATGGACTCGAAATGTGCAGGATTAGACCGGGTCACCTCGCGGGTCGCAGGACCCGTTTACCAGTCATTCGGGTTGGGACGATCACTGTTCACAGTACTGTAGCAGGCGCGTGGCAACCACGCGCAGCCGCTTGCGACGGCGTATGGGGGCGCGTGAGGGAGAATCCCGAGGTGAGTTCAACATGAAACTTGTCCTATTTAATGTAACGAACATATTTGGTTTTGGTTGCGAGTCGATCGGACGCCGTCTCGATAATGTTTCGAGGGTCCGAAGGTTTAAGTTACGTATTAAATTAATATTAAATTCCCGAAAAATTATGATAAATTAATATGATGATAATTAGGTCCCTAGTGACCCTGAGTGATGATTTTGCACAGGATTCGGGATTCCTGGCAAGTGTCGGAAATTACGGAAACGCGTGTAGCACGGGAAACGAGCAATTTGGACGGTGTGTGAGTGGACTATTGTTTTCTACCCTGAATGCATGGATATATGTTTTAAATGCTTTATAATATGATTTGACATGATTTGGTATGATTGATGTTCTGATATGGTGAATTCCGGATTTTGGGGAATATTATATTATTTTAATCGGTATTTTGGCACGTTTTTCGAGGAAATGTGCAAATGGTATTTTGGGCTAGGTCCGGAGTTAAAAAGGTTTCCAAAAGAGTATTTTGACTTAATTGGTGAATCAAGGATGATTTTGGGTTATTATAATGTTTTCTATGTGCGGATTTACGTATAAATGCTATTTGGGTTTGAGTCCCAGTTGGTAACGATTTTGACTTGATTTGAAGTCAAGGATTTGATTGAGATATTTTGGGATATGATTCCGAGATAACTTTCATTGTGATTGTGATTGTGAATAACCAGACGGTCGAAGCTAGGGGTGTTCCCAGACGACCGGAGCTCGGGGATATGATTGTGATTGTTCCTAGGCAGCCGGAACTCGGGGTGTTCCCAGACGGCTGGTACTCGGGTTGAGATACATTCCCAGATAGCCGAGGCTTGGGGTGTTCTCAGACGGATAACGCTCGGGGTGATGTGTCCCAGGGCAGTCGCAGCTCGGGGTGACTTCCCAGACGACTGAGGCACGGGTTATGGCCTACGCGTAGTGTCGGTGTGACAGTGTAATGGTTTGTGCACTTGTGAACAGTGCAGATTGATTGATTGATTTCTTGAGCAATTGTTTGTGAATTTGTGTTTATGTTGATTGTGATTACATACTGGTATTAAGTACGAGTGCTGGTCTGTGTGGCCAGGTGACTATGTTATCATGT
The DNA here is from genome assembly GCA_032719365.1 of Prinsepia uniflora. Classification (NCBI taxonomy): domain Eukaryota; kingdom Viridiplantae; phylum Streptophyta; class Magnoliopsida; order Rosales; family Rosaceae; genus Prinsepia; species Prinsepia uniflora. The sequence goes on along the minus strand of CM064871.1, from coordinate 20,937,384 downwards.
GTTTGGCCTGAGAGCCGGGATGTTAACTTGTTATGTGGTTTGGCTGGAAAGCCAGTGGTTGTGTTTCATATGTTTTTCCCTATGCATGCAGGTTTGATAAACTGAAGGGTAAATGATGATGTCTTTTAAAATTTGTTTTAAAGAATATATTTTTGTCCACTCACACCTTTTTTGTTTTGATGACCCTCTAGGCCGTGGCACAACGTTCGGGGCTGATCACGAGGCGGAGGCATGAGCGGAAATCAGCGTAGTTATCCCTTGTCTGATAAATACTGAAGGATCGTTTCGGAACTTCAGTTGACTTATCAGACGAGGGCAGGACCGGGCACGGTTATCGAGGTCCAGTTGGGACGGGTCCTATCAAAGTGGTATGAGAGCATTTGGTTACGGATCTGCCATGCCTCCGAGATGCGAGCCTTGTGCGCGGCCTGATTAGACGCGATATGAGGGTGTCGGAAATCCCTGACGTGATTAGGGCCCTGGATTGGGGGTCGAGTTTTGTATCACGTTTTATGATTGTGTCGGACTTGTATTGGTCCGGATGGTTGGTTACGATACCGATATGGTCTATGGTGGGCATGTTAGGCCCAGGATAATCTCGACCCGAGGATAGCGGGTAATGGGACTCCGAGGGAGTCCGAAAATTGGTCTAGTATACGTGGGAAATCCTGAATAAGATGTGGTTCGCCTTGGGATATGTGCTAGGTGACCGGATATGCCAGTGGTGGCATTGATGTTCGTAAATGTTGAATTTGGACTCGAGAGGAGTAGTGACATTGAATTTGGACTCAACAGGAGTCAAGAGTTCGCTTAGGACTCGGAATGAGTCATGATGTGTTATGAGGGCTCCGGATGACCCGGGAAAGATAGAAATAGTGGTTATAGTTGTACCTAACGAGTGAGGGTTCACGTAGGAACCCTAGGTATTGAACTGGATGTGACTTGAACCTCCATGGTTGTTGTTGGAGAGGTTGTTTGAATTTCGGGGATGAAATTCCTTAAGGGTGGAAGGTTGTAACACCCCGGAAATTCGAAAACGGAAAATATGGAAAATTTGAGGAAAATGACGATTTTGCCCATGGGATTGGGCGAACGGTTGACTTTTTATTCGAGTGGTCAAACAGACTTTGACCGATGACCGGGACGTAGTTCGGGACGTCACGAGTTCATAGACAGGTGGCACGCCCGATTCCGACATTCGAGGAAAAAGTTATGACGTGCGAAAGTTTGAGGGTAATTTGGTAAATCGGTCACAAGGGCCGAAAGTTGACTTTTTGATCGGGACCATGTTTGGACTTTCCGAGAGTACCGTTGTATAGGCCTCGGGACGCTGAATCCGTAGACAGGCGGCATGCGTCAATCGGAGTCCGAACGAGAAAGTTATGGGTCTAGAACCATGAGGGGCAAAATGGTAATTTGGTAAAGAAGGGTAAAATGGTCATTTGGGCAGTCAAATTTCTTTACGGTGACATTAGCTGATAAAAATTGATATTAAATGATGTAAGTGGCTGATTCAACCTAAGTGGATGAGGAATTGTTATTAAGTGACATTTGTCACTCTAAGAAGAAGATTAGTGGTTGAATTGGATGATGAAGCATGTATGATGGACGGTGTGGATTGAACCTGGGAAGAAAAACAAATAAAACCTGTGCGGGTGTTTTGGAAAAACAGAAAGGGCACCCTATACCTCCACACAAAATCCATAATCTCTTCTTCTCTTATTGATCCCAACTAACAACAAGTGAAAAGGAAAAATTGGAAAGGAAGGGGAGAGGATGAGATTGGGAGAAAAACGAAAGAAAAAGGGGAAGAAACACCCAAGAACCCGAGACCCTTAAAATTGTTTCAAAAATTCGAATTCATCTTTCTAGCGCGAGATGCTGCAAACTGAGATTGAATGAAGTCCTCTGCGATCATTTTAAATGGAACCAGCTCAAATTCGACGACAATTGATGTCGTTTGGGCCTAGAACGGACATGGCGGACTTCGGAGATTTTCGAGCTTGGGTTGAGTGATTGGGGGCCAAGTCGTGTGAAATTGACTTCGAAATCACCCTTAGCATGAGCCTACGACGCTATACGACTCATAAATTGAAGGGTTGGATGCCGGTTTGAGGAACTCGACGATGAACAGACTTCGAACCCGTGAGATTTGATCGAATAGACTGAGGTGATTAGTGACGAAATTGACATTACAGATCTTCAATTAACATTCATACGATCCTATTAGTTTAATCAATTGAAGAAATGGACTCGAAATGTGCAGGATTAGACCGGGTCACCTCGCAGGTCGCAGGACCCGTTTACCAGTCATTCGGGTTGGGACGATCACTGTTCACAGTACTGTAGCAGGAGCGTGGCAACCACACGCAGCCGCTTGCGACGGCGCGTGGGGGCGCATGAGGGAGAATCCCGAGGTGAGTTCAACATGAAACTTGTCCTATTTAATGTAACGAACATATTTGGTTTTGGTTGCGAGTCGATCGGACGCCGTCTCGATAATGTTTCGAGGGTCCGAAAGTTTAAGTTACGTATTAAATTAATATTAAATTCCCGGAAAATTATGATAAATTAATATGATGATAATTAGGTCCCTAGTGACCCTGAGTGATGATTTTGCACAGGATTCGGGATTCCTGGCAAGTGTCGGAAATTACGGAAACGCGTGTAGCGCGGGAAACGAGTAATTTGGACGGTGTGTGAGTGGACTTTTGTTTTCTACCATGAATGCATGCATATATGTTTTAAATGCTTTATAATAGGATTTGACATGATTTGGTATGATTGATGTTCTGATATGGTGAATTCCGGATTTTGGGGAATATTATATTATTTTAATCGGTGTTTTGGCACGTTTTTCGAGGAAATGTGCAAATGGTATTTTGGGCTAGGCCCGGAGTTAAAAAGGTTTCCAAAAGAGTATTTTGACTTAATTGGTGAGTCAAGGATGATTTTGGGTTATTATAATGTTTTCTATGTGCGGATTTACGTATAAATGCTATTTGGGCTTGAGTCCCGGTTGGTAACGATTTTGACTTGGTTTGAAGTCAAGGATTTGATTGAGATATTTTGGGATATGATTCCGAGATAACTTTCATTGTGATTGTGATTGTGAATACCCAGACGGTCGAAGCTAGGGGTGTTCCCAGACGACCGGAGCTCGGGGATATGATTGTGATTGTTCCTAGGCAGCCGGATCTCGGGGTGTTCCCAGACGGCTGGTACTCGGGGTGAGATACATTCCCAGATAGCCGAGGCTTGGGGTGTTCCCAGACGGCTAACGCTCGGGGTGATGTGTGCCGGGGAAGTCGGAGCTCGGGGTGACTTCCCAGACGATTGAGGCACGGGTTATGGCCTACGCGTAGTGCCGGTGTGACAGTGTAATGGTTTGTGCACTTGTGAACAGTGCGGATTGATTGATTGATTTCTTGAGAAATTGTTTGTGAATTTGTGTATGATGTTGATTGTGATTACATACTGGTATTAAGTACGAGTGCTGGTCTGTGTGGCCAGGTGACTATGTTATCATGTGTTCGGCCTGAGAGCCGGGATGTTAACTTGTTATGTGGTTTGGCTGGAAAACCAGTGGTTGTGTTTCATATGTTATTCCCTATGCATGCAGGTTTGATAAACTGGAGGGTAAATGATGATGTCTTTTAAAATGTGTTTTAACGAATATATTTTTGTCCACTCACACCTTTTCTGTTTTGATGACCCTCCAGGCCGTGGCACAACGTTCGGGGTTGATCACGAGGCGGAGGCATGAGCGGAAATCAGCGTAGTTATCCCTTGTCTGATAAGTACTGAAGGATCGTTTCGGGACTCAGTTGACTTATCAGACGGGAGCAGGACCGGGCACGATTATCGAGGTCTAGTTGGGACGGGTCCTGTCACTGAATGCTTAAGGAAAGATACTATCCTACTAGAGACTTTATGGCTTCTACTTTAGGGTCAAGTCCATCTTGTATTTGGAGGGCTATTCTTTGGGTACAAGAGGTGATTGAGAAAGGGTTGATTTTCCGAATTGGTACTGGAGAACAGGTCCGAGTTTTTGGGGATAAGTGGGTCCAACGACCTATCTATTTCAGCCTTTCATGAACTTGGGGCTTGATGTTGGGGCTCGGGTGGCGTTACTCTTGATTCTTGGGGTAAGTGGATTGTGGGTCGATTACAACAGGTGTTTTGTTCAGAAGATGTGAAGGCGATTTTGGCTATCCCTATCAGCACTAATCTAAGATTTGCAGATGGGAGGTACTGATTTTATATGAAAGATGGTAAGTATTCGGTCAAGTCTGGTTATCATGTGACGCTTTCTTTATTGGACACCACAGTTAGTGACCGTATGAAGTGTTCTTCCACATGTAGCGCTGAGGCCTTTTGGCGTAAACTATGGCACCTTAATGTCTCAAACAAGCTAAAGAATATTGGGTGGAGAGCAAGCTTGGAAATTCTCCCAGCTCTTTGAATCTTTTTTCTCGTAAGGTGGTGGCGACACTGTGGTAAGAAGTTGAAGGGTGGTCTATATGCCTTGTGGGGTTGCAAGTTTAGTAAGAGGCTTTGGCAGGTAACTGATCCATTGCACATTCCTTACATACATGCATCCACTCCCTCTTTGGGACAAGTTTAAAGATGACTCCACCATGCGAAATCATCCTTTCGATGTAACGAACATTTTGGGACAAGTTTCGAGTCGATCGGACATCGTTTCGACATAGTTCGGGATGTCTGAAGGTTTTGGATCGAGTTTAAAATATGTTAAAAGGCCCGGAAAATTAGGAGGCTTTTATGAGAGGTTATTATAGTAGTTAGTAACCCTATAATATGATTTGGACAGGTTTGGGAACCCCGGAGATGGTGATTGGCCCGGGAAAGGCATATGGTACGCATATCAAAGCGGCAGCGTAGGACGGTCTGTGAGTGGACCTTGCTTTCTAAATTGATGCATGCATAAATGTTTTATATGAATTTATGAACATTTTTTGAGATACCTTGAGTGCATATGTTTGTGGTATTTAGTATTTGCGTATTTGTACGTATTTTTAGGTTTTCAGTTTTATACGATGCTTATACGTGCTAGTACTTCGATGATGGTTAAATGGAAAGGTTTTGGATTTGGAAACATGGAAGGCATGAGACCCATTTGGAATTATCCATTGTCTGACACTTCGTGTTAGATGGGAGTAGGCACGTCTTGCGTTAATCCGGGGGGATTTGGGACGGATCCTGTCACGAATGACCCATTACATTGACCCGGGTCGACTCACGAGAGGTTGAAGACGATGACATGGCGGTCCACAACATCAAGTCAGGCCACATGGACAACCAAGTAGTGCTACATGGCAGGACACGTGGAAACACACGTGGCATTGATGATGTCAGCGGGTGATGTCATCACGTGATGTGGCAATGTCAGAGGGTGACAAGTGGCACCATTCAGGGAGTGCCACATATCAGGTTGTCAGGAATTGTCAGATATCAGACCTGTCAGGCTGACTGTAACGACCCGTCCCAAATTCCTAGATTAGATTAGTGACTAATCACGATTAGTGAGGCTAAGCAGTGATTAGTAGAGCGAAATCGGACGAACGGTGCGAAATGACCGTTTTGCCCCTGATGGTGGCAAAACGTTGACTTTTTAATCGGGCGGTCAAATGGACTTTGACCGATGACCGTGACGTAGTTCGTGACGTCACGAGTTCATAGACAGGTGGCATGTCCGATTCGAACGCTCGAGGAAAAAGTTATGACGTTCGGAAGTCCAGGGGTATTACGGACGGTGTTACGGAATGGTTCGGGAATCCGTACGGTTTAGGGTTTCGGATTAAAATATTATTAAATTCCCGAAAAATTGGGGAAAATAGGGAAGGTATCCTTGATGTTATTGTGACCCTATTTGGTATCTATTGACAGGACGGGAGACACCAGAGACGGTTGAGGAGCGCACGGAGCGCGAGTGACGTGTTGTAAGCTGTGAGTGGACTTTTTCTTACTTCCGAGCATGCCTAACTGTTTTAATTACTGTTTTATGATTTCTATGTGTGTTTTTATGTCCTGATGATGATTATACGTGATTGAGATGTTTGCACGTTTTTCGAGACGTTTTTGGGATTCTGCACGTTTTTCGAGAAAAAACGGGTTTTCAGAGTTTGATGTTAAAATTCAGAAAGTTAACCAAAAAAAAAACGTTTTCTGATGATGGTAAATAGGTTGTGGAATATGATTTGGGATTTTCCTATGGTTTTGTTATGAACATGGATCTTTTTCCGGATTTGAGTTCGGAATGTCGGTTCTGAACGCCGAAAGGGCTTCGAACTAGGGATTCCGAATTCGAGTTTGGTGATGGGTTTCGGAATGGTTTTACACTGAAATGGATTGGATTTGCTGGATCTGGATATGGGTTTAAAGACCCGGATATTGATTGACGGGGGACGGGCCCGGATTGAGTTTAAAGACTCGGGAGTTTAAAGACTCGGATATTACGATATTACCCCCATAGGCCTATTGAGTTTAAAGACTCGGGAGTTTAAAGACTCGGATTGATATGTGAGGCCTGATTGAGTTTAAAGACTCGGATAGGTCCAGCAGGTTTGATCGGGTTATACTCTGGTTTCTTATGATGTTTTATAGTGTATCTGTTTCTTATGATGTTTCATATTATGACTTTTCTAATACTTCATTGGCATGCCTGGTTTTAAACCGGAGGGAACAAATGATTTTATTTCCTTACTTTGATTCGCTGGTAACCGGTTTTAAAACTTCCATTTCTTTTGGTCCACTCACACCTTTTGTTTTTAATTTCCCTCCAGGTCGTGGTGATAGCGCTGGGGTGAACGTTGAGGCAGATATCGAGGCATAGGGCTTCTGACGTTCTTCCGTTGCGGACTTAGACTTGTAGGACTTTTGGTGCCCATTTTGTAGAACTATGCTCTGGTTTACTGTTGTATATATTTACTCCTTCGTCTGATGGTTATGCTTATAGTGGTATTAAGTTTTTGTTTTGTATTGTAAGTGTGATTGTCAGACGGGAGCAGGGTTCATCCCGAGTATCGAGGTGATATTTGGGACGGGTCCTGACAATTGGTATCAGAGCATAGGTTGTGTCAATTTGTGTTGGGTCTAGGTTGTTATACTAACTCTATGCCTCTTTCAGCGTACGATTGATCATGCCTCCGAGACGTGAACCCCCTCCACGACCTGAAGATGAAGCGGCGAGAGGGACTGAGAGCGCTTCGATCGAGAGAGCCCAGAGGCTTGGGGCTACTACGTTCAGCGGTGGGGCTGATCCCGAGGAAGCTCACCGATGGATCACCCGATTAGAACGTATTTTTGGGGTGATGCACTGTCCTCCCGAGGATCGGGTATTGTTAGCTACTTTTCTGTTGGATGGAGCTGCCTACGAGTGGTGGTACACGCTGGAATTGTCCGGCTGGGATGCACATACCGTGACCTGGGAGACTTTCCGGGAGCGGTTTCTAGATCAGTACTATCCCCGTTCTTTTAGGGATGCGAAGGAAGCGGAATTCCTTCACTTGAAGCAAGGGAACTTGACAGTTGCTGAGTATGAGCAGAGGTTCCAGATGCTATCTCGTTTTGCTCCTGCATTTGTGGCGACTGAGGCGGAGAAGTGCCGCCGGTTTGAGTTGGGCCTCCGGGGAGAGATCAGGGCCATAGTGACAGCTGGCTCTTTTGCTACATTCCAAGAGTTGTCTGATGCTGCTGTCAGGGTGGAGGCCAGTTTACCTGCTCGACCACAGTATTCGGGCAGTGTTCGACGCCGAGAGCAGTCATTTCCAGGAGCATCGAGTCAGAGGCCCCCGAAACGGGGTAATTTTGGTGGATCACTATCGGCTGGTGGAGCCCGGTATGGCAGACCAGGCAGTTTTCAGGGCTCAGGATTTCGAGGAGCTAGGTCACAGCCGACTCCTCAGGCGAGTGCGACTTCAGTGGCTTCTACAGGGAGGCATACCGGTGGACCCGGTAGGGACACTTGTTTCTATTGTGGAGAGCGAGGACATTTCCGTCGGGAGTGCCCATTGTTAGCTCCGGAGGGTGGAGCAGGCAGAGGTGCAGCAGAACCCGGGCGGAGTACTGCTTCAGTATCAGGGGCGGCAGGCCCTAGGGGTGGCGGTGGTGCCACGAGTAGTTCCAGAGGGCGCGGTAGGTCATCGGGACCTCAGGCGCGAGTTTTTGCGATGACTCAGCAGGAGGCTAGGTCAGCACCGGGAGTGGTGACAGGTACACTCACCATACTTGGTCACACTGTTTTTACTTTGATAGATCCCGGGGCTACCCATTCATTTATAGCTCGGAGTTGTAGTCTGGTTAAGGAGAGGGAGGTGTCTACTTTGGATTGTGCGTTAGGAGTGAGTACACCTACTGGGGAGGTGTTGGTAGTGACTCAGGTTTTGAGAGAGTGTCCGGTGATGGTAGGCCAGGTGGAGTTACTGGCAGATTTGTTACTCTTGGATTTACGGGACTTTGATGTGATCTTGGGTATGGACTGGTTGACGAGACATCATGCTTCTATCGAATGTTTCGATATGAGAGTGACTTTTCGGAGTCCCGGATTATCAGAGACTACATTTCAAGGGGATCAGCGTGCACTTCCTACGGGAGTTATTTCGGCACTCAAGGCTAGTAAACTGTTACGTAAGGGGTGCCAGGGTTACTTAGCTCATGTGGTGGATACGCGTGCTACGCCAGAGAGGGCGGAGGATATACCAGTGGTACGGGAGTTTCCCGATGTTTTTCCCGAGGAGTTGCCAGGACTACCCCCACACCGAGATCTTGAGTTCACGATTGAGCTTCTACCAGGTACACAGCCTATTTCTCAGACTCCTTACCGTATGACACCTGCCGAATTGAGGGAACTTAAGGCTCAGTTGCAAGAGTTGGTCGATATAGGATTCATTCGACCGAGTATGTCACCTTGGGGAGCACCTGTTTTGTTTGTCAAGAAAAAGGATGGAGGATTGAGATTGTGTGTGGATTACAGGCAACTGAATAAGGTAACTATTCGGAATAAGTACCCCTACCCCGGATTGATGATTTTTTTGACCAGCTCAAGGGAGCACAGTATTTCTCGAAAATTGATCTTCGCTCCGGCTATCACCAGTTAAGGGTTAAAGAGGAGGATATACCGAAGACAGCTTTCCGGACCAGGTACGGTCACTATGAGTTTGTGGTGATGCCTTTTGGTTTGACTAATGCCCCAGCAGCTTTTATGGACCTTATGAACCGTGTGTTCCGGCCCTACTTGGATCGTTTTGTGATTGTTTTCATTGATGATATTTTGGTGTTTTCGAAGAGTGCGAAGGCGCATGAGAAACATTTGAGGATCGTGCTTAAAACGTTGAGGGAGCATCAGTTGTATGCGAAGCTCAGTAAGTGTCAGTTCTGGTTGACCAGTGTTGGGTTTCTTGGCCATGTGATTTCGGCCGAGGGCATTCGTATAGATCCTCAGAAAGTTGAGGCGGTAGCCAACTGGGAACAGCCTAAGACGGTAACGGAAATCCGGAGTTTTCTGGGTTTGGCAGGGTATTACCGGCGTTTTATTGAGGGTTTTTCTATTCTTGCAGCACCGTTGACGAGGTTGACACGGAAGGGAGTTCGGTTTGAGTGGGATGAGAACTGTGAACAGAGTTTCCAGGAGCTTAAAAGGCGGTTGACATCTGCTCCTGTGTTAGCCCTTCCAGATGATAGTGGGGAGTTCGAGGTGTACAGTGACGCTTCTTTACAAGGTTTGGGATGTGTCTTGATGCAGCACGGGAAAGTGATTGCTTATGCTTCTCGGCAATTGAAACCCCATTAAGCGAACTACCCTACACATGACTTGGAACTGGCTGCGGTGGTTCATGCATTGAAGATTTGGCGACATTACTTGTACGGTGAGAAGTGCAGGATCTTCACGGACCACAAGAGTTTGAAGTATTTGTTCACTCAAAAGGAATTGAACCTCAGACAGCGTCGTTGGTTGGAGTTACTTAAGGACTACGACTGTACTATTGAGTATCATCCAGGGAAGGCTAATGTGGTAGCCGATGCTCTGAGCAGGAAGTCAGCTGGTTCTTTGTCTCATCTGAGGACAGTACGGTTACCTTTGCTGGTTGAGCTCCGTAGGTTGGGAGTAGAGTTGACTGTGGATGATCAGGGAGTACTCCTAGCGAGTTTCCATGTGCGACCCGTTTTGATTGATCAGGTGATTGATGCTCAGTTTGAGGACCCTATTCTGGGCATCATTCGGATTGAGGTCGAGGCTGGAGAAAGACAGGATTTTGAGATCCGTGAGGATGGAGCCTTGGTTAAGAATGGACGGTTGTGTGTACCTGAGGATGAAGTTTTGAAGAAGGTGATATTGGATGAGGCTCACTGTTCAGCTTATGCGATGCATCCTGGTGGGACCAAGATGTATCGTACACTTCGAGAGCATTACTGGTGGTCAGGGATGAAACGTGAAATTGCAGAGTATGTCAGTAGATGCTTGATTTGTCAACAGGTAAAAGCCGAGCGGCAGAGGCCTTATGGAGCAATGCAACCTTTGCCGATTCCCAAGTGGAAATGGGATCACCTGACTATGGATTTTGTGTTCAAGCTTCCGAGAACACCGAAGGGACACGATGGTGTGTGGGTTATTGTGGATCGACTTACGAAGTCTGCTCATTTCTTGCCAGTACGGGAGAACTTCAGGCTGGAACAGTTTGCACAGTTGTTTATTAATGAGATTATTCGATTGCATGGGACTCCGGAGTCGATAGTATCTGATAGAGATCCGAGATTCACTTCTCGATTTTGGCAGAGCTTACAGGAAGCTTTTGGGACTAAATTACACTTCAGTACTGCTTTTCATCCTCAGACTGATGGGTAGTCTGAGCGGACTATTCAGATTCTCGAGGATATGATGCGAGCTTGTGTGCTTCAGTTTCAGGGTACTTGGGAACCACATCTGCCTTTGATGGAGTTCACCTACAATAATAGTTATCAGGAGAGCATTGGGATGGCTCCTTACGAGGCTTTGTATGGGCGGTAGTGTCGGACTCCATTGTGTTGGACTGAAGTTGGTGAGAGGAGGTTGACTACTTCTGAGCTGGTGGAGCTTACTCAGGAAAAAGTGGCATTGATTAGGGATCGATTGAAGGCAGCGCAGGACCGCCAAAAGAGCTACGCTGACCGTAGGATCAGGGATTTGGAGTTTGCTGTTGGAGACTGGGTTTTCCTGAAGCTATCTCCTTGGAAAGGAATTGTACGATTTGGCAGACGAGGGAAGTTAAGTCCTCGTTATATTGGACCGTATGAGATCTTGGAGCGGATTGGTCCTGTAGCTTATCGATTGGCCTTACCAGCAGATTTGGGAAAGGTACATAATGTCTTTCATGTTTCTATGCTTCGGAAATATATTCGAGATGATTCGCATGTTTTAGAAGCACAACCAGTGGAACTAAGGGAAGACTTGAGTTTTGAAGAGCAACCTGTTGCAATCTTGGATCGGAAGGATAAAGTTTTGCGAAGGAAGACGGTTCCCTTAGTGAAGGTATTGTGGAGAAATCATCAGGTCGAAGAAGCTACTTGGGAACCCGAGGCCTTGATGCGAGAACAGTACCCTTATTTATTCCACTGAATTTCGGGGACGAAATTCTTTTTTAGGGGGGTAGATTGTAACAACCCGTACCTACGGGAAGGGCAAAAATGTAATTTTTGTTAAGTTTTGTAAAAAGGACGATTTTGCCCTTGTGAATAGTAAACGAAAAGTTGGCTTTTTGTACTATCGATGGGATGAGTGTTAGCCCTTGACCGTGACGTAGGTTAGGACGTCACGAGTCCGTAGACAGGCGGCAGGTTCGATTCGGACAACCGGAGGAAAAGTTATGATGTACGGAAGGTTGGGGGCGTTACCGTAATTTTGAGTTAATAGGGGAAATGTTGACTTTTTGGAGGATGTGTGATTTTCACGTAGACCGAGGACCGTTGGATAGGTCTCGACGTCCTGAGTTCAACGACAGGCGGCACGCTGTCATCGGACGTCGGACGGAAAAGATACGGGTCTGGAAAGTCTAAGGGCAAAATGGTAATTTTGTGCAGGAGGGGCATTTTGGTCATTTTCCCTCAGCCCAATCAGATAAGGGCAAGTGGCAGATATTTTTGGGCTGGCCTATAGCTGGTGGACACGTGCTTGGGACTGGATGGTTCCACTACCTTCTCAAATGTGCACGGCCACATGTTATCCCCATTTGAACCGTGCACAATTTGGAAGGAAAACAGAAAACAGAGAGAAGATTGGGGTGAGGCGGTGATCGATTTTGATGCTAGGGAGAGTGAAGTGTGAGTCGAGAGATAGACAGTGAGGTACGGAGGAGCTGGTGATCGTGGTCTGGAGGTGCAACCGTGCACGGAGGCGACGTGGTGGACGGTTGGATAATTGGAAGAAACAGAGGAGGCCGTGGATGGTGGTGGCTGTTGTGTTGTGTGGTGGACGGATTCAAGGCACTAGGAGACTCAGGAGGTTTAGGGGAGTCCCACGAGCACCGTGGTGGGTGACGGCTCTCACGGCGGCGCCGGAATCGAAAGGTAATCTCTTTTGCCCTGTTTTTCGTAGATTTTCATTTCAAGAGTCGTGGACCTAGGGCTAGAATCGAAAGGTTTGGTGAGTGAAGGGAGGTTTAGGGAGGTCCTAGGAGTCGTTTGTGGTGGTTGCCGTGACGGGAGGTTCACGGTGGGAGGTGGTTCGACGGCGGGTCCTCTGTGCCCTGTTTAGCCGTGATTTTCAAACGGAAAATCGTGGAGTTGGAGGGAGAGTCGAGGGATTTCGTGAGTTGTGTGTGATTCAGTGAAGTCGTGGGAGGAGTTTGGAGTGACCACCGTGAAGGGGGACGTGCTGGGTGGCCGGCGGCCAAAACAGGGCTCACGGGCAGTGTTTTTCGAGGATGAAGACGAGGGGTTTTAGGCCGTGATTTCTGGATTTTAGGACTGGGTTTGGTTGCAGGGGACTGGACGAAGCTAATGGAATTGAAATGGGGAAGAATGGTGGAGGAACGGAGGAGAACCGGTCACGCCGGTTCAACACAGTTGAACCGGGTGACTCGAGGTTGAAGATGCACTGTAGCAGGCGCGTGAGGCCCACGCGCAGCCACTTTGGGCGGCGCGTGGGGGCGCGTGGGGAGGAATCCGGTCAAGCGTCCAACATGAGTTTAGCCCTAAATGTTCTAAGGAATCCAATGGTACAGTTTTCGTGTTAATCGGACGGTGTTACGGAATGTTCGGGAATCCGTACGGTTTAGGGTTTCGGATTAAAATATTATTAAATTCCCGAAAAATTGGGGAAAATAGGGAAGGTATCCTTGATGTTATTGTGACCCTATTTGGTATCTATTGACAGGACGGGAGACACCAGAGACGGTTGAGGAGCGCACGGAGCGCGAGTGACGTGTTGTAAGCTGTGAGTGGACTTTTTCTTACTTCCGAGCATGCCTAACTGTTTTAATTACTGTTTTATGATTTCTATGTGTGTTTTTATGTCCTGATGATGATTATACGTGATTGAGATGTTTGCACGTTTTTCGAGACGTTTTTGGGATTCTGCACGTTTTTCGAGAAAAAACGAGTTTTCAGAGTTTGATGTTAAAATTCAGAAAGTTAACAAAAAAAAACGTTTTCTGATGATGGTAAATAGGTTGTGGAATATGATTTGGGATTTTCCTATGGTTTTGTTATGAACATGGATCTTTTTCCGGATTTGAGTTCGGAATGTCGGTTCTGAACGGCGAAAGGGCTTCGAACTAGGGATTCCGAATTCGAGTTTGGTGATGGGTTTCGGAATGGTTTTACACTGAAATGGATTGGATTTGCTGGATCTGGATATGGGTTTAAAGACCCGGATATTGATTGACGGGGGACGGGCCCGGATTGAGTTTAAAGACTCGGGAGTTTAAAGACTCGGATATTACGATATTACCCCCATAGGCCTATTGAGTTTAAAGACTCGGGAGTTTAAAGACTCGGATTGATATGTGAGGCCTGATTGAGTTTAAAGACTCGGATAGGTCCAGCAGGTTTGATCGGGTTATACTCTGGTTTCTTATGATGTTTTATAGTGTATCTGTTTCTTATGATGTTTCATATTATGACTTTTCTAATACTTCATTGGCATGCCTGGTTTTAAACCGGAGGGAACAAATGATTTTATTTCCTTACTTTGATTCGCTGGTAACCGGTTTTAAAACTTCCATTTCTTTTGGTCCACTCACACCTTTTGTTTTTAATTTCCCTCCAGGTCATGGTGATAGCGCTGGGGTGAACGTTGAGGCAGATATCGAGGCATAGGGCTTCTGACGTTCTTCCGTTGCGGACTTAGACTTGTAGGACTTTTGGTGCCCATTTTGTAGAACTATGCTCTGGTTTACTGTTGTATATATTTACTCCTTCGTCTGATGGTTATGCTTATAGTGGTATTAAGTTTTTGTTTTGTATTGTAAGTGTGATTGTCAGACGGGAGCAGGGTTCATCCCGAGTATCGAGGTGATATTTGGGACGGGTCCTGACAATTGGTCGATTCCATTAATTGGGTGAGGTTCCTAGGACTCCCAGGAGATGAATGGGATTGATTTCGAGGCATTAGACGGCCTGGAACAGCCGTGAACGGCGGGAGAAGTCACGGCCGCCATGGCCAAGCTCGAAGGTATGGTTTTTGATGTTTTCCTTCCATTTTAATGTCATAGGACTGTAGGTTTAGGATTAGAGGATGAAAATGGGACAAACGGGAACGGTTTTGGTGGCCGGACGGCGGAGAACCGGCCGGGTCAAGCCGCGGGTCACGGCGACCCGGTTGCAGACATTCGGGTCGACCCGCGAGGAGGCAGGGATGACTGATGATGTCATCCTAATGACGTCATCATGTCAGATTTGACAATGTCAGACTGACATGTCAGACAGTGGGCCAATGGGAGCGTGACACGTGTCACTGTCAGGGGCTGTCAGTGATGACGTCATGCTGACGTCAGCAGGTACTGTAGCAGGCGCGTGAAGCCCACGCGCAGCCACTTCAGGCGGCGCGTGAGGGCGCGTGGCAGGGAATCTGGGGAAGGTTCCAACATACGAAATCATCTATTCGATGTAACGAATATTTTGAGACTGGTTTCGTGTCGATCGGACACCGTCTCGATATGTTTCGGGGCATCGGAAGGTTTAGGTTCGGGATTAAAAATAGTTAAAAATATGGGAAAATTATGGGGCTTTGGTAGGAGGTTAATTAAGTAGTTAGTAACCTTCTATTACGATTTGGACAGGTTTGGGAGTCCCGGTGACGGTGATCGGCTCGGGGAGCCGTATGGCACGCAAATCGAGGCGGCAGCTCGGACGGTCTGTGAGTGGACCTTGTTTTCTAAATTGGTGCATGCATAAATGTTTATTATATGTTTTATTACTTGTTTGATGATGCCATGGGTGCATTTGTATGTGGTTACGTATAAGCACGTATTTCGAGGTTTCGGCCTTATACGGTGCTTATACGGGTCTGTATGTCATTATTGATTTAAATGAACTGGATTTGGATTTCAAAAGGATAAACTCGGGTATGAGACCCATTTGGTTTTCTCGGGCATATGACCTCAGATATCGGGCACGGTGCCCAACTGATGTCCTATGTTCGGGCACGAGACCCCGTCACTTTACGGTTTATGATTTCAGGTCAGGGAACCTTAAATGGAGTCCCAGGTTCATGACGGTTTATGGGAACCGGCATGAACCCTTGTTATGGTATTATGGTTCATGACGGTTTATGGGAACCGGCATGAACCCTTGTTGGTTATTACGGTACATGACGGTTTATGGGACCGGCATGTTACCTGATTATGGGTATTATGGATTCATGACGGTTCAGGGGAACCGGTCATGAATGTTTATGTTATGTATATATATGTTCGTCTACCTTCCTTTACATGTTCTACTATCTCCTCCGGGGAGGGTCGTTGGCCTGGGTGGACCCCCGGAGTAGTCACGGAGCACCGACTGAGTGGAGTCACCCCCCAGTTGGGTTCCTTACTCTCAGGAAGGCTATGGTTACTATTACCTCGGGTAGGGTCAGTGGTCTGCGGACATTGACCTTGACTTTGAGATGACTCGGATTGAGACCCGGGTAGCGCGCGCGTAGCTTTGGATACCGTGACAGGATTGGTTGTGTGACTTATATATATGTATGTGATGGATATATGATATATGATATGTGGTGTGTACAGGTGTGCACAGGATTTGGGCAGTGGCCCGTATGGTCGTTTTTATTGTGGTCCTTTCGACGTTGGTTTATATCTGCTTTGGGCTTAGTCCCACATATGGTTTGTTTTGGATAAATGGTTTTCGAATGCATGCATGCTTTTTAGTGGAGGGTACAAATGTCTTCCTTATTAAATGTTTTTATAAACTCTTTGTTTTGTCCACTCACAGTTTTTAATGTTTTGACTGCCCTTCAGGTTGACATCGGATGTGGACTGTAGCAGAGACCGAGATATCACATGCCTCCTCCGGATCCTTGCGTACTCTGATAGCCCGGGAGGGCAAAGGACGAAAATATCCCTTGTCTGACACTTCGTGTCAGACGGGAGCAGGGTCATCCCGCACTAATCCCGGGGGGATTGGGATGGGTCCTGTCACTGACGCCAGCTACGTCAAAGTTAACCACCATTGACCGGACTTTGACCAGCACATGAGGGGGTATGGGAAATTATTTTGAGATCAAACCGATCTTGTTCGAAAGGTTTCAACGGTCTAAATCCAATGATGGTGGTTCCAAGTTGATTGGAGGTCGTTTGGTTAGTGTTTTGGAAGTTTTTAGCGTCGGGAAACGTGTTCGGGACACGTTTACTGTACCGGGCTTTGTGAGGGTTTATTGTATAGACTTATATAAGTTGTTAGTAACCTTTGGGCATGATTTGGACAGGCCCAGGTGTCTCAGAGACTGTGGATAGGCTTCGGACTAGCTTACAACGCGGGATTTGAGCTTGCAGCTTGGATGGTCTGTGAGTGGACTTTTAATTTATAAATATAATGAATGCATAAATTTTTTTATATGGTTTATGATCATGATTTGATATGCATGGATTGCATAATTTTTTGAATATGATTTGGAATCTTCGTGGAAAATGCTATATTGCACATTTTTCAATAATTGTGTTTTATATGATTTGAAAAAAAAAATTAATTATCGGTTTTGAATGATTTCACGGAGATGCATGAAATCTGGAATTTAATTATTAGTTTTGAGATGATTTCACGGAGATGCGTGAAATCGGTATTTCGGGTTTGAGATCCAATTGATTTAAGGTTTGACTTAGAGTATAGTCAAACGGGAAATTGAACAACGATTTGAAAATGAAATGGTTTTTGGATTTGGAAAATGATATTTAGGCTTGTGACCCTATTGTGGATTTGTGATATGAGATTTCAAGCTTGAGGCTCTATTCTGATTTGTGATACGAGATTTCGGGCTTGTGACCCCGTTGGATATGATATTGGACACTGATTTTATGAGATTTGTGGAAACGGATTTTGTAACGCCCCGGAAATTCGAAAAATGTAATTTTGTAAATTAATGAATAAAATGACGTTTTTACCCCTGTGATTCGTATGGTCAATTTGTTGACTTTTTGATTGGAGGGTCGAACGGACGTTGACCGATGACCGTGACGTAGTTCGGGACATCACGAGATCATAGACAGGTGGCATGTCCGATTCGAACGCTCGAGGAAAAAGTTATGACGTTCGGAAGTCCAGGGGTATTATCGTAATTTGGACGATTTGGGGGAAAATGTTGACTTTTTGAAATACAATTGATTTTCACACGACTAGAAAACTGTTAGGTTCGTCTCGAGGCACTGAGGACAACGACAGGCGGCACGCGTGAAACGGACATCGGGTGACTGAGTTACGGGTCACGGAAGTTGGAGGGCATTTTGGTAATTATTGCCCTGAGGGCATTTTGGTCTTTTTACACGGGGTTACTGTAGCACCACCGTGGGAAACCGGCCTGCACGGCCATGCCGTGGTGTTTTGAGCGTGCAAATTTTTTATGGCATTAGTGGAATGAACAAATGATTTGTTTATGGAATTTAAGGTATTGGAAGCATTCCATCATGGCTGAGCAGAGCTTCAGAGCACGAGTTAGTTTTAAAAATGGCCATGGGCTCTGTGTGCGGGAAACATTTTCCAGAGAGATTCAGTTGATTCCCACGGGTTGTCTTCCATTCTGGGGGGGTTTAACTGAGTGTCACTGAGTCTGGGAACTCATTTCGATCACTTTGGTAGTCTGAGAGAGAGTTGAGAGTGAGAGGTCTAAGACGGGTTGAGGAAAAACCAGTTGGAGGGAAAAATTCGAAGGTTGGGTTTTGAGGTGAGTTGAACCAAACTGAGGGTGGAATTAGTCTTCTGGATCCTTGCTAACACGACCGTGCAAGAATTGAAGAGGAATGATCACGGTTTGCCCAGGAACCTGAGTTCCAGTTTCATAGAAAAACCAGCGTTGTGGACGACGACTTCCAGGTTAGTACTGTGTCAATTGATTGGATTTTTTGTTCGTCTAGGTCCCCTTAAGCTACTGTCTGATTTAATTTGGGAATAGGTTTGATCTGGGTGAGTTGTGGACTTCGACCCGATTTAAGGTTCGAGTTTGGATTGGTCGATTGGGTCCAAGTCGAGGTTAATAATCGACATAAAACTGAAATTAAAAGGTTATAGAAGAAGTTAGGATAAAAAACGAGAGCAATTGATTGAGAATTGAGGGTTAACTTGTCGGGTTGAGCCGCGGGTAACATACCCATTTAGCAGGCTAGTCGGGTAGGAGAGACGACACTGTAGCTGGGCCCGTGGCCTTCACGCGCAGCCACTTTGGGCAGCTCATGACGGCGCGTGTGATGTCATCACCGGTCATGGTCAACATGAAACTTAATCATTTTAGTCTAATTAACATTTTATCTTTAGAGTTCGAGTCGATCGGGAGTCGTTCGGGATAATTTCGAGGGTTCGGAAGATTAGGTCATTAAGTTTAATTACGAGGAAAAATCCGAAAAAATTAGGCAAAATCTTACGAGTTATTTGGGGATGATTGTAACCCTCCTTGTACGTTTTCAGGCCTGGACACTTCCAAAGCTACTGAGGAGCGCACGGGGCGTGATTGACGCGTCCGAAAACTGTGAGTGGACTATTGATTTCAAAACTGTGCATGCATGACTATTTTACTTATTTATCTTGTGTTTTCACATATGATTTTATGTTGATAAATATGATATTTCGGTTTTACGTGATTTCACGCTTTTCGAGGTAATTATCGTATTTCACGCATTTCGAGGTTACGGTTTTCTCCCATGATGAATGATGTTTTGATGAAGTATTTGGATATGATTATGCATGTTACGCAATTATGATGTTTGATTATATTTGTGAAGTGACTTTCGGGAATTGCATGTTTTGGAATTTGCATATGAATTCGGACATAAGTCCTATTATGACAAGATATGATTTCGGAATGATTTTTTGGAAAACGGATCATGATGAATCCTGGTTTATTGTGTTTATAAATGGTTTTGGGTTTAAAGACCCGGTTGATTGTTGGATCTGGTTTTGGGTTTAAAGACCCGATTAATTGATGACAGGGGCGGGCTCGAAAATTGGGTTTAAAGACCCGGATTGAGTTTAAAGACTCGTGAGTTTAATGACTCGGTTATTGTGATACCCCCGAGGCCTATTGATTATGTTTTGAGTTTAAAGACTCGTTGATATCCCTGGAAGGCCTGATATTGAGTTTAAAGACTCGGATGGATCCAATGACTTATTTGTGATTATTGATTCAGTTTTTACTTGATTTGTTTAATTGATGTTTCAAAATGACGATTTATGGATTTGGTAATATTATATTATTTTTACATGATTTATGACGGTTTTCTGTAACGTGTTACCTGTGTTTCGGAAAAAGGGATTTTGAATGTTTGATACGAGATTTTCGAATATCTGGTTATGCATGCGTGGTATAAAACTGGAGGGCGAACCCCGATTTCCTTAAACTGTTTTCTGCAAACTTTTGTTTCGGTCCACTCACACTTTGTTGTTTTAATTACCCTCCAGGTCGTGGCACAAGTTCGGGGGCTAGCGCAGAGGCAGAGGCAGAGGCATAAAGTTTTCCGTTGTGGAGTAGTTAGTTCACAGAGTAGGATTTGTTCTATAACTTGTTTTGTAATATTATGCTCTGTGAAACTATGGACTTGATGTCCAGTCGGTTGTATTCGTTTAATCTTCCTGGTCTGACAATGGGTGTGATGTAATATTATTTGGTTTTCCGGTCTTTTGGGTTCGATTGTCAGACGGGAGCAGGATGCTTCCCGATTATCGAGGCTATAATCGGGGTGGGTCCTGTCAGATTTTGGGCTTAGACCTTATGTGAAATAACTATTTTGATTTGAGAAACGATAGTTTTGAAAATGTGTTTCCACTATTTTTATTATGACCATTCTCCGAGATGATGGATATGACTCTGGTATGAATGTGTTTCCCCGGTAAGGGACTCTGGTAGGAATATGTTTCCCCGAAGAGGGCCTTCGGTAGGAATGTGTTTAACTGGATAGGACCTTATGATGCGGATGTCTCCTTTAGACGTTCTAGATCCTGAAGTCTTCACGATCCACTACCTGGAGGTGAGTAGCTCCGAGGGGAGGCTCAGGCTCAGGAGTGGTAGATATTGATATCACCCCAGACTTCGTAGATCCTGGGGATGTACTCAGAGATAACACCCTGAGTTGCATGCGTAGCATTGAAATCGTGACGATTGTTGATTTGACGGTATTAGACGGATATTGGATATGAGAATGGGTCCCGAGATTTTTGACTTACTAATTTTTGTCTAGTTGTTTTTAAACATGTGATGGTTTTACGGTGATTGCACCGGTTTTCTGATATACAGTTTTGTTGGAAAGAAATAGTTTTAAATTGTTTTGCATGCATGCTTTTAATTGAAGGGTATAAATTTTTATTTCAGATATGTGTTTTCCAACTATTTATTTTTTTTCCACTCAAAACTTTTATGGTTTTTGATACCCTTCAGGTTGATCGCGGATGCGGGCTGTAGTAGAGACCGAGACATCAAATGCCGCTGTGTATTCTGAAAAACAATGTGTACTCTTGAAACCCCGAGTGGGTTACAGTTTTATTCTTGGTCTAACACGGAGTGTCAGATGGGAGCAGGGTACATTCCACGATAATCCGGGGGGATTGAAATGGGTCCTTGTCAATTGAGTTCTTTGAGTTGTCTATGAAAACCCAATCTCAGATGGAGCTTAATAAATTCCTTTATATATGTTCCTATGGTTAGTCTTCCTGAAATACAGCTCTTCATGGTGGTCTTTGTATGAAAAGGGAAGTGGATGTGGCTGCCGCTCTAGGGGCTTATGCTTAGTTCCAAGCAGTTATGGGCTTTGTCCAAACCAACTCTGGTTGTTCGCCAGTTACATTGGTCTAAACCCTCTCCTTCTCTTTTCAAACTAAACTGCGATGGTGTTGTCTAGACTTCTGGGTTGGATAGAGATGTTGGGGGATGGGGGTGGGGCGTGGGGTGTGTTGCAAGATGATGGAGGAAGGTTGATTGTGGGTTTTGCAGGGTCATGCCCTCCTGGTCTACTAGTTGCCTTGCTTGAGTTGGAAGCTATTAAAGAAGGGTTACTTCTCTTACTACGGTGTGAATTGTTGATTTCTTCTTTGAATCTAATACTAAAGCTATTGTGGAGACTATTCATGCTAGGGGTACTCCATAGCACAAGGGTGCTTTCGGAGGCCTGAATTCATAATACGTAGCCCCTGAAAAATACCCTTCCAACCCCAGGGGGACCCAACCATTTCGTATGCTTCCGAGATTGTGACCTCACAGTGATACTTTAAGCATAAGATAAATTAAATATACAATTATGAATATTCAAGCAAATTTAAGACATACGTTTTACATAAAGAAAGCAAATTAAGTAACAACAAACCAATAAGCCGCTATATCTGTGACATTTTTTTTTTTATAATTTTGAAAAAGATTGCCAAACTAACGGGTACGTAAAAGAAATCCAAACCCAGAAAACAAAAGGAATTATAGGATCCCTCGTCGGGGCAAACACTTTTATACATACATCTTCCAATTGATCCATACCATACTATATTCTAGTAAAATGATAGACATTAGCTAATCGTCCACCCGGTGCAAAATATGCTAATTAGGACTGGGCATACTATACTTAATTAAGCCTCCATTAAAAATAAATAATAAATAAAAAAAGAATAATGTCAGACCATTCCATTTAGAAAAAGACCACGCCCTAATTCTATTGTTGGGCTTGGGCTCATAGCCCTCCGTTGATATTTATTGGGTTAGTCGAGCCCATTAATATTATTTAGCCCATATGTAGGCTTAGAAAAAAAAAAAAAAAAAAAAAGACACCTAATTCAAAACCAAATATCACAACAATCTCAAAGTTCAAAAAGGGCAGCAGCAAAAAGTCACGGCTAGTAGATGAAAATTGATTTATATGTATACTGTTCTAATGGTGAAATTGATGATTTGATTGGTTTCCTTTGATTAGTTGACTACTAGATAAATTCACAACTTTATTGTTCTTAGTTTTTATTATTGTAGAAGTTCTTATAATAATTTGTGTTGATAAATTTTCCTTATATTTATGCTTGTATGAATTTTTAAACATTATCAATAGGCTTTCTTTCATAATGACATATCACAATTGAAATCCCAAGTTAAACAGTGTTTCCATACTATATATATATATATATATATATAATGATTCATCACCAAGTACTTGCATTGCATGTATAATTATGATTGTTTTTGTAATTTTTTTTTTTTTCGTGTTATCAAACTTTTATTTATGTACATAGTTACATTTAAGGAATAATACTCATTAAGTCCCCTTGATTAGATGTATATTTGTATATTTATTAATGAAATTTACTTGCACCATCAAATTTATTCTACATCTAGCATATAAGTTTAGTCTAGCTAGAATTTAAGTTCATGAACCAACCATATATATATATATATTCAATTTATAGCCTAAATTCACTTTGAGACTACGGAGCAATCCATTATAATTAAAGAGAACAATTACAAAAAGTGCTTCACTCAAACTCCTAAGTCTCAAATATATATTGCTAGGCAGTAGGTAGGGCTAGTGCTTAGGTGTTGTTTTTTTTTTTGTTAGAAGAGATGTTTTATTCTAAAATATCATCGTAGTATAAGATGGGATACTAGGTCCATCAAGAACATATACGTGAACCTAATTAAAGATCAATAGTTAAATCAAAAGATCTGCGGCATGAATAAGTTCGTATAGAAATTAAAAATAAAACGAAAGAAAACAAAAGTATTCTACAACTAATGTAAGTTTAATGAGAATCATCAACAAGGAAGGTTGCTCGTAGATGAAGCTTAGAAGTTGTGCATGGTCCTGCCTCGTTAAAAAAACCCTTTCTCAGAAAATTTCAATGGAAAAACCAAGGCAAAGCAAAAAGGAGTGCAGTGTGCATGCTTCTGATTTAAAAGAAAAGCATCGTCGAGGGAGATACTTCACGAAAGAAAGAAATTGAAGTCTTTCTTGGCATTCCATCCTTCAAGTAAGGGAGAAGTGTGAATCCTTCAAGTATGGGAGGAGTGCAAACTAGAGAAAACAACTTATGAATAATTCGAATTACGAGAAAAGGAGGTCATTTAACACGGAAAAAATCAATTGTCAAATCAGAACTAATTTATCTTGTGGCATTGCAGGTTAAACAAACATTATCATTCCAGGAACAGAAAAATGGGAACAAGAGAGACGTGGGAGAAATTTTCTAGAAAGAAAAAGGCAAATGTAGGAGAAAACTTCCTCAAAGAACAAGGCAAATGTAGGAAACAACTTCTAGATCAATATAGTATATTAACTGTGGAGACCACTAAACATAAAACACTGTTGCCACGCAAAAGGACTACAAATACGATTTTAAAATATTTGAGTGGAAAGAAGTGAAATTACAAATCCACATGGAAATCAAACAAACGTCCTTTAACCCCAATTATTAACTAAATAAAATCAATCGCCGGTATAAAATAAAATAGCAAGTTTATGCATTAGGGCAATATAAAAGAAGGAGAATAATTTACATGGGAACATTTGAACATAAATTGCAACAAAATTTCATCATCAATCGAAAAAGAAAAGAGGAAACAAAATGATCAATGACCACTAGAATTTAAAAGATAAATAATAAAGTGTTTAAGTAGAGTACTTATCTGGGCAAGAGCCAAGATCCAAATTACCAACCAACTTGAGAAATGGAGTAGGGGCTACTGTTGCGAAACTAAGCATCGTCATCCCGATCGACTACGCTGGTTATAGAGTTGTAGAAGGCCAGAATGAAAACATCAATAACCGATTTTGACGAATTAGAGCACTTTCATTGGTCGAAACAACACTACCAGCCTTAGATTCCCATCATGTCGACAACAGCCCACCGGTTAAATTCAAATGTAATCACATTCATAAAAGAAGAAAAACAAAGAAATTGATTCTCTCTGGTGGAGGAAAAGAAGATCCGACAACCCACGATTGAAAACAGCCGTCTTGGAGCATTCACGATCTAAGTCATTTTAATTATTAGTTACAAGAAAGATTGGAAGGAGCTCTATATACCCGAAAAATTCCACTACTGGCCGAAAGCAAGGGATTCGCCAAATTAAAGGCCGAATCCTTCTAAGTCCCAACCCAATTCATATCCACTTGTGGAATCATGAGAAAGCGGGAGCATGATTGGTGCATCATGCAGTAAAGGCGCCGAAATTAACTGTCAAAAGGCAATGAGGAGGTATGCATTGAGTTCGTCGCGAGGAAGGACCACAATGGATGCACGTGTTGACCAAGCTCACTCTCATGATGCCTATAAAAGGAGAGGAAACCCTCTTCTTAAGGGATAACCAACAAACCAATCAAACAAACTTGAATTGATCCAACTCAATCAATTTCAACAAACGAAAACCCTTTTGTAATCAAAAGTTTGTCTTCTTAGCAAATCATGTTTTTTTAGATCTAGGATCAAGGGCAGGAAGTTTAGCAGCTTGTAGGACTGTGACACTGTTGTTAATAATATGTCTATGTTTTCTCTCAACTAATCCATTTTACTCAGGTGTGTAGGGACAAGATTTCTAGTGTTTAATACCTTTACACAAGAAAAAGGTTCTTAGGTTTAGACCAATGTACTCACCTCCACTATCTCATTGAAGAATTTTAAGTGTGACATTGAAGTGATCCAGAAAAAAAGCATAGAAAGACATGAAAATGGAACAAAATTCAGACTTATTTTTCATTGGGAATAACCAGGTGAATCTTGCACATTCATCAATCAAAGTAATGTAGTACCTATAACCATCTAATGAGGATTTTGGAGAAGGTCCCCAAACATCAGTGTGAAATACTTCAAAATTAATAACAGACTTTGAAGCATGAAAGGAAAAAGACAGCATGGTAAATTTTCCTTGTAAGCAAAATTCCCAGAGAAGTTGATGAGAATCAGAAGAAGTAGGAATATTTGACCAATTTAGAATAGAGGAAGCAATTTCATTGGCAGGATGTCCTACTCTATGATGCCACATATTAAAGTGTACTTTCTTGCAAAGGAGGGTAGATTGAATATTTTTCTGGTGTGCTTGAAAGGCAGGGAAGACAAAAACTTGACATGGAATGGAGTAGAGACCTTCACAGCTTAATCCCTTATATAGTATCCTTCATGTGTTCCTGTCCTGAATTACAAAACAAGAATGATAAGAATAAAATGAACGTTTTTGCCTTTACAAAAATTATTGACAGAGAGCAAGTTTTGTGAAATGTGATGCAACAACCCGTACCTTCGGGAAGGGTACAAATGTAATTTTGTAAAAGATTTATATAAAAGGACGATTTTGCCCTTGTGAATAGTGCGCTAAAGTTGACTTTTTGATTTACAGGTTTGATGAGTGTTGACCATTGACCGTGATGTAGTTCAGGACGTCACGAGTCCGTAGACAGGTGGCAGGTCCGATTTGGACAATCGGAGAAAAAGTTATGATGTGCGGAAGATTGTGGGCGTTACCGTAATTTTGATTAATTAGGAGAAAATGTTGACTTTTTAGTGGACTTGTGATTTTCACGTAGATCGAGGACCGTTAGATAGGTCTCGACGTCCTGAGTACAACGACAGGCTGCACGCTATCATCGGACGTCGGACGAAATAGTTACGGGTCTAGAAAGTTTAAGGGTAAAATGGTAATTTCTAAACCTAGGGGCATTTTGGTCTTTTTCCCCTTAAGACCAATCAGATAAGAACAAGTGGCTGAGTGGGCTTGGATATTTTGTACTGATCCATGGAATTTGGGACACGTGGATGGACACTAGAGGGTTCTGGGTTTGTCTAAAATGTACACGGCCACAACTTGTCCAAATTTAATCGTGCAATTGTGCCATGAATGTAACGACCCGTCCCGAATATCGGGATTTAATAATATTTAATTATGATTTACTAATCTGGGATTAGTTGGGTGATTTCGGACGAATTGTGCAAAATGACCGTTTTGCCCCTAGGCTTGGGCAAAACGTTGACTTTTATTTCGGATGGTCAAATGGACTTTGACCGATGACCGTGACGTAGTTCGGGACGTCACGAGTTCATAGACAGGCGGCACGTTCGATTCCGACGTTCGTGGTGAAAGTTATGATGTACGGAAGTGCAAGGGCATTTTCGTAAGTTGGCATATTAGGGGCCAAATGTCGACTTTTTGACCGGGAGGTCCAATGGACGAGGGCCAAGGACCGTTACGTAGGTATCGTCGATACGAATCCAACGACAGGTGGCATGCCGAAATCGGAGATTCGACGACGAAGTTATGGTCAAGGAAACGAATTTACGAACCGAGGCTCCGATTAAAATAATAATATAATATTGAACAGTAACCAGTGACTGAACACACTTGGATGAGTGACAAGTGTCACTCATCCCTTAATTTCAGGCTTAAGACCAGGATCCATGTTTTGAGGGAACATTATGATTATGTTTTATTAATTAATTATGTTTAATTATTGTTTAATTTCCATTAAACCTCTTCTAATTTCCTAACCGTGTACTACCCAAAACCACAATTCATTCCACCCTTAATCTCCTCTCCATCAGCTGATCTTGAGTGTGCAAATTGGAGACAATTCAGAGACGGATTTAGTGAGGGAAACACGAGGGATTGAGGGGGACCGTAGAACTGGAATTCGGAAATTTGATTTTTGGGAGGGAAATTCGAATTGGGAGAATTAGGCCGTGAGGATCGCAATTGAGCTCACATTCAGCTTCCTGGGATCACAACGATCATAATTGTCGAAGAAACGAGATGAATTGGTGTCGTTTTGGCTCTGATCGAGCTTGGTGACAGAGGAAGAAAATCGAGGTTGAGTCGTGATCGTGGAGTGTTTAGACTGCGGAATTGAGGTGGGGAAACTACTTCTCATGATCCCACGATGCTTCTGGGCTCGTCAATTGAAAGAAAACGGCTGTGGTTGACAGAACTCCATGGTTGAACAGTGACGGTGTTCGTGCTTGAGTCGTGACGATTGAGCGCGGGATTGAAGAAATTGAGTTGGGGGAAATGCTTAACGGAGTCCATGGAAGCTTCTGGTTGAATCAATTTAAGGAAATCAATTGGAATTGAAGGAATTCCATGAACGAATAGTAACCGAAGTGTTCTTGGTGTTCATCATCGAATCGTGGAATTGTAGGTAAGGAATGGTGTAATTGAGTTTACAGAACTTAAATTGAATTTAAAACGAAACTAACTGAATGATCAATTGTAAGATTTAGGGTTGAATTGATGGACTTTGAACCGGGTCGTCTCGCGGGCTGTTTGGACCCGTTTACCAGACATACGGGTTAGGCTGGTGACACTGTAGCAGGCGCGTGGCTTTCACGCGCAGCAACTCACGGCGGCGCGTGACGGCGCGTGGGCACGAATCTCGAGGTGAGGTCAACATGACTTCTGTCCTATTTAATGTAACGAACATTTTGGAATTGGTTTCGTGTCGATCGGACACCGTTTCGTTATTGTTCGGGATGTCCGAAGGTTTTAAATCAAGTTTAAAAATACATAAAAATTCGGGAAAATTACGGGACTTGAATAGGATGGTAATGATGAGGTTAGTAATCCTCTAATGTGATTTGAACAGGATTAGGAGTCCCGGTGATAGTGGTGTGGCCGGGAAGGCCTATGGCACGCGTATCGAGGCGCTCGGTTAAACGGTCTGTGAGTGGACATTGGTTTCATAAATTCGATGCATGCATAACTGTTTTATGATTGTTATAATTATGATTAAATGATTTACTTTGGATATCGGTGAATTTAAAGTGATTTCACATATTTCGAGGTGATTTACGTATTTGCACGTAAATCGAGGTTTTCTGGATTTGCACCGATTTCCATAAATATGGTTGGATATGATTTCATGAAACGGTTACGAACTTGAATAATGTAAAATCGGGCCAGGGGCCCAGTTAACTTGTGAAATCGGGCCAGGGGCCCAGTTGATTTCTACATACGATTGCGGGTCGGGGACCCTAAAATGGAATTGAATAAATGTTTTCTGGTTTACATTTTATATATGTTCACATGCTGGAATCAATAAATGGTTTTGATGATATTTCGGTTATGGCACGTTTCACGGTATTTGGGCATCAGACCCGTTTGATGAAACGTAACGATCGGTTCGGATTTTACCTATGTATACCTATATGTTTTGCATGTGGATATCAATAAAATGTATTTAGTACTGCACTGTATAAATCCTTCCATATTATATTGTCTCCTCTGGATGAGGTACCCCGGAGAGGTCACGGACGTCTAGTACGTCCAGCGTCTATGACGCTAAGCATCGGGGATGCTGTACCCGAACGGGGTTCGGGGATTGAACTCGGAAATTGAGACCCGAGTGGCACGCGTAGCCTTGTGATTGTGACCTTATTGACGTCAGGGACGTCAGACATCAGGGATGTCGGATTGGAGTGTATAGTGCAGTGGCTAAAATAATGGTTATGGTTTATATTATATGCCTTATGGTTCATATTACTGGATTTATGAAACAACTCTTGGATTTACTTTTGGAAATTGAAACTATGCTTTGGTTTCCGGACTAAGGCCCTAATGGTTATTTCTAAATAAATATGGGATTATTGGTTTTGGTGCATGCATATGATTTTACTGAGGGGCATAAATGTCTTATAAATGTTTTAAGCAGACCTGTTTATTTTCGTCCACTCACAGCTTTTGTTTTCAATGCCCTTCAGGTTGATTCCGGATACGACTGCAGCAGAGACTTGAGCATCGCACACCTCCTCCATCGATCCTTACGCACTCTGGAAGCCCGTCTGGGCAATGGCAATCGGTTATCCCTTGTCTGACGCCTCTTGTCAGACGGGAGCATGATACATTCCATGGTAATCCCGGGGGGATTGGGATGGGTCGTGTCAAGTGGTATCAGAGCAGGTTTTGCTCTTTTGTGCGCGAAGGACGAGGGTGTGATGTCTCTTTGGGCTGCTGTTCCGTTGTCAACCTGATAGATAGTTTTGGGTTTGTATGGTGGATTGGGTGTGTTTGGCCCGATACACCGTGCATTGATGCGATTCAACCCAAGTGGGGTTGTATACGATTAACCGGTAATGTGGGACCGTCGGTTCGGTCATGTGATGATGGATTGTTGTGCCACTGGGCACAGCTAGGTTCAGGGAACCCCATTTGATTGGAAATGTGAAACTCAGTTGAGTATTGGTCTAAGTTTTGGACCCTAGTAGTGTTGGCTAGTGTACGGGGTGTTGGTGCATCGGAGTTAGCCGATGACCTTCGCGATGGAACCCACGTTGAATTGACGATTGGATTGGATTGGACGTCTATATGATGTCAGGACCGCGGGGTCGGTCAGGTTGTGGATTTTACTGCAAAAGGCAGTTGGGTTCGGTGGAACCCTAGGGTGTGATTTTGGAACCCTAATTTATAATTGATGGACCGGAAGGTGAACTTCAAATGAGAACTTGTGCTGCGACGAGCGGCTGAGGTCATGGATGACCATGTGGATGACTCTAGTGAGTCTTATGGGTTTCGATCTATGGATACGATTGTGAGATGAAATATGGAATCCCGTGTTGGATCGAATATTAGTGTGAGGTGTGGTTACGGATCTTGACAACGATGACTGTTGGTCGACAGTTGTGTCGAGATAACTGACTATCGAGGATATTTAATGTGGGTTTGACACTTGGGGATCAGGGGATGTTCAAGGAACGTCCATTATCCTGATGTGCCAGTGGTCAAATTGGAGGTACCCATAGTCGTGGGGTATGAGTGGTGTTACGGGATCGTCGTTCGGAATGAACGGAGATCCAGGGTAACAACTTTGCACACTGTGTGCTAGCATGGATGTTCGTGTGCTAGCATGGGTGTTCGTGTGCTATGTTTGGATGTTGGTATGGTGATACCTTTATGCCAATACTAGTATGGATGCTTGTGTGCTGATACTAGTGTTGATGATGGTGCGTTGGTGCTGGTACTAGCGCTGGTGCAGGTGTCTGTAATTGTGTCGACGATGAGCCACCATTTGGGGTGTGACTCTGTCATGATGGACATATGATCGGTATCTGCGACTCAGTGGTGGTTGAGTCTTGGACTGGATGGGATCCAGTGGAGGTTGTGTCGTGTTGGGATAAGACCCAACAGATTTATGATGACAAGTGATGAATGGATAAAAAGGTATGATTGAAAATTTGGGGAAATTTGGGATGCTGTTCCCTACGTTATGAGAATCAGTGGATTTGGGGAGTTGTTGTCAACTCCGAGATTGGTAAGATTGTTTACCTCTAATATCCTCAGAGGGTACAAGAAAATTATTGAGATTGGAAAAGTCGGGGAAACCATTCGTGGTATTGATGTGGGATTTTGTGATGGTGAATCACTTGGAACCTGAGGATTGAACCTGTAAAGGTTGAGATGTGAGACAAAGGCAGCATGGTATGCACATCCAGGCAGAGTTGTGGATTTTCCGTTCGGAATCTGGGCGTGTGCATACATGAGTATTGGCGGACGTGAGGTCCGAGTAATGAATTGATTTTGGACACGTGGTGGTCCAAGTGAGGTATGGACGTGGGCAGTCCAGTGGTTGGACTTGACATCTCATTGGGAGCATGTCTGTTTCCAACATGGTTGGAACTCCCGTTTCGGGGAGAGTTGTGATTGGGAGACGAGAGGAGTGCTCGTTTCCACATCGGTGATTGGTATTCCGAAGTCTTTGGGGTTGACTTCTTATTTCCTGCCGTGGCAGATGATGATTGTTGCTACCAGTACGTTGAGTGTGTATTGGTTGGTGGACCCATGTTTGGCTTGGGGTCATTGTACACAAGCAGTTGTGTATGATTTTGGATTTGGTGGTGAAATGCGAGGTCATCTTTCCACCAAGGGGGAAATTTGACGAATGATTTAATTGAGGGTGTAAGACCCTACGATCAGCTTTCAGATGGATTGTTAGCTATGTGAGCATATGTGGATCCTAGGCGGATCTGATTTGTGATGTTGTCGACTTTGGACGATGTGACGATCTAGGATCGTGATGTTGCTTGTCGGGTGACGTAGCGATGGATCTGGGTTGTGATCGTGATGATCCAGTTTCGATGAGAGTTATCACTCTTACTTTGGTATGTGAGTCGTAAATGACGGGCTGAACTTCTTTTCGGAGTGAGTCCATATGGTTGTTACTCGGTTGAGTAGGTTTCCGAAGTGGTCGGATTTTGTCAACCTTTGACGTGTGAATATTGGGATTGGCTTCCCTATGAAGTCAATCGAGTGTTTTTGACAGGCAACCGATAGGTTCAGTTATGTTACGTCTTGATGGACGTAAACGAGGTTTTGGGTTTTGGAACCTAATTTCTGGGTGACGATTCAGGATTCGATTGCGAAGCTCGAAAATGGATTACCGGATTTGGGTGCGGAATGATTATTCCAATGCTAGCTTACGGAATAATGATTTCGGATTCGGATTTGGAAATGGAATAAAAATATGATGTTTGGGTTTGGATTCGGAATTTCTTACGAAATTGCGAATTCGGATTCGGAACTAGAACTGGATGACGGGTGGAGTTCGCTTTGTCTCATGTTGGTTTGGGCAAAGGTACTTCATTATTGGAACGTGTTTGGCTACGACCTAGGTGGTTGTAGGCGGATTGATGGATTGATGTACGTACAGGGTACGTTGTGCGAGGATTGATATTGGTTAGGCTAAGTGGTGCCTAATGGCGGTACATGGGATGTACCAGTGGTGTGTAATTAAACGGGTTGGTAATCGGCTTGGTTCCGTTATCATTTGTTTGGTTGTGATTGTGGACTGGACATTGGATACTGTACGCTGTGCAGAGTGATTTTGTCAGGTTCAGTGATTGTATGAGCGGGTGTTCTTAGCCATGGTTGGCTTGTGGAACCCTAGTATCGAGATGTGTGGTCACTGCTGGGCTGGTATTCAATGTGTTCCAGTTACACCACTTGATTGTGTAAGTTGACGGTGTACGTACACTCAGGATGAGTGAATTGGTGGTCAGAGTAACCACGAGTAGCCTTGTGTGATTTTATCACACCGTGATTTTCCAGCGTCTTGGTTTGCTGAGGGAGTCGGCGGTTATGGACATTGAGATTAATTGGTGTCACAGGATTGGGCTTGCCCTGCGAATTGAGATCGTGTGGTTGATCTTACGCTACCTTGAGGGTGATGTCGTACGTGGTGTTGTCACTGACTGGCAGATGGTTGGGGCTTTACCAGGGCGGTAAAGCTTAGTGATGACAGTTTGACTGATGGCGTCAGCATGGACTAAAAAATGAGATTTGGTGACTCCCAATGGGAGCAAATGTAAGAATATTTTTGGCAATGGAAGGGAACCATCTAGCTGAAGGAGTCAGCTTAATGGTTAAGCGATTTTATCGCGGATCAGGTGATCAATTCCACTCGAGGTGGTCGAGTGTTGTTGTTATGACGTATGACTGTGATGGGATGTCTGGGTACAGACGAGACTGGTGTTGTTCCAGTATGTGGGTGTACAGGTGTACACATGGTATGTGGTCGAAATGTTTTCCACAAGGTGGTTGTGGAATAAGGTTGTTGGTAATTTCGAGGACGAAATTCTTTAAGGAGGGAAGGTTGTAACGACCCGTCCCGAATATCGGGATTTAATAATATTTAATTATGATTTACTAATCTGGGATTAGTTGGGTGATTTCGGACGAATTGTGCAAAATGACCGTTTTGCCCCTAGGCTTGGGCAAAACGTTGACTTTTATTTCGGATGGTCAAATGGACTTTGACCGATGACCGTGACGTAGTTCGGGACGTCACGAGTTCATAGACAGGCGGCACGTTCGATTCCGACGTTCGTGGTGAAAGTTATGATGTACGGAAGTGCAAGGGCATTTTCGTAAGTTGGCATATTAGGGGCCAAATGTCGACTTTTTGACCGGGAGGTCCAATGGACGAGGGCCAAGGACCGTTACGTAGGTATCGTCGATACGAATCCAACGACAGGTGGCATGCCGAAATCGGAGATTCGACGACGAAGTTATGGTCAAGGAAACGAATTTACGAACCGAGGCTCCGATTAAAATAATAATATAATATTGAACAGTAACCAGTGACTGAACACACTTGGATGAGTGACAAGTGTCACTCATCCCTTAATTTCAGGCTTAAGACCAGGATCCATGTTTTGAGGGAACATTATGATTATGTTTTATTAATTAATTATGTTTAATTATTGTTTAATTTCCATTAAACCTCTTCTAATTTCCTAACCGTGTACTACCCAAAACCACAATTCATTCCACCCTTAATATCCTCTCCATCAGCTGATCTTGAGTGTGCAAATTGGAGACAATTCAGAGACGGATTTAGTGAGGGAAACACGAGGGATTGAGGGGGACCGTAGAACTGGAATTCGGAAATTTGATTTTTGGGAGGGAAATTCGAATTGGGAGAATTAGGCCGTGAGGATCGCAATTGAGCTCACATTCAGCTTTCTGGGATCACAACGATCATAATTGTCGAAGAAACGAGATGAATTGGTGTCGTTTTGGCTCTGATCGAGCTTGGTGACAGAGGAAGAAAATCGAGGTTGAGTCGTGATCGTGGAGTGTTTAGACTGCGGAATTGAGGTGGGGAAACTACTTCTCATGATCCCACGATGCTTCTGGGCTCGTCAATTGAAAGAAAACGGCTGTGGTTGACAGAACTCCATGGTTGAACAGTGACGGTGTTCGTGCTTGTGTCGTGACGATTGAGCGCGGGATTGAAGAAATTGAGTTGGGGGAAATGCTTAACGGAGTCCATGGAAGCTTCTGGTTGAATCAATTTAAGGAACTCAATTGGAATTGAAGGAATTCCATGAACGAACAGTAACCGGAGTGTTCTTGGTGTTCATCATCGAATCGTGGAATTGTAGGTAAGGAATGGTGTAATTGAGTTTACAGAACTTAAATTGAATTTAAAACGAAACTAACTGAATGATCAATTGTAAGATTTAGGGTTGAATTGATGGACTTTGAACCGGGTCGTCTCGCGGGCTGTTTGGACCCGTTTACCAGACATACGGGTTAGGCTGGTGACACTGTAGCAGGCGCGTGGCTTTCACGCGCAGCAACTCACGGCGGCGCGTGACGGCGCGTGGGCACGAATCTCGAGGTGAGGTCAACATGACTTCTGTCCTATTTAATGTAACGAACATTTTGGAATTGGTTTCGTGTCGATCGGACACCGTTTCGTTATTGTTCGGGATGTCCGAAGGTTTTAAATCAAGTTTAAAAATACATAAAAATTCGGGAAAATTACGGGACTTGAATAGGATGGTAATGATGAGGTTAGTAATCCTCTAATGTGATTTGAACAGGATTGGGAGTCCCGGTGATAGTGGTGTGGCCGGGAAGGCCTATGGCACGCGTATCGAGGCGCTCGGTTAAACGGTCTGTGAGTGGACATTGGTTTCATAAATTCGATGCATGCATAACTGTTTTATGATTGTTATAATTATGATTAAATGATTTACTTTGGATATCGGTGAATTTAAAGTGATTTCACATATTTCGAGGCGATTTACGTATTTGCACGTAAATCGAGGTTTTCTGGATTTGCACCGATTTCCATAAATATGGTTGGATATGATTTCATGAAACGGTTACGAACTTGAATAATGTAAAATCGGGCCAGGGGCCCAGTTAACTTGTGAAATCGGGCCAGGGGCCCAGTTGATTTCTACATACGATTGCGGGTCGGGGACCCTAAAATGGAATTGAATAAATGTTTTCTGGTTTACATTTTATATATGTTCACATGCTGGAATCAATAAATGGTTTTGATGATATTTCGGTTATGGCACGTTTCACGGTATTTGGGCATCAGACCCGTTTGATGAAACGTAACGATCGGTTCGGATTTTACCTATGTATACCTATATGTTTTGCATGTGGATATCAATAAAATGTATTTAGTACTGCACTGTATAAATCCTTCCATATTATATTGTCTCCTCTGGATGAGGTACCCCGGAGAGGTCACGGACGTCTAGTACGTCCAGCGTCTATGACGCTAAGCATCGGGGATGCTGTACCCGAACGGGGTTCGGGGATTGAACTCGGAAATTGAGACCCGAGTGGCACGCGTAGCCTTGTGATTGTGACCTTATTGACGTCAGGGCCTCCATCGATCCTTACGCACTCTGGAAGCCCGTCTGGGCAATGGCAATCGGTTATCCCTTGTCTGACGCCTCTTGTCAGACGGGAGCATGATACATTCCATGGTAATCCCGGGGGGATTGGGATGGGTCGTGTCAATGAAGAACAGAAAACAGAGAGGAAGGAAGTGAGAGTTTGTTATCGATTCAGTGTGTGGGTGAGTGTTTGGTGAATTGTGAGAGTGACAGAGAGAAGAGAGGAAGCTGGTGATCGGAATTTGGGGGTGAGATCGTGCAAGAAACACGGCGGTGGTGAGGCTGAGTTTTCAGGGAAAACAGAGAGATTGTGGGAACTTGGCGGTGGTTGTGCCGTGTTGTGCTTCAAACCAAGCTGAGGAGGAGTTAGGACGACCGCAGAGGACTCATTGGACACCGTGGTACACGGCGGTGCAGACGGTGGAGGAAGAATCACATGTGAGACCTTATTCCCCTGTTTTTCCCATTTCCTTGTTTTCAAAAGTCATGGACTTTGGGCTAGAGTCGAGGGTTTTGGAGGTTAGGGTGAGACTCCTGAAGGTCCCAGGAGTCGTCTGAGTGTGGTGCCGTGGCGGGGGAAGGCCTGGGTGGCCGGAGGCCAAAAAAGGGCAAACGGACAGTTTGTTTTAGGGATGAAGACGATGGGTTTTAGGCTTCGATTTCCAGATTTTAGGACGGGAATAGATTGCAGGGAACTGGACGAAGCTTGTAGGATTGAAATGGTGGAAATTGGTGGAAGATTGGAGGAGAACCGGCCACGCCGGTTCAACTGGGTGACTCGAGGTAGACGATGCACTGTAGCAGGCGCGTGAGGCCCACGCGCAACCACTTTGGGCGGCGCGTAGGGAGGATTCTGAACAAACGTCCAACAGGGTTTTTGTTCTAAATGTTCTAAGGAATCCATTGGTGTAATTTTCGGGTTAATCGGACGATGTTACGGGATAGTTCGGGAATCCAGGCGGTTTAGGGTTTACGTTTAAATTACGTATAAATTTCCGAAAATTAGGGGAAATTAGGGTTAGCATATTTGACGTATTTGTGACCCTATTTGGTGCCTATTGACAGGACGGGAGACGTCTGAGACGGTCGAGGAGCGCACGGAGCGCGATTGACATTTTCTGATTCGTGAGTGGACTCTTTCTTTCTTATGAGCATGCCTAGCTGTTTTTATTTATGTTTTATGGTTTAAAGTATGTCTTAATGCTTGTTAATGATGATTTCATGTGATTTCTATGCTTGCACATTTTTCGAGATATTTTCGGGCTTTTGCACGTTTTTCGAGAAAAAATGGGATTTCTGATTTTGATGCTATACTTTGAGATTTCAAATTATAATTGCTTTCCGATGGTTATAAATGGATTATGAAAGCTAATTGTTGGTAATCACGATTTTCGGTTTAAAAAGTGAAATTCTGGATTTGGGTTCGGCATGACGGTTCTGAACGCCGAAAGGGCTTCGAACCGGGGATTTCGGATTCGAATTTGGATATGAATTTAGAATTGATTTTAAATGGGTTTTGGATTGGATTTGCTGGATCTGGATATTGGGTTTAAAGACCCGGATTCTGATTGACGGGGGACGGGCCCGGATTGAGTTTAAAGACTCGGGAGTTTAAAGACTCGGATTACATTTGAGGCCTGGTTGAGTTTAAAGACTCGGATAGACCCAGTAGGTTTGATCGGATTTTGATATTTGCGGATTTGGTTTTATGATACGATCTTAGCATACTTATCATACTATTTATATTGTGGTTTTCTGGTACTTAGTTAGGCATGCATATTTTAAAACGGAGGGTAAATCATATTGTTTTCCTTAAACTGTTTATTTCTTAACTTGCGTTTTAAACTTTTATTTCTTTTAGTCCACTCACACTTTTTGGTTTTAACTTACCCTCCAGGTCGTGGTGATAGCGCTGGGGTGAACGTTGAGGCAGAGATCAAGGCATAGAACTTACGACGTTCTTCCGTTGTGAGATTAGCCTAGTAGGACTTTTGTGCCTGTTTTGTATAAATATGCTCTGAATTACGGTTGTATTATATTTCTCCCTTGTCTGATAGTTATGCTTATGATTGTTTTGAGGTTATTTTGGTACTTTAAGTGTGATTGTCAGACGAGAGCAGGGTTCATCCCGGGTATCGAGGTGATATTTGGGACGGGTCCTGACATGTGAGGCACATGTAACACTTGCTTTAATTCAAAACGGGGTGAAGAAGAAGAATTGGAAAGAAGCGAGGACTGTCCAACATTGACAATTTGCAAACCTAATCCACTAGTTATGGTGACAGTATCTGAAGAACTATGTTGAGAAATCATAGTTAGGTGGGAAAGATCAGTTGTCATATGAGTTGTGGCACTTGTATCAGCAATCCAGAAATCCTGATTGTGTGAAGTACCCTGTGAATTCTGTTGTGAAAACTGGACAGAAGGGACTGAAGAGGTCATAGCATATAAATTGGGATTTGAAGAGTATTGAATAGATGGTGTTGGAGCTTTCATGGCATGTATGTTGGTATTCAAGACGGGTGAAGGGGAAGCTCCCTGGTATGAAAAGTTTTCTTTGTGATAACAACTCATGGCATTATGACCATATTTCCAGCATATTTGACACGGTTCAGCCATGTGTGTAGGTTGAGATGGATGCCTGTGAAAGCAATCTGATGCAAAATGTCTTTGTTTTCCACAAATTTTACAGGTTGGTATCTGATGTGGTTCTTGAAAGTGTTGTTGTTAAGGACACTGTCCTTTTCCTTGTCCATTGTACCTTCCACCACCATAGTTGTTATAAAATCTATTCTTCCTGCCTCTAAACCCATTATTGTTTCCTCTTCATGAATTGTTGTAAGAGGGTGCATTGTAACCTCCATTGCAGCCATACTATTGGAAGTTATTACTGAATTGTTGAAAATTCCCTATTTGTTGATCACTGTAATTTCCCATATTCTTATCAATATTAGAATTTTTTTTTTTAGAGATTACTTTTGATTGGGAGAGACAAAAGGAGGTGCATAAGATGGACCCCATGATGAACTTGAGCCACCTGCTTCATAAGTGGAATTCTGAAAGAAAGGAACTGGATTTCTGGTTGCAACCAAGGCAGACAGGATGGGAGTATGTTCATTGGTTGTTCTATGGTAGCTTCTTCAGCAAGAAGATGTGCCCGGAATTCTTTAAGAGGAATTTTACTTTCTCTTCCTCTAATAACACACATGAAGGTGTTGTATTCAAAAGGAAGACCCCTCAAGGAAAGAATGACAATATCATCATTTTCAAAATGAACTCCACATGATTCTAACATGTCCCTAGAATCTTTAATTCTCTATAAGTATGGAACATGTTTTCTGACCCTTTATTTATGTTTTGAATATCATTCTTAATTTGAAAAACAGAGGCTTTGGTAATGGATGCGAACCTGTCTTTGAGACTTATCCACATTTCCTGAGTACTCTTGCAACCAAGGACACAAGACATGGCTGATGTAGACAAGGTGGCAGTGATAAGCTGCATGACAGCTTCGTCGTACAGTTTCCACACTTGAGTACTTTGAGCTGTGACTTCATCAGTTGATTCTGGGCAAGGGTTTGATCCATCAACAAAATAGGTCAAGACATGTACACTGAGCAGCAATTTCATCTGAAAATTCCACGTCAAGTAGTTGTGATCATCAAGTTTCACCTGAACAGAATTCCCCACAATAGTAGTAAGACATGCAATAAGAGATTGCATAATCTGCAATTGTTAGACATTCACCATTTCTTAATTTGTGAGTTCTTTTTCACTGAGAACTTTTATCAAACACTAAACAAGCTTCTTGTATGATCTTCTTGTGTTTCTTTCTGAAATCTTTCAAGCTTCTTGAGCTTCTTTAACTTTTTAAGCTTCTTCTGTGCTTCGTAACTTCTTGAGTTTGAATCATATAACAAGGAACATGAAGGGGAAAACGGAAAAAGAAAGGAGAAACAGCGGAAGAATTGTGGTAAAACAAATCCAGGCCTTTCATGGCTCTAGTAACATATTGAGAGAGATGAGTAAATTGAGAAAAAAAAAAACAGAGAAGGAAAATCTTGAGACAAAGGTTCTGTGTATTGATCTTTCATTACATTACAATGAGGTAGCTAGAACAATTACTTAAGAGTCTAAGCAATCTAACAAGCTAACAAAAATGTTTATCTAACTAATAGATTCTTTAACAGCTAGATTCTAACAACCTCCTACATTCAAGGTGATTGTGACAAGTGTCATAATCACATCACAAGCTTAGAATAGCTGCTGTGCTTAGGTATTGATGCAGACTATGAATGTTGATGAAGGCCGTGGTGATGCAGATGGAACGATCATTCTGTCAACATATATCAACCACAAACTGTGATGTGGGGAGTGAGGATTTAGGTATCAACCTCTCCAATCAAGATTTGATTTTTGTGTTCAAGAGTTTCCCCCTATTGGATTTGTTCAATCTCTAATATGTGGAGGGGGTCGATTTGCCCCTCGAGTTTTTTTTTAATATATCACAAAATATGAGAGCTTGGGTTAATTATCACACGCCACTAGATTTTTTTAGCATCTCGAATAATAGGTTTGACACTAATCGTATTAAAATGAATGGTTATATTGGAATAATTTTCCTCACTGGGTAGCTCCGGTCAAAGAA
Organism: Prinsepia uniflora; assembly: GCA_032719365.1. Lineage (NCBI taxonomy): Eukaryota > Viridiplantae > Streptophyta > Magnoliopsida > Rosales > Rosaceae > Prinsepia > Prinsepia uniflora. The sequence continues at coordinate 20,896,955 of CM064871.1, read as the reverse complement.
AAGCTGCCGGCTATCAGAAGTACGTAACATATCTGTTCTACTTGAAAACACAGTTTTCTTTTTCCTCGCCAAACCGCGCCAACCTTTCTGATTATTTGAAGCAAGAATTTATCCAAAAATTGTACCTTTAATATTCTTGATCCACTATAGCATGCTATCATTTTTGTATGCATGTTTAGAATCGAAATTCAATGAATATCGTACATTTAGAAAGGAAAAAAAAAACAAAAACGAACACTTGATACTGCACAGATTAAAGGAAATAATTCTATTGAAGAAATGAGTAAATTCAATGGATGTACAAAAACTCCTTGTACACTTGTTACAAGGAGGAAAAAGAAACTTGCAAAAATAAAAAATAAATCTATCCGTATATAAATTATATATTATTCATCCGACATTAAATAATCACCAAACAGAAACACACATATCATGCATGCTGCTTGAAGATGATGAGAGTTTCATTATTTGTGGTTGGTGGCCACACTGAATGGAACCATGAGACGAGGGTAAGCAGAAGCATGATGATGATGAGACAAGCCATGGCCGGCGTAGTTCTTGACCTTGAGGGGGCAGCCTGAGCCGCCGGTGCCGGGGATGTAGGTACACGTGGAGGAATCAGAAGGCGGCAGCTTGCCTCTCTGAAGAGACTGCTTCCTCAACCTTTGCTCAGCAAATAATACTCTACTAGCTTTGTTGGGTTGCAAATGGACAAGACAAAGAATAAGAACAACCAAAGCCAAAGTTTTCATGTTGGCAAGTCCCATAAAGATTTTTTTTTTTTTTTTTTTTTTTAGGGTTTTGTAGCACTGATTTTGTAGCTATAAAATTTTAATGGGTTCATGAGGGGGGGCTGTGGTATTTATAGGTTAAACCCAGTGCGAGGATTCTGACTTGTACATTTTATTGATTAGGAGGAATTTGACTGTTGACTGCTGGTTTTGTTTTTATATTATTCTTTTAGTCTCCACGCATAGTTCAACAAAATTGAACAGGTCATGCATCATGATAATGGATAAACAATTATAAGTTAGGAAAAGGAAGAAAATTTGAACTTAATCCAAGGTTTTTCTTCCAGGTTCCACCTTTCTCTTTCAATGGAGTATTTTATTTGTCCTTAATTATTTGTGTAATGTTGGAAATCAAGCATGGGATTAATTAATTAATGATACGGGTCTTTGAGGATTAGCAATTGGAATTCTTTCCTTTTCACCTATTTAGCTTTCACCAGCAGTTTCGTAGATTTTTCGTATATAGGAATCCTGCTTTTATCAAGGACAAATAATGTAGGGTGAAATTTTGACTTCACACAATTTTCTTTTTTTTAATCACATTTATTAACTAAACTGTTTAATTAGGATATGGAATAATCCTTTGAACCCTTTTGATGTTTGATACTTATTAAAATTTAAAATTTAATTAAGAAATTAAACAATCTAAAACCACAAAAGTTAAAATCTAAGCTCTCAATTATATTGATAAAACAAAGCTTTCAACCATGACTCTAGTACATCTTAAAACGAACAATTTGAATAAATTAAACTAAAATTGAAAATATATGTTACAAACCGTTTTGATTAACGGTTTTCTTTACGGTAAAACCTAATATCTTTCTAGTAAATTTTTGTTTTTATCATTTCGAAGTCACATTACCAAACGGGCTCAAATAAATGGAATTCTTGGTTTTATCATTTTGAGGTCACATTATCAAGCGGGCTCAGATAAAGGGAATAGTTGTGGTGGATTTTGAGTCAAACGGTCAAACTACTAAGCCCACTTGGGAACCCAAATCCTATCTAGCTAATCTCGGCCCACTAATCCCACTCCACTAATTACACCACACGCATCGATCTCTCTCATCCTCTCCAAATCCATGCGAATATTATTCCCTCTCTCATCGTGTGTGACACCTCCACCCCGAAACGACAACCTATCACCACCCTCGAGGAACTAGTGAGCCACCCTCCAAATCGCCACCTTCCAACTCACCACGATGAAATGAACTAGACCATCACCATTCCACTGCCGTCGTGCACCATAGCGCGATAAATGATGAAGAAGCAATGGCAGGACCGAACCTCTCTGACAAGCCTTGCAGTCGATCCAAGTACTTTCAGACTTCTATTCGATTACTATTGAAACCCTTGGACATTTAGATGAACCGTGACCTTTTTCATGTCAATTTTGGCGAGGTTTGGAGCGAGAACGGAGTTGGTTTGTTCATCGGAGATTTTGGAAAATTTCAAGGATTTAGACGTCAAATCAAAATGTGAAATTGAATTATAAAAGGTATATTTCTAGACATAAGGGAGATTTTCCAGGCTAACAGTGGGATACGAGTTGTAATCTGCGAATTTCCAAGAATCCGGCCGTTGTGGACAGTAGCGATGGCGCCATCGCCTCTGGCAACAGGACCAGTCGTTCGTTAAATACTAAAGGTGTCATAACTAACCCTAACCCCGTTAAATTCAACAGAATATTCTGATTTCGTCAGACTTGACAGAATATTCTATTTAGGTAATGGAATATCCCATCGAGAATATTCTTATGCGTGATTGCGCGTGACTGGCACATGTGACCTCCAACCGGAATGTAGTGGTGTGTGAGGCCACTTTTGACCTCCGACAGGTGCGTGACGGCGCTGAGGCCACTTTCCGTTCTACGACGGTGCTTGGGAAATGTTCCTCGATCCACACCGGCACGTGGCAACATGTGGGGGCAAGTTCCCAACCTACGGCAACGCATGGGCGGATCGTCTAATTATGTTTAGAGCCATTTTAGTCTTATTTTGGGAAATTTTAGTGCAGTGCCTTGAGTGTTTTCTTGAAAATGATTAAGTAACCTTTTGTTAGATTCGTTTAGAATCGTGACAAGCTTGGAGCTTATATGGCTTGACCTATGAGGTGATTTCGACTCATCACTTGCACAATTATACATGTTTGATTATGATCTATGCTAGACTATGATTTCCTTTGCAATTTTCCGGGCATGCTAGTTGATAGGCTATCACACTATAGCTTTCCGAGTATGTCTAGCTTGCTTATTTGTTGTGTTAGCATGTTTTAGCTAGTATTGATTGTGAAAAGTACAGAGACGTCCCTGGATCGATCACCCGCGCATGTTCAAAATATATTGTAATAACGCCAGCTTTTCCTCGAGCTCCAGAGGACATGAGGTGAAGGTTCGTTGCGCCCAGTCTTCACGTAGTCGAGGTACACAAGCTTATATCATAGGTACCCATATTGTCATGAGTGTATGACTCGAGTGACTTAGGAACTTAATTAGTAGTTCATATGTGTTATATTAGCACTTCGTAATGACCATTGAGATTTGTGATTATTTTATTATTATTTCTAGCATAATGTGCAAGGTAAAGGTTTTAATTACAAGTTCTCAGCAAAACAGTTGAGTTAACTATTCTTTCTTTTGTTACGGTTTTATACTGAAATAAATACTAGGTCTACTCACCTTCTCAAATCCCGGTGGTACTTCACACGCTTCAAGGAGTATATAATTGCTACTCTGAAATTCACACTACTAGTTTGAGTGTGATACAATGGAAATCATAATAACTCAAGAAGTTACTTGAACTGTAAGATCATCATAAATAGTATACAATGCTCTATACTTCTGTTATCGTGGTGAAATGCTAATTGGTTTTTACTAATTATATTTCAAACGACCTCTTAACTCACCGTTTAACCTTTTTCCTTTCGTCATCTGGACATCATTGTTCGGATGTCGACTAGTATACCTCGATATTAGCATCCTAATGGACTTTCTAGGTCAAGGTGTATAAATTTGGTATCTGAGTAAAATTTTAGGATGTGTCATTAGTTTTCGAATAGTTGATGCTCATACATCTCGATTACCCATGTTGGAGCATCTTCTCAAATAGTTGTAATCTTCAGTTGGCGATAGTCTTTAGTCGCTTGAACCATGACCATGAGTAGTTAAGAATATAGAAGAGCTTTCAAGTTAGCTTAACTTTGCTTCTATTGGGAGTCAACTACATTTTCTCTTCCATTGAATTTGTGTTCGGATGGTGTTCGCGATTTTAGGGCTCGTTTGGGTGGTGTGAACAAGTTATTTAACGGAACATATGGCAACCCAATTCTTAAGTGTTAGGTTCGGTTGAAGGATTACTTCAGGAAGTGAAATCTCAAAAATCATTCTGAAAGTGGAATTTGAACCCGAATTAACCAAAGGTTCGAATAAATCACATCGTTAGAATTTCTCTAATGAACTCACTTCCCTAGAGACTTAGGACTCTCGGAAGGAGTCTAGCAAGCCGTTCCAACTAGTTACGTCCTATGTTAAACTAGAATTTTAAGATTACTTCGTAAGGAAGTTTCTAGTTAATGTAAGGAACATTAACATTTTAGAACTAAGGTTGCTCAATGTACCATTGATTTTCGTACAACCTTACCGAAGTGAACCTCCATATAGTTTGAGCAGCAATCTGGGAACTTTTCTCTTAGTTGTCTCGTCGGACGTGTAGTCACCTGTTTCTTAGAGTGGAATTTCTTTTACAACTAATATTCTATTGCTGCTTCCTTTTGCTTTAATCCTTCACATATCTACCAAATAGCCAATCGAGTTGTTAGTTTCCTATCTCTAGTTACCTGTTTTATATGTCTAGTTCAAGTGTCATTTTAAGTAGATGTATATCCTCGTATACTTATTCTAATTATCTTGCAGATAAATTTGACTTACTATTGAGTTTCATATCACATTTACTATTCATATGAATTTCCTGGTGTTTGATGGTGAAACTTTTTGGTTGAAATAATGTTGGTAATTGTACCAGGATTGTAGCATATGTTATGACGCCATATATATTGATACCGGGTACATTTTTTTAACTTTGTTCGAACTGATTTTCGATTATATAGAATTGCCTTTTGCAATCTAAAAATGGTATATTTCCCTTGTCATTTTCACTCCTCATATTTTAAACTAGTTATAGATTTGGAATTGTTTTCAATTATTGCCATTGACCATTCTGGTTAACTTAACTGTTTTCTCCCTTTTACAATTGTTAATAGTTGATTTAAATTTTCTCAATATGATCTCACACCTCTTCATCATGTCTTGTTTAGCATGCTTGACTTATTTATACTAACTTTCTTCCTCCTCATTTTAATGTTTGACAAAAAATTTTGACGTGTGAATTTTAGTAATGCCAATTTCATTCTCTTGTTAACTAAATGTTTTAGATAAGTTTTTGGAATTTATGAGGTTATACTTTTTGTAAAACAATTCTTTTCAAATGGGCGATATTGTTCTTTTGGTGTCGTATGTGTCGTTTGTGTTTGAAACAGTAAGTTGATCGAATCTAATTTTCGGATGCCATGCGTTGTGAAAATTCCTCTATAATCCAGAATAATTTTAGGATTGGGACGTTTTATTGGTCTTAATCCAATACCCTTTATGTCATCAGCATGTCTTGTATCCATACCTTAAAATGACTTACTCATCATTCCTTTGATTTGCTTAGTATTAATTTGTATCCGCCTAGACATCGAAAAAGGTTTTACGTGTGATGATTAGAGTTGGTGTGTCGGTGAAGTTTCATAGTTTCTCACTCATGTTTATTGACGATAGTTGAAGCTTTAAAGAATTGCTTTACTGCATCTCAGGTATCAGTTGTTGAGTTCCCAATTATCACCCATTGACTTTGTCCTCATGGTTCAGGGCAATCGTTGACTTCAAGCTTTAGAGTTGAAGCACCTTTTGATTGGGAATAGAGAACAACAATTATATCTAATCATGGCTGGCTTTCCATCCATAGAACTATGTTATCCCTGAGTTTTAAATCCAAGAATTATCGGGCATCACGTATGACATGACCCAACCTGAAAAACGCATCGTAAACCACACTTGGGTCCTGCTTCCGTCTAACAGGTAATCAGGACACCAAATTCACCCTCGCAACCCTGTCAGACAAAGGATACACGTACAACTAGCTAGCTCATACCTTTGTCACTCGAGTAGCTTCGATTCTCGTGCAACAGCCCTGGAGGGTTTCAAACCAAGAAAACTGTGTGAGTGGACCTAGAAAATACTATTTTAAAAACATAATTTTGAAACGTAATCGTAAAACATAATTGTTATCCTCGAAATAAGTGCAATAATAGTAAAATCTATTAATATCACAAATCAAGGCAATCACTAAAACCATACTCATGTACCATAACCATAACCACACAATCAAACCCACCCTTGATGCCTGCAAGACAAATCATCACATCATATCACATCACATCTGTACTACCGGTAGGCTGAGCACTTGAGAAAATAAGCTTTACCTCGACGTCCAAATGGGGACCGACCTAGGAAAATGGGTTTTACCTTGACATCTGCAAGTCGTCCCTAGTCTCAGAAAAATTATCTTTATCTTGACGTCTGAAACTACTCATCACAACAACAATATCGGGAAAAAGAGTTTTACCTCGATGTTCGAGACTAACCAACCAAATCGGCATCCCGATGAGGGTTATCCACAACACAATCACATCACATATATATACATATATATATATATATTCAAAATCTCATCTCGAATACCAAGGCACGTCAATTCCAAAATCAAGTTCCGAGTCCAAAATATCCAATATGTAACATATACGAGTTTCTAGTAAAATGTGCGTTAATAAATTTTCGTAAAACAGTCCAAAAATCACATCTTGAATATCAAAGTAACGTGTTCATATAATTAACATAAATTTCAAGACCAAATCCAAAATAGAGGAAATCAAGAATGCATACAAACACCTTGTACAATGTGCGTTAAATTGTTATCGTAAAATCATGAAGAGATCATTATTATCGGAAAACGCACTTTATAACACAAATAACACATTTCCAATCAAAACCATGATTCAAAACCCTAGACCTAAGGCTAAAACACACTCGAACACCAACCTCGTAAAGCGTGCAGTTAAAATAATTAAATATTCATAAAATCACCACAAACTCTGATTAACCAAATATCATCTCAAACATGCAAGAAAGTCATATCATAAACTCCAAAATTCAATATGAGAAAAAAATACGGACTATGCCGATTTCTTGAAAAACGTGTAAACAAATAGTAATTAAATATTCTTAAATTCACCGAAACTCACCAAAATTCACATAAAATTCCATTCATTCAAACATCATTAAAATCACATACAAAAACGTTTAAAACAATTAAATATGCATGAATAATAGGTTTAAAAAGGAAAGGGTCTACTTACACGTACCTTATACGCAACCGAACCGAATTGCATGTTTTTCTGTAAAATTTGAGAATGTCACTTCCTATAAAAAAAAAAAAAAAAAAAAAAAACTACTTCTAAGGGTCACTAACCATCCCAATTAGCCTCATATTTAATCCCACAATTTTTCGAGATTTTTAAACGAATTAAAATAATGCCTAAACATTCAGATAGTCAAAACTATCCCGAAACACTGTCTGATCGCCTTGAAAATTATACCGTTTGAATTGCAACATCGAGAGGATGAATTTTCATGTTGGAAAATTTTTCCAAATGACGTGGCACGTGCTCCCATGCACCACTAGCAGTGGCTGCACATAGGACTCACGCGCGGCTATTGTTTTTCTTCTTCTTGGGTCATCAGACCCGGTTCTTCGTAAAACAGGTCATTTGACCCGCGAGTTGACCTGACTCGAATTTGTTCAATTCTCAACTAATTTTCACAATTTCAATCACTGTCATACTCGGAATTGACGCACAAACAAGTATATGGATTCAATTTCATGAGATTCCTTACCTAAATCAATGAATTTTATATTGATGCACACGTCCAAATTTGACTTAATTACGACTTGTTCTTGCGTATTTTCCTTTGATTCCAGGGTTCTGTTCGTAATGATTCCAGGAAGAGGCCTACAACCTCAATTGAGGTAATCCAAGTCCAAATTGTCAAAACTCGATTCAAGGTTCACAAGGATTTCTAGGTTTTCTTCTCGCGTTCGTATTCTGCTCCCCTTCCAGCTCCTCTTTCACTCCCTCTCGTCTCTCTCATCCCTCTGTAAGTTTCTAGTTTCTCAAGTGAAAAATCACGGTTGGTTCGTTTTTGGTTTTTAGTTCAGCACTCATAATTACACAATCCACACGCATAAAATAACACATAAACACACACCACCGTCTTACACAAGGTCGGTGCACCCAAAACCAAATTGATAAGGACACTTGTCATTCTAGAATAAAATCCAAAAAATATCATTCAATATGAAATGACCAAAATATCCCTTGTTCAAAAATTACCAAAATGCCCTTAATCGTTTTTTACCTGAATCAACCGCATACGTTCTCCAATTTTGCTGTGCCGCCTGTCTACAAATTCAGGATCTCGAGACCTTCTCAACATTCTTCTTGAATTACCTAAAATATGTCCTAATCAAGAAGTTAATATTTTGACTTTTGGTCAAAAGTCAACTATTTGACTTTCAAGGGCAAAATTGTCAATTTTCGAAATTTTGTTTTCTTCGAATTTCCATGTGGTTACAATTACGTAATTAACGACTCGAACTTTACGAATGGGTATCACCTCTAGTCATACTACTTATGAGAGTCGAGTTTAAACGAGAATTGTAGGTATGTGTACGAGTCGACTTCTCCCTTTAAACCTTTATACCGACCGTGTGTCATAGCTTAAGGGGAATAAGTACTTTGGTGTTAATTTACTCCAATAATAATGAAACCTACCTTATTGTAAACCTACTAGGTTGTTTAAGAACAGAACAATAATAAATTTTAACAAAAGTTTTGAACTTTTCCAATCAAGAACTTTAAAATCAGCTCTATTTGAGGAAGTCTTTCATGGCGGTCAAAGATTTAGTTACTTTCTCATCACCTCTCACCTACTAGTGGGCTGATAAGTAGACTGCATTTAGTCAAGATGATCTTAAACCATCTAAGTTAGGAAAGACCCTTTGGTAAGAATAACTTCTTGTTGAGACTAGTTGTTAGAATTGGATAGCAAAGTCTTTTTTTGTTAAAGCCTTTTTATCATATGGAGAAGAACGATGGGACTTGTTTGACCAACCAGTAGCTTTAGATGGTTCTACCATGATGGTAAATGTATGTTGTAAGTTAGAGTTTTGTGAGAAGTTACAAACTTTACAATCAATTGTTAATTTTTGACAAGGTTGTTAAGTTGGATTTCTGAAGTAAAATTTGGAATCATTGACCAGGATAATGTTTTTGACACGACCCATCTCAATCCCCCCCCCCCCCCCCCCCGGGATTAACACGGGATGTACCATGCTCCAGTCTGACACGAAGTGTCATATAAGGGATAATCCGAAATCTTCAGCTCGACCGAGCCTCCAGAGCGCGCCAGGATCGGGTGGAGGACTGTGATGTCTTGGTCTATGCGACAACTCGCATCCGTGATCAACCTGAAGGGCATTAAAACCATTAAAAACTGTGAGTGGACCAAAATCAGTAGTTTAAGAAAACACATTTCATAAGAAGACATTTATACCTTTCACTAAAAAACATGCATGCATTCGAAAACCATTTACCAAACCATTTACTTTAATAACCATTATTAGGGTCTCAGCCCAAAACCAATCTCAGTGAAATATAAATCATAGCACACAGGGTCTCAGCCCCAAACCAATCATACGGGCCCCTGCCCAAATCCATTTACACAAATCCATAACATATCAACCATATGTGGGAACTCAGCCCAAAACCGTAAATCCGAGTATGTGGGAACTCGGCCCAAAACCATAAAATACCAAAATCCGTAAATCCAGATCCAAATGGGTCACTGCCCAAATCCATAAAACACAGAAATATCATTTATGAAATCCAATTACCATTTCATAAATCCAATAAACCATGTTTACCAAATATCATATAACCAATCCTATCACGGTTCCCAAAGCTACGCACGTGCTACCCGGGGTCTCAAATCTCAAGTCTCCCTAGGGTCCACCCAGGTCAATGTTCGTAGATCAATGACCCTCCCTCGGAGTTATAATCCATATATGATTTCTTGAGAGTAAGGTACCCTACGGGGGCGACTCCATTCAGTTAGTGCTCTGTGACTACTCCGGGGTCCACCTAGGCCAACGACCCTCCCTGGAGGAGACAATCCATAAATAAAAGAATGGAATATGAAAAATCATTTCAAAATCATTCTCAAAACCTTTCAAAACCTTTCAAACCTTTTCAAAGGATCCATGCTCGGTCCCCATAAACCGTCATGAAACCAGAAATCCATGTTTTCAAATCCAAATCTATTTAGGGTCTCCGAACCCAAAATCACATTTATAAACCATAAATGGCACTCATACCCGATATCATAACCAATTGGGCCTCAAGCCCAATCATGTAAACCAATTGGGCCTGAAGCCCGATTTCGTAAACCAACTAGGCCTCGAGCCCAATTTCGTAAACCAACTGAGCCTCCGGCCCGATGCCTTATTAAATCAAATGGACTCCAAGTTCGAGAGTTCGTAAATCAAATGGGACTCATGTCTGATTCCATATTTCCAAATCCAAAATCAATCCATCAATCCACGAACCAATTGGACCCCTGACCTGATAATCTAACTAAAATGGACTTCAAGTCCGAGGGTTTCCAAAACAAATGGGTCTCATGCCCGAGTTTACCTTTTCAAATCCAAATCTATTTCATTAAACCATTACTGAAACTATAAGCACGTATAATCAGTGTAAAACCATAGACCTCGGTATACATGCAAATATGTAAATCGCCTCGAAATACGTGTAATCATGTAAATTACCAATATCCAAATCATCATGATAGAAATCATATCTATAAAACATATAAAACATTTATACATGCATCACAATTTAGAAATCAAGGTCCATTCACATATTGTTCTAGCTGCCGCATCGATATGTGTGACATAAGCCACCACGGGCTAATCACCGTCACCAAGACTCTCAAACCTATCCAAATCATACTAGAGGGTTACTAACTACCTCATTAACCTCTCATTGAAGCCCCGTAATTTTTCTGAATTTTTAACTATTTTTAAACTAACCCTTAAACCTTCGAACATCTCGAATCATATCGCAACGATGTCTGATCGACACGAAATCAGTCCCAAAATTTTTGTTACATCGAATAGATAAAATTACATGTTGAACACTTCCCCAAAGGACGGCCCATGCGCCCTCATGCGCAACCCAAAAGGGCTGCGCGTGGGCTCCACGCGCCTGCGCACTTCATCCATGTCCTCGCGCAAACCAGCCGGTTCGGTCCAACTGCAAATCCGGTCCGGTTGGAGCGGCGTGACCGGTCCAAGCCCATATTTTCCTATTTTTTTCATCCTTTTTCTTCCTTCTTTCCACAAATCTTTCCTAATCTATCCTAGGGTTTGTTCAATGTGATCAAATCGAAGAAAACAATCCTAAAACCTAGGGGTTCAATAATCCATTTAAACCCAAAATTTCCTATACATGTTCTGGGCATAACCAAGGGCCAAAACTCTATCCTAAGAGTTACATTAAGCTCCTAGGATCCGTAGAAATAGGTTTAGGGAATTAGTTTAGGATTACCATGCTAGAAATCAAATTTGGTGGCTACCCACTGAAAATTGCTCACGGCTAACATCTGGGCTGCTCAGCCGTCCTCAGCCACCATTCCTGATCCCACATGATTCATACAACCCACACCACCATCATCCAATCATTAGAACCCATTCAAAACGTCCAAATCTTAAAAACCCTTTAAATATAAAGGGTAGGGGTTTACCTTCCTCGCATGGCTGCACCGCCGTCCACGATGGCTCTGTCCTCGACCAGCCACCATCCTATCACTCACGGCCTCAGTCTCAGTCTCTCAAGGTCCTCAGTCGAACCAACATGGGTAGGGGGTCAATTTTGGGGCTATCGGGTTTGGTTGGATGAACACAAACAAAGGGGATGGGTATGCATGTATTTGTGAAATGGGAGCAATGGATGGGTGACACTTGTCACTCATCCATTGGGCCTGATACAAATATTTAGGTCCCACATCAGACAAAAGTCCACTCGTCTCGTGATTCGTGCAATAGTACCTCGAACCTTCTGTGAATCATAACTTTCCCGTCGAACGTCTGATTTCGACGTGTCGCCTATCTACGGACTCGTATCGACCCGATCTACGTAACGGTCCTTGGCTCTTGTGCCTCGGACCTCCCAAGTCAAAAGTTAACTTTTTACCCTAGTTCAGGGGCAAAATCGTAATTTCGTCATGAACGTCCGTTAATCCTCGGCTAATTCCTATTAGTCGCACTAATCCTTCATTAGTCACTAATCTAATCTAGAAATTCGGGACGGGTCGTTATAATTTTGGTTAGTATTAGTATGGAGAAATTATAGCCATTACCCATGATTCTTTCGTTAACCTTTTACGAAGGTACTTTCACTCGTTGAGTAAGAGGATGAGTTTCACTCCCTAAATAAGTTGGGCTATCACTATTCTAGATTGGTCTAGGTGTTCGGCCATCATAAGTGTTGAATTATTATTCCGGTGTTGACATATAGTATTTTACTTCATCATTCTAATTCCTTCCAGGGATTGGTTAAGTTCATACATAGATGTAACACCCCGGAAATTCAAGGATTTTAATATTGTACTTTAATGTGTGATTTGACGCTTTTACCCTTGTGATGGGTATGGCCAATTGTTGACTTTTTTATTGATGAATTCAATGGACTTTGACCTATGACCGTGACGTAGTTCGGGACGTCACGAGTTCATAGACAGGTGGCACATCCAATTCGGACGATCAGGGAAAAAGTTATGGCTATCGGAAGTTCAGGGGCATTATCGTAATTTGGACTTCTGGGAGGGGAAAATGTTGACTTTTCTTTTGGCAACTGATTTTCAGTTGACTCAAGGACCGTCAGGTAGGCCTCGACGTCCTGAGTCCGTAGACAGGCGGCACGCCGAAATCGGACTTCATACGAGGAAGTTATGGTCAGAAACGTGAAATCGGGAGGTTCGTGTCTCGGTTTTCGTGTTGAATATTTTATTCTAAAAATTCTGATTGGAGGACACCTGGTGAGTGACAAGTGTCACTCACCCATTGGCTAGATTGGATCAGATCCACTATGGGATTAAATAACATTAAAATCCACTTTTGATCTCAGCCATTGATTTGAAGTACCCAGATCTAATCTGAACCATTGATCTCATCCTTAAGATCAAATCTGGACCGTCCATTTCCTTTCCCTCCATTCTTTATATTTCCTACCCGAAATGCACATTCTGCCCATTTGAACAAACACCCCAGCTCATCACCCACTCTCTGTGTCTGTGTGTTGCTGGACTCACGGGGAAGGAGGGAGGCACGGCGGTGGACGGCGGCAGACGGCGGCGAGGTGAGCCGATTTCTAAACCCGAAACAGTTTCAAAAACCCAGGATTTGGTAACTTGATTTCCAACGTTTAGTTTTGTGTTAATTTGATCCTATTCGATTCTATGGACTGATAGGGAACTTTAGGACGTGACTTCGTGGTCGGAGGTGACCTGAACGGTGGCTAAACAGCGACGGGAACCCGGGTCTGTTCATCGAGGTGAGTCTTCGATTCAGCCCTTATTTATTGATTTTAATTAGCTAGAACTGTTTCTGGGATTAAGACGAGTAGTTAGGAACAAACCTGAACAAAAATGATTGAGAAATAGTGGAATGGTGACCGGGTCATGATCGCGGGTCTGATCGACCCGAGTTGCAGAGATACGGGTCAACCCGTCTGAGGACAGAGGTGATGACGTGGCACCCTGTCAGACTGTCAGGTGACGTGGACCAACCGTGAGCTGACACGTGTCACATGTCAGTGCACAGTCAGCACTGACATGTTAGTGACGTGGCCCAATCAAGGGCTGCCACGTGTCACTGACATGTCAGTGACGTGGACCAGTGCCGTGCTGACACGTGGCACTGTCAGCTCTGACACGTGGCCTGACAGATCAGTGAGGTGGACCAATCGGATGTTGACACGTGGCACCTGTCAGAGTCTGACATGTTAGACCTGACAGCTGTCAGATGACGTCATGCTGACGTCAGCAGTGACGTCAGCAGGGACTGTTCCTGCGTTGACCGACGCGTTGACTGGCGCGTGTGGGCGGGTGTGAACAGTACTTTTGATGGGACCACCACCATTCTTTAGGTTTCGACGATCCGGATCCAATGGCGGTGGTTTCGGGTCTATCGGAGATCATTAAGTTGGTCAAAATGAGGTTTATTGCATTGGGAAGCGCGTTCGGGCGGCTCTCCCGGGCCGGTTTCGGCCTAGGCTTTCATGGTTGAATGTTGGGGGTTTAAATTGACCTTTACGAATACTTTGGACTTGACAGGGATTGTACATTTGTACCAGGACGAGGGTATACGTTCGGTTTCTAGCAGGATTGTACTGTGAGTGGGCCCATTTTCATTAAACCCTTGCATGCTTAAATGTTTTCCGATTTTCTTATATGTTCACATGCTGGAATCTATAAATGGTTTTGATGATATTGAGATTTCGGTTATGGCACGTTTCACGGTATTTGGGCATAAGACCCGTTTGATGAAACGTAACGATCGGTTCAGATTTTACCTATGTATACATATATGTTTGCATGTGGATATCAATAAAATGTATTTGGTACTGCACTGTATAGATCCTTCCATATTATATTGTCTCCTCCGGATGAGGTACCCCGGAGAGGTCACGGACGTCTAGAACGTCCAGCGTCTATGACGCTAAGCATCGGGGATGCTGTAACCGAACAGGGTTCGGGGATTGAACTCGGAATTGAGACCCGAGTGGCACGCGTAGCCTTGTGATTGTGACCTTATTGGACGTCAGGGACGTCAGACATCTGGGATGTCGGGATTGGAGTGTATAGTGCAGTAGCTAAAATTATGGTTATGGTTTTATTACATGCCTTATGATTCATATTATATTATTTATGATTTTAAAGGATGCTGCATGCATGTTTGGAAAACGGAGGGGTAAATTATATGTTTTACTTTTCAAATGATTTTATAAACTTGAGTTCGGTCCACTCACCCTTAATGGTTTTTGGTAACCCCTCCAGGTCGTGATACTGAGGTAGAGGAGGAACCTGAGGCTGAGGCATAAATCTACTTCTGCGTACCTGAACCCCTGCTGGGTGGTTTACCCGCAGGTTTATGTTAGAGTCGTGCTCGCAACTTGTAATTTTGGATTTCATCCCTTGTCTGACATCTGTTTAATTCGGATTTGTTGTATGACTTAAATTTGATTATTTATGCATTTGATGTTTTGAGGTTAAAATTGGTATGAATTAGTGGGTGTCAGACAGGAGCAGGGCACGTCCCCTTGTGGTCCCTGTGGGATCGGGGCGGGTCTTGTCATAGATTTCTTCTAAGTTTTCCTTGCGTCACTTGAGTAGTGAAGTGAAATTCCAACACCATGGAAACCTTCTTTTATTATTTTGATTTGTGGAGACCAAAGTTATGTCAGGACCCACCCCTAATCCCCCGGGATTAAGGGCTAAATCCCGATCCCGTCTAACTTATGCATGACACAAAGGCTAAATTGGCGTTCACCCTTCATGTGATACGTAAGTCGGACAAGGGATTCCCGACTCCCGACTCCCAAGTAGTACGAGATGTGGAATTTCGGGACGAAATTCTTTTGAAGGAGGGTAGATAGTAACGACCCGTCCTGGGAGTCGGGATTACCGAAGTGATTAGTGACGGATTAGCACGTAAATCAGTGATTAGTTGGATCCTTTTGGACGGTTGGCTTAGAATGACGATTTTGCCCCTAAAACGGGCAAAAGGTTGACTTTTAGTTCGGACGGTCAATTGGGCATTGACCGATGACAGTGACGTAGTTCGGGACGTCACGAGTCCGTAGACAGGTGGCACACCTGATTCCGGCATCCGAGGAGGAAGTTATGATGTTCGGAAGGTTGAGAGCACTTTCGTAATTTGGCTAAAAAGAGGGAAAAAGTTGACTTTTTGAATGACAAGGTTTCTTCACGTGAACTAAGGACCGTTAGGTAGATCCCGACATCCTGAGTACAATGAAAGGCGGCACGCTGTCATCGGACATCGGACGAGTGAGATATAGGTCTAGAAAGCGAAGGGTAAAATCGTAATTTAAAGAATTAGGGGTATTCTGGTTTTTTACATCTTGAGATGTGTGCCAATCAAATTAGGACAAGTGTACAGGGTTTATTGGATAGTTTTGGGCTGGTCCACCAAGTGTTTGACACCTGGCTGGTGTCTAGTGGATTCTACAAGGTTGCACGGTTGTTTTAAACGGGTTAACCGATCAAAAAACAGAGACTGAGGACCGTGAGGTGCAATCGATCAGTGTGCAGTGTGTGAGTGTTCTAGGCTTGAGTGAGTGATCAAAGGAGGACTAGTGTGAGTTGTTTTATCTTGTTTGAGAGGAACTGAGGGTGACTGTGTGTGTGAGGTGAGCAGAAAACCAGGAAAACAGAGAAGTGTCGAGGATCGTGGTGCAACCACAATCGATTAAATTGGTCCAAACGAGTTCGAGGGAGTGCTAGAAAGGCTCAGGAAAGCCCTGTGAACCCAGAGGAAGACGACAGCTAGCACGGCGGAGGCCAGTACGCAGGTGAGTCCCCTGGTTCCCTTGTTTTTCAATTTGGTTTCAAAATGGAAGTCGGGGGTTTTGAGGCTGAGTCGAGCTGTTCTTTTAGTCCTATTAGCTCTAGGAAGTTGTTAGGAACCCTAGGGATTGAACTAGAGCCTAGGGGTGGCCACGGGTAGCCGGAATTCGAAACTAGTTTTTGCTGGGTTTGAAGGTCGAGTTTTACATGTGAGGTTTAGGACTTTAATTCGTATTTTAGGAATTGGAATGGGTTGCTAGGAAGGGGACGAAGCTAATGGGATTGATTGGACTGAAAACGGGTTGGTTTTGAGGGGAGAACCGATCACGCCAGTTCGGTTTGACTGGACCGGTCTGAACCGGTTGAGCAAAAGGTTGAAGACGATGAACAGTGGAGGCGCGTGAAGCCCACGCGCAGCCCCTTTGGGGGGAGCGTGGGGGCGAGTGGAGGCGCATGGGGGCTGTTCTGGGGAAATTTCCAACACAGTTTTCACTCGAATCGTTGTAACGAACATTTTAGGACAAGTTTCGAGTCGATCGGACATCGTCTCGGGTTAGTTTTGAGTGTCCAAAGGTTTTAGGGCTCGGTTAAAAATAGTTAAAAATATGGGAAAATTATGGGGCTTTAGTATGACCTTTGTGAAGTTGTTAGTGACCTTGATATGAGATTTGGACAGGTTCGAGAAAGCCGAGGATAGCGGAATGGCCGAGAACGGCGTAAGTGCACGCGTATCGAGGCGACGTCGGAATGGTCTGTGAGTGGACTTTGCTTTCTAACTTATGATGCATGCATATATGTTTTAATATGTTTTCATACGTGATTCTATGATTTACTTTATGATCTTAATGGTTTATGGTTTTGCACGAATTTCTAGGTATTTACGAAAATGCACGTTTTACGAGATTTCGATCAAGTTTGAGAGTTGAACCTGGTTTTAATGATTTGATTTCGGGATTTGAAATATGATTTAATATCAATTATTTAAGATGGATTTCGGAAAAGTGTTTTAGGGCTTGAAGCCCAGATCAGAAAGTGGTTTTAAGAAAAAGGATTTCGGGTTTTGGAATCGGATTTCCGGATGACGATTCGGAATTCGGTTTGGAACATGAAATGGAATTTCGGGTTTGGGTTTGGAATGGTTATTCCGGATGCTAGCTTACGGAATGATGGTTGCGGACTCGTATCTAGAAACGAGATGGATATGAGTTCTGGGTTTGGATTCGGGATCCTGATGAGATTGCGGATTCGGAAATGGAAAATGGTTTTCAAACGGTTTTGGATTGGATTTGCTGGATCTGGTTATTGGGTTTAAAGACCCGAATTATTATTATGACGGGGGACGGACCCGGATTGAGTTTAAAGACTCGGGAGTTTAAAGACTCCGAGATTGATATTCCCCCCGTCACTAATCACTTCGCTAATCCCGACTCCCGGGACGGGTCGTTACAAGTTAGGTTGTATCATGTTAGGTATTGAACTCGGGGGAAAGTTTTGGTTCATAAGTAACTAACTGGAGAGTAAAGCGAACTTTAAGATTTATGAGTTGGAAGGTTAATGATGTGAATAGAATGGAACAAAATAAGTCGACACCTTCACCTTTAGACGTAGTGTTGGGTTACGAGAATTGAATAGTTGTGATGTTACATTACATATCATTTTTCTGAGAGTTGATTTGAACTAAGAAAAGTGTTCGGTGAAAGTTTTGTGGCGATTTTGAACTTAAGGGTTGAGAGTAATTTTGTGCAAGATTCAATACTTCCTTGGTGCGTGAGGCCACTTTTTGACTTCCAACTAGCGCTTGACGACGTGTGAGGTCACTTTCTGGTCCACTATAATGTGTGGCGGTGCGTGGGGCAGTTTTCCCAGTCAACGGCAGTGCGTGGTGGCTCATGAGGCAGTTTCCCAACCCACAGTAGCACATGAGCCTTGTTTTAGGACATTTCAAATCATCTTATCATGTATTTTATATATTCAGAGTCATTTTAGTGTCTTTTTGAGCAACCTTAACGAGGTATCTTGTAGTGTTTGCTTGCAAATGATTAAATAACCTTTTTCGGTTTCGTTTAGGATTATGACGAGCTTGGAGCTTACATGGCTTGGCATGTCGACTGATTTCGACTCCCCGACTAGTTGGTGAGTGGACCTTCTTTCCCTATTTTAATACTTTATAATTTCTCACTTGCAAAATTATACATATTTGATTATGATGCATGCTAGACTATGATTTACTTTACGATTTCCAGAGGATGCTAGCTGATATACTATCATGCTATAGCTTTTCGAGTATGTTTGGCTTGTTTAGTTGTTGCGTTATCATGTTTTAGTTAATATTGATTGGGAAAGGAAAAGTACATAGAGTCTCAGGATGGTTAAATTAAGGGAGTAGTTGGCTAACCACATGGGAGTCACCAATATCTCAGGTACCCGTCAGTTGGCCACAAACCAATCTCCATGTGATCGATAACCGCACTTGCTCGAAATATATTTGTAATAGTGTGTGTTTGTCCTTGAGCTCTAGGGGACATTAATTGACAGTGTGTTGCACCCAGCCTTCGCGTGGTCGAGGTACACGAGCTTACATCTAGATACCCCGTATGCCATGAGCGTATGACTCGGGAGATTCAAGAGCTTAAATAGTGGTTTATACGTGTTATATTAGTACTTTGAGATGATTGTTGAGATTTGTAATTATTTTATTATTATTTCTCGTATAATGTGCAAGTTAAAAGTTTTAATAACAATTTTTCAATAAAAATGATGGATTAACTATCCTTTCCTTTTTTACGGTTTTACACTAAAATAATTGTTAGATCCCCTCACTTTTCTATTTTTGTACCCCTCAAATCCTGGTGGTACTTCACGCATGTTGAGGAATTTGCAACTACTAATTTTACATTCACATTAGTAGTTTGGGTGTGACACGATGAAAATCAGAATAATTCAGGTAGTTACTTAAATTGTATGATCAAATAGCATATATACCATATACCTTCGTTGTCACGATGAAATACTAATTGATTTTTACTAATTACGTTTTTCACTACCTTCTAAAATGTACCGTTATAAGCCTTTAGCTTTCATCATATGAACGTCACCATTTAAATGCCGACCAACATGCCTCGAGTTTGGTGTCTTAATAGACTTTCTGGGTCGTAATGTGTCAACATATGAGCAGGAAAAAAAATCTTAGTAATATAAAGATGTTTTGTAGAGAGAAACACTTGTTTTATATGGTGTTGTTTTTCTTTGTGATGCTTAGTGAGAACATGCGATGGTGACAAATAAAATCCGTAGCCGCAGGTTATGAAGCTATTTATAATTCGTAGCTTCATTCTCCGTTCCCTCTCACCATCATCCTTTTCTTATTTCTCGCATTTTTTGCTATGTCTGCATCTAAATTAAGTCAAAATGAAATGATTATTAAACAAATTTGAATATCTCGGAAGTGCTTTAACGGCGATGGGAAAGTTCCTAAGGCTTTGACACTAAGGGCAATACCACCGGTCAAGTGGGGACAACACAACTGGCAAAAAACTTTTAAAGACATAATTGGGGATAGGCCAAAAACTAAAATCCCAATTGGGGATTCAAAGTGGGGACAACACAACAGCCAAGATAACGACAGACCGACAAGAACCAAACTAAACGAAACCAAGATTACGAGGCAGAACCAGAGAGTTCGCGCGAAGAAAAAGAGCAAATCAGTTTGAATTTCAAAGCCTGCTGAATTTGAACCATAAACCATGAAAGAAACCCAGGAGAAAATCAAAGAAAGCTTCATTTTTAACTTTAAAAAACAGAAAGGATGGAAGAAACACTCTTTACAAAATGTTTTCTTACGAAAAAAGATTACCTCACTCCAAATGTAAAGACCCAATATTTTTCCTCTTCCTCAAATACATTATTAAAGACGGACAATGACCCACTCATGTGTAGGCAGGCAGGCAGGGGCCGTCGTTGGTTCATTCTCTTCACTGACCATTTGAAGGCCGGAAGACAGTGTAACCATTCACCCCGCGTCCCATATTTGAAGGATATTCCGGATTGTAGTATGGGTAACCATCAGATTCTGTGCTCCTCATGCCTAGTAGAGACAAATCCGAACCAGCCATGGTCCACTGGTTCGGAATCAACCCATCAATCTGCCCGTTCACATAAGGTAGCGGGCCACCTTGCGGAGTGAACTCCCTTAGTGGTTCGAAATGTCCCCCTAAAGTATACCCCATCTGGAACCCATCATCTTGATAACTCCCTGTCCTCTCAAACCGACAGGAGCTGGTGGCAGATCCCATGTCGCTAGACATGCTCGAATCACCAGGGTATGAAAACTGCCGACTTAAATGGTTTGGCCCATTGCTGCTGAAGGAGTGGAAAGCAGAGCTTCCTCTGGCAGCCCCAAACCCATGCTCATCATCAAGTAGATCATTGATAATATCAAGGTGTGGGAACTCATCTGCTGATATAACTTGGGTCTGACGCCCAGATGTACATGCTGGGAACTCAGTGGGTAAATGCTCCTGTGGCCTGCCATGTAAAGACTTGTAGAAGTCGAAATTCTGTTCATTCAGCAGGGACGATGGATCATAGTTCATGCCTTTGCTCGATTCCCTTTGAGGATTCTCCATCCACTGGGGTCCATTATGCAACACATCCTGATTTACCAAGCCATATGGAAAGCCTGAATTAGCTGAGCTTGGGTCCATCGTTTCAGAGCACTGAGGTAAGAACATTGGAGCAGATACCAGGGCTGATGACTGAGAGTATACCGGGGATGGGTTCACTCCTGAGCTTGGAGAGTTCGTCTGCGTCAGACCAGTTGAACCTGATGGAACATGGTTACCAAGGATAGCATTTCTATATGACTGGGGAACATAACTATGGGTTGCTGGCGACGGGTCAGGACCCAATCGGCCAGCTGCACTTACTGAACGGGCAAGCAGAGGAGCTGTTTGAACAATAGACACAACAGTAGAAGTAGGCCTGGGACCAGGAACAAGAGGAGCAGTGGACGGCCTAGACATTCCAGCCGCTTGCTGAGACATGGCTTTTTCAGCTGGTTTTGGAGTTGCAGCTTTCTGAGTCTCAGGTTTGGACATGCCATTATACTGTGATGACGTAATCAAAGGTGTTACTCTATCGGTCTGTTGCATGCTGATTGAGGGTCCTTTCCTAAGTGGAGTAGACTCTATAACAGCACTACTCTGGGACTCTGTCTTCGGTTGATCGCTCAATGGCACAATTCCAGGTGGGCTTCCAGGAGAGGATGTTACTACAGGTGTCTTCTCTTTCAAAGGTCTTTCTAAATCAACCTGATCTTCGATACTCAGTTTCTTCTGCAATGAAACAACCTCTTCCTCCTATTGCATGAAATGCAAACAGTTACAAAAAACTAGAGGAAAAAATAACCCTTACCAATAATTTACAAATTATGATGGTAAGTATAGGTTTCTAATTACCAAAAATTTACAATTTATGATGATAAGCATAGGTTTCTAATTACCAATAATTTACAATTTATGATGATAAGTATAGGTCTCTAATAATCGAACAATTACGCAAACAAAAGGGAAAACATTGAAGACGCTGGGGACCATTTTACCAATTACGCGGTTAAAATAAGAGTGAATAATACACAAAAATAAAATAAAACAAGTTACAAGAGGCAAGGGTACCAGACAATCGGACAGTGGAAACAACCACAGCAAGGCAATATTTAACTCTGAAAAGAACACAAAAAAATAAAATTAAAAGACAACTCACTTTTTTTACAACATGCAGCTCCAGCCACTTAATCCGATCCTGCAATGAGTTGACAGCAGGCTCAGACTCAGATTCGCCGACCTTACTACTGCTTCCAGAAACATCATTCTGATGCCCTACTTCAGCTACAGTACCAGAAGGCTGATTATCGACCTCATTTGGCCAACAATTGCCATCACTAGTTGCCTTACTGCGTTGATGTTTCCCCCTGCAATTTTGAAATCAGAAATTCTATTAGATACCTTGTGTAATCATCCAATTGCACAGAAATAAATGCAAGCTACATATTTACCTGCTAGGTGATTTTTGGTTTTTGTAATTAGAGAACGAGTTCCCTTTATATGGCCCATTCATTACGACTGATGGGACCGAGTCTGTAGAGCATGTTGAGGAACTATCGTCCATACCAGATGGGCTCTTCCTTTCAGATACTCCGTTTTGAACAGATAACAACCCACTAATCCCACTGCTGCTAGCTTCTGTGGGAGGATGGACTTCTGATGTATCAGTATCCCAATTTATTGGACCGACATCTCTCTCTTCGGAATCAGGCTGAGGTACTTCAGCAACACCATCCACTGAATCAGATATGTCAGATACATCCTCCATTGTTTCTGGCTTTTCAGGCTCAAGTTGCTCCTCTTCCCTTGTGTAGCCTTTTATTTCCTCAGTAGGGTTTTCTTCTTCTTTATCTTGTACAGTTATACCAGGCCTTTCCTCCCTCGCTTTTTCCTTCCCCTTCCGGTTATTCCTTTTCTGTTTAGCCTGTAGAAAAAGAAGGAAAAAATTGTGTCAGAAATCAAGGGGGAAAATAGGGACTTGTTACTTTTGAAAAAATTAAAATCCAATAGCCCATTCCCTCCTCAAGGCTTGTTTTACAGTGTCGGAAACAGAAAACAAATAATGATGAACGCAGTTTTTGGAATAACACGATAGAGTGCAATACGGGAATAAAAAACATGCAAAAGATAACATTTTTTTGAAAAGATACATGCTCAGCATCCATGCGTATTCAATTAGAAAATTTTCCTATAAACCATACTCATTCCACGCAAGGCTAATAAAAAGCTTACAGAACCCATGAGGCAGCTCTTTTCCAACATAATATTCTTATTTTTTCCCCAAGATAACCATTTGGTGAGTGTATATGGGAGTACTAGTGAGCATATGGGAAGAGTACAGATTTCGTTAACATGTACAGCTTTTGTAACAAATACAGTTTTTCTGCTGATAACAGTAGAGAGAACAATTTGTAAGACTCAACTAGTGAATCATATTTTGCAACCCAGTTGGCAATATCATAATCCTCTTACCTTTTTTCATAAAGGAGCCAGAACCTTATTAGGAGAAAAGGTACAAAACAATGAACAAGATAAACACAAGGCATAGTAAACAGAACCATAATCCTCAACATTACTTTTAAAACTCATATTTACTTTCTCAAGTCAGACAATATATAAAACAGAATCAAACCTGTTTTTTCTTTGACTTCTTTTCCTTTTCAGTTGCTCCTCTTTTTGCCTTTTGCTCGCTTTCAGCTTGCCATGCCGCCTCTTCCTCCCGAATGAGTTCCTCTTGCCTCTTTAATGCAACAGATTCATGGTAGGCAACTTCAATTTTATTGCTGCACATAAAGAAGACCAACAATAAAGCTGTTAGACAAGTATATATGTTCATCTTGTCATAGTTGAACAGAAGAACCATAGGTAACTTATACGGAAATATTCATCGGTCAAAATTACAACTTCAAATGGTTTACTTTACTAGAAAGAAACGCAAATATATGTATTGCTAGGCAAAGATTCCAACTATATGCCACTTTGCAGCACTTACGAGATCACAAGGACATCCAGCTTTCATGTTTATGACATTAACTGGAAAATATTCAATAGCTTGTCCCCAAAATTACCAACAATGGAAATCAACATCTTGCTGATTTGCAGCATTACACTCATTAAGAAATGGCGACCATAGTCATAGGACAGGATCCTGAAATCCCTTAACCCACGTGGGTTATGGACTAAATTATGTCATTTGCAATTCCGCCTTGCAGTTACAATCTTAACTCAAAGCAAAAAAAAAACTCCAATTTTCATGCAGTCCCAGGTACCACAATTCCTGGTAACGGTGGCATGCCATTCCTAGGGAAACAAATATATAAAACAGTTCGATGATAACATAATAACAAGAACACATGCCCATTACTGACCACACATTTTACAACCAGATAACATCTTTTTTGTTTTGTTAAAAGGGATGTTTCAACCAGATATATCATTAAACCTAACACTTCTTGCATGTATTATTTAACATATTTGCAATTTATATGGCGCGATTCAAAACTAATTTAAAGAAGGCAAAGGGTAATTATAAGAAACTTTGGGACCATACATATACATATATATACACACATATTTATACATATATTAGATAATATAAGACCTGAAAACATGGGCAAGGACAAATATTTCCACAGTCCTACGCCCCAATTCCGTAAGACGCCTTTCGTCTCGCTCAATAGAATCTTTGTTAAATTCCTCTCCAGAGTTTCCATCCTGCACAAAAAGCAGAATGATTTTTCAGACATTAGTCATATAGCTTTCCACATCTTATCGAGGTGATAAAACTTCAAAACAGAATTCTTCTAGATAACTAAAATACCAGCATCTATTGATCATAGATCCATACCATTGGAATGGAAACAAAATGTGACAAAAACAAAGAGCTCAAACTTCTCATTTAGGAGGGGGAGGCTCCTCATATTATATTATTTGACACTATACAAGGTAAACCCCATACTAAGTAAACCAATCAACCAGCAACTGAACCGCGGTACTAGTCATCAAATTATACCAAACTAAAAAATTTCATGAAGATGATAAAGCAAAATTTTCACAAATCCACATATCTGATAACATTGAGATGAAGCATAGTTCACAGAAGCATTGGGAAAACAAAGGGTGTATAATTTTTCCACTTTTCCATCTGAAGTCGACTAAACTTTAAATCTAAATTAAGTTAACAAGAACCTAGCCTATATTCAGACTATTTTGCAACCCTAAGATTCCCAGAGGTACCAGGCATGAATTGAGACCAGAATATCTAATGGATCTACTAAATTAATAAGCACAAATATAATAAAAGAATGAATGTAATCCATATACCACACAGTCAAGACTAGGGACTTAAAGGCATCAGACAAACCAATCCAAACTTCACTGCTCAACATAGGATGCCAGCAACTCACTTTTGTACGATTTTGAGGACCCTTCTCATCTTTTGGAGGTAATGGCTCCAAGGCAGCCCTCTCAAGTAGCAATAGAACGTCATCCACCAATACAAACGTATCTTTCTCGACACGAACGATTGGTGCTGGCATTTCTTCAGCCTCCAATAGTTTCACCCTACCTTTCTTGGACTTAGTTTGACCTTCAAGAGCCTTCATACCACTATACAATGAATCCATAACCAATGTAGATGTCACTTCTTTCTCAATAAAAAAGTGCTTAACAACTACTTTCAGAACTGAATCCATCTTCTCTCTGGACATACGGCGCCTTGCATTTTGTTCAATTCCCAACCAGAAGGAACAGAAGCTACAATCAAGTCAAATGAAATGTTATTATGAAACCAAATAGAAATACGTAAACAGTAACCTAATAAATAACATACTTGCAAACAGTATGCATGCATACATACACACTTGTTACATATGCATGCGCCCAAGGCAACATGTTCAGTAATCCAGCAGATGAAGCAAATATGCTATTAAATTAATCGTAATTCACGTTCTTTAAATTCACAAGCATTATTTTAAGCTGTGACCAGTTACCAAATTCAAAAGAAAAGATATACCTTGCCCATCTAGCTTTATCCTCTATCAGCTTGCCAAGTTTGCTTCTTCTCTCTTCTACAAAACGACGGCAAATCTGCTCTACATTTGTCAAGTATACCCTAACAAGTTCTCTCCTATATTGACAGTCAAGACAGCGAAAGGGGCGGTCTGCTTTCTCCCTACAGAACCAGAAGCAAATATATAGAACTTCTTACAAAGACAAATGAATGAATGAAAAAAAAAAAGACACAAAGAAAGATGTAAGGTCTCCCCAACAATATCCACCAAAACAGAAAGGGTCTGGGATATAAATTAAAAACTTTGAATCAAAGCCTAGAGGTGATGCCTTGCAGTATCACAGCAGAAGGCAATAACACAACAGAAGAGAAAATTGAAATTACTATTCAGGATCCAGACAATGTCATAAGATGAGGATCCCCTTCAATTTCATTAGAGATTGGAGGGCAATCTTAACTATAATGTATCCTGAAGATTGCATAACAAGAATAAGTTTTCGTTCTTCAAGAAATGTAACATTAATGTGTTACAACACCATGACCTAATTATGTTAATTTTTTTCACCATGTACAATTCAGAAATATAAAGGTAGCGCTGCAGTAAAAAAGGCATAGATTGAACATCAAAGTACCTGATGACTTGTACTTGAGCCTTTATGATAAGAGTGTCAGCATCAATAAACCCATCCAATACTTTAGATAGCTCCATAAATTTCTTCCACCCCCAGTCATGCTCTTTCTTCCAAAATCGATGCAATGTATCTGAAATTTTTTTGCACGCTCAGAAATTTTGTAATGGATCATATGAAAAATAACTAGAACAGAACATTGAATAATCAACCAACCAACCAGAATATTTTGACTTCTTAGGATCTTTATTTACCACAGCTATTGTAAACTGTGCAAAATGACTCCACCCTATTAGAGAAAAACAAAAATAAAACAATTAGATAACTACACCCCAAGAAGCAAAACAAAAATGATCGTCCCAGAAACTCCAAAACTACACAACACACCTGGAAGAAGTTTGTCATGATTAGCTACACAGAGAAACAGAGAGAGATGATTGCAAACATCACAACCCTGGGGATAAATTAAAATGTACCTGCCACAAGTAACAAAAAGTTCAAAACCCACTCATCTTAAAATGACTGTTTACACAAACCACATACATTCATCAGCAATTATGAGCCAAATTAATGAGTAACTTCCATGTATGCATAATTCTCCAATTCCAACACCTGTGAAACCTTTAAGAAATGAATTTGTCCTTGTGAGTACAAATGGAATCTGTTATTAACTAAATAGTTCTATTATGTTCCCTATAAGGAACAAATTATAAGGTGGCTATATTCGAACCCCAAAAGTTACTCACTGGACCACCTCCATCTGTGTAAAATTTTTAAACTCATTTTACCGTTTCAAAATTACATCTTGAAAAGGGAACTTTACCCTCCCCCATCCACCCTTCTTCCCAAAAAGCCCGAGGCCAGAGTAGGGCTCAAAAAAGCATCCAGATTAGGCAAACTTTAGAAGAAAAAAAGTTGAAAAACAAAATTCACCAATTTTTTGTGGGTATTAAGAGGAAATTTTAGGGATTAAATAGAATACCCATGACCAAAATAGCATGTCAAACACTAGCATGATCAAGAATAAGAAAGAGGAAACATAATCTACTGGTTATACAAATTTCAAACAACTATTCTCTGTCCTATGAGTGGACTAAAAACTTTATGAGGCATTTTATTTCCGATAACAAGTATATAATGATAGCATTCAAGAAATGGAACATAAATATTATGGCTGTCATTATGTCCCTTCACATATACACATCAGAGAAGTTTCCAGGAAAGAAAAAAGCCCCAAAAAAATAAAAATTTGACTCATGCCTAAGAAAGAATGTGTCCCATAAAAGTTGCATAATTAGCGCATAATGCTGCACAAATGCATAGAATTTCGGAGGCTATGTATGTAATTGATAAAAATGTAGCATAATATGGAAAACTTAAAGAAGCATACAAAATTCATAAATATTATATTCGGAGTTCAATACCATTTGAAGCCGCCAACCTCAAAGGCATTACTGCGAAGTTCCCTTTTGTTGATCTGAGAAAATTTCTCTATCTTCCATGTATATTTTCCATATAACTCCGACGGTTTTAGCCCTATAAATTAGCAAGGGAGAATTTTGAGCAATTAAAAAAGAAATCAAAATAAAATTTGAAAATGGAAGCACTCATAGGCCAATGGCATGAAAATAATGGCATCGGAATTTTTCTTACAAATAAATTAAGGAAGTTTAAATTCTCACAAGATTGGGGAAGTGATATGCACGTCAGAAATCCAATATACCGAAGGAGAAATGAAAGCATTCAGAAACTATTGAGAAAATAACAGAGAATGAAACTGATTTCATTTACATTTAGAGATGGGAATTCAAAAGAGTTTAAGAAATGAAACCAGCCCTATTAAATAATAACATGCCTCACAGCATGTTTCAATAAAAACGAAAATAACATTGAACAGGTGAGCTTTTGAAAATATAAATTTCAAATACCCAAACATTCATATGGAAAAATTCTCCAGCTCTTTTTTTGGTCAAACCAAGCAAAGCATTGGCAAAGCGTAGTAAGAAGCATAAAACAGTTAAAGAAGCACTCTAGCCCTCTATGCCAAAAATTCCAAAAACTGACCTCACACTTGATGTGATCCAGAAAAACAAACGCAAGTTCTTCTGAATCATTTCAACCCACAGTAAGGCACTTAAAAAAGGGAGTAGGACTAATAATGTTTTCATGATGCAACATGTGAATACAACTTTAAACATGACAAACTAATGCATTCGAAAATAACAATAAAAATATCAATAAAGTAGCCATAAAAATTGCCAGCTAATATTTTATGGAGGAAAATACATGCATTTTGACGCACAAAAAGGAAAATAACAATATGACGAATAAAAATCATACCACCATCATCATCATCATCATCAGAGTCCCAATAAGGGGGCGAGGTGGATGGGGTTCCATTTTCCACCTGCTCAGAGGACCGCCATTCTGCTAAGGCTTCCCCAGAGAGACAACGCTGCCCACTTGATATCCCCTCTGTGGACCTTCCCACTCCAGAACCTTCACTAGAACCAGCCATTTCCCACTCTAAAATTCCTGTCCTCAAAGTCCTTCAACCCAGTCCCTAGACAAGAAAAAATCCGCCAGCAAAAGATTTATCAACAATAGGATTTCAACCCAATCGCATGAAAAAAAAAAAGAAAATTGTGCACGCAACAAGCCCTTTTTATTTTACCCAGTCTATCTAATGCTAAAAAAACCCAAAATATCTAAAATATTTAAGGAGAAGTGTAACAAATTATAATCAATAGAATGAAAAACCCCTTTGTCCGGTCTGGTTGCATGTAAATACAAGGAGAAGACCATAAAATAAAAAGATTCTATTTAATTGGGGCCTAAACTAAACAAAATTCTCAGCTCAACTGACTGATTTAGTTGAGAGTTGAGACGATGATAGTTTTACAGCAATCAAGATTCAGAGCCATATAGAAGACAAGATAAAAGAAACTTAATTTCACTTTTCGTTCATTGTCCGGAACCAAACAGATTATCAGTTACCATTCTCTAAACCAAAACCCTACAACCGAAAAACCAAATAGCAATAAACCCTAAAATCAAAACATCAAACACTAAAAAACCAAAGCTGAATTCAAACAAAACAGATTGAGAGCAAGAAATTTATAATAAAAAACCCTAAAAAGTCAGAACCATTTTGATGAATTGTAGGAAACTGAAGCCCAATATAAACCCACAACAATCTGAACCAAACGAACTAAGATCGCGGATAATCAATCCCCTATAAACGCGATCAGATAGAACCCTATTGAATCATAGAGACGAAAAAGAATATTTAAGAAGAAACGGAAAACGGAATCATAGAAACGATATCGTCCGGATCGAATAGTGATACGAACCTGCAACAAAGACCAGAGCTTACTCACAATGGCCAGCGGAAGCTATCAGATTCTACAGAGAAATATAGGGGGGGGGGGGGGGGGGGGGGGGGGGGAGAGCGAGAGAGAGAGGGAGAGGGGTCGAAGGAGAGCAACGGAGAGGGATAGAATTGAGCGAAAGGCGAAACCCAAGAAAGAAAATCTAATTTTCCCGATTTTCATTTTTATTACATTAATGAGTAATTAATTTTTTATTTTTTTGGGGTTATGTTTTGTGGGGTTGGAGAGTTAGCTATTTCTTTTTTCTTTGGCTTATTATACTAAATGCACTAGAAATACGCCATAAAAATCTCAAAATGTATTAGAATCGGAAATTTACCTCAGTGCTGCAGGAGCAGTAATATCGTCAATACCGTTGCACCAGCCGTCCATCCCTGTTATTAACACCGTGAAAACTGATGATGTGTCAGTCATATTACAAACTTTTAAGGGTAATTTAGACATATAATGTCTTTTATTAAATTTTATATTAATTTCCCATCTCTCTCTATCTCCTTCTCTTTCTTGAAGACCACCATTTTCTTCATCATTCTTCTCACAACGGAGGGAGACTAGCAACCCATCTCCATTACAGGAAGTTCTTGTCCCCGCCTCCCCTTCCACCCAAAACCCACTACAACCCAGCATCTTTCCACTTTGTTGAATTCCAATCCATTTGATCCACTTTCAGACATTGATGAAAATATCAACAATATCGTCAATATATCGGTGGATATATCGAGAAATTTGGCTAGCGGTACGTAAGAGAGGGGGAAAGAAATTGAGCGAAATATCGACAATTTTTCTTATTTTAAGCCCATCGATCTCCTTATTTCATTAAAACGATCGAGATATAGCCAAATTTCATGAAAATCGGACGTAAAACCATTGAGTTCCAGTCGGGTCATGCCGTGCGTGTCAGGACCCACCCCGGTTTCACCCCGAAACCCGAGGTAAATCCCGCTCCCGTCTGACTCCCCGACGCAAAACTCAAGTAAAACTCACTCACATTCTAACCAGTCAAACGCAGGAGTAATTAGACACAAAGTCCCGAAGGTAGCATTTACAGAACATAGTACGAACATACAAAGAAAATAAAACCGATAACTACACGCACACGGAAGCCTTTACTCTACTCTGGGAACCCTCACGTCACTTCTATGCCTCAGACTCTGCCTCGACGTCAAGACCCCGCGCTAGCTCCACAACCTGGAGGGCAAATAAAACAGAAAATGTGAGTGGACCAGAAAGTACAAAAGTTTAAAAACCATTTTATAAGAAAACCGAGTTAAACCCTCCGTTTTGAAACCACATGCATAACCAACAGTTATAAACACATTTATAAAATAATCATTATAAACATCATAAGAAACAGAAACACTATAAAATACCATAAGAAACCACACATGAGTATCAGAAAACTGTATCATAAACCATAACCACCAAATCATCATTTTCTCGATCAAACCTGCTGGATCTATCCGAGTCTTTAAACTCCCGAGTCTTTAAACTCAATCCAGGCCTTAATCATATCCGAGTCTTTAAACTCCCGAGTCTTTAAACTCCCGAGTCTTTAAACTCAAGGCCTACGGGGGAAAATCAATATATATCCGAGTCTTTAAACTCCCGAGTCTTTAAACTCAATCCGGGTCTTTAAACCCAATCCGGCCGGTCCCCCGTCACATATATCCGGGTCTTTAAACCCAATATCCAGATCCAGCAAATCCAATCCCAAAACCATTTAAAAACCATTTACCAAATCCTCATCCAAACCCGAATCCGAAATCACTGGTCCGATGCTCTCCCGGCATCTAGAACCGTCATTCCGAACCCAAATCCGGAGTCCACTTTCCAATCTTAAAACCAAATTCCGATTAGTGAAATCCGATTCTAAAATCGAAACTTTGATCATCGAAATCCTGCTCCAAAATCCCTTTACAATCATTGAAATCATTTATCCTTTGAAGGCCCGAAAACCGTATCTTTATTTTCCAAAACCACCTTTTTCTCGAAAAACGTGCAAACACATAAAATCATCACTTCACATTCAATAAACACAAAATCATGATTGAAAAAACCATAAAATACGTATGTAAAACAGTTATGCATGCTCAAGTTTAAGAAAAGGGTCCACTCACAGTACTGAGCCCTACTCGCGTCCCGAACGTCCAGCCCGTTCCTCGGCTTCCTCGGGAAATCCCGATCCTGTCAAACACCGCCAAATTACGTTACTAGCACGTCTACGAAGGTTCACCTAAATTCCCTCAAAATTCCCCGAATCCTAACCATAAGAACCCGTGACCCTAAACTTTCACCCTCGCGGAACTCAACTCAAACGACTTCCGATTGACCCGAAACCAACTCCATCGAACTCACAACAACTCCTAGACCAAAAACTATGTTGACCGTTTCTCCCAGAACCGCCGCACGCGCCCCCACGCGCCGCCCAAAGTGGCTGCGCGTGGCCCTCACGCGCCTGCTACAGTGCCACCGTCAACCTCGAGCCAACCCGGTTCGCAACAGGAGCCTGCAACTCGGACCGGCGAGACCTGTTCTCCACCGTCCGGCCACCATTTCACCTCCTTTCTTCACCATCTTCATCGTCCAACCTTAAGCTATCCATCCCCCTCCTCCTTAGAACTCGACACGGCCCCTACACCGTCGACTCAAGCTCGAACCAGACGGCCTGAACTCCCCTGTTTCACGATCCAGCCACTCCGGTCACCCCCCGTCACGGTGACTGTCCCAGACTCTTCCTAGGACCACACTGAACCTAATCCAACTCTTCTAAACCTTCGACTCAGTCCCTGGGATCACGACTCTTGGATTGAAACAAAACGGAAAAACAGGGCACACAGAGTCCCTCCGTCGCGCCAACCACCACCGTGCACCTCTCGTCACGGCAACACAACCAGACGGTTCCTAGGACTCAACTAAATCCCCTAAACCACTATAGACCCATCGATTCAACCCCTAGACTCACGACTTTCGATTCAAAACTCGACGGGAAAACAGGGCAAGTTTACAAGGATGAGGGATTACCTGCAACCGTCCACCACCGTGCTCGCCGCCGCGGTTTCCTGGAATCCACAACGTCGCCTCAGCCTCCTCTCGAGGTCAATCGCACTTACACACGGCCACAGCACCACCAGCTCCCTCAGTTCCTCTCTGTTTTTCTCTGAAGTTCCCGTGGCTCTCAACTCACTCACACACCACCTGCACACTTCTAACCTTCCCAGCACCACCCCAGCATCTCTCAACCTCCTTCTGATCACTCTTCACTCACCAGAACTCATCTACATCCACGATCACCTTCCAATTTTCCTCACCGCCTCACTCTGTTTCTATCTGGGTCGAAGAAAACTCACACTTGCACGGTTGTACCCAAATAATTGGACCGTGCACATACCAGAACCCCCCAGAAACCACTCCACCTTTAGCACGTGTCACCATCCTACCCTTCATCTCACATGTGGCTCAATCTCAACCCTTCATCTGTCCTTATCTGTTGCACACACCCCAGAGCACAAAAGACCAAAATGCCCTTCTGTTTTACCCAAAATTACAACTTTGCCACTACCTTTCTAGACCTGTAACTCCCACATCGTACGTCCGATGAATACGTGCCGCCTGTCATCGAACTCGGGACGACGAGATCTATCTAACGGTCTTAGGTCAACTTACCAAAACCCGTTCGTATAAAAAGTCAACGTTTCCCCCCTAATTTCGCCAAATTACGGTTATGCCCTTAACATTCCGAACATCACAACTTCCTCCTCGGATGTCGGAATCGGGCGTGCCCCCTGCCTACGGATTCGTAACGTCCTCAACTACGTCCTGATCACCGGTCAACTCCCATTTGACCACCCGAAATAAACGTCAACATTTCTGCCCGACCCAGGGGCAAAATCGTCATTCTAAGTTCCCGGACCCCTCGGGACCACCTAACCCTTGATTAACCTTACTAATCACACCTTAATCACTCTACTTATCCCAATTCTCGGGACGGGTTGTTACAGTGCGGGTCAAAAAACCTGAATCACAGACCCGCGCGAGATTGAAGATAATTGTTACAGGTGTCTGTATGTGTACTTTATATATTATTTGGTTACTTATGTTTACAATTAGGCTTGCCTAGATGAGTTGGTTTGCTACTGTTTGTCTTTGGCTTTAAAATTTGGAGGTCCCAGATTCAAACCCAGCGCACGCGGCTGTTGGGTTTTTTTTTTTTTTTTCAAATTTACATATATATATATATATATATGTCAATCTTTTTTCCAATTTTAAATATATCAATTCTTTCAAATTTTTTAACAAAGCTTGATTCTATTTTTTCATCCTTTTTTCCCCAATTTTAAATATATTTACTCATTTTATAATTTTTCTTCCATTGAAATTTTTCTATGCTTATTGTTATGTTTTTAATTATATTAACATTCAATTATAGTAATTCATTTCAATTTATATTTATATTTAAAATTTTATATTATTAGTCATCGGCAGAACTCTATTGTATCATATTATTCATCGCATATTTATTATAACAAAGTCATTTTATAGTTTTTATTAGTCCTATATAACCATCATTGGGTACTTAAATTTTTTCAAAAGTTTCATTACAAATTTCCAACATTTAGACCAAATTTCTGTCATTTTTGTTGACTGTAAACGATATCGATATTTGGGGCTAGATATCCGTAAAGTTGACTAATGATATATCCGTCGATAACGATATTTTAATCCTTACTTTCAGAGTTGTACTGGCTTTACGGTACAAGAAATGGAGACCTATAGTACTCCACAGTGCAGTTAAAATCCTTAAACTTGAACATCAAGAATCCTTTGTGCTTGGTGATTGGATTGCCATTTACTTCATAGATTAAAGCCTTATCAGGAACTGCAGAAGCGAGCAAGCAGAGGAGTGATTCCCATTGGTTTCTTCCAATTGAATCACCAACTTGTCTCACAGGTTTTCCAACATCAATTTTGCATCAAATCTGATTTTGTCAACAAGAAAAAATTGGCATCCATGTTAGCTGGTTTTATCCACGTCTTTCATTATTAAGATGGATGCAAAATAAATCCTTTGCATAAGTTTCCTTGCACTATCGTTGGAAAAATTGAAAAACCAGATAAATATGAAATTTGAAGAAAGGCAATAGTTCTAGCATGTCACTGTCAAGATTCAAACACACATAACCTTACCAAAGACGGGAAAAAATCCAAAAAAACAGGAGAATAGTTCCATTTTTATATATCCAAAAAAACCCACTGCACTCAAGTCTGATTGATCAAGTCGCCGCTTGTGGACGAGATTCAATTCAACGGAGAAATCCCCAAAATTATAAGCTTTTTGAAAAGCGAGGATCTTGAAACGAGAGTGATGGCTTTGGATTGTGTTCTTGAAATTGGGTACTTCGGGCGGAAGGAGGCGATTGATGGAATGCTGGAGGCGGTTGTTGTGAAGAAGCTTCTGGAATTGCAAAGGTCGGAGCTTGGAGGCGATTTTATGGACGAGCTGGGTCGATACGAGGAAGACAAAGAGAATGAAGATGAGAGTGGGAGGAAAGGAGTTGGGTCTGCAGGAACGGTAATTGCAATGGAGACGGATGGTTCGGTCTGCAAATGGATTGGAATTCAACAAAGTGGAAAGATGCTGGGTTGTAGTGGGTTTTGGGTGGAAGGGGGGGTGGGGACTTAAACGAGGACTTCTTGCAATGGATATGGGTTGTTGGGTCTCCCTCCGTTCTGAGAAGAATGATGAAGAAAATGGTGGTCTTCGAGAGAGAGAGGGAGATAGAGAGAGATGGGAAACTAATATAAAATTTAATAAAAGACATTAAATGTCTAAATTACCCTTAAAAATTTGTAATATGACTGACACGTCATTAATTTTCACGGTGTTAATAACGGAGATGGACGGCTGGTGCAATGGTATTGACGGTGTTACTGTTCCCGCAGCACACTGAGGCAAATTTCCGTTCCTAGTGCATTTTGAGATTTCGTGGCGTGTTACTGGTGCACTTAGTGTAATAAGCCTTTTTCTTTTCATAAAAAAGATAGTGCCTTTCTTCTCCTCCTTCCTCTCTGTGTTCAAATAAATACATATATATATATATAAATGAAAAAACAAAATCAATTAAAATGCAATATTGAGAATTGTGTGATAAAAAAAAAATGAAAATTGATGAGGGAGAAAATTGAAAAATTGGAGAAGTTAATGACAAAATGTAGGGAGCCTACCATAACAAAGAATTGTTATGCTAGACTGGTTTGGAACTTGGGAGGCATACTACCAAGAGTGACATTTTTTAATATAACACAATACACAATTTGGAATTTACACTAAATTTCTCCAAGTCAATCAATACAATTAAAATTTCATGTTATTTTGTTTTCAATTCATTATGACTCGTTTAATAAATGGGTGGATTTTGAATCAATTTGTTAGCTCGTATAATAACATATTAACTCATTTAAGAAATGAATAAAGTTCTTGTCAGCCTAGTAATCCGTATAATAACTTATATATTAACTCATTTAATAAATATGTCAATCACTAACTCATATATCAACTTATTTATCTATCTATATACCTATTAAATCGTATAATTTAAATGAGTTAAATAAGTTAAACAGGTAATAGATTAATTAATGTTTCGAACACAACCTATTTATTAAATAGGTTACACGGACTACCTAGTTCATTAACAAGTCTATTTCGGATTTGATATCATTGACACCATTATTAAAAGTAGGGTTCAGATTGGGCATATTTGAATGAAAAAAATTCATGACACAACGTGAACCTAACATAACCTAACCCATTGCCAACCTAACAGCTTCCTTCATTAGCATTGCACCTTGTAGGACCCACTTTTTCTTATTTATGTTTTGAGATTGTGTAACTTAGGGCTCATCAATGGGCCAGCTTTGCAAGCTATGTTGGGTTTGGACCTTATTTGATTCATAAATGGACCTAAACGTAAATGAAGATTGCAAACACATAAGGAACACAAAATGTTAGTGGTTCATCCAAATTGGACTACATCCACAGTGGTATACTCTTCTCATTAGTAATAATAGTATTTGTATATGATACATTAGACATTGAGCTTTAAAGGAAGAGTAGACTGTAATCTAGGGAAGACTACAATGTAGAAAGAGGTGAGAGCTCTTAGTCTAGAGAGAGTGAAGCTTGTATTATAAGGGATGAAGGCTCTTTATTTATAGGAAATGACCTAGATTTAGGTTATGACCATAATGGTGGGCTTGGTAGATGGGCCTTGATGGGTTTTCTTCATGAACTTTCATAATGGTCGGTGGATCGGGCTTGGTCTGAGTGATCTTCTGGGTCTGGGCTGGTGATATCGTGACAACCTGGAAATTCGAAAAAGGAAAATTTGGAAAATTTTGAAGAAAATGACAATTTTGCCCCTAGAATCGGGCGAACGGTTGACTTTTGGTTCGAGCGGTCAAACGGACTTTGATCGATGACTGTGACGTAGTTTGGGACGTCACGAGTTCATAGACAGGTGGCACGCTGAAATCGGTCTTCGGATGAATAAGTTATGATTCTAGAACGAGGAAGGGCATTTTGGTAATTGTGTGAAGGAAAGGTAAAATGGTAATTTGGACAGTGAAAGTTTAATCATCTAAAGTGGATGTTTAACTTAGTTTTTTAATTAGTTGAGTGACAATTGTCACTAAGAGAGAACAGATTAGTGGCTCATTTGGGCGTGAGTGTGTGCACAGGTGTGATGTTTGGGAAACAGAGCACCGTTGCTTTTGAATTGATTTAATCAATTGAGTGAGAGAACAGAGACAGAGAGCACATCGATCTTGTTCAGTGTGTGAGTCGTGTGAGGTCAAGTGGTGATAGTGAGTAAGTGATCTGAATCTTGCTTGTGACTTTTGTGAGAAAGGCTGGGTAAAGGATCAAGTGCAGAGTGTGTGAGAAGTGAGTTAAACACAGAGAACGGAGAGTAAACACTGAGAAACAGAGAAGGAATCGTGAGCTGCCGTGAACCTAAATCGATCAACCCATCTAAAACCGTGTCTGTGGTGGTGTTCAGTAAGCAGGATTTGAACCTAGGGCGTGAGAGGATGCGGTGGAGGTCATGGTGGAGGAACAGAGATCATGTATGAACTCTCGACTGCCCTGTTTTTCCAGAAATGGACTGAATGAAAATCGATGGTTTTGGCATGTTATTGAACAACTGTGTTGATGTGTAACGTCTTAGGAAGTTACTAAGGAACCCAGGGACATGAAACCGTGATCGGAGAGGCTTGAGGTGGCCGGAATCAGAAAGTCAAAATCTCTGGTTTTCTGTTTAAACTTGGGAGGTATGGTTTAGGGTTTCATTTCGTGTTTTAGTTAGTTGAATCAATCCCAAACTTAAGGATGAAACTAATGGTGAAGAGGGGTTTGAAAGTGGTTGGAAAATGAGTGAAAACGGGCCTCGCCAGCTCAACTGGATAGGACCGGTCTGAATCGGTCCGAACCGGTCCGAACCTGGCTGGCGAGAGGAAGACGATGATGAACAGTGCAACGCGTGAGGGCGCGTGGGGCTTGTTTTGGGGAAGTTCTCAACATGGTTTTCACTCTAATCGATGTAACGAATATTTTGGCACTAGTTTCGAGGAAATAGGATATCGTTTCGATAGTGTTCAGGGTATCTGAAGTTTTCATATACGTTTAAAATACGTGTTTAAATCCCGGAAAAATTGGGGAAAATTATATGAGGTATATTGAAGTGTTAGTGACCCTCGATATTGATTTTGGACAAGAATTGTGATTTTCGGAATTTACGGAAAGACGTGCAGCTCGGAAGCTAGCCGTTTGGACGGTGTGTGAGTGGACTTTACTTTCTAAATTTCA
The DNA here is from genome assembly GCA_032719365.1 of Prinsepia uniflora. NCBI lineage: Eukaryota > Viridiplantae > Streptophyta > Magnoliopsida > Rosales > Rosaceae > Prinsepia > Prinsepia uniflora. The sequence continues at coordinate 20,857,869 of CM064871.1, read as the reverse complement.
ATGCATGCATAATTGTTTTCTATACTTTTTATTGATGATTTCTATGATTATGATTATGGTTTATGGTAATTACGATTTCCGTATTTACACGTATTTTGATATGCAATACGTAATTGTACGTATTTCGAGACTATGGGTTCTCCTATGCTTTGATGATGGTTGGGTGGATAATTCTATATGATTTGTGTGTATCATGTTTTGATGATGTTTTGATTATGATTATGAGTATGATTTACGGTTTGGCACGTATTTTGAGATTATTACGAATTTGCACGTTTTACGAGATTTCGAGTATGTTGTGATTTGACCATGATTTTGATGATTTGAATTTGGGATTGAAATATGATTTGATTTCAAAGATTTAAAACGGATTTTGGAAAAAGTGATTTCGGGCTTGATGCCCAGTTCATAAAAGTGGTTTTGATGAACGAGATTTCGGGTTTCAGAAACTTGGAAGTGGATTTCCGGATTTGGGTTCAGAATGGTTATTCCGGATGCCGACTTACTGAATGGTGGTTCCGAATTCGGATTTGGAAATGGATGATGGATATGATTTGGGATTTGAACGTAAAATTCGGACATGAGTTCCATTTCGATAAAATGTGATATCGTATTTGGTTTTGGAATTTGGATTACGATGGATTCTAGATTTGTTATGATTTACACATGGTTTTGGGTTTAAAGACCCGGTACTATTGCTGGATCTGGTTTTGGGTTTAAAGACCTGGTTGACTGATGACGGGGGAGGGCCCTTGATTGATTTGTTTTGAGTTTAAAGACTCGGTTATTGTGATATCCTCTGAGGCCTATTGATTGTGTTTTGAGTTTAAAGACTCGTTGATATCCCGGGAAGGCCTGATATATGTGAGTTTAAAGACTCGGTGATTGAGATCCAGCAGATTGATCGACTTGTGATTTACTGTTGATTTCTGAGGTTTTCGGATGTGTTGGGCAGTGGCCCGATTTATATGGCTTTATGGATTTTGGGCTATGTTCTTGTACTTGGATTTTGATTCATGATTTTGGACTGAGGCTCCGTGTTTATGGTTTCGGGCTAAGACCCGAGGTTTGAGAAAAGGAAAATGATTTTGATTTCATACACGGTTTTCTTCTATTGGAAATGAAATGGATTATGAAATGATTTTTGAATGCATGCATTGGTTTTACGTGGAGGGTAGAAATGTCTTTTCTGTAACAAGTTTTGTAAACTGATTTATTTTCGTCCACTCACACCCTTTGTGTTTTTATTGACCATCCAGGTCGTGTCGCGATGATCGAGGCTGATCGAGAGGTGGAGGCATGAGTGTGCACAGGTACGGGTATCCCTTGTTTGGCAAGTGCTGAGGGTAATTTAGGAACTTTAGTTGACTTGTCAGACGGGAGCAGGACCGGGCACGGTTATCATTGTTCCTCAGGGGACAGTCCTGTCAGATATGGTATCAACATGCTCGATTTGGGCTGAGCTTTAATTAAATTATAAAAGCTTATAGATTGGGCCTTGCAGATTCGAGTGAAATTTTTAAATATCCAAGTCTGCCTATTAAATTATAAAAACTTATAGATTGGCCCTAACATATTCGATTAAAACTTTTAAATACACAGGTCTGCCCATGGGTGGGACTTGTTTGGGCTAACAGGGTAGACTAAGTTGGGAATTACTGGCCAAGATAATGATTAACTTGCTTTTTACTCTAATTTTTTTGTCTAAGGCAAGCACTAGTTGGTGATGGTGATAGAAAAGTATGTTTTTTTTTCCTGATATATAATGATATCATTATGTATCATAAAAAAACTGTAAAACCATATAATCAAAATTAAAATATGACAACAAGATCCACAAGTAAATTCACAATACTCTAATATAGATAAATCTGCATTAACAGTTTAGAAACTCACATCACTGAAATTATTCAAAATTACAAATCAAGCCCATAAAGCCTTGAACAACCAAAACCCTAACATCACTCGTAATCCTAAAAAATTTACCTCCATTAAAAGAAATAACCATAATCGCCGACCCATCACATACGGTCTTGAAAAAAATGTAGAGCATGGAAGATTTAAGGAAAACTTGATTTTCAGTGATTCAATTACGCATAATGGCGAAATGTGTATATTTGGTAATTTTTTAACTTCATGGTGATGTTTGTAGTTGTAACAAAATAATAAATAGGAAAACTTCTTCCTTTTTTTTTTCTTAAGATCTTTCTCATAATAAAAATATATATATTGCTTTTCAAAAGTACAAACTCTCTTTAACATAAGTAACTTGAGAATAATAATCATAGGAGGGCAATTCCAAGGACTGTATGTCAGGACCCACCCCGGTTTCACCCCGAAACCCGAGGTAAATCCCGCTCCCGTCTGACTCCCCGACGCAAAACTCAAGTAAAACTCACTCGCATTCTAACCAGTCAAACGCAGGAGTAATTAGACACAATGTCCCGAAGGTAGCATTTACAGAACATAGTACGAACATACAAAGAAAATAAAACCGATAACTACACGCACACGGAAGCCTTTACTCTACTCTGGGAACCCTCACGTCACTTCTATGCCTCAGACTCTGCCTCGACGTCAAGACCCCGCGCTAGCTCCACAACCTGGAGGGCAATTAAAACAGAAAATGTGAGTGGACCAGAAAATACAAAAGTTTAAAAACCATTTTATAAGAAAACCGAGTTAAATCCTCCGTTTTGAAACCACATGCATAACCAACAGTTATACACACATTTATAAAATAATCATTATAAACATCATAAGAAACAGAAACACTATAAAATACCATAAGAAACCACACATGAGTATCAGAAAAACTGTATCATAAACCATAACCACCAAATCATCATTTTCTCGATCAAACCTGCTGGATCTATCCGAGTCTTTAAACTCCCGAGTCTTTAAACTCAATCCAGGCCTTAATCATATCCGAGTCTTTAAACTCAAGGCCTACGGGGGAAATCAATATATATCCGAGTCTTTAAACTCCCGAGTCTTTAAACTCAATCCGGGTCTTTAAACCCAATCCGGCCGGTCCCCCGTCACATATATCCAGGTCTTTAAACCCAATATCCAGATCCAGCAAATCCAATCTCAAAACCATTTAAAACCATTTACCAAATCCTCATCCAAACCCGAATCCGAAATCACTGGTCCGATGCTCTCCCGGCATCTAGAACCGTCATTCCGAACCCAAATCCGGAGTCCACTTTCCAATCTTAAAACCAAATTCCGATTAGTGAAATCCGATTCTAAAATCGAAACTTGATCATCGAAATCATGCTCCCAAAATCCCTTTATAATCATTGAAATCATTTATCCTTTGAAGGCCCGAAAACCGTATCTTTATTTTCCAAAACCACCTTTTTCTCGAAAAACGTGCAAACACATAAAATCCTCACTTCACATTCAATAAACACAAAGTCATGATTGAAAAACCATAAAATACGTATGTAAAACAGTTATGCATGCTCGAGTTTAAGAAAAGGGTCCACTCACAGTACTGAGCCCTACTCGCGTCCCGAACGTCCAGCCCGTTCCTCGGCTTCCTCGGGAAATCCCGATCCTGTCAAACACCGCCAAATTACGTTACTAGCACGTCTACGAAGGTTCACCTAAATTCCCTCAAAATTCCCCGAATCCTAAACATAAGAACCCGTGACCCTAAACTTTCACCCTCTCGGAACTCAACTCAAACGACTTCCGATTGACCCGAAACCAACTCCATCGAACTCACAACAACTCCTAGACCAAAAACTATGTTGACCGTTTCTCCCAGAACCGCCGCACGCGCCCCCACGCGCCGCCCAAAGTGGCTGCGCGTGGCCCTCACGCGCCTGCTACAGTGCCACCGTCAACCTCGAGCCAACCCGGTTCGCAACAGTAGCCTGCAACTCGGACCGGCGAGACCTGTTCTCCACCGTCCGGCCACCATTGCACCTCCTTTCTTCACCATCTTCATCGTCCAACCTTAAGCTATCCATCCCCCTCCTCCTTCGAACTCGACACGGCCCCTACACCGTCGACTCAAGCTCGAACCAGACGGCCTGAACTCCCCTGTTTCACGATCCAGCCACTCCGGTCACCCCCCGTCACGGTGACTGTCCCAGACTCTTCCTAGGACCTCACTGAACCTAATCCCACTCTTCTAAACCTTCGACTCAGTCCCTGGGATCACGACTCTTGGATTGAAACAAAACGGAAAAACAGGGCACACAGAGTCCCTCCGTCGCGCCAACCACCACCGTGCACCTCTCGTCACGGCAACACAACCAGACGGTTCCTAGGACTCAACTAAATCCCCTAAACCACTATAGACCCATCGATTCAACCCCTAGACTCACGACTTTCGATTCAAAACTCGACGGGAAAACAGGGCAAGTTTACAAGGATGAGGGATTACCTGCAACCGTCCACCACCGTGCTCGCCGCCGCGGTTCCTGGAGTCCACAACGTCGCCTCAGCCTCCTCTCGAGGTCAATCGCACTTACACACGGCCACAGCACCACCAGCTCCCTCAGTTCCTCTCTGTTTTTCTCTGAAGTTCCCGTGGCTCTCAACTCACTCACACACCACCTGCACACTTCTAACCTTCTCAGCACCACCCCAGCATCTCTCAACCTCCTTCTGATCACTCTTCACTCACCAGAACTCATCTACATCCACGATCACCTTCCAATTTTCCTCACCGCCTCACTCTGTTTCTATCTGGGTCGAAGAAAACTCACACTTGCACGGTTGCACCCAAATAATTGGACCGTGCACATACTGGAACCCCCCAGAAACCACTCCACCTTTAGCACGTGTCACCATCCTACCCTTCATCTCACATGTGGCTCAATCTCAACCCTTCATCTGTCCTTATCTGTTGCACACACCCCAGAGCACAAAAGACCAAAATGCCCTTCTGTTTTACCCAAAATTACAACTTTGCCACTACCTTTCTAGACCTGTAACTCCCACATCGTACGTCCGATGAATACGTGCCGCCTGTCATCGAACTCGGGACGACGAGATCTATCTAACGGTCTTAGGTCAACTTACCAAAACCCGTTCGTATAAAAAGTCAACGTTTCCCCCCTAATTTCGCCAAATTACGGTTATGCCCTCAACATTCCGAACATCACAACTTCCTCCTCGGATGTCGGAATCGGGCGTGCCACCTGCCTACGGATTCGTAACGTCCTCAACTACGTCCTGGTCACCGGTCAACTCCCCCTTGACCACCCGAAATAAAAGTCAACATTTCTGCCCGACCCAGGGGCAAAATCGTCATTCTAAGTTCCCGGACCCCTCGGGACCACCTAACCCTTGATTAACCTTACTAATCACACCTTAATCACTCTACTTATCCCGATTCTCGGGACGGGTTGTTACACTGTATTCTAATTTTTTTTCATATTATAAAGGTGCAAGAAGCAGTAGCTGAAATCATCATGTTGTTGCCACATGAGAGCATTTCTAATAGTACAGGTAAAGAGTTAAAGGCAAGGTTTAACCCTTTATGTAATATTGTTCATGCAATTTGCCCAAGACTTTTTTGTTGTTGTTCTAATGGGGGGAGAGGCAAAGAGTAAGAATTTAATGTTTTTGTAAATTATTTTATTAAAGAAAATATTGTAGAAATCTTATATAATATATATTAAATACTATTTAAACCTAAAAGATAACCACAAAATCAAAGTAAGTCACACATAGAAAGATTAACCACACAAATAATAAAAATCAACAAATAAAGATAACATTACATGTTTCATTCCCTTGCCCAAATATGCTCAACTAGACCATCTCAAAGTGTTTTATGAGCAATATTAGAGTGAATGTGTGCATATCAATCCAATGTCCTCAAAATTATGTCCATATCTTCCCACATGCTCTAAAGCATATGGTGGTTACTCATATATTCTTCCTATTATTGAATTCAATGGTTCCGGCTCGTTTTCCTCTTATTCGTCACCACAATCATTCTGTTCATCCTCTACAATCATATTATGCATAATCATACAAGTCATCATAATGCTTCGTAGGGTAGATTTACTACATATGAGTAGCACCCAAATCATGCCAAAGCGAGCTCGCGGTATACCAAAACATTTTTCAAGGTCTTTACGGTATGACTCCTAGTACCTAGAAAAATAATGTCTTCTTCTCATTAGCAGGCTTTATAAATGATTTAACAAGCGTCCCCTATTTTGGATAAATACTGTCTGCCAAATAGTAACTCATAATTTAGTTGCGGTCGTTGACGTTGTACACCACTTGTAGTGCTCGTTCTTCTGTGAGTTCATCAAACACTGGTGAAGCACATACAACATTAATATCATTATGTGATCACGGAGTTTCAAAGTAGGCATACTACATCTATGTGTCATATGAAGCTACTACCTCTAATATTATAAATGAAGTTTTTGTATGGCCATGATAAGCTCTTGTCTAGGATGTTGGACAATTTTTACCTTTCGAATGCATACAATCAATACTACCAAGCATACTTGGAAACTCCACTTTCGCCGTAAGCATTTGCAAGTCCATGTATGTTGGAGATCGAAGGTACTCGTTGGTGTAAAAATCTTCAATTTCTTTATAAAAAACATGTCATGGATTCATTAATTGTTTGGATCCCCCAACCCGTAGATCTCATCACATTGATATGTTGATGAGCCATATGCTAGCATTCTAAGTGCACATGTAATCTTAATGACGTGATAACCTGAGTAAGTCTAGGGCATCTGGTGTTTATACGAAGTAATTGTCATGAGTGAAAACGTCTTGAAATATGCGATCAAAGAGGTGGTGCTACATTTTGTAGTGCCTACAAAAATCGTGGTCGGAATACACCAACCGTGACACAAAATAATCCTCCATGAGCAAAGGAGCATGTATATGCCTATGCTGATTGTTAACATCATGACCAAGTTATGAACCTGGTTGGGTGGATGGATTGGAAGATGAGCTTTGATATTATACCATAGCGCCGACAATAAGTATGTTTCTTTGATGCTTACTTTCATCATCTTCCTCATGTTGATTAATTTTTTTTCAACAAATATTTCATGGCTAAATGTTGTAAGTATTTATATGAATAAATATTAAGCATTATAAAAATTTTAAAAAAACTAAAAAAATGTTTCAACGCCTATTGGGTAGAACAACAAAATAGCTATGAATTGACAAAGCTATTGGGTGGAACGGGAAAAAAAGCTGTGAATTAATAGCTTTTGCAGGCGTGTGCTGCAGCAAAACGTTTTGGTGATTTAAAAAAAAACAAAGAAAGAGTCATTGCAAATGGATGTGACACACGGAACCATCCTATTGGGTGGAAGAAAAACAAATATTGCAATTGTGGGATACACGGAATGGGAAGAAAAAAGGCATGTGGGCCTTAAGTCTAGTTTAGGTACCTAGAAGAGCAATTCTGGCCCCGAGTGACAGGACCCACCCCGATTATCGCCTCGATAATCGGGAAGCATCCTGCTCCCGTCTGACAATCGAATCAAAAAGACCGGAAACTAGTTAAAATTACAACACACCCATTGTCAGACCAGGGAGATTAAACAAATACATCCGACTGGACGTCAAGTCCACAGTTTCACAGAGCAATATTACAAAACGAGTTAAAGAAACAAGTCCTACTCTGTGAACTAACTACTCCGCAACGGAAAAACTTTATGCCTCCGCCTCTGCCTCGGCGCTTGCCCCCACGCTTGTTCCACGACCTGGAGGGAATTTAAAACAACAAGGTGTGAGTGGATCGAAACATAAGTTTAACAGGAAAAACAGTTGTTCCGAAATCGAGTTCGCCCTCCAGTTTTGTAATCCGCATGCATAACCAAATATTCAAAATTGTGTATTGGACTTTTGAAAACTCTTTTTCCGAAACACATGAAAAACGTTACAAGGTTCGTCATAACTCATGTAAAACCATTTAATAATACCAGATTCCAGAAACCGTCATTTTGAAACATTATTTGCACAAATCAAGTGAAACATAAATCAATAATCATGATTATGCCGTTGGATCCATCCGAGTCTTTAAACTCAACATTAGGCCTTCCCGGGATATCAACGAGTCTTTAAACTCAAAACACGATTAATAGGCCTCGGGGGTATCATAATAACCGAGTCTTTAAACTCACGAGTCTTTAAACTCAACTTTCGGGCCCGCCCCCAAAATCAACACACCGGGTCTTTAAACCCAAATCCAGATCCAACCATCAACCGGGTCTTTAAACCCAAAACCGTTTTTAAACATAATAAGTCAGGATTCATCACAAATCTTTTTCCAACATTATTCCAAAAACATTTCTCATCGTAACAGGACTCATGCCCGAATTCACATGTAAATTCCAACACATGCAATTACCAGAAAATTTCTTCACAATATGATCAAACATCATAAATCCGAAACATGCATATTCATAACCAGATACTTCATCAAAAATTATCACGCATGCATAGGCAAAAACCGAAACCTCGAAATGCGTGAAATACGATAATTATCTCGAAAAACGTGAAAACAAGTAAAACCGATATAACATCTCACCATCGTAAAATCATATGTAAAACCATGAGATAAATAAGCAAAATAGTCATGCATGCCCAATTTAAAAATCAAAGAGTCCACTCACAGTCTTAGGACACGTCAATCGCGTCCCGCGTGCTCCTCCGTAGCTTCGGAAGTGTCCGGGCCTGTGAAACGTACAAGAAGGGTTACAAACATCCCAAAATAACTCGTAGGATTTTTCCTAATTTTTTCGGATTTTTCGGCAAAAATAAACTTAAAGACTTAATCTTCCGGACTCCCGAAATTATCCCGAATGACTCCCGATCGATTCGAACTCTAAAGATAAAATGTTATTTAGACTATAAGGATTAATTCTCATGTTGACCGTGATCGGAGTTGACGTCACACGCGCCGTCACGCGCCGCCCAAACTGGCTGCGCGTGAAAGCCACGCGCCAAGCTACAGTACCTTCGTCCTTACCCGAATCAACTGATAAACGGGTCTAATACCCGCGACTCAACCCGACCAGTTCAAGCCCAATTCTCAATTAATTCCTCTCGTTTTTGTTCCTATTATCTTCCCTAATCCTTTAATTTTAGGTCTGCAATGAAGGTTAACCTCGACTAGTACCCAAACGACCCAACTCAAACTCGAACAGTCGAACAAATCGACATTCTGGAACTCACCCAAACTAACCCCAATCTCAAATTATTTTCACCAGTAGGTTAAGGGGATTCATACGAACACAATGGTACTGTCAATTGATCTTGCCGTTACCTGGAAGTCGTCGTCCTCAAGCTCGAAAATACTCAGAACCAGGGTACTCCGTTCTTGGCCAATTCGTGAATGTCGTCCTTCGAATTTGACGTGGTTGGTTTCCTTTTGCTCCCAGAAGACTAGAATGGCCCCTGGTTTCGATTAACAAACCTCAGAAATCGAATTCAGTTTTTCCCTCCAACTGGTTCAACTCTGAACCGTAGCTCAGGTTCCTGGGCGAAACAGGCTCCAATCCCTTCAGTTCTTGCACCGTAGTGATCCTAACACTCCCAGAAGTCTCACTGTGTGTTTGGTTTGATCCTTCGACCCTCAGAATTTGAACTCAGCGATTTCCCCCCCAGAAACCCGAAATGGTTCAACACTGGTTCTCTCAATCTCTCTCAGTTTTTCCACCGCAGAAAGGACGCAAATGAGTCCCTAAGTCCAACAGCAATCAGAGTAATCGATTCAAACGGCCAGCAACTCGTGGGAGACACTCTGAAGTCTCTGAAAACGGTTTCCCGCAAGCACAGAGACCACGGCCATTCCTCACTCTCCCGTGCTCTGAGCTCTGCCCAAACGTGCACCAAGGTCACTCAATCCTGTTTCCACTGCCTAAAACTACATAAACAAAACGTCTGAACAATCCACTAAAGCCATAAACAATTGAACGCACAAACCCACGGCCGCTGCTCTGTTTTCCACGGTGGTGAACAGTACCCCGTGTGGAAATTACCAAAATGCCCCCAGGGCAAAAATTACCAAACTGCCCTCCAACTTCCGTGACCCGTAACTCGGTCGTCCGACGTCCGATTCAAGCGTGCCGCCTGTCGTTGTACTCGGGGCGTCGAGACGAACATAACGGTCTTCGAGTCAAATGGATATCAATTGTCAAACAAAAAGTCAACTTTTTCCCCTTATAACGCCCAAATTACGATAATGCCCCTGAACTTCCGAACATCATAACTTTCACTCCGAGCGTCCGAATCGGACGTGCCACCTGTCTATGAACTCGTGACATCCCGAACTACGTCACGGTCATCACTCAACGTCCGTTCGACCTCCAAATCAAAAGTCAACAAATCGACCACACAAACACAGGGGTAAAAACGTCATTTTATTCAATATTTAATAATATTACATTTCCAGAACGTCTGGGGCGTTACACCGAGTCTTGCCAAGCTTAGTCCAAACCTGATGGGCTAGAAGCAAAAAGTAAAGGAGAAGATGACAGGACCGCTGCCCGTTTTCCCCCTGGGGACCACTGGGGAACACCTGCTCCCATCCGACAAGTAACCCAAAATACCACAAATACCCTTCCGAGGGTTTTATTACACAAATACCCCTACTGGGGGTTCTAGATACACACCGGTATATTTAATATTACAACATGTCAGACAAGGGAAATGAGCATTATGTTCATACTAATACAAATAAAGATAACACCTACTCCTCAGGGTGGTCCAAACGCAACGGTGATATTTATACCTCGGCCCCGGAGTTGATGCCCTCCTCGGTTTCCTCTCTTGAAGGGTCAAGAAAACATTCAAAGTGTGAGTGGACAAAAAATAAAGCAGTTATAAATTCATTTGAACATATATATATATATATATATTGACCCTTCGTTTCTGTAAACATACATGCATTCAGTAGAAAACATAGCAATACGTTCAATTATAAAAACATATAACATTTATATATATATATACGTATATCTATACAAAAAATATATCTGGGCACGTATAACATCAATTTAAATGTAACTATCTATCCACAATCCCTTCCTCGGCATCGAAGACAAGTTTGATGCCAACTCGGGGCACATAGCCCCTAGGGAACAAATCCCCGATAATGGTCACGATTCATATCTAAAGGCATGCATACCACTCGAGGTCTCACTCCGAGTCTACTCCCAGGAATTCTCCGTCTGGGAGGCTCTATCTCTAAACCTAGTCTGAGCTCTATCTCCGGATCTAGTTCGAGCATCTCTCCGGAATCTGGTCCGGGACCACAACACAATCTCCCACTCCTGGAATGGGTTCCCTATGGGGATACCCATTCTAGTCAGTGGATCGTGACCCTCCAGGTCGACGTCTGGAGGAGACCAATCCGCAAGCTGGAAGGGTATATACATATATGTATGAAAACCTTTACAAAACCGTCATTCCAAACCATGTCAAAACCTTTACCCAGAATTTCTTTATAAACCAAATCTTTAGGTCAAAAGTCTCAAATCACCAATACATTCATTTAAGTCATAAATCATCTCGAATTACCATTGACTCTCTCTCAAATTCGAGTCAACGCTCGTCAAATGGGACTCAAGCCCGATGTGACCATTCTCACGTAAATCTGTGCATTTCTCGAAATCCGTGATCCAATTCTCAAATCCCAACATCATAAAACATTTAGCATAAAACAATTTGGAAAAAAAAGTAACAGTTATGCATGTATTCATTTATAAAATCAACGGTCCACTCACTCACAGTCCTTGCTGCGCTGACAAACCATTTACACTTGTCCTGAAGCCAATTACAACGTCTGAACCTGTCCAAATACACTTAAAGGTCACTAATTGACCCTACTAGGTCTAACATCCAAACTTAGAACGAAACCGACTCGGGAACGCGCTCCGAACAAGCTTCCCGAGGCTAATTCCTTCAATTTGACCAACCTAATAATCTCCAATCGACACGAAACCACCGCCATTGGATTCATATCGTCGAAACCTTGAGAATGGTACTGGCCCCACAAAAAAATACTATTCACATGCGCCCCCAGGCGCGCGGTCAACGCTGCTACTGTAACACTGACGTCAATATGACGTCACTGTTGACGTCAGCATGACGTCACTGCTGACATGTGTCAGACGACACGTGTTAGTCTCTGACTGGTCCCTATTCTGACATTTCTGACAAGATGACGTCATCATGATGTTAGAATGACGTCACCATGATGACGTCATCATCTCTGTCATTCGGTGGATCCCTACCAAGAACCTACCCTACCGTTCGGCTGGCCTTTACCAAGAACCTGCGGCGTGGCTCGGTTGGTTTCTATAGAAAAACTAGAGGCGGGGCCACCATGACCCACGGCTATTTCCCGACTAGAAAACCACTTCCCGGCAACCATTTTCATCATGGTTGGTTCCTACAGACTCGTCTCAGCCAAATCTACCAATCTATAACCTCAGAATCGGGAGAGGGAGTCGGGTTTGTTACATCTGGGTCGAAGAAGCTCTGCCCAGTTTTCAGTGTCTTCCTTCGCCGCGTCCGGTGGTCCCTTCTTCTCAAACCAGTTTTTGGAGGCCTCAAATCTGTCGTCCTAGCATTTCTGTGTTCCTAGTTTTGCTCCAGTGTGAAGGTAGGCGGTGTGGGTTGAACAGTCGACGTCCTGGGTTTGTTTGCTCGTCACGGTTTTTTGGTGGTCGTTGGTTGCAAGTGGCTAGGTTGAAAACGGTGAGGACGATGGTGATCAAGGTGATGTTCAGTGCTACTGAGAGATCGATCTGGGGTGCAAGAGATCAATGGGGAAGGCGGTTAATGTGTTAGCTCCAAATGGTTTTTCACGGTCACGGTGAGAATGAGAGAAAGCAAAGGAAAATGGGTGATTCATGCACCCAATGATTTGGGTTTCTGGGCCAGTTAGATGAGTGACATTTGTCACTCATATGATTGGTTCAAGAGTCCAATTTTGACTAATCAGCTCAATCCACTTGTCCCGATTCTCGAAAAATGAAATAGTAGCCCGTAATATTCGTGACCCGTAACTTTCACTCAGGGTCACCAAATCCGGCATGCCGCTTGTCTACGAACTCAAGGTGACCCGATCTACGAAATGGTCAAAGGTTCAAAGTCGTACAACGCTTCGGGTCAAAAGTCAACATTTTGCCTTGACCATGGGCAAATGGTAATTTTACATATAATTTCTATTAATTAAATAATAACAAAAATCTGGGACGTTACAATGCACCCCCTTACAAAAATTTAGTCCCTAAAATAACTCAAACAAGTAGGGTGTTGCTCTCTCATCAAGGCTTCCGGCTCCCAAGTTGCTTCCTCCGCCACGAAATTTCTCCACAGAACTTTCACTAACAGAATGACCTTGTTCCTTAGGACTTTCTGTTTCCAATCCAGGATCTGTATTGGTTGTTCTTCAAAACTCAAATTTGTCCTAAGCTCCAAAGGTTGTTCCTTCAGGATATGTGATTCTTCCCGCACACATTTCCGAAGCATTGACACATGGAAGACACTGTGTACTCGTGCTAACTCCGGAGGCAAATTCAGTCGGCACGCCACTTTACCCACTTTCTCCACTATCTCAAACGGTCTGATATACCGAGGGCTTAGTTTCCCTCGTTTTCCAAAACGAACAATGCCCTTCCATGGCGATAATTTCAAAAACATCCAGTCTCCTACCTCAAACTCAAGATCCCGCACTCTACGATCTGCGTAGCTCTTTTGACAGTCCTGAGCTGCCCTCAGTCGCTCCCTGATGGTCTTGACTTTTTCTTGGGTCACGTCCATAAGTTCTGGTGTCAACAAAGCCCTATCACCAATCTCGGTCCAGCATAAAGGTGTTCTGCACTGTCGCCTGTACAGTGTCTCAAACGGCGCCATCTCGATGCTCGCCTGGTAACTGTTGTTTTAAGAAAATTCCATCAAAGGCAAGTAGGTATCCCAAGCGCCTTCGAACTGTAACACACATGCTCTCATCATGGCTTCCAAAACTTGGATGGTCCTCTCTAACTGCCCATCAGTTTGAGGGTGAAACGCCGTGCTGAAATGCAGTCTCGTACCAAGGGCTCTCTGTAAGCTCTGCCAAAACCTCGAGGTAAACCGCGAATCTCGATCTGACACAATCGACTCTGGAGTACCATACAATCGGACTATCTCATCAATAAACAATTGTGCCAGTCGGTTGGGTGTAAGGATTTCGCGCACGGGTAGGAAATGCGCCGACTTAGTAAGGCAATCCATGATTACCCAAACACCATCAAATCCACTTCGGGTAGTTGGTAACTTAAACACCAAGTCCATGGTAATATAGTCCCACTTCCACTCGGGAATTGGAAGGGATTGCAGGGGTCCATAGGGTCTCTGTCGTTCAGCTTTCACCTGTTGGCAGATCAAACACCGACTTATGAAGTCCGCAATCTCTCGTTTTATTCCTGCCCACCAGTAATATTCTCGGAGTGTTCGATACATTTTGGTTCCCCCAAGATGCATGGCATAGGCCGAACTGTGGGCTTCCTCAAGTATCTCAGTCCTCAGTGTCGTATCCTCTAGCACGCACAATCGACCTCGTTTCAAAACCGCTCCGTCGTCTTTGATAGTGAAATCCTGTCTTTCCCCGGCTTTGACTCCCAATCGAATGCGATATAAGGCTGCGTCACTAAGCTGAGCGTCTCGGATCTGCTCCAATAGTAAGGGCCTCATGTGATAGCTCGCTAAAAGAGCTCTATCATAATCCATCCCAAGACTAACTCCAATCTGTCGGAGTTCCACTAGCAACGGTAAGTAGATCATACGCAGATGGGCAACCGAACCAATCGCCTTCCTACTCAAGGCGCCAGCCACTACATTCGATTTTTCGCGGTGGTACTCAATGGTGCAGTCGTAGTCTTTAATTAGTTCCAGCCATCTTCTCTGTCGCAAATTCAACTCCTTCTGAGTGAAAATATACTTTAAACTCTGGTGGTTAGTATAAATCTTACACGTCTCCCAGTATAGGTAGTGTCTCCAAATCTTTAGAGCGTACACCACTGCTGCTAACTCCAAGTCATGAGTCGGATAGTTCACCTCGTGTGGCTTTAACTATCTGGAGGCATAAGCTATAACTCTTCCGTGCTGCATTAACACACATCCCAGACCCTGTAAGGATGCATCGCTATAAACCATAAACTCCCCACCATCACTGGGTAAAGCCAAAACAGGAGCAGTGGTCAACCTTTCCTTTAGTTCCCGGAAACTATTTTCGCAGTGCTCTGTCCAAACAAAGTTAACCCCTTTTCTCGTCAGGCGGGTCAAGGGAGCTGCGATGGTAGAGAAGCCTTCTACAAAATGTCTGTAATACCCTGCCAACCCAAGGAAGCTTCGAACCTCAGTCACGGTCTTAGGTTGCTCCCAATTTGTTATTATCTCTGTCTTTTGGGGGTCCACACTGATCCCTTCCACCGAAATAACATGGTCTAAGAAGCCAAAGCTATTCAACTAGAATTGACACTTGTTGAACTTAGCGAACAACTGGGCCTTCCTCAACCTCGCCAACACCAGCCTTAGGTGTTTCTCATGTGCCTTTGCGCCTTTTGAATACACCAGAATATCATCAATAAACACGATTATGAACCTATCTAAATGGGACTTGAACACTCGATTCATCAAATCCATAAAGGCTGCAGGTGCATTGGTCAAACCGAAGGGCATCACTAAAAACTCAAAATGCCCATATCTGGTCCGGATAGCTATCTTCGGGACGTCTCCCTCGGCGATCCGTAACTGATGATACCCAGACCTCAAGTCGATCTTTGAAAAGTACCTTGCTCCCTTCAGCTGGTCGAATAGGTCTTTTATCCGAGGTAAGGGATACTTATTTCTCACTGTTACCTTGTTTAATTGTCGGTAATCCACACATAGTCTGAGACTACCCTCCTTTTTCCTCACGAATAGGACCGGTGCTCCCCACGACGATACACTTGGCCGGATGAATCCCAACTTGAGTAACTCCTATAGCTGTTCTCTTAGTTCCCTCAGTTCTACTGGTGCCATACGATAGGGTGCTTGTGCAATAGGTCCAGTCCCTGGAAGTAGCTCTATCGTAAACTCAATCTCTCGGGGTGGGGGCAGTCCTGGTAAGTCTTTTGGAAACACATCTGGGAAATCCCGCACCACTGGTATATCTTCCATTCTCGGTGTCGCAATACTCGTGTCCACTATATGAACTAGATACCCCTGACAACCTTTCTTCAGTAACTTTCGTGTCGTGAGGGCCGAAACAATTCTTGGTGAAGAACTCGCGACGTCTCCTTGGAAAGTCAAGTCAGGTACGCCCGAACTCCGGATTAACACTCCCTTTTTACTACAGTCCATCAACGCTCCATGTTCGGACAACCAATCCATACCAAGGATCACATCAAAATCATGTAAGTCTAACACTATCAAATCATCCAGCAACTCAAAGTCCCCTATCTTAACTGGGCAGTTCCTTAACACCTTGTTAACTATATACATATCCCTAGTAGGGGTACCAACACCTAAGTCATCCACAAGTACAGACAACTCTCGATCCAATAACCCTGCACAGCCTCGTGAAATAAAAGAATGGGTAGCTCCCGGATCCATCAATACACGTACAGACACATCAAAGATAGTAAGTGTACCTGTCACCACCTCTAGAGCAGTCTTGGCCTCCTTCCTAGTAATCGCGAAAACTCGAGCCTGGGGTCCTGCTCCACGACCATGACCTCGTAGTCCCCCGCGATCGCCTCGATAGCCACTCTGTCCTCTGCCCCTAGAAGCATCTGACATGGTACTCGATGTCTATCCTACTGCACCACCACTCGACCACTGTGGGCATCCCCTCGATACATGACCAGTCTCACCACAAGTATAGCATGTCGTGTGCCTCATCCAATTCGTAGACCCCACGGAAGTGCCACTCTGTTACGATACACTGTATCCGACCCCACGACCTCTCTTGACCTGCCAGACCCACCACCACTCGATGATCCTCCACTGTAGGATGACTGTCCTCCGCTGAACCGACCTCCCTATGGGGCCCTGTGGCCCGAAGTTCCAAAAAAAGAATGGTCTCTGCATCGTCCCAAATCAGTCTTCTGCTGGCGGTTGGCCCAACTTGATTCCACCCTAGCCGCAGCATCGGCTAGTTCTCGAAGTGTAGTGAAAATCATCGCAGAGGAGGTCACCATAGCTCGGATATCGCCTCGCAGACCCTTTTCAAAACGACGGCACCTGTCTGCCTCTGTCCGCACATAGACCTCTGCAAACCTGGACAACCTTTGGAACCACTACTCATACTCCACAACAGTCGAGTTTCCCTGCTGGAGCTGTAAGAACTCAATCTCTTTCGCCTCGCGGAAGGCACTGGGATTGTACTGGTCCAAGAAGCGACTCTTGAACTCCTCCCAAGTCACAACCAAAGCATCCCAACCTGACAACTCCAAGGTATACCACCACTCATGGGCCTCACCATCAAGCAAAAAGGTGGCCAACAGTACCCTCTGCTCGGATGGACAGCACATCACTAGGAAAATCTTCTCTAGTCTCAGAATCCAACGGTGAGCCATCTTGAGATCAGCCTCACCACTAAATACCGTGGCACCCAGGTGACGTGCCAATCCAATTAAGGAACTCCCGGCACTCGAACCTCCTGAGTCTCCAGCGAGACCCATCGCAGGTGGCGTAAACGGGATCGCTCGTCTCGGGGGCATACTGAACTGTTAAAAGGCATAAATAATAAGATTAGTACGACAAAACACGCTCGTTAATGTACCATGTACAGACCACTAATATAATGCTCGGCTCCGATACCAACTTGACAGGACCCGCCCCATTTTCCCCCTAGGGACCACTGGGGAAGACCTGCTCCCATCTGACAAGTAACCCCAAATATCACAAATACCCTTCCGAGGGTTTTATTACACAAATACCCCTATTGGGGGTTCTAGATACACACCGGTGTGTTTAATATTACAAGATGTCAGACAAGGGAAATGAGCATTATGTTCGTACTAATACAAATAAAGATAACACTTACCCCTTAGGGTGGTCCAAACGCAACGGTGATATTTATGCCTCTGCCCCGGAGTCGATGCCCTCCTCTGTTTGCTCTCCTGAAGGGTCAAGAAAACATTCAAAGTGCGAGTGGACAAAAAATAAAGCAGTTATAAATTCATTTGAACATATATATATATATATATATATATATATATATTGACCCTTCGCTTCTGTAAACATACATGCATTCAGTAGAACTTACCTGCATTCAGAGGCCTATATACCTCTGGGTCGAAGAAGCTCTGCCTAGTTTTCAGTTTCTTCCTCCGCCGCGTCCGATGGTCCCTTCTTGTCGAACCAGTTTGTGGAAGCCTCAAATCTGTCGTCCTAGCATCTTTGTGTTTCTAGTTTTGCTCCAGTGTGAAGGTAGGCGGTGTGGGTTGAACAGTCGACGTCCTGGGTTTGTTTGCCCGTCACGATTTTTTGGTGGTCGTTGGTTGCAGGTGGCTAGGTTGACGACAGTGAGGACGATGGTGATGAGGGTGATGTTTAGTGCTACTGAGAGATCGATCTGGGGTGCAAGAAATCAACGAGGAAGGGGGTTAATGTGTTTGCTCCAAATGGTTTTTCACGGTCACGGTGAGAATGAGAGAAAGCAAAGGAAAAAGGGTGATTCATGCACCCAATGATTTGGGCTTCTGGGCCAATTAGATGAGTGACATTTGTCACTCATCTGATTGGTTCAAGAGTCTAATTTTGACTAATCAGCTCAATTCACTTGTCCCGATTCTCGAAAAACAAAATAGTAGCCCGTAATATATGTGACCCGTAACTTTCGCTCAGGCTCTCCAAATCCGGCATGCCGCCTATCTACAAACTCAGGGGGACCCGATCTACGAAATGGTCAAAGGTTCAAAGTCGTACGACGCTTCGGGTCAAAAGTCAACATTTTGCCTTGACCAGGTCAAATGGTCATTTTACATATAATTTCTATTAATTAAATAATAACAAAGATCCAAGTCGTTACAGAAGAGACCATATTCAACCGTGCCTTGGCCAATTGGAGTGTGTTAGATATGCTTTGAACACCAATAGTAGCCCACCTGTGCTTCGGTTGTCAATTGTGCACAAAGGATGAACACCAATAAAATGTGATTCGTTTGTCTTCTTACACATCAAAACAGTCTCTTTAATCCACACATTATTTTTGTAATCTTTCAAAGTCCAAAACACAAAGTTCACCTTATTAGCTTCAAGTCTAGTAATATATTCCCACTGTTTCTTACCATACATAGCCACACAGCCTCCCAACTCAACAATCCCCACATCGCTAATGATCCACGAGAGTTGATGCAATCACAGTAAGGTAATGGGATCATTCTAAACTTCTCATCTTCAACGCTAAACGACACTAGAATATTTTCTTCTATTTTGACAGGATCCGTTCCTAAAATACTTTGATACATGTGACGGTCCTTCTCCAGTGCTCAGTCCTTCTCCAGTGCTCAGTCCTTCCCCCGTCTGACAAGTACTCCAAAGTATCAAAACTACCATCAACGCATGTCAGACCAAGGATACTCATACAGCTCGTCTACGCATGCTTCCAATTCTCGATCCGCCCCGATTTCCATGCATAGAACAAACAAAAACGATCAAACAATAGGTTTTCAAATTGAACAAATTATATAAAATCACACAGACATAAATATCAGTAAATTGGACCAATGTGAAAACATCTAAACACAAGCATCAATAATCCAACACAATCAACCAATCCTCGATGCTCAAATATCAATCTTGATAAGCAAACCGCATAGGTAATCTCGGGAACTGCACAAAGCACCATACAAGGCACATCCAAGAATCCATCACAACAGCAATGAACATAATCCACAGATTAAGCCACACAAACCTCATAACTAGGCACAACCAATTCTCAAATTCAAATACCAATCATAATGAACAACAACACTACACGTAGACTAAATTGGGAACTGCACGAAGCATCATCTGAGTCAAGTTTAACAATTGCATTAATGCACCATCTGGACACGTCTCGGAACTGCACATAGCATTATCTAGATTGTTATAGTATCTCACGGGAACTACACGTAGTACCATCCAAGTCATGTCTGGGAACTGAACTCAGGCATCATCCGGACACGCCTAAGAACTAATCAATGTTCCACTTTCAGGAAAATAGAGTCGTGTTTTGGACGTCTGAGGGCTAACCATATCCGAGGATGGTTGACTGTGGAAAAATAGTTCACAAACCACGAAAACTCATTTAACACAATTCATTGACTCAAACCAAGTCAAATCATATTCAAAACTTGAGCTTGAGCCCAAAACATAATTTCTACAAGTAAGTGTAAAATACGTGTCCAAGATCAATCAATAATTCCATAAAATCATCAAATAATAATTTAAAATCATATTCCAATCGTTGTCACATAAGTCATACAATAAAGCAATTAAAATATTTTACTATGCATGCATAATAATTTAGAAAAGAAAAGTCTACTCACACCATCCTTGCAGTTGATTTTCGTGTTGTACGCTCCTTTGTAAATTCCTAGAGTTGTACAGCCTCAATTTTCTAGAAAATCCTTCAACACTTTTAGCCAAACTTCAAGCTTGAGTTCCAAGCTTTCTCACGTCCAAACCTTCATCTTTTCTGTCCCAAATCAATCGTAGGAACCCAATTAGGAGTTTGGATAACTTGGTTGCAAGCTTAGAGGCTTTAATCAACTCACGCAATAATTTTACAGTTTTCCAGACTTTCAGTTTTCCTTCTTCCTTCCCTCTCAGTTTCTTCCTTCTTCTTTCTTTCCTTCTTATTCTTTCTTTTCCTCTCTTTCTCTCATTTTCTAGTTCTCTCTTTTTCTTCCTCTCGTCGCGGTTTATGGTTCTCGGGTCTAACACCCAAAAACACATACATAAACATTATATACCTGCACACACTCATACCATAAGTCAGTGCCCACACATATATAGGATAAGGATGACACTTGTCACCATCCCATGCAATCCAAAAATATCTCCACTTGTGAAATTACCAAATTACCCCTAGTGCCAAAATTACCAAAATGGCTTAACCAATTTAGATCTGTAACAAACTCATTTGATTTCCAATTCCAGCATACTGTCTGTCTATGAATTCAGGATTCTGAGACTTATGTAATAGTCCTCTCGAAAAGTCCAAAAAGTGTCTGAGGCAAAAGGTCAACATTTCTTACCTTCAAAGGAAAAATCGTCAATTTTCATTTTAATTTTCCGAAAGAAACTTTTTCAAATTTTTGAGTCGTTATAATCTACGCTCCTTAAAGAATTTCGTCCTCAAAATTCAAATCTATTTGTCCGATAACTAGAATTATCGAGTTTGTGACCATGCCTTGGGTTCCTACCAAAACCCTCATCAGGCATTCAAAACGGTAACTAATTTTTCAATTTTTTAGCTATTCCCTAGCTGTAGTTCCGTCTTTCTGACTCATTCTGAGTCCTAATGTGATGTTCCATAATCCATGCCACCATTGGCATGCCTAGTTACTAAAAAAAAAAAAGAATTCAAATCGAGGAACTCACTTGTCTCTCTTATCCGGGTTCGACTTTCCTGTAAATGCTGCGACCTTAGCTTTTAGTTTCACTTACTATCCGAACCCACACAATTCCTCATATACTGTAGCATAGCATCCACTATTCGACCCAATCATCTAGGGCCTGTTCTAGCCCTAAGTCTATCATGCGTTTGTATACTCGTCTTATTATCAGGTCGTGCATGGGGCTTGTGTCTTAGAGGCATAGCATTGGCAAATACAATTCATTACCAACCTAGCTCTAATACCAAGTTGATAGAACCTCTTCCTAAAACACTTTGATACTCGTGCTTGGTCCTTCTCACGGCTGACAAGTACTCCAAAGTGCCGAAACTACCATCAACACATGTTAGACTAGGGATACTCATACTGCTCGTCCACTCATGCATCCGCCTCTCGATCTGCCCCAATTTCCATGCAGCATCCGGATACGCCTAAGCACCAATCAATTTTCCAACCTCAGGAAAACAGAACCATACTCTAGATGTCTGAGTGCTGACCATATCTGAGGATGGTTGACCGTGGAAAAACAGTTCACAAACCACGAAAACTCATTTAACATAGACCATTGACTCAAAACCAAGTCAAAACATATTCGAAACTCGGACATGAGCCCAAAACACCATTTTTTCAAAGTAATCATAAAATACTGGTCCATGAACAATCAATAGTTCTAGAAAATTGTCAAATAATCATTTAAAATCATATTCAAATCATTGTCACATAAATCATTCAATAAAGAAATTAAAATATTTAATTGTCCATGAATAATAATTTAGAAAAGCAAAGTACACTCACACACTATCCTCGCAGTTGATTTCCGAGCTGTACACTCCTCTATAAATTCCGGGAGTTGTACTGCCTCAATTTTCCAGAAAACCTTCAACATTTTTTGACAAACTTCAAGTTCGAGTTCCAACCTTTCTCACATCCAAAACTTCATCTTTTCTGTCCCCAAATCAATCTCGTGAACCCAACTAGGAGTTTGGATAACTTGGTTGCAAGCTTAGAGGCTTCAACCAACTCACACGAAAAATTTATGGTTTTTCAAACTTTTAGTTTCTCAGTTTTCCTTCTTGCTTTCCTCTCGATTTCCTCTCGATTTCTTCCATTTTCTTCTTTCTTTTCCTTTATTCTCTTCTTCTCTAGTTCTCACTTTTTCTTCCTCTCTTCACAGTTTTTTGTTTTCAGGTCTAACACACAAACACTATATATACATATATGCACGCGTACTCACACCATAAGTCGGTACACACATATATGGGATAAGGTGGACACTTGTCACCATCCAGTGCAATCCAAAAAATATCTCCACTTGTGAAATTACCAAATTACGCTAGTACCAAAATTACCAAAATGGCCTTAACCAATTTAGACCTGTAATAAATTCATTCTGTGATGACCCGTCTCGAGTTTACGGGATTAATTAAGGACTAATTAAGGATAATCGGGACTAATTAAGGATAATCGGGAATTATTCAAGGATTTTCGAATGAACGGTGCAAAATGACAAGTTTGCCCCTATGAATGGGCGAAAAGTTGACTTTTGAGCAGGGTGGTCAAATGCACAAGGCCATTACGTAAATTGGGACGTTACGAGTCCGTAGATAAGCGGCATGTCGAAATCGGACGTTCAACGAAAAAGTTATGGGTCCAGAACGGAAATCAAAACTATTCACATTTTTCGTGATTTGAATTAAAAGGCTGATTTTGATTGGTTTGAGATATTTAAATGGGACCCAAATATTTGGTTTGGACCATAGGATGAGTGGCACTTGGTACTTGGTACTTGTCACTCACCCTATGACCCAGTTAACATATACATGCATACCATCCCATTTCATCTTCATCATCTTTGTTGTTCCTTAACTTGTGAAACCCATAACCCCAATCCCTTCCCCTCACCTGTTCTGGACTAAGGGAGAGTGACAGAGGGACACTGAGAGTGAGGAAGAGACGACATGGCAGCTAGGAACGGCGGAGCAGCCACGGCGAGGCCATGGTACAGGTAACCCGAAACCCAGCTTTTGAAATAAAAAATGGAACTCTTCATTTTATTTTGTGTTGATCGATTTGATGAATTGGGTTAGGTTCTAAGGGACTGTACGAACTCAGGGGACCTAATTTCGAGGCCAATCGTGGCTAGAGACGACCGGAAACGGAGGAGGAAACTCAGCGTCACTATTCATCGTTCACCGAAACCGAGTTTTGTTTTCCTAGGATCGGTCCAGACCTAGGCGTCCAGAGTTAGGTTCCATTTCCCTGGTTGATACCCAGACGTCCAAAGCGAAGCCATGTTTTCCCGAGCATTTGGATGTCCAGAGCGGGGCTCTGTTTTCCCGAGCATGTTAGCCTACCAGTAGTGTATATGATTTGATATGTTGTTTCACTTTGCATATGTAGAGGATGGGTGAATTGATATGATGAGTGGGCTTGGTATGATCAGATGGTATGATGAGGTTGGTTCTATGTGATTAGTACGGCTATGCGTTGGTAGATTCACTATGTTTTGTGTGTTTATGCTTTGGTCTGAACGTATGTGCAATGGTACTTATTATGAGTCTATTTTGGACAGGTTTCGAAAATTACTGGATTTTTGTATAACTGCACGTATTTCGAGATTTTGTTTTATTAGTAAATTTAATGCATGCATAGTTTTATAAAACATAGGGAAATTTGTATATTTTTCGAACTACGTTTTAAAACCTTTATTTTTGGCCACTCACACATTTTTTCTTGGTTTAAAACACTACAAGGTCGCTGCATGGAAATCAAGACTACTTATAGAGCGGAGGCATGAGCTCTTGAGTAGTCAAGTATCTTTTGTCTGGCAGGATTACGGGGGTACTTCCGGTACTTTAGGTTACCTGTCAGATGGGAGCAGGACTCAGGTATGTTGTATATAGTGTTTTCCGGGTTGGGTCCTGTTAAGTCGTAGGCCGAGAAACTGCCCTAGGCTCCAGCAAAAGGCTGTGGAAAGTCCTATGTGTTGCCATGCACCAGTCACGTGCCTCATGGGTTGGCTACATGCCTCAATAGTCTCTGCAGATTATTTTTTTCACTCTAACGAGATATTCCATCAAGTTTAACGGGAATCCGAATATTCAGTTAGCATTGACGATGTTAGGGTTTGTTATGATGTTGTTAGTATTTATAGGTTAACACCGTTAGCATATTCTATCAACTGTTAACGGTGTCAGTTGCCTCAACCATTGATATACTGTAACGACTCATCTCGAATGTCATAATTAACAAGTTTTAATTAAGGATTAATCGGGAATCAATCGAGGATTACCGGGATGATCGAGGTGAAATGACAATTTTACCCCCTAGACGAGTAACACGTTGACTTTTAACCCGAGAGGTCAAATGCACGTCGACCCAGGTTCATTACGTAGATCGAGACAATAGGAGTTTGTAGTCAGGCAACACGTCGAGATCGGACATCGTACGAGAAAGTTACGGGTCTAGAATGGTGTTTTGAACTATTTACGATTACACAATTTTTGAGACGGTTGGCTTTGGTGTTTGATTTGTGGAACCCAAAATATCTGTTTTGGGGCCATAGGATGAGTGACACTTGTCACCCACCCTATGACTACCCTTTTTAAAATTCATGCATCATCTCACCTCTGTTTTCTCTGTTTTCTCTGTTTTCTCTCATCTAACCCGAAACCCACCCCAACTATTCTCCCATCATCATCCTCTCATCTGTGCTGGCCTGAGAGAGAGACTGAGAGTGAGGGAGAGGTTGAGAGACTGAGTGGGATGGCAGAGAGGGCAGAGCCATAGTAGTGGTGGTGGCCAGAAACCTTGAACCTTAGGTGAGTCGTGTGGGTTGAAATTGGATTTTGGTTTTTGGACATTTGGGGCTTATTTTGATGCCTTGGACATGTTTGTTGAGCTCATGCGAGCTTGTAGGGACAAGAACGGAAGCCTGAGGACCCCTAGATAGGCTTGGAAGGACGATTGCAGGTGACCCATGAGGATTCGAGGTTGGCCGGCCGTTTACAGGTATAGTTTTACACTTTTGAGGTTGTAGGTCGATTTATGGGAAGGAGACGAGTTGATTGGTCGAAGATTGGAGTGTTTTGGTGGTCAGACGACTGAGATACGACTGGGTCAAGGTCGCATGTCGAACGACCCGTTACAGTGACCCAAGTCGGCCCTACTAGAGGTTAAAGATGATGATGTGGCATGTCACGTCATCATGTTAGGCCACGTGGCCAACCAAAGGGTGACACGTGGCCATGTGTCAGTCTAGTCAACAGCTAACGTGGCACTGCCACGCCAGACTTGTCAGACCACGTGGACTAGTGTGGTGGTGCCATATGGCAATGTGTTAGAAGCTTTTAGTTGACGTGGCAGTCCACATCAGACATGTCAGACCACGTGGACCAATGAGGTGGTGCCACATAGCAGTGTGTTAGAGAGGTCTTAGAGTTTTCAATGACACTTGGCAATAATGATGTCAACAGGTGATGTCATCATGTGAGGTGGCATCGTTAGAGGGTGACACATGGCACTAGTCAGGGTGTGCCACGTGGCATGTTGTCAGAGCTATCAGATGTCAGGTTGTCATCTACAGATGACGGCAGTTGTGATGCCAGCTAAGGCTAACGTCAGCAGATAACGTCACCGTTGACCAGGCGCATGTGAGGTGTGACCGACATGTGAGGGCGCATGAGCACGAATTTTGAGGTCAAACCAATCTCGTTCGAAAGGTTTCGACATTCTAAATCCAATGGTGGTGGTTTTAGGTCGATTGGAGATCGTTTGATAGGTTAGTGCGTTGTGAGCGCGCAGCTTGGACAGTCAGTGAGTGGACATTTGCTTTATAAAATGATGCATGCATAAATGTTTTATATATTTTATAAACATGATTTGAGATGCACTGATTGCATATGATTTGAATATGATTTGTGTTGATGTTGAGCCTTTTCGTAGAAAATTTTATATTGCATGTCTTTCGAGATTTGTGTTTTATGTGATACTTTGGGCTTAGGCCGAGTTTTCTATGTGCATGTGATTTCAATGATTTGAATAATGTTTTGATTATTGGTTGATTTCACGAAGATGCGTGAAATTGGCATTATGGGCTTGTGTCCCAGTTGGTTTATGGGTTGACTTAGAGTATAGTCAAACGTGAAATTAAACAATGTTTTAAATAGTGAAATGGTTTTCAAATTTGGAAATGATATATCGGGATTGCGACCCAGTTCTGAGTTATGATATGAGATTTCGGGCTTGTGACCCTGTTGTGGATTTATGAAATGATATTTCGGGCTTGTGACCCTGTTGAAAATTATTTTGACTCAAATTATGAGTCCTTATGAACTGTTTTCCACACTACCATCCTCTAAAATGTGATTGTTCCCTTTAGATGTCGTAGATCCCAGAGTGGTATCCTCTAGACGTCGTAGATCTTAGAGAGGTCACGATTACACTGCCTGGAGGTGAGTAGCTCCGAGGGGAAGCTCAGGCTCAGGAGTGTTAGATATGGACGTTACCCAGATGTCGTAGATCCTGGGAATGTCATCACTCATACGTCGTAGATCCTGGGTGTATACTCGGACGTAGAAATCCCAAGTCGCACGCATTGCATCGATATCGTGACTATTGTATGGATGTTGGATATTGGATATTGACAATGGGTTGCTCATGTTTTCATACGACTTCGAGTGTGAGTCCATGTGTACTTAAAAGCTATGTTTTGTGCAAAAGCCTTATTGAGATGATTTATGAGATTTAATTTGGGCTGAGACCTTACGTGATTTGGATTTGGGTGGAGACCCTACATGATTTGGTTTTGGACTGAGACCCTACGCGAGATACTTGATTTTATTTGATGAATATTTTCACTGCTGATTGATTTGAAAAGCAATATGATTTGGTTTTAAGAAAACACTAGAAATTTCATGTTTTTGATGCATGCATATTTTTAATTGAAGGGTATAAATGTTACTTCGTAAGCTGTTTTCCAACTGTTTATTTTTGTCCACTCACAGTTTTAATGTTTTTGATACCCTTCAGGTTGATCACGGATGCGGGCTGTAGTAGAGGCCTAGACATCACACAATGTTGCGTACTCTGGAACCCACTACGTACGTTGGAAACCCCGAGTGGGATATGGTGACACGACCCATCCCAATCCCCCCGAGATTACCGCGGGATATACCATGCTCCCGTCTGGCACCCCGTGCCAGACCAGGGATACACTCAAACCCGCTCAAGGCTACGAGAGTACGCTAGGATCTATGGCGGCATGTGATGTCTCGGTCTCTGCTACAGCCCGCATCAGTGATCAACCTGAATGGTATTAAAAACCATAAAAGTTGTGAGTGGATTTAAATAAATAATTTGTAAAACCATTTCCGAAAATGAGATTTATATCCTCAACTAAAAAGCATGCATGTATAAGAAAAACCAGTTATAATAACCATTTTCTTTTAAATCCAACATAAGGCTTTCAAAGCCGTAATTAGTGAAAAATGCTTCTCAAATCAACTAGTGAAAAAAATTTCTGAATCCAAGTCATTTCCACAGCAGGGTTTCAGGCAAAAACCAAAACACATGGGTCTCTTCCCAAAACCATAAAATACAATATACCAATCCTTAGCATCCCTGATGCCTGACATCCCTGATGTCTAATCAATACCTATCATGGTTCTAAGGCCATGCGTGCCGCTCGGGGTCTTAAGTCCGAGCCCTTCCCCGGACCCTATTTAACAGGACCCGTCCTAACTAGACCTCGATAACCGTGTCCGGTCCTGCTCCCGTCTGACAAGTCAACTGAAGTCCCGAAACTATCCTTCAGCACCTATCAGACAAGGGATAACTGCGCTGATTTCCGCTCATGCTTCCGCCTCGAGATCAGCCCCGAACATTGTGCCACGGCCTGGAGGGTCATCAAAAATAGAAAAGTGTGAGTGGACAAAAATATATTCGTTATAACACATTTTAAAAGACAGCATTTACCCTCCAGTTTATCAAACCATGCACGCATAGGGAAAAACATATGAAGCACAACCACCGGCTTTCCAGCCAAACCACAAAATAAGTCAAATCCCGGCTCTCAGGCCAAACACATGAAACATAGTCACATGGCCACACAGACCAGAACTCGTACTCAATACCAGTACGTAATCATAATCAACATCAAACAGTACTATGCGCAAGGTCACAATCAATTACTCAATCAATCAATCAATCAATCCGCACTATTCACAAGTGCACAAACCATCACACTGTCACGTCTGCACTACGCGTAGGCCATAACCCCGAGCATTAGCCGTCTGGGAACACCCCAAGCTCCGGCTATCTGGGAATACATATCTCCCCGAGTATCACCCGCCTGGGAACACCCCTAGTTTCGGCTGTCTGGGAACAAGCACAATCATATCATATCCCCGAGCTTCGGTCGTCTGGGAACTCCCCTAGCTTCGACCGTCTGGGTATTCATAATCACAATGAAAATCATCCCGAGATCATATCCCAAAACATCTCAATCAAATCCTTGACTTCAAACCAAGTCAAAATCATTATCAACTGGGACTCAAGCCCAAATATCATTTATGTGTAAATTCGTAAAATCATATCGAAAATATTATCATAA
The DNA here is from genome assembly GCA_032719365.1 of Prinsepia uniflora. Classification (NCBI taxonomy): domain Eukaryota; kingdom Viridiplantae; phylum Streptophyta; class Magnoliopsida; order Rosales; family Rosaceae; genus Prinsepia; species Prinsepia uniflora. The sequence continues at coordinate 20,828,664 of CM064871.1, read as the reverse complement.
TCCAGAAATCATCCTTAACTCACCGATTTCGTCAAAATACTCTTTTTAAAACCTTTTTAACTCCGGGCCTAGCCCAAAATACCAATTGCACATTTCCTCGAAAACGTGCCCGAAAGACCGATTAAATTATTCATTAAATCACACATAATCATGCCACATCATCAGGACATCATTGCAAGTCAATTTATGCAATCAATCATGGAAAAACATTTAACTATGCATGCATCATGGTTTATAAAACAAACGTCCACTCACACACCGTCCAACTGCTCGTTTCCCGCGCTGCACGCATTTTCGTAATTTCCGACACTTGCTAGGAATCCCGAATCCTGTCCAAAATCATTACTCAAGGTCACTAGGGACCTAATTATCATCATATTAATTTATCAAAATTTTCTGGGAATTTAATATTAATTTAATACGTAACTTAAACCTTCGACCCTCGAAACATTATCGAGACGGCGTCCGATCGACTCGCAACCAAAACCAAAAATGGTCATTACATTAAATAGGACAAGTTTCATGTTGAACACACCTCGGGATTCCCCCTCACGCGCCCCTACGCGTCGTCGCAAGCGGCTGCGCGTGGGTGCCACGCACCTGCTACAGTGCCGTGAACAGTTTCCTTCCTCACCCGTTTACCTGGTAAACAGAGCCTTCGACCCGCGTGCTAACCCGACTCCATTTCCATCAATTCAACATTGAATTATACAATTCAATCGTCTGTTAGCATCGTTGTAGACTGAATTAGGGTTTTGTGAAGTCAATAACATCAAACCTTACCCGAATCCATACGATTCAAGGTTGAACATCGAAACATCTCTAGTTGCTGTTCATCATCCAATCGTCATCAATTCTCCATGTTTTCCTTCAATTGATGCATCAGGAAGCATCGTTGGGTCCTTCTAAACATATTCCCCTGATCAATTTCATGGTTCCGTGTCTCAATTGCCTCGACTCAAGCTCGAAAATCCCGAAACCTCATCCTCTCTGTTATACGGCCAATTGACCCCAATTTCCTTTGTTCTTCATCTGGTTCGACTCGTAGCAATCCCAGAAGGCTAAATGTAACATCAATTGCACTAAAAAACACGCACAACATCAAATTCGATCCTAGCTTCCTTAAAGGTATTTTTGGGTTTTATGTTGGGTTTCAGTCGAGTTCAAGGTCCCTACTTAACCGTCTCATTTCCTCTCTCTTCGTCTCTCAATCTTCAATTCTCAATTGGGTTGTGGCTGCTGCTGGTGGGATCGATCAAAGCTCATGGTCTCTGTTTTTGTATACGAACACTGTACTAACACCAAGGGATAATGAAAATCGTTTGATTTCATTAATTAATTATACAAAAGGCAACTAAGTGCCACTAATTATCATTAACAAGTGACACTTGTCACCAAAAGCAGCTCCTGGGTCATTCTTATGGCTGATTCAGCCAATTAACTCATTTAATTACTCTTCTGTTCACAATTACCCTTTTACCCTTCTATACACAAATGACCAATATGCCCCTAACCTTCCTAGATCCATAACTTTTTCGTTCGGACTCCGATTGACGCATGCCGCCTGTCTACGGATTCAGCGGTACTTCCGAAAAGTCCAAACAATGTCCCGATCAAAAAGTCAACAAATGGCCCCTTTTGACCAATTTACCAAATTACCCTCAAACTTTCGCACGTCATAACTTTTTCCTCGAATGTCGGAATTGGGCGTGCCACCTGTCTATGAACTCGTGACATCCCGAACTACGTCACGGTCATCGGTCAAAGTCCGTTTGACCGCTCGAATAAAAAGTCAACCGTTCGCCCAAGTCCAGGGGCAAAATCGTCATTTTCCTTCAAAATTTCCGAATTTTCCCTTTTTGAATTTTCGGGTCATTACACTGTCCGAGATGATACCGAAGTATCGAGCAATCCTGGTCCTGAGCCCTCCATAGAGCAGCCCCTTCCAGGCAATGCTCGCACTCCTCATCTTGAGCCCTCCTAAGAACGGGCCCTCTCAGGCAGTGCACCATGACTACTCCAGGCTACTACGAGACGTCCGAAAGAGAAAACTACTCAAAAGGATGGTACGTAAAACAGAACACAAATCCAGTGGAAAACCATTATAAAACCATTTATACCTCAAATCTAGTTTTAAACATTTCAATAGGGTCTCAGCCCAAGGTATAGTTTCCACAAATCATTTCCACAAAATCAGGATTTCTCGAATCTGATTCAAATCCACATCTCATAGGGACTCAGCCCAAAATCATATCTCAATAAGGTATCAAAGCCGAAATCTCATTTCATAAACCACAATTGGGACTCATGCCCGATACCACAAACCAACTAGGCCTCCAACCCGACACCATAAACCAACTGGGCCTCCGACCCAATATTTCATAAATCAATGGGCCTCAAGCCCAGGATAATATTTCTAAATCCAAAAGCAAATACAAATCCGAAATCATTTCATTTAAACCCTGTTTGACTCCATAACTAGTCAACACAATATCCAAACGGGTCTCAAGCCCAAAACATCATAAATGACATTTAAAATCCACAAGACCATCAAACTCAATCATAAGCAACTAGTGCATTCCAAAACATGTTCATAAAGCATATAAAATAGTTATGCATGCATCACATTTCATAAAACAAAGTCCACTTATAGACCATTCAAGTTGCGCGCCTGGAAGTTGTGTCATAAGCCACTCCGGGGCTAATCCAAACTCTCAAGGTCGTCTGGACCTGTCCAAAACAAGCTTAAAGTTCACTACCAACCTATACAAGTCCTAATCAACAACCCTCAAAACTCCCAGAAAAGTCAACGTGTCCCGGACACGCTTCCTTAGGTTAAAAACCTCAATTTAACCAACCAAACGATCTCCGATCGACCTGAAACCACCACCATTGGATTTAGATCATCAAAACTTTTTGAATGGGACCGATCTCACCTCAAAATTCATGCCCACGCGCCAGTCAAACTTCCTGGTCAACGCTTATGTCAACAAAGTCAACGCTGACGTCAGAAGTCAACAGCCAACGTCATGCTGACGTTAGCCTGATAAGTCTAACACGTGTCAGGTCTGACAATGCCAAGTGTCAGTACCTGATTGGTCCACAAGTCTAACACTTGTCAGTGATGACTGGACCTGACAACTGCTACGTGGCCTAACACCCTAACAGATAATGATGTCACCTGCTGACGTCATCATCGTCAACCTCCAGTCGGGTCGACCCGGGTCTCTACATCCGAGTCAACCGGACCTGCGACCTGACCCAACTAGTTTTCATTCCCCCGACCACCAATCCACACCATTTTTGGACCCCTAGCCACGTATTGAACGCAATAATCGATCTACGAACTTAAAATTAGAAGAAAAGGTCCATAAATTACCTGCCATGATCGAACAATCATGGCCCACCTTCGAACCACCAACCAAGGCTGTCTAGTAGCCCTCAGCCGTCTGTTTTCGTTCCTACATGCTCATACGAGCTCCCAGATCACATCCAAACCATCAGAACCAGCCCAGAACAACAAATCCAATCCAACCAATTTCACCGGTTACGGGTTTACCTTTTCAGGTTTCCTCAGCAGTCCACGGCGGTCTTGCCTTGTAACACCCCGGAAATTCGAAGATTTGAATATTGTAATTTAATGTATCAATTGACGTTTTTACCCTTGTGAATGGATGGCCAAATTGTTGACTTTTTGATTGGTAGGTCAGATGGACTTTGACCAGTTACCGTGACGTAGTTCGGGACGTCACGAGTCCATAGACAGGTGGCACGTCCATTTCGGACGATCGGGGAAAAAGTTATGACTATCGGAAGTTCAGGGGCATTACCGTAATTTGGACTTCACGGGCGAAAATGTTGACTTTTCGTTTGGAAACTAATTTTCACATGACTCAAGGACTGTTAGGTAGGTCTCGATATCCTGAGTCCGTAGACAGGCGGCACGCCGAAATCGGACTTTGTATGGCTGAGTTACGGGTCTAGGAAGTGAGGGGCATTTTGGTAATTATTGAACCAGGGGCATTTTGGTCATTTTGCCCTGATTACTGTAGCAACCGCGGGGGACACGGGCAGAACCACCATGTGCGGTGGCTTTGAGTGCGATTTGATTACTGGTATGTGTGTGCTGGAAAGTATTGATTTTTGAAACCTTTTTGAAGCATCAAACGTGGTCTGATTCATCCAGCTACACGATCAAATTGTTAATTGAAATTCGAAGCTTTCGGGAGACAAATTTCAGTGGACAAATTCATCCAGCTACATTTTAGGGCCGGTTGTCTCGGGAAACGTGTTGGACGGTTTCCCCGAGCCGGTTTCTGTTTCGAGTTATTTGGATAAATGTTTAAGACTTGTTGTGACCCTTACGTATGATTTGGACTGACAGGAATTGTACGATAATCCCGGTACAAGTTCGTACGCACAGTTTCACCGCGGGATCGTACTGTGAGTGGGCCCGATTTCATTAAACCCTTGCATGCTTAAATGTTTTCTGATTTACTTATATGTTCACATGCTGGAATCAAGATATGGTTTTGATGGTATTGAAATTTCGGTTATGGCACGTTTCACTGTATTTGGGCATGAGACCCGTCTAATGAAACGTAACGATCGTTTCGGATTTTACCTATGTATACATATATGTTTTGCATGTGGATATCAATAAAATGTATTTAATACTGCACTTTATAGATCCCTTCTTATGATACTGTCTCCTCCGGATGAGGTACCCCGGAGTGGTCACGGACGTCTAGAACGTCCAGCGTCTATGACGCTAAGCATCGGGGATGCTGTACCCGAACGGGGTTCGGGGATTGAACTCGGAATTGAGACCCGAGTGGCACGCGTAGCCTTGTGATTGTGACCTTATTGGACGTCAGGGACGTCAGACATCGGGGATGTCGGGATCGGAGTGTATAGTGCAGTGGCTAAAATTATGTTTATGGTTTTATTATATGCCTTATGATACATATTATATGACTTATGGTTTTAAATTCTGATGCATGCATGTTTTGGAAAACGGAGGGGTAAATTATATGTTTACTTACTAAACGATTTTATAAACTTGAGTTTCGGCCCACTCACCCTTAATGTTTTGGTAACCCCTCCAGGTCGTGCTAATGAGGTAGATGAGGAACCTGAGGCTGAGGCATAGATCTACTTCTGCATACCTGAACCCCTGTTGGGTGGTGTACCCGCAGGTTTATGTTAGAGTCGTGCTCGCAACTTGTAGTTTTGGATTTCATCCCTTGTCTGACATCTGTTTATTCCGGATTTGATGTAAAACTTTAATTTGGTTTTTATGCATTTGAATGTTTAAGGTTAAAATTGGAACATTATTTTGGGTGTCAGACGGGAGCAGGGCACGTCCCCATGTGGTCCCAGAGAGGATCGGGGCGGGTCCTGTCAGCTTGGTATCAGAGCACTAGGTTGTGGTTAGCATGCTAGACTAGCGACTAGTACTAGTTACTTCCCGAGTTTAAGGATAATGTTAACTGATCTATGCCTCTTGACAATTGGTTATGCCTCCTAGGAGGATTCCACATACACGAAACTGACGAGGATCTGGAAAAGGAAATGGAATGCGCAAGCATTGAGCGGGCTCAACGTTTGGGAGCCACTCATTTCAACGGGGGATCGAACCCCGAAGATGCTCATGATTGGATCACCAAATGGGAAAGGATCTTCACGGTGATGCACTGCCCTCCGGGCGAACGGGTAACTTTGGCAGCCTTCTTGCTGGAAGGAGGAGCCTACCAGTGGTGGCACGGTCTTGAAATGTCTAGGTGGTCTATCCATACCACTACTTGGGAAGCTTTCCGTTCCCAATTTCTGGACCAGTACTACCCGCGATCATTTCGCGCGGCACGGGAGGCTGAGTTCCTGCGGCTGGAGCAGGGAGATATGTCCGTTGCGGACTACGAGCAGACTTTCGGAAAACTATCCCGGTTCGCTGCATCATTCGTGAGCACGGAGGAGGACAAATGCCAAAGGTTTGAGCTTGGACTACGAGGGGAGATCCGGGCAAGTGTGACTGCTGCTACTCATGCTTCACTGAGAGATATGGTCGACGCTGCGGTGCGTGTCAAGGCCAGTCTGGCGGCACACCAGACACGATAGCCTTCGGGCGAGGGGCGACGTCAGGATCGCCCACATCGTGGGCCACCGAGCCAGAAGAACAACAAGGGAGGGGGCTACAGGGGAGCACCCTCATCCTTCAAAGGTCGTGGCTGGTCAGGTCGACGCGGAGGCTCTCAGGGCAGAGGATCAGGATACAACTCCGGGTAGCGTTCATCTTGGAGCGGTGCTTCTGGTGGGCATTCGGACAAGCCGAGGCCGGTAACCTGCTTTGCTTGCGGAGAGGAGGGCCACTATGCCTGTGATTGCCCGCTGTTGTCCAAAAGCAACGACGCTGGGGGCTCTAGTGTGGTGCAGAGCACGGCTTCCCACACTAATGGAGGTCGCGGTCAGGGAGGTGACCGTGGTGCTAGACGTTGCGCGCGCGGGCGTGGACGGAATGGAGGGCCTAGGGCTCAAGTGCTTGCAATGACCCAGCAGCAGGCGAGGACTGCCCCAGGCGTGGTTACATGTACACTACATATCTTAAACTTTCTTGTACATGTGTTGATGGATGCGGGGGCTACACATTCTTTTATTTTGAAGAGTTGTGCTGTTATGCTTGATTGTGTGGTATCAGCCTTAGATTGCGAAATGGGTGTTGGCACCCCGATGGGCATCGTGTACCTTGTGAATCAGGTGATTCGAGGTGCCCGGTGAGAATTGAGGATGTGGATTTACCAGCGGATCTAATTATTTTGGATATCCACGACTTCGATGTAATTTTGGGAATGGATTGGCTATCGGAGCATGGGTCGCTCATCGATTGCTGTAGCAAGTAAGTGATTCTGCGAAGCCCGGGTTTGCCGGAGGTTATCTTCCAGGGAGAACATGAAGGTTCGCCTCCTGAGGTGATTTCTTCACTTACTGCTACCAAACTTCTACGGAAGGGATGCAAGGGTTATCTGGCGCATGTCGTGTCAGAACGGGTTGATACTCCGGGTATCGACGAGATACCGGTGGTACGTGAGTTTCCGGATGTGTTCCCGGAAGACTTACCTGGGTTACCACCATCGCGGGAGATCGAGTTTACAATTGAACTACTCCCCGGTACCCGACCTATATCTCAGGCACCATACCGGATGACGCCGGCCGAATTACGAGAACTCAAAACTCAATTGTAGGAGTTGGTGGAATTGGGATACGTCCGACCGAGTACTTCACCGTGGGGAGCACCGGTGTTGTTCGTAAAGAAGAAGGAGGGGAGTCTCCGTTTGTGCATTGGCTATCGGCAACTCAACAAGGTGACACTGAGGAACCAGTATCCTCTACCCAGGATCGATGACCTTTTTGACCAGTTGCGGGGAGCACAGTGCTTCTCGAAGATCGATTTGCGGTTTGGGTATCACCAACTGAGGATTTCGGAGGAGGATATTCCGAAAACTGCTTTTCGAACCCGTTATGGACACTACGAGTTCCTGGTTATGCCTTTTGGGTTGACGAATGCTCCAGCAGCATTCATGGATCTGATGAACCGGGTCTTCCGACCCTACTTGGATAAATTCGTGATTGTGTTCATCGATGATATCTTGGTGTACTCGAGGAGTGCCCGAGCACATGAGGAACATCTACGGTTAGTGTTGGAGAAGCTGAGACAAGAACAGTTGTACGCCAAGCTGAGCAAGTGTCAGTTTTGGCTGAGCAGTATTGGTTTTCTGGGACACGTGATATCGACGGATGGGATTAGCGTGGATCCCCAGAAAACTGATGCAGTAACTAACTGGGCTAGACCAACAACGGTAACGGAAGTGCGGAGTTTTGTCGGGTTAGCGGGTTACTACCGAAGATTCGTGGAGGGTTTCTCCAAAATTGCTGCACCATTGACTCGTTTGACTCGGAAGGGAGTGAAATTCATTTGGGATGAGCAGTGTGATCGGAGTTTTCAAGAGTTGAAAGATCGATAGACCACTGCACCTGTCCTTGCATTGCCGGATGACAGTGGAGAATTCGTGGTCTTTAGTGACGCTTCACTACAAGGATTGGGCTGCGTGTTGATGCAGACTGGCAAGGTTATTGCCTACGCATCCCGACAGCTAAAGACTCATGAGTTGAACTACCCTACCCATGATTTGGAGTTGGTAGCGGTGGTTCATGCTCTAAAAATCTGGAGACACTATCTATTCGGCGCAACGTGCCGGATATACACTGACCACCAGAGTTTAAAGTACTTATTCACTCAAAAGGAGCTTAACATGAGACAACGGAGATGGTTGGAGCTACTGAAGGATTATGACTGTACGATCGAGTACCATCCGGGTAAGGCCAATGTAATGGCAGATGCACTCAGCAGGAAGTCAGCAGGATCGGTTGCACACCTAGGGATGGTGTATCTTCCTTTGCTGGTGGAACTTCGGAAGGCGGGAGTTATTTTGGGTACGGATGAGCGTGGAGCTTTGTTGGCCAGCTTCCATGTACGACCTGTATTGATTGATCGGATCATCGAAGCACAACTTCAGGATCCGATACTCTGTATTTACAGGATTGAGGTCGATGCGGATGGGAGACAGGATTTTACTATCCGGGATGATGGAGCACTGGTGAAGTTGGGCCGTTTATGTGTACCTACAGTGGCAGAGATACGGACCGAGATTCTTGAGGAGGCCCATAGTTCGGCCTATGCTATGCATCCGGGAGGTATAAAGATGTACCGTACCCTCCGGAACCATTATTGGTGGCCAGGAATGAAGAAGGATATTGCTGAATTCGTGAGCAGATGCTTAACCTGTCAGCAGGTTAAGGCGGAACGGCAGAGACCGTATGGGGCTATGCAGCCACTTCCGATTCCCGAGTGGAAGTGGGATCACATCACCATGGACTTCGTCTTTAAGTTACCCAGGACTCAGAGTGGAGTCGACGGAGTATGGGTGATTGTGGATCGGCTAACCAAGTCAGCCCATTTTCTGCCAGTTCAGGAGACTTATAAACCTAACCGACTGGCTCAATTGTTCGTGAGGGAAATCATACGATTGCATGGTACGCCAGAATCGATCGTGTCCAATCGTGATCTGCGTTTCACTTCCAGGTTCTGGCGGAGTTTACAAGCTACTTTGGGAACAACCCTACGTTTCAGTACTGCGTTCCATCCACAGACCGATGGACAGTCTGAACGGACCATTCAGACCCTGGAGGACATGATGAGGTCCTGTGTGCTACAGTTTCAGGACTAATGGGATACTCATTTTCCATTGATGGAATTCGCTTACTACAACAGCTATCAGACAAGCATCGGGATGGCACCTTATGAGGCACTGTATGGTCGACAGTGCATGACACCTATCTGCTGGATGGAGATAGGGGAGCGAGGGGCGGTAGGGCCAGAATTGATGGACTTAACCCTGGAGACTGTTCGAGTTATCAAGGAGAGATTGAAGGCGACACAGGATCGCCAAAAGAGTTATGCTGATCGACGGATTCGAGACTTGGAGTTTGAAGTGGGGGATTTTGTCTTCCTGAAGTTATCTCCGTGGAAAGGGATTATCCGTTTTGGTCGACGGGGGAAACTGAGTCCGCGTTTTATCGGACCATATGAGATCGTGGAGAGGATTGGCAGGGTTGCATACAGATTGGCGCTACCTCCAGAACTTTCTAGAGTTCACGATGTGTTTCACGTATCGATGCTGCGGAAGTACGTACATGATGCTTCCCATGTACTGAAGGATCAACCTATCGAACTCCGAGGGGATTTGAGCTTTGAAGAGCAACCAGTGCAGATTTTGGATCGGAAAGACAAGGTACTATGTCGGAAGACGATTCCTCTCGTGAAGATTCTCTGGAGAAACCAGAATGTGGAAGAAGCCACATGGGAGCCTGAGGCTCAGATGCGAGAACAATTTCCTCATTTGTTTATTTGAAATTTCGGGACGAAATTTCTTAAGGGGGGAAGGTTGTAACACCCCGGAAATTCGAAGATTTGAATATTGTAATTTAATGTATCAATTGACGTTTTTACCCTTGTGAATGGATGGCCAAATTGTTGACTTTTTGATTGGTAGGTCAGATGGACTTTGACCAGTGACCGTGACGTAGTTCGGGACGTCACGAGTCCATAGACAGGTGGCACGTCCATTTCGGACGATCAGGGAAAAAGTTATGACTATCGGAAGTTCAGGGGCATTACCGTAATTTGGACTACACGGGCGAAAATGTTGACTTTTCGTTTGGCAACTAATTTTCACATGGCTCAAGGACCGTTAGGTAGGTCTCGATGTCCTGAGTCCGTAGACAGGCGGCACGCCGAAATCGGACTTCGTATGGCTGAGTTACGGGTCTAGGAAGTGAGGGGCATTTTGGTAATTATTGAACCAGGGGCATTTTGGTCATTTTGCCCTGGTTATTGTAGCAACCGCGGGGGACACGGGCAGAACCACCATGTGCGGTGGCTCTGAGTGCAATTTGATTACTGATGTGTGTGTGCTGGAAAGTATTGATTGTTTAAACCTTTTTGAAGCATCACACGTGGTCTGATTCATCCAGCTACACGATCAAATTGTTAATTGAAATTCGAAGCTTTCGGGGGACAAATTTCAATGGACTAATTGGACACCCATGAGCCTCTGGGACGGTTCAATTGTTTTAAAACTGAATATGAATTGTGTAAGCTTCATTCTGCTATTGAAGGAACTGAGAATAGGTGAGGAAACCAGAGAAACCATTTCGGGCAAAATTGGAGGGAAAATCGGGTTTTGATTTCTGGTGAGTGTTGGACCAAACCAGGGTTTGGTTTAGTCTTCTGGGAGTGTTTGGAACTCAACCACATCGAAATCGAAGGCCATCAGCCACGGGTGAGCTAGGACGGTGACTGTTGTTTTCAGGGAAATCGTAGAGCTTGGGACGACAACCTTCAGGTACTTTCAGACACAATTGATTGTTCATTTTGGTTCGTTTTGATCCTGTTATGCTTCCTGTGAAGTTAATTGGACAATGGGTTTGAAACCAGGAAGTTCTGGTGATTGACCCGTTTGGTTGATCACGGGTCGAGGGTCCATTTAAGGGACCAGTGAGGTTAATTGTTGACTCAGAACCTAAATTGGATAGTTAATTAACATGTTAGGATCAAATTGGATTGAAATCGAGTAAGAATTGATGGGTATTCAACCGGGTCAAGCCGCGGGTGGCAGGCCCGTATTGCAAACAAACGGGTGAAGGTGGTGATACTGTAGCTACAGTGTCAGGCGCGTGACTTTCACGCGCAGCCACTTTGGGCGGCGCGTGAGGGCGCGTTAGACCTTATCTCCGATCACGATCAACATGACTTTTGTACCTCTCATCATTCTGAACATTTTTGGTGAATTAACCATGTTGATCTGAGATAGTTTTGATGGGTCATTTTAGCGCATGAGGTACCCCGGATGAGGTACCCCGGAGTGGTCACGGACGTTTAGAACGTCCAATGTCTATGACGCTAAGCATCGGGGATGCTGTACCCGAACGGGGTTCGGGGATTGAACTCGGAATTGAGACCCGAGTGGCATGCGTAGCCTTGTGATTGTGACCTTATTGGACGTCAGGGACGTCAGACATCGGGGATGTCGAGATCTGAGTGTATAGTCCAGTGGCTAAAATTATGTTTATGGTTTTATTATATGCCTTATGATACATATTATATGACTTATGGTTTTAAATTCTGATGCATGCATGTTTTGGAAAACGGAGGGGTAAATTATATGTTTACTTACTAAACGATTTTATAAACTTGAGTTTCGGCCCACTCACCCTTAATGTTTTGGTAACCCCTCCAGGTCGTGCTAATGAGGTAGATGAGGAACCTGAGGCTGAGGCATAGATCTACTTATGCGTACCTGAACCCCTGTTGGGTGGTGTAGCCGTAGGTTTATGTTAGAGTCGTGCTCGCAACTTGTAGTTTTGGATTTCATCCCTTGTCTGACATCTGTTTATTCCGGATTTGATGTAAAACTTTAATTTGGCTTTTATGCATTTGAATGTTTAAGGTTAAAATTAGAACATTATTTTGGGTGTCAGACGGGAGCAGGGCATGTCCCCATGTGGTCCCAGAGAGGATCGGGGCGGGTCCTGTCATGCCTCCTCCCACGTCATCTCCCCGTCTCTCACTCACCTCTTAGCCTCACCATAACTCTCAATCTCTCTAGTCTCAACTGAAAGGGTAATGGGGGTTTGGGTTGTTTGGTTTAGATCGAATGAGAAAGGGAAGGGAGTGATATGCATGAATGAAGGGAAAAGGCAATGAATGAGTGACACTTGTCACTCATCCATTGGGCTTGACCAAAATATCTGGGCCCACATGAGACAATTGTTTACCTGCCTCATAATTCGCGTAATAGTACCTGAAACCTTTCGTGACCCATAACTTTCTCGTACAATGTTCGATTTTGACGTGCCTCCTATTTACAGACTTGTATCGACTCGATCTATGTAACGGTTTCCGGTCCTCCTGCATTTGACCTCCACAATCAAAAGTTAATTTTTTACCCATTCTAGGGGTAAAATCGTCATTTTGCACTGACTATCCGAAAACTCCTTGACTAATCCCCAATTAGTCTCGATAATCCTCAATTAATCCTTAATTAATCTCGTAAACTTGGAACGGGTTGTTACATATGGTATTATCCCTGGTCTCACACATGGTGTCAGACGGGAGCAGGTCATATCCCACGATAATCCAGGGGGATTGAGATGGGTCATGTCAGGTTGCTATCAGAGCACTAGGTTGCTCTTGTGGTGTTGCGCATGCGTCGGTTGTGACGTCTTTACGACGACAACAGCCCGTCATCAACCTGCTAGTGAAGGTAAGAATAGGAAATTTAAGCAGGAATAACCTTGGATATGTTCTGTTTGGCCTTGGATACCTTGTTTTAGTAGTGTTGGACCCTAAAGAAGGGCCGAGTTTCTTGTGGACCTTACAGTTACTGGTTGATTGGATCCCAGTATGGCGACTTTTTGGAGTTGTGACCGATGATTGGTCAGGTTGGATGTGTTGCTTCTAGCAGCCAAGGTCGTTGATGACCCTTATTTAAGGACAGTTTAACAAGATACTAGGAAAGTGGTACTTGTGGATCAGATCTCGGGGTGGACCGATCAGTGGATCTGCTATGAACGGAGTGTACGGGTGATGGATGGCCCGCATGAGTGCATGATTTTGTTAGCGAAGTGTTTCTTCGTTGGGTCTGCACGAGGTTTGTGGCAGACATTGCTATCGACAGACGTGGATGAGACTATCGAGAGTTGGGCGACGTCTAAGGAACATTTCTTATGTTATTTTCGCCCCAGTTTTATCTAGATACAATGAAGGCGAAGTTCATGTGACATGAGCAGGAGATTTGACGGTAGCTCAGTACCAGTAGAAGTTTGTGACCTTGTCATGGTATGCTTATGCTACAATGACAATTAAGGTAGTGAGGCTTAATTGGTTTGTGTCGATTCTTGGGAGTAAGACTCGAGTAATGGTGTGGCATCTCAGTAGAGATGAGTACGAAGGAATCTAGCAGAGATCGGAGGATTCCGGAGGACATCGAGTGCGTCTAGAGGATGTTTTTCCAGGGAGCTTAAATGAGAGTTACCTCTAGCTTCAAGTTCTTTGAGTGGCAGACGTACGATTTGCAGTGATCGCTGAGCTAGACAGAGAGGATCTCGAGTGTCTCAGTGAGATTTCAGTATTCTCTTTGTTCGGTCTGATTATTGAAGGCACGGGGTATGCCTGGATTGGTGACAAGTACCCGAGCTATCTTTAGACGGATTGCACGAGTGTTGAGTTTAGAAGCTGATTCCGTAGAGTTAGGACATGCGAGCTAGTACCCCTACTAGTACTACGTTGGTTGTAGTTTGGTGAACCGAAACTGTTCGGTTTGGATAAGGTTTGACCTTAAGACATATTGGTTTTCCAAGACACATGTGACTTGTAGTGATGTTCCTAATGAACCCATTACTCCCCTGTTGAGTACTCAAAGAACTAGTTGCATTTGGTAGTCCTGATTATTTGTTGTCCTAGTGAGTTATGGCTTGGAGGCCGGGAGGTTACAACAGGATGGTCGTTAGGGACGTGTTGTGACGTCCCCAGTTAGCTCAATAAGCTTGGAGTGAGTTTTAGGTCATGTCAAGTTTTCTGATTTGTTAAAGAAGGATTTACTTGGTTGCCACCTAGGGGATTTTTCCCTGGTCGGTACTCACTGTCACTCGACATGAACCACAATCCAACGGTCAATGTTGAGACCCATCTCAGCCTTCCGTGACCGTATTCAACCTCCCCGTGACCAACTATCACCAGAGCTTCCAAAGCTCCAACTCAACTCTCGAGAATCCACACATCTGCTTGTAAGTCTCACTCGAGACACAGACACCCGTCTATCTCACCAGTCACTCACTTCGAAAGGTCTACTATACTAAGCTGGCATCATAGTCGGTTTTTCAGCCTGAAGACTCTTCTCATCTGACAATCGAAGCTGATATCCTGCTCAGCATCTGATCCAATAAAAATTTTCTAGATCCTGATGCCATATTGGTACGTATCTCACCTCGCAGGCCATACTCAAATCTGCGGCATTTATCAGCCTCGATACTCACATCAGCCAACTCCTTCATTTTCGCATACTCATGCTAACTCTCACTAGAGTCCCATCACTACATGCCAATCCGAACCTATCGAATACCTATTTATTCAATTGTCATAACATGTCACATTGACTTCGTAAGGAAGCCAATTCCATCGACAACTATCGTGACCAGTCGGCAACTCCCGTTTGCACTGCGCTTTGGTTACGCCACTCTGATCTCAACTCACTCTCAAGTCCCTACATCGTATCTCATGTCACTCAATGACCTACGCTGAAATCCTGGCTTGTCTCGAGTCTCAAACTTACACATCGTTCCTCCTATCGATATGTCAATCAATATCTCACTCGTCCTCCTGATACCTTTAGGACATATTTGGACCTCATCGAATACTTACGAGCAGAGGTAAGCACATGCATAATCAATAGGGTTCCTCTGGCCCATATGGCCTTGACCTCTCAGCTCATACAACCCTGAACCCTCTCAATCCACTCTACTCTAGCACACAGTATTTGACGTCTAGTCAACATATCATTATGTCGAACCATATCCGATCATATTCCTCGTCGAACTATCGCCATTAGATCTAATCCGCTTACTATCTCATGTTTATCTAGGACTCCATCCATTAAAAAAAACATTCATCCTCTCTAGTAACTCCAAACCCAAACATACCGATTAACTGTGGTCAATCCCATCGTCCAACGTGCACTACTCACAGGTGCACCCACATCATATCAATCATCAAGGACCCAAGCCTGCTCAAGGATTATACTATAGCAACGTCCAACCATATACTACTATTTACGCTCCTATCATCTGTCTTGGCCAAACCTCACTGTACTCAACGTCCTCTCGGAGTCATCGTGGTCACCTGACTGACTCCAAGGATGATCCAACCTGTTTTCCTCATTGGCACATTGTCCAACAACACTTCGTGGTCATCTACCACCAGCATAATCTCTCTATCCAGAGTGATATCGAGTTTGCCAACATCCTACTCGAGGCATCATCTATTCATCTTTTCCTGATCGAGACCCACATATCGTCCTCGTCTCATACTCATTTACATATTCAACCTCTACCTTGTATTCTCATACCTCATCATCTATGCGATCCTTGATCTCTTCGATCTACTCAATCTACGGCCAACCCGACTTTCTCCATCATCTCGATCCCCAGTTGGTCCACATTATCCCTCTCTCAACTAATGATCCGGAGTATGAAAATAGGGTCTTACACCCTATTTGAACCCTTTAACTGTCATATCACTCCTTGTCATCCCACATAGGGAAGAATCAAGGATGATCCAAGATGATGACGTCAAAATTCATCCTACGTCATCCTGTGGGAGCATAAACACCAAATATCGCCTGCTAAAGAGCATAAAAGGAGAATTCTCCTTCACCATCTGATAATATCTGTTGATAACTCATTCTATTTCTCACGATCAGATTTCTCCTCAAACAAGCTTATCTTAAACACAGAGGGTATGGCCACTCGTAGTCAACCAAAACCAATTCTCAATGGACTCTCAAGTCCTCAACTCATTCGGACAATCCACGTGTTCGTAAACAACCTAACCATAGCACCCAACTCGCCTGTCTGTTTTATACCGTTTATGCACATCCAAAAGGTAGCACATGACGACTACCTGATTCTCACGTTTCAACCTTTATGATTACAACCCCTAAGCACACCATTGTGTCTCAAGTCTTGTGTAACGACCCGTCCCGAATTTCAAAATTAGTTCAGTAATTAATTGAGGATTAGCGCGACTAATCAGGGATTAGTCGAGAGATTTCTGAAGGACGGCGTAAAATGACCGTTTTACCCCTAGGAATGGGAGAAAAGTTAACGTTTGACCTTGTTGGTCCAATGGACTTGGACCGAGGACCGTTACGTAGATCAAGTCGATAAGAGTCCGTAGACAGGCGACACGTCGAATTCGGACGTTCGACGAGGAAGTTAAGGGTCACAGACGATTTTGGGTACTATTTATAGTGGCACATTTTACGAGGCGCTGCTGTCATTTGTCCTTTAATATTGGTCCATATATTTCTATCAGGCCCAATGGATGAGTGACAAGTGTCACTCATCCATTGATCCCTAAACCTACTTACATGCATACCACCGCCCTTTCTTTATCTTCTTTGTGTTTTCCACACCCGAAACCCATTATTCAAACACCTAACCATACCCGTCATCCTACCCTCTATGGTGACGATTGAGAGAGTGAGAGTGAAGGACTGAGGATGACTAGGGGCTAAGGGTGGCTGAGGCATGGCGGAGCTACGCCGAAGTAAGAAACACGAAAACCCAGTTGTACCAAGAATTAGAAAATCGTGTTTGGACGTTTGTTGAGGGTTCCTGATGATCCTGAGGTGTTCTAGGGAGTGAGACGAGTCGATAGAGGCTGGTTTCGAAGGAGGAGGTGACAAGAGCTGGCTAGATGATAGGTCCTCAAATAAGCATTATTTTATATTATTTTATACCCTTTATACTTGACTTTTATTATTAAAATAATAAATAAATAGATAAAATAATTTATTTTGTGTTATTTTTGTTTAAATAAATAAAGTTTGTAATTTTGAGTATTTTGGCGAAAGAATCGTCCCGATCGGAATTATAACGAAGAAATTATGGACGAATTTCGGTGAAATATTACTAAATTAACTAAATTAATTAATTAATTTTTATTTTGCAGCCCAGCCCAACAGAAAAAAGAAATAAAAAAAGAAATAAAACCCGGCCCGCACGGCAGTGATCCAGCCCAATCCGTGCAGCCCATCGCCAGCCCAGCCTGTGCAGGCCCAATCACATCGGCCCAGGCTCTTCACCATCGGCGTGCGCTTGCCGAACGCGGGATCTGCTCCCCAGCTCACGCTTGCCGACCAGCCGCCCACTTTCCAGCGCACGCCTGCCGGCCACTCGCCTCCTTTCCAGCACGATCCTGCCGGCCACGCCTTCTCTTTCCAGCACGAGCCCACCGAATATTTGGCCCTTTTTCAGCTGTTTCTGACAGCCCATTTCCAGCAACATTTCTTTTGTTTTTTTTACATTTTTTCCCCACAAACACCACCCAATCTCATCATTTCACTTTTTAATATTTTTATTATAATTTTTTATTTGTTTTTATTTGTTTTTTAGAGTATAATTAGCTTTTCCCCCCTATAAATAGGGGTTCAATTCTTGTATTTGGGGGAGTCCCCCATTAGCTCCATTTCTTCCATTTTGCTTAGTTTTTAGTTTTCTTCTTTTAGTTCTTTTGTTTCTCTCTTTTGAGAGACATTTTTGGGGACCATTTTAACTTCTTGTAGATTTTCTTGTTAATTAGCTTTCTTTTAATTCTTATCCTTAATTTATGTTATTTTTATTTTTCTTAATTTCATTTCCTCTTTACTTTGTTCTTGTGATATTTCTTTGAGATCTCTTAAACACATTTTTATGCTTTCCTTAAGAAATACCTAGGCCAAGTAATTCTAAGGCAATTCAAGAGTTTTAAGACCGAATTCCTCGTATTTCTTCTTCCATCTTCACAAGTGTCCTGCCGCTGTTCGGTGATTCTTGTGAAAATCCATACTTCTCTACTTAAATTCTTGTTATTGTTATTGGTTTTACTTATAATTCAATATATGTGTTGGTATTTTCTTTCTAACATTTGTAAGTAAGAATGCAATCTCCATGTGTTTTACTTTTTGAGTTTCTTTACTTCATATGTTTTAGTACTTAAACTTCAATTCGAAACTAAATGTTGATCCGCTGTTCGGGGCATTTAGAATAGAGTTGAGGAGATTTAATGTTTGATCGCTGTTCGGCGCATTAAATCACTTACTTAAGGTGGATCATATTGTAAGTAATAATCCGCTGTTCGGTGCATTTATAATATGAAAAATGTATGCATGTATTTGAGATGATTAAGGTATGATTTCGTGATTGGTTCAATATGAGCATGATGTTAGAGTGTTGGTAAAAATATGTGTTTGAAGAAAGTTCACTAGTACAAAGGTTAAAGTAGAAGTAAAATTAAGTATTTAATTATTTTTACTTGTTTTCTTTATTTTATATTTACAACTCTTTTCAAAACTCCCCTTTTCAATTTTTTATTCTTTATTCTTTTATTCTTTTATTCTTTTATTCTTCTTTTCTACTTTTAGTTTATTATTATTTGATTCTTTCATCTCTTTATTCTTTTATTCTTTAATACTTTTAGTTTATTATTCTTTGATTAATTAATTCTTTAATTCTTTAATTCATTAATTCATTAATTTGTTAATTCTTTTATTATTTAATTATTTAATTCATTAATTTATTCATTATTCATTTATTCATTACTCTTTCCCACTAACACATTATTAATGTTCCCTAATTTCCCCGGTTAAGAACGATCCTTATTTACCAATACTACATCTACACAAAAAGGGTTTAAATTGCACAATACTCAAATTACGTGTTTAATTTAATGCGTAGTTTGGGCGTAGTAAATTTTTGGCGCCGTTGCCGGGGAAATTGAAAATCATTTTAAATTTGTTAGTGTATGTATATAAATTGTGCATATTATACTTGTTTATAAATTTTACTTTTGTTAATATTATATTGATCCATCTTATTATTGTTCTTATTATTTTTGTTTATAATGCTCATACTTTACTTATTCTTAATTTCTAATTTATACTTGTTCATAAATGTTCATAATTTTTTTTTTGTATTTGTTCATATTAAAATTGATACTTGTTCATAATTTAATTTCATTTGTTTACTTTTACTTTTATTTGTTCATATTAAAATTGATACTTGTCATAAATGTATATTGTACATATTCACTTTTCCTTACTTTTAATTTATTTTTTCTTTACACTTTCTAACTTTTTCTTTAATCCATTAACTTTAATTTTATTCCATAAACTTTTTCTTTATTCCTTTAACTTTAAATTTATTCATTAACTTTTTATTCCACTAACTTTTTATTCCATTAACTTTTTATTCCATTAACTTTTATTCCATTAACTTTATTCCATTAACCTTTTATTCCACTAACTTTTTATTCCATTAACTTTTTATTCCATTAACTTTTTATTTCATTAACTTTTTATTCCATTAACTTTTTATTCCACTAACTTTTTATTCCATTAACTTTATTTCATTAACTTTTTATTTCATTAACTTTTTTATTACACTTATTTTATTCTTATGTAATTATTTATTTGGTTATGTCTTGATAAAATTTAAATTTAAATTTAAAAAAAATCAAAGTAAATAAAAAAAATTTTAAAAAAAAATCTTATCTTAGCTTTATGTTAGTGTTAATTCATACTTGTAAATAAATCTTGTATATATGTTACTTGTTACCTTTTATACTTGTTCATAAATTGTTCATAACTTTTATATTTTATAATATACATACATACTTGTTCATAATAGACTTTCATTTATGTTTGTTTATAATTCTCTTACTTGTCATATTATTCTTATTCTTACTTGTACATAATGTTCATTCTTTTTAATTGTTCATAAATGCTTATAGTAAATATTCACTTTTCCTTATTTTTATTTTATTTTATTATTTTTTTAAAAGAGCATAAAATTCGTAAAAAAAATTAAAATAAAAAATTCTTCATTTATTTAATTTTTAAATTCCGAAAAAAAATTAATTAATTAATTATAAAAAAAAATTGTTCATACGTAAATAAATTATTTTCTTTTTCTTCATTTATTTAATTCCTAACTTGCATTTCATCTTTCATTTAACTTGCATTTTCATTTAACTTGCATTTTCACTTAACTTGCATCTTTCATTCTAACTTGCATTTCATATTTCATTTAACTTGCATTTTTAACTTCACTTACATATTTAGTTTAACTTGCATTGCACTCTTCCTCTAACTTACATCTTTAACTCACATTGCGTCCTTAACTTTAATTTGCATATTTAACTTGCATTCTTAATTAACGTACATCTCTGACTAACTAACTTGCATCTCTGTCTAGGCTGGATGGACGTTAAACTTCAAGCGCTTGTTGGGAGGCAACCCAATGTGTTCCCGAGATGTGAAGGAGTCATCAATACAGATTTGCTATCCTTCTACCCTTCACTCTCTTTTATTTTGTTTATTTAATGTTTTCCTATTATTTTCGTAAATCATCTTCCTTACTTTGATTCTATGTTTAATTACTTCGTATTTTCCTACATTGAGGACAATGTAGAATTTAAGTGTGGGGGAATGGTTTACAATTTTGAGTTTTTTTTTTTAAAAAAAATATTTTAAAATAAAATTCAAAAAAAAAAGAAAAAAAAAGAAAAAAGAAAAAAAATTATTGTTTTCTTGAATCTTTTTGTTTTAACTTAGTATTTTTATGAGTCTTTTTTTTTATTTGTGCAATTGAAATTGTTTTATTAAGTATTTCTTACAGAAAAAAAAAAACAAAAAAAAATTAAAACAAATATAAAAAAAATGAGGTGAAAAAAATGAAAAAAAAAAAAATATTTGTTTTCTTGAATCTTTTAACTTAGTGTTTTTATGAGTCTTAAGTTGCCATTTAACTTGTCAATGATATAAATGAACGGAAATGAATATGTTATGGCTATAAAGATGATCACTACAACTTGAATTTTTTTGTTAATATTTTGTGATTAAGTGTTATAACTTGAAGATAATGCATGTAAATTGGCATATAAACGAGCATGATAAGATAAGTATGAATCATATGAACCTTATGTGAGCTTTAGAACTTTATATACATCTTTGATGAGTGATTCATAAGTTCTTTGTTTAAATTGATATACATATGCCTCATAACTGCTTGTCATAGTTTTTTATGAACTCTAGAGTACTAGAACTTATTCAATGTGATTTTCAAAGCTTTTAAGTCAATAAACTCTCTGATTTTGGATATGATTAAGGCATTAGGGTTAACACCACAAATTCAAATATCCATGTTCCCTATTTTGTGCGCACAAGTTGCGACCCCCTTAGTTTTAACCCTTTTGAGCCCACATTAAGCCTTTCTTTCATCACCATGATTATCTAAACACTTGAGCTTAGTATAGACATCCTTTACCCTTGTTCCAAGAACTCGGTTGAAGATATAAAGATTGTGTAAGGAGAAAATAATGATGTTGAAAAGACTATTATGTGAATTATTTGGATTTACCGACTCAAGCTTTGTTGTATTATTGACACATGTTATTACCTTGATATAAAAAAAAAATTCAAAAAAAAAAAAGTTGAGTATCGATCAAGGTAATAAGGTTTGGTTATGTAATGTTTGAGTTAAATCCCTTACATTTGTAAATCCGACACAAAGAATGATTGTGAGGCCCAACATGATGGAATTAGGCCTATGTTCGAAGAGATGGATTACTGACATCATTGCACTAAGGTTGGGAAGCTATGATACGTTTTGGGAGTCTATTGAGTCTTGGAACGAATTGAGCACCACCTTCCTATATTTTCCTTGCCTCTAAACTTAGCCCCATTACAACCTTCGTAAAGACCTTATGATCCTTAAGATGGTAAATTTTGATTAGTGGAGTCAATCACTTGAGTAAGCTTATGGTTTTGGTTCATTTGTGCAAGTATATGTTGTTTTTATCTTGAGGTGTTTGTTTGATATTTTTGCAAAAGTACTTCATTTCGATTATGTGAGTATTTCTCACATACTTTGAGTGCAAACACAAACCCTTACAAAATTGAGTGAATTTATGAGTGCATATCCTTGTGAGTTGATTCATACTTGTTTTATTCATGTTGAGGTCCATTTCACCATATTTACTCATTATCTTACTTGTTGAAGCATTTTGTTACAAAGTATTAACTTTTGAATTCCATATGCTTAAACGCTTTAAGTGAAAATCTTTTATGCCATGATTGTAATAATGAAATATTGAGACAAATGGTTAATGGTCTACTTGTTTTGAATTCGTAGTTTAGTTTTAGTTTTTGCTAGGGACTAGCAAAGTTTAAGTGTGGGGGTATTTGATAGGTCCTCAAATAAGCATTATTTTATATTATTTTATACCCTTTATACTTGACTTTTATTATTAAAATAATAAATAAATAGATAAAATAATTTATTTTGTGTTGTTTTTGTTTAAATAAATAAAGTTTGTAATTTTGAGTATTTTGGCGAAAGAATCGTCCCGATCGGAATTATAACGAAGAAATTATGGACGAATTTCGGTGAAATATTACTAAATTAACTAAATTAATTAATTAATTTTTATTTTGCAGCCCAGCCCAACAGAAAAAAGAAATAAAAAAAGAAATAAAACCCGGCCCGCACGGCAGTGATCCAGCCCAATCCGTGCAGCCCATCGCCAGCCCAGCCTGTGCAGGCCCAATCACATCGGCCCAGGCTCTTCACCATCGGCGCGCGCTTGCCGAACGCGGGATCTGCTCCCCAGCTCACGCTTGCCGACCAGCCGCCCACTTTCCAGCGCACGCCTGCCGGCCACTCGCCTCCTTTCCAGCACGATCCTGCCGGCCACGCCTTCTCTTTCCAGCACGAGCCCACCGAATATTTGGCCCTTTTTCAGCTGTTTCTGACAGCCCATTTCCAGCAACATTTCTTTTGTTTTTTTTACATTTTTTCCCCACAAACACCACCCAATCTCATCATTTCACTTTTTAATATTTTTATTATAATTTTTTATTTGTTTTTATTTGTTTTTTAGAGTATAATTAGCTTTTCCCCCCTATAAATAGGGGTTCAATTCTTGTATTTGGGGGAGTCCCCCATTAGCTCCATTTCTTCCATTTTGCTTAGTTTTTAGTTTTCTTCTTTTAGTTCTTTTGTTTCTCTCTTTTGAGAGACATTTTTGGGGACCATTTTAACTTCTTGTAGATTTTCTTGTTAATTAGCTTTCTTTTAATTCTTATCCTTAATTTATGTTATTTTTATTTTTCTTAATTTCATTTCCTCTTTACTTTGTTCTTGTGATATTTCTTTGAGATCTCTTAAACACATTTTTATGCTTTCCTTAAGAAATACCTAGGCCAAGTAATTCTAAGGCAATTCAAGAGTTTTAAGACCGAATTCCTCGTATTTCTTCTTCCATCTTCACAAGTGTCCTGCCGCTGTTCGGTGATTCTTGTGAAAATCCATACTTCTCTACTTAAATTCTTGTTATTGTTATTGGTTTTACTTATAATTCAATATATGTGTTGGTATTTTCTTTCTAACATTTGTAAGTAAGAATGCAATCTCCATGTGTTTTACTTTTTGAGTTTCTTTACTTCATATGTTTTAGTACTTAAACTTCAATTCGAAACTAAATGTTGATCCGCTGTTCGGGGCATTTAGAATAGAGTTGAGGAGATTTAATGTTTGATCGCTGTTCGGCGCATTAAATCACTTACTTAAGGTGGATCATATTGTAAGTAATAATCCGCTGTTCGGTGCATTTATAATATGAAAAATGTATGCATGTATTTGAGATGATTAAGGTATGATTTCGTGATTGGTTCAATATGAGCATGATGTTAGAGTGTTGGTAAAAATATGTGTTTGAAGAAAGTTCACTAGTACAAAGGTTAAAGTAGAAGTAAAATTACGTATTTAATTATTTTTACTTGTTTTCTTTATTTTATATTTACAACTCTTTTCAAAACTCCCCTTTTCAATTTTTTATTCTTTATTCTTTTATTCTTTTATTCTTTTATTCTTCTTTTCTACTTTTAGTTTATTATTATTTGATTCTTTCATCTCTTTATTCTTTTATTCTTTAATACTTTTAGTTTATTATTCTTTGATTAATTAATTCTTTAATTCTTTAATTCATTAATTCATTAATTTGTTAATTCTTTTATTATTTAATTATTTAATTCATTAATTTATTCATTATTCATTTATTCATTACTCTTTCCCACTAACACATTATTAATGTTCCCTAATTTCCCCGGTTAAGAACGATCCCTATTTACCAATACTACATCTACACAAAAAGGGTTTAAATTGCACAATACTCAAATTACGTGTTTAATTTAATGCGTAGTTTGGGCGTAGTCACTAGAAAACCTATTCGAAGAGCACAACTACTGTTCACAGTTCGAACAGGTATGATTCCATTCGATTTCCTCAGTTTTGATTAGGGGGATCTACTACTGGGATTAAGACGATGAAAATGAGAGAAAAACGGAGTTGAATTACGGCCGGAGGTGGAAGAATGGACCAGGTCAGGTCGCGGGTACGGGCGACTCGGTACAGAGGATCCGTCGCGAGGAGAAAGACAATGACGTCATCAGTGACGTCATCCTGTGTCAGTTGTTAGGGGACGTGGCCCAATCCCAAGTCGACACGTGTCATGATGTCAATGCCCAGTCAGCCTGACATGTCAATAACATGGACCAATTAGATAGTGCCACGTGTCACTAACATGTCAGACATATGGACCAATCGATGACTGACATGTGGCACCCTGTCAGGTTTGACACGTGTCAGACTGGTAGGTGTCAGGGATGACATCATGCTGACGTCAGTGATGAGGACATCCATTGACCGTTGCCCGCTGATGTCAGTAGCGTTGACTTTGACTAGCGTTGACCATACATTGATCACGCGCGTGAGGGTACGTGAGCTCGAATTTTGAGGTGGGACTAGTGTCATTCAAAAGGTTTCGACGATCTGGATCCAATGGTGGTGGTTTCGGGTCGATCAAAGATCGTTAGGTTGGTTAAATCGAGGTTTTTCACCTCAGAAAGCATGTATGGGACACGTTGATTTTTTCAGGAATGTTGGGGGTTGTTGATTAGTACTTGTCTAAGTTGGTAGTAACCTTTGAGTTTGTTTTGGACAGGTTCAGATGACCCGGAGAGATTGGATTAGCCTCAGGGAGGCTTATGACACGCCTTATCAAGGCGGCAGTTAGGACGATCTGTGAGTGGAATTTTGTTTTCTAAAATATGATGCATGCATAACTATTTTATATGTTTTATATATGTGATTTCTATGTTTATGTTGTGGTATTTCGTGTTTACGTATTTAAACGTATTTCGAGGTTTAAGGTTTTATACTGTATGGATACGTGCTTGTGTTTTCTACGATGGTTTGATAAACTGATGTTGGTTTTGGAAATATGGAATCAGGCATGAGACCCATTTGATTTGGAAACTATCAGACTTGGAGTCCATTTGATTTAATGAGATATTACGCTGGAGGCCCATTTGGTTTACATGATCGGGATAGAGAACCAGTTGGTTATGATATCGGGCGTGAGTCCCATTTATGGTTTATAAAATGTGATTTTGGGTTCGGAGACCCTAAACGGGTTTGGATTTGAGAAATTGGATTTATGGATTTATGATGGTTTTATGGAAATTCCGGGCATGGCCCTTTTGAAAGATTTTGAAAGGTTTTTGTAAAATGTTTTCCATATACCATCATGATACGAGGATATGTGGATGTTCTCCTTCATATCTCTAGGACACTGGGGAAGTCACGACGCATTGTCTGCGAGGGGTCATTGCACGGAGCGACCGGACCGTATAGTGACTTAGGAGCAGGATTGCTATTATTAGAAGTCTGGGACGTCAGACATCTGGGATGTCGAAGATTGACCCGAAGAGACCCCGGGTAGCACGCTTTGCTTAGACAGTGATATGACGGTTGGGACGTCAAGCGTTTGGGACGCTAAGCATCTAGGATGCCGAGGATGGGTATTTGGATTACAGATTTATTGGATTGATGAAATAGTATTTCTGTGTTTAATAAACGGATTTGGGCAGTGGCCCACATGTTTTGGATTTACCGTTTTGGGCTGAGTTCCCACATGTTTTGGATTTATGGTTTTGGGGGAAATAGATTTGGTTTTATAAACGCTTTTAATTATATTTGAATTAATTGGTTTTTGTATGCATACATGGTTTTACGTGAAGGGCATAAATGTCTTCTTATGAAATGAGTTTTTATTAAATTATTTATTTTCGTCCACTCATAACTTTTATGGTTTTAATGTTTTTCAGGTTGATCGTGGATGCAGGCTGTAGTAGAGACCGAGACATCACACTTCGCCACTGATCCTAGCGCACTCTAGAAGCCCGAGTGGGCTAAGGAATGGGTTATCCCTTGTCTAGCATTCGTGTTCCACGTGGGTTGGATGGCCCAGCCCATCGTGTTACACGTGGGTTAGACGGGAGCATGGCACATCCCGCGTTAATCCCGGGGGAATTGGGATAGGTCGTGTCAGGTGGTATCAGAGCTAGGTTAACATGTGGTACTCTAATACCTGTTAGTATCATAGTGAGGTTGTTAGTTGGATGGTGCGGGTGATATGGATGTGATGTCTCTACGAGTATCAGCCCGTCATCAACCTGAACGTTAGGGTAATAATACAAGAGTTAGTGGAATTGAATGGTGATAGATTATGTTGGGCATCTTATGCCATAGCTGCGCCGTAGATCGATTGGTGCCATTTTTTAGAGAGGGACCCGAGAAGGGTTAGTTATGACAGAGGATTGGTCGGATACTAGGGTCGTCTCTGACAAGATTGCAGGGTGGATTTGACGATATTTCAGTGTTGGGACCATTGGTCATGTCAGGATAGTGGTGCTGTAAGCAGCAGCCAGGGACTTGATAACCCTGGTTGAGTCTAGTTGAGACTGTTGAGAATTGGATGGGACGTTCAGATAGTGACTTGGGAAACCTAGTAGTGGTCTACCTTAGTGATATCAGGATGAAATGTCTTCTCCTATTGTGGTCCTGTCAGAGAAACGAAATCTCATCGGATTTGTGTTGTGATGAGCTACTGAGTAGGGTGTATTGAATTCCGGATGGATGTCGTTTGGCATTGGATGCCATGGTATAGATGTTGTGTGGCATGGTAGGCCGTGATTGTAGCATGTCGTGGTTGAACAGTGCCCAAAACTAGGTAGGGCCAAGTCCTTGTGGGCTGACGGCTAGAGGCTGTAGAGTGCGAGAGGACGGGATCTTCAGATCGTGATTACTGGTTGGTTGAGTACCAATTACCCCACATGAAGTCTTTTCAGAGTCGAGAAAGATGGATCAGTCGGGATGGACATGCTGCAGTGAGCAGCCTGGTTCATAATAACCCTAGTTTGAGATCGATTGGACAAGTTACCAAGATAGTGGTATTTGTGGACCTATGGGGGATATTACGCGTTGAGCGGTTGGTGCCTACGGTGAGTTGACCACATGGGTATGAGTGTTGTGGCAGACATTGCTATTGATAGACGTTGACGAGTCCTATCGAGTTGGATAAGCTCATGTTACAGTAATGACTGAGACGATGGATATTCGCCAGTCGTGATGATAATACGGAGGTGTGTGAGTGTCGCTCAGTACGAGAAGAGATTTCTATATTCGACTACTATTGAGTACGATCACAAAAGGAGATGTCGAGTTTTAGGTGTTGGCGAGTGTGCCGCACTACGTCAGTGGAGGTGACTGAGATAAGTGGGAGATGCCAGGGATGAGTTAAAATGGAATCCAATAGTGATCGGATGGTTCCGAAAGACACTGAGTGTGTCTAAGTGATGTAGTGCCAATGAGGGCTTGGATTGCAACTTTATATTGGACGTGCCCCAAAGGAGCAAACAGGTGAGTTGCGTGGACACTGAGCGGGACAGAGAGGATCACGAGTGGCTCAGTACGAGGCACGGGGTATACCTTATTTGGTGACCAGTTACCTAGTGGATGCGAGATTTGAGGCACGACTGTGTGCTCAGGAGGTGAACCCATATAGGTTGAAATGTGAAAATCAAGTAGTCGTCATGTGCTACCTTTTGGATGGGGATAAATGGTATAATTGGACATGTGAGTTGCATACTAAGGTTAGATTGTTTACGAACACGTGGACGAATGCCTAAATGAGTTGATGACTTGAGAGTCCAGTGGGAATTGGTTTTGGTCGACTGCGAGTGACCATGCCTCCTGAGTTTCGTATAGGCTTGTTTGAGAAGAAATCTGATCGTGAGAAATAGATTGAGTTATCAGCAGATATTATTGGTTGGTGAAGGTGACTTCTCATTTTCTGCTCTTTAGCAGGCGATACTTGGTGTTTACGTTCTCATAGAATGACGTAGGATGAGGAGTGTTATGGTAGTTAAAGGGTTCAAAGAGGGTGTAAGACCCTATGAACCGAAATCTGGTCGTTAGTTGGGAGAGAGTTAGTGTGGATCCACCTAGGATCAGAGAGATCAGGTGGCGTATCCCAGATGGTGCTGTTAGGAGGATCAGGATCGAGAGATTATGAATTAAGGGTGTTGTGGTCTCGTTAGGATCGAGATGATAGACTGATACGATCAGCCGTGAGTCGGTTGACCTTTGGAACATGATTGGCGTGTTAGCCATTAGATGGACGAATCAGATCCGAGCTGTGTTCGGAGTGTGGATGGGTACGCGGTTGGAGGTAGCATGAGTGCAATCCTTCAGCAGGTTTGAGAGTGCCTGTGCGAGAGTGTGTGGTGGTTGCACTTGAGAGTCGTGCACGTTTGTTGATGATTGGACAATCTGATCATTGAGGCAGGATCATCAGAGTGAGTCCAAGGTGAACATGACATAGTGATCGAACGAGGTCCGTTGGCAATTGTATGTTGAGATGTGGATCGGACATTGAATATTATGCCTAGTGTAGATGGGTGTTAATGGGTTCAATGATTATGCGAGCATGGAGCTCAGGGCCATGTGGGCCAGAGGAAACTTAGTAATTATATCTATGATTACCCCGTTAGGGCAAGTACTTGATGGGGCCCAAATACACCCAAGATGGGTGAGATGTCGACATGTGTTTTGATAGGATATGTGAGACGACAGTTTGGGACTCGAGATGAGTTAGGATTTCAGCATTGGTCGCTGAATGACATAAGATACGATGTGGGGACTCGAGAGCGAGTCGAGATCAGAGTGGCACATCGAAAGCACAGTGGAGCCGGGAGTTGCCAGCTAGTCACGATAGTTGTCATGGACTTAGAGAGTTTCAGAAAGAAGTTGTATCTATTTGGGAAGTAGGTTACGGTTGTAGAACGTTTAATGACAGAGGATAGACGATCACTCAGTGGGAGCAATGAGGACAGCTTAAGTTCACATGATCTAGGGGATGATTGTCTGATCGGTTGCTGAGCAGGAGGTCAGCTTCGATTGTCAGAGGAGAAGAACTATCAAGCTGAAAAGCTAACTAGGATGTCAACTTAGTATAGTAGACATGTTGGAGTGCACCTGTGTTGGTGACTATATCCAATCAAACAGTTAGTGGTGGTATGGGTTTTATGGTTGGATTTTGGTTCATGATGAGTGGCAATGAGTACCGTTGTGTACTATAGTTTGTGACGGACGTGTACGAGTACACGAGAGTGCCTGAGTGGAGACAGGATTGGATTTCCCACCGTTTAGTTGTAGAATTTGGGTTAGTGTGAATTTCGAGGACGAAATTATTTAAGGGGGGAAGCTTGTAATGACCCATCCCTAATTTTGAGATTAGTTTAGTAATTAATTAAGGATTAGCGTGACTAATCGGGGATTAGTCGAGTGATTTCGGAAAGACGGCGTAAAATGACCATTTTACCCTTGGGAATGGGCTAAAAGTTGACTTTTGACCCGGGTGGTCTAATGGACTTGGATTGAGGACCATTACGTAGATTGAGTCGATACGAGTCCGTAGACAAGCACCACATCGAATTCGGACGTTCGACGAGGAAGTTGAGGTTCACAAACGATTTTGGGTACTATTTACAGTGGCACATTTTACGAGGCATTTTTGTCATTTGTCCTTTAGTGTGGGTCCAGATATTTCTATCAAGCCCAATGGATGAGTGACAAGTGTCACTTATCCAATGATCCCTAAACCTACATACATTTATACCACTGCCTTTAATCTTCTTTGTGTTTTCCACACTCGAAACCCATAATTCAAATTCCTAACCATACTCCCCATCCTACCCTCTACGGTGACGACTGAGAGAGTGAGAATGAAGGACTGAGGATGACTAGGGGCTGAGGACGGTTGAGGCATGGCGGAGCTACGACGGAGGTAACAAACCCGAAAACCAAGTTTTTCCAAGAATTGGAAAATCGTGTTTGGAAGTTTGTTGAGGATTCATGATGATCCTGAGGTGTTCTAGGGAGTGAGACGAGTCGATGGGGGCTGGTTCGAAGGTGGAGGTAACTGGAACTGGCCAGAAAACCTATTTGCAGGTCACGGCTACTGTTCACAGTTCGACCAGGTATGATTCCATTCGATTTCCTCAGTTTTGATTAAGGGGATCTACAGTTGGGATTGAGACGACGAAAATGAGAGAAAATTGAGTTGAATGATGGTCGGAGGTGGAAGAACGGACGGGGTCGGGTCGCGGGTACGAACGACCCATTACAGAGGATTTGTTGCTATGAGGAAGATGATGAAGTCATCAGTGATGTCATCATGTGTTAGCTGTCATGGGACATGGCCCAATCCTAGGTCGACACGTGTCATGATGTTAGTGCCAGTCAGCCTAACATGTCAGTGACGTGGACCAATCAGATGGTGCCATGTGTCACTAACATGTAAGACACGGGGACCAACTGATAACTGACACGTGGCACCATATCAAGTCTGACATGTGTCAGACTGACAAGTGTCAGGGATGACGTCAGCCGTTGATCGTTTACTACTGACGTCAGCAGCATTGACTTTGACCCGCATTGACCGTGCGTTGACCACACGCGTGGGGGTGCTTGAGCTCGAATTTTGAGGTGAGACTAGTGTCATTCGAAGGGTTTCGACGATCCGAATCCAATGGTGGTGGTTTCGGGTCGATTAGAGATTGTTAGGTTGGTCAAATCGAGGTTTTTCACCTCGTGAAACGTGTCTGGGACACGTTGATTTTTCCGAGAATATTGGGGGTTCTTGATTAGGATTTGTCTAGGTTGGTAGTAACCTTTGAGTGTATTTTGGATAGGTCCGGATGACCCGGAGAGATTGGATTAGACTCGGGGAGGCTTGTGACACATATATCGAGGCGATAGTTAGGACGATTTGTGATTGGACTTTTGTTTTCTAAAATATGGTGCATGCATAACTGTTTTATATGTTTTATATATGTGATTTATATGATTATGGTTATGGTATTTCGTGTTTACGTATTTACACGTGTTTCGAGGTTTAAGGTTTTATACTGTGTGGGTACGTGCTTGTATTTTCTACGGTGGTTTGATAAACTGATGTTGGATTTGGAAATATGGAATCAGAAATGAGACCCATTTGATTTGGAAACTATTGGACTTAGAGTCCATTTGATTTAATGAGATATCGGGCTGGAGGCCCATTTGGTTTACATGACTAGGCTAGAGGCCTAATTGGTTATAATATTGGGCATGAGTCCCATTTGTGGTTTATAAAATATGATTTCGGGTTCGAAGACCCTAAACGGATTTGGATTTGAGAAATTGGATTTATGGATTTATGATGGTTTAATGGAAATTCCGGGCTTGGCCCCTTTGAAAGATTTTGAAAGGTTTTTGTAAAATGTTTTCCATATACCATCCTGATACGAAGATATGTGGATGGTCTCCTCTAGATGTCTGGGGCACTGGGGAAGTCACGGTGCATTGCCTGCGATGGGTCATTGTACGGAGCGACGAGACCGTATAGTGACTTAGGAGCAGGATTGCTATTATCAGACGTCTGGGATGTCAGAGATTGACCCGGAGAGACCCCGAGTAGTATGCGTTGCTTAGACCGTGATATGACGTCTAGGACGTCAAGTGTCTGGGACGCTAGGTATCTGGGATACCGAGGATGGGTATTTGGATTATAGATTTATTGGATTGATGAAATGGTATTTTTGTGTTTAATAAATAGATTTGGACAGTGACCCACATGTTTTGGATTTACGATTTTGGGCTGAGTTACCACATGTTTTGGATTTATGGTTTTGGGCTAAGGCCCTAATGATTTGAGGAAGGAAATGGCTTTGGTTTTATAAACAGTTTTAATTATATTTGAATTAACTGGTTTTCGTATGCATGCATGGTTTTACGTGAAGGGCATAAATGTCTTCTAATGAAATGAGTTTTTATTAAATTATATATTTTCGTCCACTCACAACTTTTATGGTTTTAATACCCTACAGGTTGGATGGCCTTCAAGACATCACACTCCACTATTGATCCTAGCGCACTCTGGAAGCCCGAGTGGGCTAAGGAGTGGGTTATCCTTTGTCTGGCCTTCGTGTTCCACGTGGGTTGGATGGTCCATCCCATCGTGTTACACGTGGGTTAGACGAGAGCATGACACATCCTACGTTAATCCCGGGGGGATTGGGATGAGTCGTGTTATCTCGCATCACTAGGGAACTGGTCACCAAATCAGGTATACCCCGTGCCTCGCACTAAGCCACTCGGGATCCTCTCTGTCTCGTTCAGTGCCTACCGAATTCACCTATTTGCCACTCTAGGTAACGTCTACCATCCCAGTCACAATCTAAGCCCTCATTGGCATTACATCACTTAGACACACTCAGTGTCATTCGGAACCATCCAATCACTATTGGATTCCATTCAACTCATCTATGACATCTCCCACTCATCTCAGTCATCTCCATTGAGGTAGTGTGGCACACTCACCAACACCCAAAGCTCAACATCTCCTTCTTTGATTGCACTCAGCGGTAACCGAGTCGAATCCAGGAATATTTGCTCGTATTGAGTGACACTCACACACCTCTGTATCATTTTCACGACAGACGAATCTCCATCGTCTCAATCGTCACTGTAATATGATCCTATCCAACTCAATAAGACTCATCCACGTCTATCGATAGCAGCGTCTGCCACAATTGCGTGCAGACCAATCCCAGAAATGCTCCGCTATCGAGACTCCATACCCATGCGGTTAACTCACCACAGACACCAACCGCTCAACGCGTAATATCCCCGATCAGTCCACCTCAGGATCCGGTCCACAAGTACCATACTCTTGGTAACTTGTCCAATCAACCTTAAACTAGGGTTGTCATGAACCCGGCTGCTCACTGTAACACGTCCATCCTGACCAATCCATTGCTCTCGACTCCGAAAAGTCGTCATAGGGGGTAATTGATACTCAATGCACTAGTAACCACTATCCGAGGATCTCATCCACTCGTAACTCTACGGCCCCCAGCCGTTGGGCCCACAAGAAACTTAGCCACACTCAGTGTTAGGCACTGCTCAACCATGACATGCCATACAAAACAACATCTATATCGTGGCATCCCATGCCAATCAAAATCCCTACGGGATTCAACACACTGAACATGGCATATCATGCCCGTCACATCCAGAGACATCACATCCAGCACATGCGCGTCATTCTAAGAGCAATCTCATGCTCTGATACCACTTTGGTATCAGACTACCACATGTTATGCTGCTCTGATACCACTTTGACAGGACCCATCTCAATCCCCTTGGATTATCGTGGGATGTGCCTGCTCCCGACTGACATCGCGTGTCAGACCAGAGATAAACTCGTCACCCGCTCGGGGTTATCCAGAGTGCGCCAGGATCGATGGTGGCATGTGATGTCTCGATCTCTGCTACAGCCCGCATCTTCCCGATCAACTTGAAGGGTATTAAAAACCATAAAAGCTGTGAGTGGACAAAAATGAATAGTTTATAAAATCGTTTATCGAAAATAGATTTATACCCTTCATGTAAAAGTATGCATACATCACAAAACAAGTTTTCAATATTTTTCTCGAAAGCAAGACGTATTGCTTCCCAAATCAAATCTCAGTGAAAAATGCTTCTCAATCGAAGCCAGTACCTCAGTAGGGTCTCAGCCTCAAAACCAATTCATACAGGGTCTCAGCCGAAACAGAAATCATGTACAGTGCCTCAGCCCAAATCATAGAACATGTGAAAACTCATCACATCCTTATCTCAGTGTCAGTCACGATTCCAATCCTAGCACATATGCAAATATAAGCTCAGAACTGCTCACAATCCTAACATGTCGCCATGAATACATCATCCGCCGTGACCATATCTAGACCATCGTGAACACATCACCGATCGATCTCAAATAACATTAGCACTCCTAAGTCAAGCCTCCCTCGGCCATAGCCTCCAGCGACTGCTCGACAACAAGTAGTGCATCGTGACCTCTCCAGAAGGAACATATCCGCAGTCCGGAGACGAGCGTCATATCTTCCGGGACTCAAACCTGAATGTCATCATTGATCTGGAATCTAACCTGATTGTCCGGGACTCTAACCTGTAGTATCACACATAGGATTCCTCGAATCCTATCAAGTTCACAATTGGGTAAATATCTTTCAAAATCTCGTAACTGGGTCGTAACCTAACTTATCTCACGTTTGACTATACTCTAAGTCAAACCTCAAATCATCTGGGTCATATGCCCGAAAGATATTTCCAAATTCGAAAACCATTTCTCATTTCCAAAACACTTCCAAAGCATCCCTGACATCATGCTAAGTCAAGGTCTTTCAATTGAGTCTCGTGTCTGAATCTCGATTTCACGCATCTCCGTGAAATCGTTTAAAGTTGTTTCTCAAATCCTCGGTTTCACGCTTCTCCATGAAACCCTCAAAATCATATAAAATTATGTAAAACACATGCACGTAGAATACTTGGCCGAAGCCCATATATCACTTAAAATAGAAATATCGAACTACGTGCATTAACGAATTTTCCTCCGAAAATACCTAACAATTCATATTTAGACCACATGCACTCATGGCATCTAAAATCATGTTATAAACACATATAAAACATTTATACATGCATCTTATTCATAAAACAAAGTCCACTCACAGACCGTCCAAGCTACGCCTCGATATGCGTGCTATAAGCCCCCTGGGGCTACACTATACTCTCCGTGTCATCCGGACCTGTCTAAATCATACCCAAAGGTTACTACTAACCTATACAAGTTCATATCAAGAACCCCCAACATTCCCTAAAAAGTCAATGTGTCCCAGACACAGTTCCCTAGGCTTTAAACCCCAATTTGACTAACCTAACGATCTTCAATCGACTCGAAACCACCACCATCGGTTTCATATCGTCAAAACCTTTAAAATGGTCCTAGTCCTACCTCGAAATACATGCCTACGAGCCCCCATGTGTGGATTAAAGGTACGATCAACGCTGACATCAGCAAAGTCAATGCCGTCAGCGGTCAACGGCTGACGTCACCTAACAAGTTCATATCAAGAACCCCCAACATTCCCAAAAAAGTCAACGTGTCTCGGATACACTTCCCTAGGCTTTAAACCCCAATTTGACCAACCTAACAATCTCCAATCGACTCGAAATCACCACCATTGGTTTCGTATCGTCGAAACCTTTAAAATGGTCCTAGTCCTACAAAAAAGTCAACGCTGACGACAACGATCAACGGTCAAAGTCAACGGCTGACGTCATTGCTGATGTCACTTGACAAGTTCTGACAGCTGTCAGCTTTGATAGTGCCACTTGTCACACGTTGATTGGTCCACGTGTCTGCCACGTGTTCCTCCCCTATTAGGCTACGTCACTTGACAATCTGATAGGTGATGACGTCGTTGACGTCCTCACCCCTAACCTCTCGACGGGTCCTGTAAACGGGGTCTGCGCTACCCGTCCCGAATTAGCGGGATTAATTAAGAATTAATGATGGATTATCTAGGCTAATCGGAGATTAGACAAGGATTAGCGGACGTTCGGGCGAAATGACGATTTTGCCCCTAGAATGGGAAAATCTTTGACTTTTCGTTCAGGCGGTCAAATGGACTTTAGCCGATGACTGTGACGTAGTTCTTGACGTCACGAGTTCATAGACAGGTGGCACGCTTGATTTCGACATTCGAGGAAGAAGTTTTGATGTTCGGAAGTTCGAGGGCATTTTAGTAATTTAGTTGAAAAGGAGCCAAAAGTTATCTTTTGACCCGGGAGGTCCGATGGCCAAGGGCCAAGGATCGTTACATAGATTGGGACGATACGAATCCGTAGATAGGCGGCGCATCGAATTCGGACGTTCGACGACGGAGTTACGGTTCACAGAAGTTCGAGTGCACTATTGCACGTTTTACGAGATGAGGACCTTTTTGGAATTAAGTGGGCGAGATATTTTGCCCAGCAACCAATGGATGAGCGACAAGTGTCATTCATCCACTGGCCACCATCCCACATTCATGCATATCACCCCTTGCTTTTTCATTCAGAACAAACCCGAAACCCCCCCTTAAACCGTGCAACCCGTTATCCCATTTTCCCCAAACCTCATCATCTGTGGCTGGAGTGTGAAGGAAAATGAGAGAGGGTCGTGAGGTGATGAAGATGGTGGCTGAGGGACCAGCTGGGCCGCGGTGAATAGCGGTGAAGGCCAAGAGAAAACCTGATAGCGCGGTAAGGCCCATTTTCCCTTTATTTTGATTTTTACATTATGGATTGTTTTGGTGGTTTGGATAAGTATTAGTGGGTTGTTAGGAAGGTTATAAGTTGGTTTTGGATGGTGGTTGGCGTCTGTGAACCCCAGGGGAGGTTTTGAAAGATTAAACCGTGAAGGGGGGTTTGACATGGGTCGGGTTTAGTGGTTTTCTCTTAGGTTTGTTGATTGGAATAAATGAGAAATGAGAAAATAGGAATTTAGGGATTGGATTGGAAGAAAATGGACGAAAAATGGGGATTGGAGAGGCCTGAACCGGTCACGCCGGTCCAGTTGCAGAGAATGGACCAAACCGGCCGGTCTGGACTGGTTCACCCGCTGAGGAAGAAAACTGTTCACCAGCGCGTGAGCCCACGCGCATGGCTCTTTGGGTGGCGCGTGGCAGCGCGTAGTGGGGATTCTGGGGATGTTTTCAACACACGAAACCTTCTATTCAATGTAACGAACATTTTGGGACTGGTTTCG
This sequence comes from Prinsepia uniflora, assembly GCA_032719365.1. Classification (NCBI taxonomy): domain Eukaryota; kingdom Viridiplantae; phylum Streptophyta; class Magnoliopsida; order Rosales; family Rosaceae; genus Prinsepia; species Prinsepia uniflora. Next base: position 20,791,196 of record CM064871.1, on the reverse strand, counting down.
TGTCAATCAGACATCTTTTCGTTGTAGTTCGGGACGTCTGAAGGTTTAGGTTCGAGTTTTAAAATAGTTAGAAATTCCGGAAAACTACGGGACTTTATTGAGGGGTTATATAAGTAGTTAGTAACCCTCTAAATTAATTTGGACAGGTTTGGGAATCCCAGAGGCGACGTTTGACCCGGGAGACGCTTATGGCTCCCGTATCGAGGCTCAGCTTCGGACGGTCTGTGAGTGGACTTTCCTTTCGAACTTGATGCATGCATAATTGCACGTATTTCGAGGTTTTCGGCTTTATGTCTTACCTTTGCGTACCATGTTTTTTCCGACGATTTAATGAACGGAATTTGGCTTTGGAAATGTGAAATCGGGCACGAGACCCATTTGATTTACAAACTCTCGGACTTGGAGTCCATTTGAATTGATGAGGAATCGAACCGAAGGTCCATTTGTGTTATACGGTCGGGCTGGGGGCCCAGTTGGTTTATGATTCGAGTTTGATGCCTAGTTAGTGGTACTATCGGGCTTGATGCCCTATTGATTTATGATATCGGGCTTGAGACCCATTTAGTTGAGATATCGGGCTTAAGGCCCGTTGGTTGTGAAATCGGACTTGAGGTCTCGTTGCTTTATGGTTTCGGGCTTAGGGCCCAGTTAGTTGTGGTATCGGGCTTGAGGCCCAGTTGAATATAACATCGAGCTTGAGGCCCAGTTGAATGTAACATCGAGCTTGAGTCCCAGTTCAGTTTATGAAATGAGTATTCGGGCATGAGACCCCATTGAACTGAGGATTTAGGCGGAGGCCTGTGAAAGTGATTTGAATCGGATTTGAGGAATCCTGTTGAAATGAATCGGGTATGAGACCCAGTTGAGAAATGAGTTTAGAGAAAGAAAGAAAAAGAAAGAAAGTATTTGAAATGAATGAACCCTCCATATTGATTATATGGTCTCCTCCAAAAGTCGACCTGGAGAGTCACGATCCACATACCAGAATGGGTATCCCCATAGGGATCCCTTTCCAAGAGTAAGGGTTACGATTTATGTTGTGGTCCCGGACCAGATTCCGGAGAGATGATCGGACTAGGTCCAAAGATTGAGCCTCCCAGATGGAGAATTCCTGGGAGAAGACTCGGAGTGAGACCCCGAGTAGTGTGCACACTAGGATAGAGATGATATCGTGACATTTATCGGGGATGTGTTCCCTAGGGGCTGTGTGCCCCGAGTTGGCATCTTCTCGGAAGTGCCGCAGATGGGTTATACGTATGAGTACGTATGTGGTTTTGTGATTTGGGGGCGGAGACCCCGTATTTCCATGTTTTATGTTTTAGAAAGTGATTTGGGGGCAGAGACCCCGTATTTTATGTTTTGGTATTTCACGGAGAATGGTTTTGGGCTGAGACCCACTTGTGTTGATTTGACCTGAGTTCCCACCTGTATTGAGTTATGGTTTTAAGATGGTGATTTCGGTTCGGGGACCCAAATGGATTTATGGGTCATGACAGTTTATGGGGACCGGGCATGAACCCTCGAAAGTTTTTGAGAATACGTTTTCAAAGGGTTTTATGAATGTTTGTTAAATGGTTTTTGAATGCATGCATATGCTTTTAGTGAAGGGCGTAAATGTCTTATTGTGAAAATGTTTTTAATGAAAATGTTTATTTTGTCCACTCACAGTTTTCGTGTTTTAATGCCCTTCAGGTTGATCGCGGATGCGGGCTATAGCAAAGACGAGACATCAAGCTCCTCCTCCTACGATCCTGGCGTGCTCTGGAAGCCCGATGAGGGCTAGAGTTGGAATTTTCCCTGGTCTGACACTTTGTGTCAGACGGGATCAGGTGCGTCCCACGTTAATCCCATGGGATTTGGGACGGGTCTGACACCTGCGACCTGACCCGATACTAAAACCGTCAAAACCCAATCGTTTTCTGCCATTTTTGATCCTATAGCTTCGTTTACTTCCCAGAAATCGACTAATGGACTCGAAATCAACAGAAATAGGCTAGAAAGTACATGTCTTGGGTCACCAGTCATGGCTAAGCTTCCACTACCCTTCCAGGGCTGTCCAGCCATCCAAACCCCTTGCTTTTAATCTCCACGAGCTCGTCCAAGTCCCATAAACATAAGCCAGTCATCCAAACCGTTCCCCAAGCGTCTAAACACAAAATCGAATTTTGAAAAGCGAGGGGTTTCTGGTTTTACATTCTTCACGGTTTTCCAGCCACCGCCTAGCTCCGCCGTTCACCACCAACCTCTCAGCCTCGCCTCTCTCTTAGTCTCTCAGGGGTCCTCAATCGAACTAGCAAGGGAGGGGGAATTGAGTGGTTTGGGTTTCGGGTTTTTGGTGAACAAAAGAGAGACAGAGATATTAGGTTCATAAATGCAAAGAGATGGGCAATGGATGAGTGACACTTGTCACTCATCCATTGGGCCTGATCCAAAATATCTGGGCCCATAAGGGACAAATGCTTAACCGCCTCGTAATTTGTGCAATAATACTTAGAACATTTCGTGACCCGTAACTTCCCTGTCGAATGTCCAATTTTGACGTGCCACCTGTCTATGGACTGGTATCAACTCGATCTACGTAATGATTGTTGGTTCTCGTGCATTGGACCTCATGGGTCAAAGTCAACTTTTTGCTCTCATCTAAGGGCAAAATCATAATTTCACCCTGAATGTCCGACAATCCTTGCCTAAATCCCGATTAGTCTCACTAATCTTTAATTAATTCTGAATTAATCTCGAAAATTTGGGACAGGTCGTTACAGCTTATGCCCGGGGCATAACTTTCATAAGCCTTTTTCCACAAAACCATAAAAAAAACGGTGTTTAGAACTCATTTCATAAATCCAGATTTATCCAAATCAATCATACCAAATAGTTATTCAAATCACATAAAAAACATAGACTTTCTTTAAAATTCAAGTTTAACTCCAAATCTAAGTCAAATTCGTTATCTCATTTGGGTCTCAAGCTCGAAACACCATTTTCAGGAAAATCGGTAAAATCGTTCATAAACCGTTAACTAAATTCACCAACACATTAAGTGATGATATCAAATCATTTCAACTCAAATCATATAATAAAGAATTTAAAACATTTATGCATGCATCACAGTTATAAAACAAAATTCCACTCACACACTGTCCAAGTTGCGCTCTCGATATCCGCACCGTAAATCACACCGAAGCTAATCCAAATTCTTCGGGTATGTCCAAATCACATTTGAAGGTCAGTAATGTTCTATACAAGTCCATATGGCAAACCCTCACAAAACACGGTACCATAAACTTGTCCCGAACACGCTTCCCAAGACTAAAAACCTTCAAATGACCTATCAAACAGTTTTCGATCGGCCTAAAACCACAACCATTAGATTTAGATCATCGAAACCTTCCAAACAAGACCAGTTTGACCTCAAAATTCGTGTCCATGCACCCCTATGCTCTAGTTAAAGTTTGGTCCATGACGATTAACGCAGTCAATGCTGATGTCTAACAGGTCTGACAACTTCTGACAGTCTACCACGTCAGCTCTGAAATCTTTGAGACCCTGCCATGCGGCACCACCTTACCATGTGGCACCATCCTACCATGTGGCACCACCCTACTGGTCCACATGGTCTGACAAGATGACATGGATTGCCAGGTCACTCTAACACCTTCTGATAGGTTGCCTCGTGGCACAACCTCACTGGTCCACGTGGTTTGACATGTCTAACGTGGCACTGCCACGTCACTGCTGATTGGACCTAACAACTTGCCACGTAGCATCACTTGATTTGCCACATGGGCTGAAACTGATGACGTGGACTGCCACGTCATCGTCTCCTACCTTCAAACGGGTTTACCCGCGACCCTGTAACGGTTTAACAAACCCGCGACCTCAAATCGACTAGTTCTTCCTCCTCTGACCACCAAAACTTCCCATTTTTCGACCTATCTACTCGTAATCGACCCAACAATTGATCTATGAATTTAAAATGGGAAGAAAGTACCTCAATAGCTTCAACCAAGCTTGATGATTTTTGGCCAATTTTCAAGTTCGAACCCAGTCGATTCCAACTGATTTTTCCATTGGTTTTTGTTTATGTGGACTCGTACAATCCCAAAGAACCATTCCCAATCATCAGAACAGTTTCACCACTCATCTAAACCTAAATTCGAAAATCAACCCAATTAGGGCTTTCGGGTTTACCTAGGTTTTGGGTTCCAGTGTGCTCCTCCGTGCTCTGCTATACCACCACCGTCGTCGTCAGCCTCTCCTTCACTCTCAATCTCCCTCAAACAGCACAAAGACGTGAAGGAATGGTGTTTGTGGGTTGAGTTTGGATGTTCAGGCAAGGAAGGAGGAGAAATGAAGGAGGTGCATGAACTTAGAGGGCTAGGGCCAATGGGATTAGTGACAAGTGTCGCTCACCCATTGGTTAGTTTTGGATATTTTTGCCCAATTAAAACCTGGCAACAGTTAACATCTCGTAAAACATGAATAGTTTGTAAATTCATGCGTGACCCATAATTTCCCCGTCTGACCACCGATCTCGACGTGCCACCTGTCTAAGGACTCGTGAATTCCCAATCTACATAATGGGACTTGGTCAAATTCCCAATAACCTCTTGGGTCAAATGTCAACATTTGTCCACAATTTATATACAAGGATAAAAACGTCATTTTACATTAAATTTTCTAAACTTACATAATTTGAATTTTCTGGTCCATGAAAACCTCCCCCTTAAGGAATTTCGTCCTCAATTTTTTTTGAAATAAATAGAGGTACTGCTCTTGCATCTATGCTTCAGGTTCCCACGTAGCTTCCTTTACATTATAATTCCTCCACAGTACTTTCACAAGAGGAACAGTCTTCCGCTGAAGCACCTTGTCCTTACGGTCTAGAATCTATACAGGCTGCTCTTCCAAACTTAAATCTTCCTTGAGCTCAATATGCTGCTCTTCTAATATGTGAGATTCATCATGAACGTACTTCCAAAGTAGGGATACATGTAATACATCGTGAACTCTGGAAAAGCTCTGGGGGTAAATCTAATCGATAAGCAATAGGTCCAATCCTTTTTACAATCTCATATGGCCCAATGCCGTTCCCTGAAGATAGCTTCAAGAATACCCAATTCCCGACTACAAACTCGAGGTCTCTGATTCACCAATTGGTATAGCTCTTCTGTTGGTCCTGGACTGGTTTAAGTCTGTCTTAGATCAAGAAGACTTATTCCTTTGTAACATCTATCAACTCCGATGTTAAAAATCTCATTTCGCCCACTTGAGTCCAGCATAAGGGCATTTTGCACTTCCGTCCATATAAGGCTTCATAGGGTGCCATCCCAATACTAGCATGATAATTGTTATTATAAGCAAACTCCATCAGTGACAGATGTGACTCCAAAGTGTCCTGAAATTGCAGAATACATGCTCTCATCATATCTTCCAAAACCTGTATAGTAAGCTTAGATTGTCCATCGGTCTGAGGATGAAATGCAGTACTAAAATGCAGTCTCGTCCAAAAGGCTCTCTGCAAACTCTGCCAAAACCTCGATGTGAATATTTGATCTCTACATGAGACTATAGATTCTAGAGTACCATGTAACCGTATGATCTCATCAATAAACAACTAGGCATACTGCTTCATCCAAAAGTCCTCTCGTACTAGCAGGAAATGCGCTGACTTTGTGAGCCTATCCACAATCACCCAAACTCCATCATGGACTTTCGGCGTCCTGGGAAGTTTAAACACAAAATCCATTGTCAAGTGATCCCATTTCCATTCAGGAATCGGAAGCGGTTGCAACGCTTCATAAGGTCTTTGTCTCTCAGCTTTCACCTGTTGACATATCAGACATCTACCAACATACTCAGAGATTTCTCGCTTTATACCAGTCTACCAATAGTGCTCTCGGAGTGTACGATACATCTTGGTTCCACCAGGATGCATTGCATAAGCTGAACTGTGAGCCTCCTCAAGTATCTCTCTCTTTAATGCCACATCCTCAAGTACGCAAAACCAACCTTCTTTCAATAAGGCTCCATCATCTCTCAGCGTATAGTCTTGCCTTTCCCCGACTTCAATCTCAATCCGAAGTATGCACAAGGTAGGATCATGAAACTGAGCATCAATGATCCAATCTATCAAAATAGGACGCACATGAAAACTAGCCAACAAGGCTCCCTAATCATCAACTCTAAGAATAACTCCAAGCGTACGAAGTTCAACCATTAAAGGTATGCAAATCATCCTCAAATGTGCCATAGAACTTGCTGACATCCGACTCAGGGCATCAGCTACCACATTAGCTGTCCCTGGATGGTACTCAATGGTGCAGTCATAATCCTTAATAAGCTCTAACCATTGTCTTTGTCTCAAATTCAAATTTTTCTGGGTGAAGAAGTATTTCAAACTCTGATGTTAAATAAAGAACTTGCACGTCTCACCATATAAGTAATACCTCCATATCTTTAAGGCATGTATAACTGCTGCAAGTTCTAAATCATGTGTGGGGTAATTCACTTCGTGGGGTTTTAACTGTCGGGAAACATAGGCAACCACCTTCCTATGTTGCATCAAGACACACCTCAAGCCCTGCAAAGAAGCATCAATATACACCTCGAACCCACCACTGTCAACAGGAAGGGTCAATACATGAGCAGATGTCAGGCGTCTCTTCAGATCTTTGAAAAATTTGACTCCCTTTGTAAGGACCCGTCCTGGAAATTAGGATTAAGACGGTGTTTAGTCAAGGATTAGTGAGCTTAATCGGTGGTTAGTTGGTTCCGATAGGTCCGTTAGCGTAGAATGACGATTTTGCCCATAGGTTGGGCAAATAGTTGACTTTTAGTTCGGGCGGTCAATTGGGTATTGACCGGTGACCGTGACGTAGTTCGGGACGTCACGAATTCGTAGACAGGTGGCACGCCCGATTCCGACATCCGAGGAGGAAGTTATGATGTTCGAAAGGTTGAGGGCATAATCGTAAATTGGTTAAAATAGGGAGGAGAGTTGACTTTTCGTACGATCGGGTTTTGATACTTTGACTTAGAACCATTAGGTAGATCTTGTCGTCCTGAGTTCAACGACAGTCGGCACGTGTTCATCGGACCTAGGGTGAGTAAGATACGGGTCTAGAACAGTAAGGACAAAACGATAATTTTTAACTTAGAGGGGTATTTTGGTCTTTTGGATGCATTGGGATTTATGCACACCAGATAAGGCCAAGTGAGGATTTTGATCGATGTCTAGTGGGTTCTAGACACGTGCAAGGTGTCTAGTGGGTTCTAGGGTGCACGGCTCCAATTATTTGGCTGTGTGTTCGTGTGTGTGTTCGAACAAGAGAGAAAACAGAGAGGTGAGGCGGTGAGGATTTTGATCGATTCAGTGACTGTGTGAGGGTTTTGTGGACTAGTGAGAGTGACAGAGAGGAGAAGGGAGGCTGATGACTGGAATTGGGAGTGCAACTGTACACAAATCACGGTGGTCGGAGGGTTCGATTTCTCTAGGAAACAGAGGGTTGTCGCAAGGATTGGTGGTGGTTGTACCGTGTGTTGGTCCAATCCAAGCTGAGAGGGAGCTAGGACGGCTGAAGGAGACCCAGTGGACACCGTGGTGCACGGCGGTGCGAACGGAGGAGGACGAATCGACGGTAAGCTCAAATCCCCTGTTTTTCCCGATTTACTTAAACCAAAAGTTGTGGCTTTTGGGACTGAGTCGAGGCGTTTGGTGAGTCCTATTAGGTTCAGGAGGTTCCTAGGAGTCGTCTAGGGTGGTTTCCGTGACGGGGAAGTGTCGGGTTAGCCGAAAACCGAAATAGGGGTACCGGGCTGTTTTATTTCGAGGTTGAAGACGACGGGTTATTGGCTGTGTCGAGGTGTGAGAGTGAGGGCAATAGGTTGCTTAGGACTGGATGGTGAGAATGGTGAAGAAAGGGAGGAAAACAGTGAAGGTTTGGCAGAGAACCGGGTATGCCGGTTCAGACTGGTTCACCCGTTGAAGACGACGATGAACAGTACTCTGTGTGCAGGCGCGTGAGGCCCACGCGCAGCCACTTTGGCCGGCGCGTGGAGGCGCGTGCGGTGGTTTCTGGGGAAAGTTTCAACTAGGTTTTTAGTCTAGGTGTTGTAACGAGTCTAGTGAACTAAGTTTCGGGTTGATCGGACGTCGTTTGAGGTTAGTTCCGCAAGGTTGAAGGTTTAGGGTTCCGATTCGTTACGTTTAGGACCCGGGGATTTTTGGGGAAAGTTAGGAGAGTCTTGGTAGACGTGTTAGTGACGTTCTTTGGTGACTTGTGACAGGATCGGGACTTCCCGAGGAAGCTGAGGAACGTACGGGACGTACGGGGCGCGAGTGACGTGCCGGTGACTGTGAGTGGACCCCTTCTCTAAACTCGAGCATGCATAACTGTTTTTCTATCATTGTTTTATGGTTTTACATGTGATTTCATGATTGTTGAATATGTGATGTTGGTTTTACATAATTGCACGTTTTTCGAGAAAGTACGTATTTTGCACGTTTTACGAGGAAAGTTTGGATTCTGATTTCGATGCTATGGTTTTGAGATTTCAAACGATAAATGGTTTTCAATGATTATAAAAGAGTTTTGGAACATGATTTTGATGATCAGGATTTTCGGTTTTAGAATCGGATTTCGAGAATCGGAATTTGGTTTTAAAGTTGGAAAGTGGGATTTCCGGATTTGGGTTCGGAATGACGGTTCTGGACGCCGGAAGGGCTTCGGACCGGTGATTTCGGATTCGAGTTTGGATAAGGATTTAGAAATGGTTTTTCAAATGGTTTTGATTGGATTTGCTGGATCTGGTTATTGGGTTTAAAGACCCGGATATTGTGATTGACGGGGGACGGGCCCGGATTGGGTTTAAAGACCCGGATTGAGTTTAAAGATTCGGGAGTTTAAAGACTCGGATATACTGATATTCCCCCCGTAGGTCTGTTTAGTTTAAAGACTCGGGAGTTTAAAGACTCGGATATTATTGAGGCCTGAATTGAGTTTAAAGACTCGGGAGTTTAAAGACTCGGATAGGTCCAGCAGGTTTGATCGGATAATGATTGGTTGAAACTTATGTTTTATGACATGGTTTTTATGATGCTTATGACATGATTTCTATAATTGTTTTTATGATGATTCTGCAAATGTTTTTATGACAATCTTTATGTTATTTATAACTGATTGCAGTAAATGGGTTATGCATGTGTGTTTTCAAAACGGAGGGCCAAAACCCTAGTTTTCTTATGAAATGGTTTTTGGAAACTCTTATTTTATTTATGGTCCACTCACACCTTCTGTTTTAAATTGCCCTCCAAGTCGTGGAGCTAGCGCGGAAGGTCGGCGTCGAGGCAACGTCGGAGGCATAGAATACTCGAGAGTGACCCCGGAGTGCTTTACATTTTCCGTTGTGCGTGTACCTTGTTTATCGGTTTTCTTTCCTTTGTATTTTGGTATTATGCTCTGTAAAACTTTGACTTCGGGATGTTTAAAATTTCTCCTGCGTCTGACTGTGTAGTTTGGTGATTTATCGTAAGATTACTTTTTTCCTTGTGTCGGGGTGTCAGACGGGAGCAGGATTTACCTCGGTTTTTGGGGTGGAACCGGGGTGGGTCCTGACACCCTTTCTGGTAAACCGATTCAATGGAGCAGTAATGGTAGAGAATCCCTCGACAAAACGTCGAAAATAACCAGCCAAGCCCAAGAAACTTTTAATCTCAGTGACTGTGTTTGGTTGTTCCTAGTTAGTTACCGCTTCAATCTTCGAGAGTCCATACTAATCCCCTCGGCTGAAATCCCATGTCTCAAGAAACCGACACTAGTCAACTAGAACTGGCACTTGCTCAGCTTCGTATAAAGCTGGTTCTCCCTCAGTGTAGTAAGCACAACTCTCAAGTGCTCCTCGTGCGCCTCCACACTCTTTGAATATACCAATATATCGTCAATAAACACAATGACGAAACAATCTAGATATGGTCGGAACACTCGGTTCATCAAATCCATAAATGTCAGAGATGCATTAGTCAATCCAAACGGCATCACCAGAAACTCATAATGACCATATCGAGTCCGGAAAGCTGTTTTCGGGACATCCTCCTCTTTAATCCTCAACTGATGGTAGCCGGATCGAAGGTTAGTCTTCGAAAAGTGTCTGGCCCCCCTCAACTAATCAAATAAATCATCGATGTGAGGTAGATGATACTTATTCTTGATCGTCACTTTGTTGAGTTGTTTGTAATCGATGCATAATCATAGACTATCATCCTTCTTCCTCATGAACAATACTAGGGTTCCCCACGACAATATATTATGCCGAATAAACCCCATGTCCACCAGGTCTTGCAATTGAACCTTCAATTCCCGTAACTCGGTTGGTGCCATTTGGTAAGGTGCTTGAGAAATAGGTCTCGTACCTAGAAGAAGCCCGATAGTAAACTCAATTTCCCTATGGGGTGAAAATCCTAGCAAATCTTTAGGGAGTACATCGGGAAACTCTTGTACCACTGGTATATCCTCTGCCTTCAGCGGGATATCACGGGTATCAACCACGTAAGCCAAACAACCCTGGCAACCTTTTCTCAATAACTTGTTTGCTGTCAATGCTGATATAACTCCGGAGGGTAATACCCTCTGGTTTCCCTGAAAAGTAGTCTATGGTAGCCCTGGACTCCTGAACACTTGATAGAGGCGTGATGGTAGGTCAACCAATCCATCCCAATGATAACATGAAAATCGTGTAAGTCTAGAAGTATCAAGTCTGCTACCAAATCAATATCTTCTATCTTCACAGGGTAGTCTCTCAACACTTGACTCACAATATATATATATATATATATCTCTCACCGATGTACCAACACCAATATCACAACCAATTGCGGACACCTCCCTATCCGCCAATAACGCACAACTCCGCAATATAAAAGAATGAGTAGCTCTGGGATCTATCAAAATACATACATCGTGATAAAAAATAGTGAGTGTACATGTCACCACTCATGGGGCCGCTCTAGTCTCCTGCTGGGTAACCGCGAATACTCGGGCATGTGGTCCCAAAGATCGACCACAACCTTGTGATCCTCGGAATCCACCTCTAGCTCCTCCAAATCCTCTGCTATCCGTCGCGTTGGAAGTCGTAGCTATACTCGAGCCATGCTTAGCTGCACCCCGACTTATACCGCTGCCACTAGACATATGTGGGTACCCCGACCTAGAGTAGCAGGTCAAAGAGCTCAGCCTGCCGGTAGACTCCACTGATGCACCACTCGACTGAGGAGTCTGCTGTGATCTAAAGCCAAACCTCTGGGTACCACGATAATGCCTGCCAAACCGACCACTACCAGATGATGATGATGCTACACCAAAACTTCATCTCTTCGGGGCCCTCTGGCCCAAAGATTCATAATACGGATGCTCCTGACGTCGTCCACCAACTGGAAACTGTTACCGTGTAAGCAAATTGGCCTCTACTCGCACCGCAGCATCACTCAACTCCCTCAAAGTAGCGTAAGATCTTGTCGTCACAATGGCATGAATCTCACCTCGTAGGCCAAGCTCAAATCTACGACACTTATCGGCCTATGTACTCACAAACACAGAAGCAAAGTGAGATAGCATCTGAAATCTCTGCTCATACTCTGCCACTAACATGCTCCCCTAACGAAGCTGTAAGAACTCAGTCTCCCCAGCATCACGAAATGAGCGAGGATAGTACTGATCTAGGAATCACTCTCGAAAGATCTCCCAAGTCACGGTCTAGACATCCCAACCGGACATCTCCAGTGTATACCATTACTGCTACACACCACTATCCAATAAAAATGTAGCCAATAAGACTCAATCCTCAGGGGGACATCGCATAATCGTGAAGATCCGCTTGATGCGAGTGATCCATTGATGGGCTTCCTTAGGGTTTACCCCACCACAAAACGCAATAGCCCCCAGATGCTGGGCTTGCTTAATACTGGCACTCTATATATCTCTAGCAAGATCATCATCAGACTGTGCACGGGATTCTCGTCTTGGAGGCATGTTTGCCTATAAGAGGCATAAATTAGTACGACAACTTAAGCATGTCAATGTACAACGTACATACCGCTAACCTAATGCTTTGATACCAATTTGACAGGACCCATCTCAATCCCCCTGGATTATCGTAGGATGTGGTCTGCTCCCGTCTAACAAACAAACTCAAAATAAAGAAAATGACCCTTTTTGTTTTTAAAAAACAATTCAAACTACAACATTGTCAGAACATGGATAAGTATCTATACATAACCATTGAGACAAAAGGACAACTAATTAACGGTATTACAGAGCATAAATGACAGTATAATAAAAGTACCAAATCCTACCCTGAAAGGTATTCAGATATGCAACGGTACACTTTATGCCTCAGCCTCAATATTAGCCTCAGTATCAGCCCCTGTCTCAGTGCCATGGCCTGGAGGGTCAATAAAAACAGTCAAAGTGTGAGTGGGAAAAATAAACATTTTAAAATAAGATTTAATAAACAATCACAGCTTTCCCTTTCGGCTTATAAACATGCATGCATATAAATATCAAATTGTATGAATGTATTTCAAATCATATATATATATATATATACAATATAACCAATCCTCGATATCCGTGATATCCATAACTAAGTAACTGTCACGATGTCAAATGCTACGCGTGCAACTCAGGGTCTCATCTCTGAGTACATTCCCAGGATCTACGACGTCAGGGGTGATATCATAATAGAGTGCATCCCCATGATCTACGACGTCCGGTGTGATATCATAATCTCACACTCCCGAGACTGCACTATGCCAGTTTTGGTCTTAGATGATAGTGAAAAACTGTCATCTGATTGAAAAAAAAGATGCTGTCTATGTGAGTGTCATCTATTTGAATCATATCAGATGACACTTATTAACTATTGTCTATTAGGCTAATAAACAACAGTTTTCACACAAACTGTCATCTGAGAGCCTAACAAACAATAGTTTTCAAAAAAGTGTGAAAAACTGTTGTCTATATGTGTGAAAAACTGTTATATGATGGTGCATCAAACATCAGTTTTTCTAAAAACTGTCATCTATTACTATTATATTTCATAATTCGATTTGTATAATTAATTACCTCAAGCCACATATATAAATTCTTTCGAAATAAGAAAAATCTTTGAAACAAATTCATCTAACATTATATATATATATATATGAAAATACATGAATTCAATTGTAACTAATACAATACATAATGTATTGCAACACAAGGAAGAACAAAATATTACTCAGCTTCTAGGGTTACTCCTCCACCTAATTTGTACAAGGTTAAAAGCTTCTTAGGTCCATTAGCTACTAAGATCACATCACTAACTAGAATTTGAACACCCATTTTCGTTTTGGTCTTCTGAAGATTAAGGTCAAGACATGCCATTTTTGTAGGTGCAACTTTAAGTGGCATCCATTGAGCAGCACGACCTATATTTAACGCATAACCATTTAAGAGATAGCTATCTCTTGCGCTTTTCCCATGAGCCTTTCAAAATATTAATCCCCTGAAAGTTAAAAGAGCACCAAAGACATTGTACTTAACCAATTTAAAACTGATACAATGATAAAAAAAGAAGAGATGAGAACATGATGTAACCTTCTTGAACATGAGAATAAATCTACCAAGTACAAACCTTGATTGGGTACTTGACTTCCCCACGAGCATTGGTCATATTGATAGCGTGTACTGCATCTACTTGACTTCCTGTTAATCTATTAGTTTCATCTTGTATTTCCTTTCGAACCAAGGCTGCAAAAAGGGATGATAAATCAGTCGTGGGCATCAGTTTCCAGCTCTTCTACAAATAACTTGATCAACTAAAGAACTACTTTCAACTAAACAATGACTTAGAAAACATAGATGCCTTGAAAAAATCTAATTTCCGAAGAGAAAATATTCGGCTTTTTCCTTATAACACCAAACTCACCTAAAACATAGATGTATTAGACGTGATTCTATAACACAGATGTACATACTTATTTGGTTAGCAATACAGATATATACATATATATTGGCAATTTCATGCCTCAAATGGTGCCACATTCTTACCTAATATATATTTCAAATCTACCTAACCAATAATAGGAAGGTTATCTAATTATGATGGTGAAACTTTAGGCACTAATACATATCAAGTGCCCCTCTAAGCAGAAAGTTATGAAAAGCCATCAATCTCCACCATCACTGTTTAGTATATGAGCTAACCAATCTTCATCTCTACTTTCTACGCAAAGCATAACTTTTAATAGATAAAGTTTCTCACTTTTAACACATGCTAAAGTAGTTCAAAGCTGTCATTTATTTTGTGTCATCTAAGCACATAAATGGCATAGTGATTATGCCCAAACACAACACTGATTAGGTAGGTAATTACTAGACACTGTAGGTTAGAATTTGAATGATGCAACAAGACACTGTACAAACAATATATACTTTTTTTGGAATACATGGCTTGAGCCACTTTTCATATACAGAAATTTCAAGGCAGGCTCAGGAGTCTAGATCTATGTTCTTGCATCATCAATTCAGTATTATTTTTTGCTTTCAGTTTATTTTTTGGGTGATAGGACAGTAATTAATCAGGTGATTCATAAGTTGCATAATAGATAGGCTAAACCGAGCCTATAGCAAAGATTGACCTCAAATAATTTCTGCTGATTACCTCTTCAACAAGGGATAAAACCTTTTCAGCTTCATTAGGGCCATAACCAGAAGATCCTAAAGCCAACATGCCAGGAGTAAAGCAAGCTAATTTATCCATCTGCAAAAATCAAGGCACACACACAGACGTTCAATTTTTTTTCTTTCCTTTTTCACAATTTCTTTTGCAAAGACTGAAGTCTGATATTCATACACTACCTTATCAGCTAGGGAGCCTCTAGACTTCTCACACACACACACACACACACATATATATATATATATATATATATATATATGCAAATGAGGATGGTGTTGTCCTAAGAATCAAACTTTTCAGACCCTTCATTGATGTCTCCCACATTTCTCTAATACAGTATTTTTTAGGAAAATAATTTTTCATAACAGAGATTCAACAAACTAACTTAGATGATATTAATAAAGAACACATCGTATCATAATTTCTCCAAGGAGAGAGGGCACATGAAAAGGCGACGTGCAAAGTCAAAAGACTGTCATGTGTCACCATTACTAACTCATATAATGTTGATAATAGTGTGTTGAACTATGTCATTAAAAAATTTACTCTTGCATCATAGTGATGTCTACAGCTTCTCACCTGTAGTGCTTTTCACCTTCAGTTTTATTCCCTTGTATCCAAGCCTTCAGTAGATATTCATAAAACAATTGGCCAACCATACCTATGGATATTGGATAAATTCGGATATTTAATGGACTACTAAGCTTCCTTTCATTACATTGTACTTTTCCACTATTTTCAACATAATTTCTTTCTTACCCAAAAAATAGATATAAATTAGAGAAGATCAGCTATACGCATCCCATATTTAGTAGATAAATTACGTTCTTATCTATCAATATTTTGAAATTGAGAAACATTGAACAAATCTCGAAGATCATGACACAAAACTCATAAAACATCAAGGGTGTTCTAATATGAAGTTTGTATTCAGCAAGTAAAATCAACTGAAATTGACTGTTTTCCATTCCTAACCCAATACTTACTTATACAAAGCTTACATCATTCCATGAATGTTATGGAAAATAAATCTATCAGTGACCGATTAAATTCATATCAAATAGTTGAAAATTTTGAATTCAAATAATATCCTAAAACATTCAAACTAAGCAGCAGCTTGAACTAGAGTAATAAACTGTGATTTCTAAGTTTCAATACCTATCACCCATTGCACCAAATGTAATTCTTGAGTATGACTTTTCTCCAGTGAGAGGATTAATATATATAGGAAGCAAACCATCAGTAGGGGTAGGTTTTATGTAGCTCATTAATGACATATTCCACTTGAAATATGAGCATGCAAGTAGTTCATACAACAACGGAAGAAAAGATTTATATCAACAAAAAAAGGAAGAAAAGAGTTTTTATTTGTTTTTTACAATATCTATGCATTTAAAGAAAAACCTGAAATATGAGAATATTAGCAATAATTCCACGGTAATGATGGTGCTTTTCATTAGATTAGCAAGTATGTAATTAATATTTGGGCTAAATTGTCAAAACATAAAAGCACCTTTTGCTGGTATTTGGGATCTTTTGTTCTTTGAGATAGAGCAATGAACTCAAGCTGCTCTGTTCCAGCATCTGCCAGAATACTTAGTCCCTGGAAACATGAATTATTTAAATATATAAAAGAAGATAATTTGATGATGTTGTAATATGGTTCTTAACTGATGCCATCTGGAAATCCCTAAAAATATAAACATTAATTAGTGCGAACTGTAACACCACAACAATCTATATAATACCAAAGAGGTGTAGTAATTCAGAGATTTCAATAGTTCAGGATTCAACTCATAAAGAATTTTCTACTATCCTATAACAAAGATTCCAATCTAGAAGAATTAAAGGAGTAAACATATTAAGTATAAAACTTTGAATCATGAAACAATGTTTGATATGTCACTTTCATATTAGCACTTGCAATGAAGGAATACATATCAATTTGTAAAAACATCACCCTCATCCCTGAGAAGATAATGTTTTCCAAGTTTATCTTAAAATAAAAGAACAAGAGATCTTAGGAGTAGCATGCCATAGTTATAAAAGGCATCCATGGCGGAGTTTATCATGCTTTATGAACATGACAATATCAATGAGAATACAGGTCAACTACAAGCATTCATAAAATAAAAAATGCATATCCAAATCATATTTCCATCAAAGGACAACAAATTTCTGCCAAGACATATTTGAAGGCTGATGGTTTGAATTACTGATAAATAGCGATGGTCACACAAATTTTCCTATGCATGTCAAAATGGTAAAGGGTCTGCAATCATTTCCAAGTTTATGACAATGAAGAACCATATTAAGTTTCACTATGCGCGTGCAACAAATGATTGGAACTAAAGAATAGGCAAACGAAATGAACAAACCATATTAAGTCCCCATAATCCAAAACCTATGTCCTATGAACACACACAACCAACACCAAAGAGTGAATGCTTGCTTAATAAGCCGTTACCAAATTATTAGGTCGTCGAGAAAAGATTTCCAAGATTTGAAAGAAACAACAACCAGAGACTAAAACCCTATGCAACACTTCAATCACGATCATAATGCTCGTCAAAATTGAAACTAACACAAAATTTAGAACACGAAAAAATTCAATTGAAAGTTATAGAGACTAACCGAGTCCTCAGGCTTCACTTCGATTTCGAAGTTACTTCCATTCAGAGTCTTCACGAAGATCTTCATGCCTAGCTAGCTGGAGTTGCCGTATGTACAAACTCAAAGCCGGTGATCTGCTAGGGGTTTAAGGAACAAAGAAGAATGCACAATAAAGTGAATCAAGAGCAAATTTGGAAGGGTTTGATAGAAATGCAAATGTTGTGGGTTTTCAAGGATTTGAAGGAGAAGGAGATTGGGGAGAGCGAGTAGTGTTGTTCTGATGCAGAAAACCTAGGTGAGCGAAAGAAGAAAATGGTGATTTTGGTGTTTCGCCTTTGGTATTTCGAAGTGAAACACCTCGTTGTTTTGTTCAGCTTCAACTCTTCAACACCTTTTTTTTTTAAATGATGAACAGTACGAGCGTGCTTCAGTTGCCGCTTTCACTTTTTTTTAAAAAAGTGTCATCTGATAGATTTTCAGAATATTGAAAAAATAACCATAGACAACATTTTTATAAAAAAGTGTCATTTGATAAAAGTGTTGTCTATTAGTTCTCAAAATATTGAAAAAATTATCATAGATGACAGTTTTATAAAAAAACGGTCATCTTTTAAAATAAGATGACAGTTTCAATCAAAACTGTCATCTAATTAGTGTCATCTATGGCTAAAAATGGCATAGCGTTGAGCCTCTCCTCAGAGCTACTCATCTTAGGCAGTGTACCGTGACTACTTTAGGATCTACGCCGTCTAGAGGAGATAATCCAATTCACAAAGGATGGTATATGTGGAACAGTCACTAAATCCAGTAAAAGCCATTTAAAACCATTTATGTCTCCAAACTAGTCAAAACTTTGTTTAATTGGGCCTATGCCTGAGACATAACTTTTACAAGCCTTTTTCCACAAAACCATCCGAAAACGGTGTCTAGACTCATTTCATAAATACAGATTTATCCAAATCAATCATACCAAATTGTTATTCAAATCACATCAAAACATACAATCTATCTTTCAAATTCACGCTTGACTCCAAATCTAAGTCAAATTCGTTATCCCATTAGGGCCTCAAGCTCGAAATACCATTTTCACGTAAATCGGTAAAATCGTTCATAAACCGATAACTAAATTGACCAACTCATAAAGGATAATATCAAATCATTTCAACTCAAATCATATAATAAATCATTGAAAACATTTATGCATGCATCGCAGTTATAAAACAAAAGTCCACTCACACACTATCCAAGCTGCGCTTTCGATATCCGCGTCGTAAATCACACTGAAGCTAATTCAAAGTCTCCAGGCCTGTCCAAATCATATCCAAGGGTCACTAATATTCTATATAAGTCCATACGACAAACCCTCACAAAATTTGGTACCGTAAACGTGTCCCAAACACCCTTCCTGAGGCTAAAAACCTCCAAATGACCTATCAAACCGTCTTCGATCGACCTGAAATCACCACAATTGGATTCAGATCATTGAAACCTTTTGAAAAAGATCAATTTGACCTCAAAATTCGTGTCCATGCGCCCCTAAGAAGTGGTCAAAGTTCGGTCCACGACGGTCAACTACGGTCAATGTTGACGTCAACTTGACATCTAACAGTTTCTGATAGCTTGCCACGTCAACTCTGACATCTCTGACACTCTGCCACATGGCACCACCCCACTAGTCCACGTGGTCTGACAAGATGACGTGGATTGCCACGCCACCTACCACGTCACTCTAACTCCTTTTGACCTGTTGCCTTATGGCACCACCTGACAGGACCCATCCCAATCCCCCCGGGATTACCATGGAATGTGCCCTGCTCCCGTCCAACAAGAGGTGTCAGACAAGGGATAACCAAGAGCTACTGCCCAAACGGGCCATCCAGAGTGCGCAAGGACCGATGGAGGAGGTGTGCAATGTCCCAGTCTCTGCTGCAATCGCATCCGTAATCAACCTGAAGGGCATTAAAACCAAAAGCTGTGAGTGGACAAAAACCAATAAGTTTACCAAATACATTTATAAGACATTTATGCCCTCCAATAAAAACGTATGCATGCCACCAAAAACCAGTAACCAAAACGTTTGCTCAACCGAGCCATTAGGGCCTTAGCCCAAAAACCGTTAACCAAAAACCAAGTGTGGGAACTCAGCCCAAAACCGTGGAATACCACCACCATATATATTAAAACCATGTGGGTCACCACCCACTACCATAAATGAACATTAATTCATTAAAATCACACAATCATAAATCCACCCGGAAAGCCATTTCATTAATTCATATTTTACCATTACCATCACCAGCATCCCTGATGCTAGACGTCCCTGACGTCATGTCTCACGGTTTCATAAGCTACGCGTGCTGCTCGGGGTCTCTCCGGGTCCATATATCTGACATCCCTGATGTCTGACGTCCCTGACGTCAATCATAGCAATCCTGCTCCTGAGTCATCATACGGTCCGGCTGCTCCGTATAATGACCCCTCGCAGGCAATGCACCGTGACTTCCCCAGTGTCCCAGACATCTGGAGGAGACCATCATATATCCTTGTATCCAGATGGTATATGGAAAACAGTTTTATTTAATCCTTTTATCATATTATTACCATTGGGTCTTGCCCGAAATTTCCATAAAACCACATAATTCCATTTAGGGTCCCTGACCCAAAATCACCATTATAAAATATAGGGTCCCTGACCCGAAATCACATATATTATCCAACTGGGCCTCATGCCCGATTTTATAAACCACTGGGCCCACGGCCCGATTTGTAAACCAACTGGGCCCGCAGCCCGACTTATAAACCCACTGGGCCCACGGCCCGAATTCACAAATCAACTGGGCCCCTGGCCCGATAATATAACTCAAATGGGTCTCAGCCCGATTTCATACCAACTGGGCCCCTGGCCCGATTTCATTAACCAACTGGGCCCCCGGCCCGATTCTCAAATGGACTCCAAGTCCGAAATTTCCAAAACAAGTGGGCCTCAAGCCCGAGTTCATATTTCCAATTTCAAAACCATTTCATCATATTATTTATTTAACCACAAGCACACAAAACCACAAATAAACCGTTAATCCCGATATACGTGAAATACGGAAAACACCTCGAAATACGTGCAACATAACCAAAATCAATGCTCACAAATACCATCATAGAAATCATGTATATAAACCATATAACACATTTAAGCATGCATAGGATTTATAAAACCAAAGTCCACTCACAGACCGTTTTAACCGTGTGCCTCGATACGCGTGCCACCGGCCCTCCCGGGCCACACCACTATCACCGGGACTCCCAATCCTGTCCAAATCACATTAGAGGGTCACTAACCTCATTATTAACATCCTATCAAAGTCCCGTAATTTTCCCGAATTTTTACTTATTTTTAAACTTAATTTAAAACCTTCGGACATCCCGAACACTATCGAGACGGTGTCCAATCGACACGAAACCAATTCCAAAATGTCCGTTACATTAAATAGGACAGAAGTCATGTTGACCTCACCTCGAGATCCGTGCCCACGCGCCGTCACGCGCCGCCGTGAGTGGCTGCGCGTGAAACTCACGCGCCTGCTACAGTGTCACCAGCCCAACCCGTTTGTCTGGTAAACGGGTGCAATTCACCCGCGACACAACCCGGTTCCAATCCTGTCAATTCGATCCTAATTCCTTCAATTGATCAATCCATTAGCTTCGTTTTAAGTCCAATTATAAGTCTGCAAACTCAATTACACAAATCCTTACCCAAATTCCCACGATTCGATGATGATCCACGAAGAACATCCGGTCACTGTTCAATCATGGGATTCCTTCAATCTCGATTGATTTCCCCAAATTGGTTCAACCAGAAGCATCAGTGGACCACGAGGAACAATTCCCCCACATCAATTTCGTCGTTTGATCAGTAAATGATCACGACTCAAGTATGAACACCGTCCACTGTGCAACCATGGAGTTTCATCAATCTCAGCCGGTTTCCTTCAATTGATGATCCCAGAAGCATCGTGGGATCATGAGAAATCATTTCCCCACAACAATTGAGTCAATCACAGCCCCAAACTCCACGACTCATGCTCGACGTTCCTCACTGTTACCAAACCCGTTCAGAGCCAATTGGGCATGAATTCATCTCGTTCTTGATCTGAAACAACTCGTCTCAACCTCAGGAAGGTATTTCCAAGCTCCAAATCGATCATCACAGCTCAAATCTCAGTATTTGAATTTCCCTCCCAAAACCAAATTTTCGATTCTCAGCTTCATCTCTGCCTCTCGTGTTTCCCAGCCAAGTTAATCTCAATGCTCTCTCAATTCCTCACACTCTGGTTCAGAAATGGAAGGAAATGGTGGACGAATTCGAACTCCCCCCATCTCTGCGTTTTGCTTGCACACGGGTAAGGACAGAAGAGAAATGAATGGAAAATAAAGGGTTTAATAATTAATTAAATATAATAAACATCATAATGATGTCTACCCCAAAACATGGAATCTGGTTTCAAGGGATGAGTGACACTTGTCACTCATCCAGGTGTGCTGAGTCAACGGTTACTATTCTATATTATAATATTATTTTAATCCCGGCCTCGGTTCGTTAGTTCGTTTCCTTGACCATAACGTCGTCGTCGGATCTCCGATTTCGGCATGCCGCCTGTCGTTGGATTCGTATCGACGATACCTACGTAACGGTCCTTGGCCCTCGCCCATCGGACCTCCCGGTCAAAAAGTCAACATTTGGCCCCTAACAAGCCAAATTACCAAAATGCCCCTCAACTTCCGAACACCATAACTTTCTCTACGAATGTCGGAATCGAACGTGCCACCTGTCTATGAACTCGTGACGTCCCGAACTACGTCACGGTCATCGGTCAAAGTCCGTTTGACCGCCCGATCAAAAAGTCAACATTTTGCCCACGACTAGGGGCAAAACGGTCATTTTGCACATTTTGTCCGATTCCGCCCTACTAACCACCGTTCAACCTCACTAATCAAGATTAGTGACTAAACTAATCCCGGAATTCGGGACGGGTCGTTACAATCTTCCCTCCTTAATAAATTTCGTCCTCGAAATTCCAACCGATCTAATCTCAAAGTACTTCCCTCCTTAATAAGTTTCGCTCTCGAAACTCGACTATCCTGATTCCACAAACACCCGCGGAAAGTGGAATCGACCACGCAACACGTGTACACCCGTACACCAACTGCTTAGACAAAACTTGCACTAGTACTCAAAATGCAACGATTACATTCGACCCCGTCGAATGACTGAAACTACTTGTTTCGAATTTGACACCACTTGTCAAATCAACCCTCTCGTTGACGCAACAACTCGACGGTTCCTTTCCCACTCCCACTAGGAGTCAGCTGACCCCACTCAACAATCTATGTTGACACATCCTGACAAACTGTCACCACACAGTTGTTGTCAGTCGAAAACTGACACTAGACTCACTCGTGGCTACACATGCCACCAACGTACTTAACTTAGTAAACGATTACCGACCTTTCAAACGACCTGTGTGTAATTAAACACATCGGAATTACCATGACCCATTGCATAGTAATGTCCGGTCCACAACCAATCCCATGGTATCGGAACCAATCCGACTACCAACACGTTCACCGACACACCTCGGGTATATCCCGTATACCGTAACTAGACATCACAAGTCTACAAGGTATTGTACCTCGAACCATGTACGAAGTACACACATCTACCTAATAACTAGACTACAACCGCCTAGGTCATAGCCGAACGCGTTCCAACAATGGCGTACGTTTGCCCAATCCAGCATGAGACAAAACGAAACTCCACCCAACATCTAGTTCCAATTCCGAATCCAAATCCGCAATTTCGTAAGAAATCCCGGATCCAAACCCAGACATCACAGTTTAACTCATTTCCAAATCCGAATCCGAAATCATTATTCCGTAAGCTAGCATTTGGAATAACCATTCCGTACCCAAATCCGGAAATATACTTTCAAGTTCCAAAATCGAATCCTGAATCGTCACCCAGATATTCGATTCCAAATCCCGAAATCTCGTTCACATTTACCAAGACACACCAAAACCGAACCTATCGGTTACCCGTTCAATACACTTGATTGACTTCATAGGGAAGCCAATCCAACCTCCACACGTCTAAGGTTGACAAAATTCAACTACCTTGAAAACCTACTCACCCGAGTAGAATACCCTACGGGCCCTTCGAAAAGAAGTTCAATCCCGTCATTTACGACTCACGTACCAAGGTAAGAGTGATATACTCTCCCCCTATCTGAATCATCAAGGTCACGACCCAGATAGACACTGTCCCTGACAATAACGTCAACATCCTAGATCGCCACAACGATCGACAACCGTCTCCCACAACTAGACAGATCAGTCAACGACGAGACACGTCGAGACTGCGGATTCTCACGGATTACCTTGTATCAGTCCTTGTCATTCCACCTAGGAAAACCAAGGATGATCCAAAATAATGACACCAATACTCATCCTACGTGGATGCAACAAAACTTACTGCACTCACCACGCCATGTACCCCAACATCGTCTGCCACCAAGCAGAAAATGAGAAATCTCGTTTACCTAATTTCGAATACGTAGCTCCTCCTAATGACCTCACAACACACACGGGCTCACCAACCAATACACGCTCAACGTACTGGTAACTACAGTCAATGTCTGCCAGGGCAGAAAGCAAGAAGTCAACCCCAATGACTTCGGAATACCAATCACCAAGAACGAACACCACTCACGTTCCCCAATCACAACGCTTCTCGAATTTAAGGTTCCAACCATGCTGGAAACAGACATGCTCCCAACAAGACGTCAAGTCTAACCACTAGACTTCCTACCTCCTCAATTCACTTGGACAACCCCGTGTCCACAATCAATCCGTTATTGTTCCGTTCACACATCCCGACCTTTACAGGTTCAACACTCGGTTTTCCAAGTTCTCAATTACAAATTCCTACCTTTATACCACTAATGGTTTTCCTCGTCTTTTCCAGTAAATCCACCAATTATCATGACGTAGGGGACGTCATCCCAAGATTACTCGAGTCTCAATTATACCCTTTTTAATCTACTCCTTACTGGTTATCTCACCACTATTGGGACTTATCCCAACACAGCACAATCTTAACTGGATCCCATCCAGTCCATCACTCAACCACTACCGAATCTCAAAGACCGAACATATGTTCATCATGACGGAGTCACACCCCAATTTGTGGCTCATCGTCAACATCATTACCGACACTAGCACCAGCGCTAGTACCAGCACCAACACTCTATCAACAACACTAGTATCAGCACACAGGCATCCATACTAGCATCAGCACAAAAGTACCAACCCCGCAAACATCCATACTGCACACCGTGTGCAAATACGACAACCCTGGATCTCCGTTCATACGGAACGACGATCCCGTACCTCACGACTATGGGTACCACTATTCTGACAATCCCTATCAGGAAAATGAACGTTCCCCGAACGTCCCCTGATCCCCAAGTATCAGAACCATACCAATTACCCTCGATAGCCAGTCATCTCCATATGACTTCCGACTAACTGTCATTGCTATCGAGATCCGCATCCACACATCACACCAATACCCGATCCAACACGGGATTCCATAATTTATTTCAGAACCGTATCCGTAAATCGAATCCCATAGTTCTGCCTAGACTCACCAGAGCCATCCACATGGTCATCCATGACCTCCGCCGCTCGTCGCAACACAAGTTCTCACCCGCTAATCACAATTAAGGTTTACCTTTTTAATACTAGGGTTCCACAATCACACCCTATGGTTCAACCGAACCAAACAGTTTTCCGTAATATAAAATCCCCAACCTGACCGACCCCGCGGTCCTGACATCGAATAGACGTCAAATCCAATCCTACCATCCCATCAACGTGGGTTCCACCACTAGGTCATCGGCCAACTCCGATGAACCAACATCCCTCACACTAGAAACCACCACAAGGGTTCACATTTTAGACCATTACTCACGTGAGGTTCCCCGAACCTGGCGGCACCTAGCAACACAACAATCCAATATCACATGACCGAACCGACGGTCCCACTATACCAGTTCACCACAATCAACCCCACTTGGGTCGAATCACATTAACGCACGGCGTATCGGGCCAATTGCACTCCATCCACTATCCAAACCCAAAAACTATCTATCAGGTTGATAACGAATTGCAGCCCAATGAGACATCACACCCTCGACCTGCGCGCACAAATAGAGCAACCGTGCTCTGATACCAAGTTGACAGGACCCATCCCAATCCCCCCGGGATTACCATGGAATGTGCCCTGCTCCCGTCCAACAAGGGGTGTCAGACAAGGGATAACCAAGAGCTACTGCCCAAACGGGCCATCCAGAGTGCGCAAGGACCGATGGAGGAGGTGTGCAATGTCCCAGTCTCTGCTGCAATCGCATCCGTAATCAACCTGAAGGGCATTAAAACCAAAAGCTGTGAGTGGACAAAAACCAATAAGTTTACCAAATACATTTATAAGACATTTATGCCCTCCAATAAAAACGTATGCATGCCACCAAAAACCAGTAACCAAAAAGTTTGCTCAACCGAGCCATTAGGGCCTTAGCCCAAAAACCGTTAACCAAAAACCAAGTGTGGGAACTCAGCCCAAAACCGTGGAATACCACCACCATACATATTAAAACCATGTGGGTCACCACCCACTACCATAAATGAACATTAATTCATTAAAATCACACAATCATAAATCCACCCGGAAAGCCATTTCATTAATTCATATTTTACCATTACCATCACCAGCATCCCTGATGCTAGACGTCCCTGACGTCATGTCTCACGGTTTCATAAGCTACGCGTGCTGCCCGGGGTCTCTCCGGGTCCATATATCTGACATCCCTGATGTCTGACGTCCCTGACGTCAATCATAGCAATCCTGCTCCTGAGTCATCATACGGTCCGGCTGCTCCGTATAATGACCCCTCGCAGGCAATGCACCGTGACTTCCCCAGTGTCCCAGACATCTGGAGGAGACCATCATATATCCTTGTATCCAGATGGTATATGGAAAACAGTTTTATTTAATCCTTTTATCATATTATTACCATTGGGCCTTGCCCGAAATTTCCATAAAACCACATAATTCCATTTAGGGTCCCTGACCCAAAATCACCATTATAAAATATAGGGTCCCTGACCCGAAATCACATATATTATCCAACTGGGCCTCATGCCCGATTTTATAAACCACTGGGCCCACGGCCCGATTTGTAAACCAACTGGGCCCGCAGCCCGACTTATAAACCCACTGGGCCCACGGCCCGAATTCACAAATCAACTGGGCCCCTGGCCCGATAATATAACTCAAATGGGTCTCAGCCCGATTTCATACCAACTGGGCCCCTGGCCCGATTTCATTAACCAACTGGGCCCCCGGCCCGATTCTCAAATGGACTCCAAGTCCGAAATTTCCAAAACAAGTGGGCCTCAAGCCCGAGTTCATATTTCCAATTTCAAAACCATTTCATCATATTATTTATTTAACCACAAGCACACAAAACCACAAATAAACCGTTAATCCCGATATACGTGAAATACGGAAAATACCTCGAAATACGTGCAACATAACCAAAATCAATGCTCACAAATACCATCATAGAAATCATGTATATAAACCATATAACACATTTAAGCATGCATAGGATTTATAAAACCAAAGTCCACTCACAGACCGTTTTAACCGTGTGCCTCGATACGCGTGCCACCGGCCCTCCCGGGCCACACCACTATCACCGGGACTCCCAATCCTGTCCAAATCACATTAGAGGGTCACTAACCTCATTATTAACATCCTATCAAAGTCCCGTAATTTTCCCGAATTTTTACTTATTTTTAAACTTAATTTAAAACCTTCGGACATCCCGAACACTATCGAGACGGTGTCCAATCGACACGAAACCAATTCCAAAATGTCCGTTACATTAAATAGGACAGAAGTCATGTTGACCTCACCTCGAGATCCGTGCCCACGCGCCGTCACGCGCCGCCGTGAGTGGCTGCGCGTGAAACTCACGCGCCTGCTACAGTGTCACCAGCCCAACCCGTTTGTCTGGTAAACGGGTGCAATTCACCCGCGACACAACCCGGTTCCAATCCTGTCAATTCGATCCTAATTCCTTCAATTGATCAATCCATTAGCTTCGTTTTAAGTCCAATTATAAGTCTGCAAACTCAATTACACAAATCCTTACCCAAATTCCCACGATTCGATGATGATCCACGAAGAACATCCGGTCACTGTTCAATCATGGGATTCCTTCAATCTCGATTGATTTCCCCAAATTGGTTCAACCAGAAGCATCAGTGGACCACGAGGAACAATTCCCCCACATCAATTTCGTCGTTTGATCAGTAAATGATCACGACTCAAGTATGAACACCGTCCACTGTGCAACCATGGAGTTTCATCGATCTCAGCCGGTTTCCTTCAATTGATGATCCCAGAAGCATCGTGGGATCATGAGAAATCATTTCCCCACAACAATTGAGTCAATCACAGCCCCAAACTCCACGACTCATGCTCGACGTTCCTCATTGTTACCAAACCCGTTCAGAGCCAATTGGGCATGAATTCATCTCGTTCTTGATCTGAAACAACTCGTCTCAACCTCAGGAAGGTATTTCCAAGCTCCAAATCGATCATCACAGCTCAAATCTCAGTATTTGAATTTCCCTCCCAAAACCAAATTTTCGATTCTCAGCTTCATCTCTGCCTCTCGTGTTTCCCAGCCAAGTTAATCTCAATGCTCTCTCAATTCCTCACACTCTGGTTCAGAAATGGAAGGAAATGGTGGACGAATTCGAACTCCCCCCATCTCTGCGTTTTGCTTGCACACGGGTAAGGACAGAAGAGAAATGAATGGAAAATAAAGGGTTTAATAATTAATTAAATATAATAAACATCATAATGATGTCTACCCCAAAACATGGAATCTGGTTTCAAGGGATGAGTGACACTTGTCACTCATCCAGGTGTGCTGAGTCAACGGTTACTATTCTATATTATAATATTATTTTAATCCCGGCCTCGGTTCGTTAGTTCGTTTCCTTGACCATAACGTCGTCGTCGGATCTCCGATTTCGGCATGCCGCCTGTCGTTGGATTCGTATCGACGATACCTACGTAACGGTCCTTGGCCCTCGCCCATCGGACCTCCCGGTCAAAAAGTCAACATTTGGCCCCTAACAAGCCAAATTACCAAAATGCCCCTCAACTTCCGAACACCATAACTTTCTTTACGAATGTCGGAATCGAACGTGCCACCTGTCTATGAACTCGTGACGTCCCGAACTACGTCACGGTCATCGGTCAAAGTCCGTTTGACCGCCCGATCAAAAAGTCAACATTTTGCCCACGACCAGGGGCAAAACGGTCATTTTGCACATTTTGTCCGATTCCGCCCTACTAACCACCGTTCAACCTCACTAATCAAGATTAGTGACTAAACTAATCCCGGAATTCGGGACGGGTCGTTACACCACCCCATTGGTTCACATGGTCTGACATGTCTAACATGGCACTACTGACTGGACTTGACAACTTGCCACGTGGCATCACCTGATTTGCCACGTGGACTGACAGCGATGACGTGGACTACCACGTCATCATCTCCTACCTTTCAGGCAGGTCGATCCGCGACCTCAACTCGACTTGTTCTTCCTCCTCCGATCACTATACGTCCCATTTTTTCACCTATCTACTCGTAATTGACCCATCAATTGATCTATGAACTTAAAATGGGAAGAAAGTACCTCAATAGCTTCAACCAAACTTGATGATTTTCGACCAATTTTCAAACTCGAACCTAGTTGATTCCAGCTGCCTTTGTCCACTACTTTTTGTTTCTATGGACTCGTACAATCCCAAAGAACCATTCCCAAACATCAGAACATTTTCACAACTCATCTAAACCTAAATTCGAAAATCAACCCAAACAGGGCTTTCAAGTTTACCTGGGTTTTGGGTTCTAGTGTGCTCCTTTGTGCTCTGCCGTCCACCACCGTCGTCGTCAACCTCTCATTCAGTTTCAATTTCCCTCAAACAACACAAAAGGGTGAATGAATGGTGTTTGTGGGTTGAGTTTGGGTGTTCGGGCAAGGAAAGAAGAGAAATAAAAGAGGTGCATGAACTTAGGGACAAGGGCCAATGGGATGAGCAACAAGTGTCACTCACCCATTGGTCAGTTTTGGATATTTTTGCCCAATTAAAACCTGCCAACAGTCAATGTCTGGTAAAACGTGAATAATTCGTAAATTCTTTTGTGACCCATAATTTCCCTGTCCGATGCCCGATCTCTGCGTGCCGTTTGTGTATGGACTCATGAACTCCCGATCTACGTAATAGGTCTTGGTCAAATTCTCAATAACCTCTTGGGTCAAATGTCAATATTTGTCCATATTTTATATACAAGGGCAAAACCGTCATTTTACATTAAATTTTCTCAATTTACATAATTTGAATTTTCCGTGCTGTTACATAATACCTCAAAAATCCGTATATTTTTTTGTTAATATATCTATATTTTTGGGTCTCGACATTAAAATAGGGAAAAAATGCTCATAATATTTTCGTGAATATACCTGTATTTAAGGGTCTTGACATAAAAATAGGGAGGGAAGAAAAATCTCCCCTTAGTTTTCATGATATAGATATTAGTCTCATATAAATATTATTAGACGTTTAAATTTGTCTAAAATTTCATTCAAAATATTTAAATTTTGTACTAAATTTTCAATATTTTTTTGTCGAGTGTGAATCGTATCGATATTAAAATCGATTTTCTATAAATTTAACTATCGATATTTTCGTAAAAAATGAGTAAATAAATAAGTAGAACGAAAGTGCCTACTCCTCTCATTTTGTTTTTTAAAAAAATATTAAAAATTTATTTTATTTTTTATTATATAATTTGTAATAAAAATAAAAAATAAATTGACACATATCTTAGCGAGCGGGAGTTTACACTGAAGCCCCCTGATTGAATTTACCAACATGACCAATGTCGCATTGACAAATTAACACATTTTTAACCGGCGAAATAATATAAAGAGAAAAAGCGGGTAAAATGTAAGATAATGAAAAGTTAGTGGGCAAAGCAATAAATAAGCATTTTATCCTATGTAGAACGTTTGTTTTCCGTATTGAGGTGCAAGGAGGGTGTTGCGGAAATTGAGGTCGTAGGGAACCCATTTTGCAGAGAAATTATTCGGGTGAGTTGTGATTTCAACTGTAGTTGGTAATGTTCGTTGAATCAATTACATTGGGTAATCGAATTTTGTTAGTTGTAGGTTCTGACTGAATTGATTTATTTACCTGTTGATTGTAAAATTGCAAAATTAGGGTTTCATCACTTTGAAAAGATAATTGGGGAGTTTTCGTTCTGTTCGTGTTGAATGCAACACTTATCCATTAGCTATGGTTCTCTGAATTACACCTCTCTGTCATTTTCTTAAGTAAATTTAATTTTTTTTGTTTATCAAAACTATTCTTCATTTCTTCTAGGTTGCCGGTAATATTATATGGGTTATTTTTGGGGTTTTCTTAGTTCAGTTTTCCCTTGTATGTTTATGCTCTGATCTAGTTGTTATGCTTTTTATATGTGTTTAGCATGAATCCATGATACGCAGTTTAATTTTTCCAATGGGTTACTGTTTATCAAATTGTTGCAACTGAGAAATCTGGTGTAAATTTCGATGTGGGGTGTCGATTTCTTTATTGCATTTTCCTTAAGCAGCTTCGCACTCCTCTCTCTGCCCTAGGCTTGCCATTCTCAGTCCCTCTTTCTGCCCTAAGATCCCTGTATCTGTCATCAGTTCTTCCCCTCCGCTTCTCTCCACCTTCGACGAACTATCACGAAGGCTCAAGTAATCGGCTATATCTTTTTATCATTTTGTTTTAAGAAATACAAAATGTATTAAGATTCAAACAGAAACCAACTTACAAAAAACTGCGGGGAAGGTCTGAGAAATCACCAGCTTTGCATATTGGGGTGTACCTATGAATGAAGTTCCATATTTGATAAGATATGGGGTCATCACAGAAAATTCCATACTATATAGCTTTTAGTCTAAGAAAAATTTTCTTATGCTGTTTTCACACTTAAGTGATTTGCTTTTTCTGCATAATGGTTGATAGAGTGTAAGCAAGTAAAGCATTTGAGGGTCAAGGAAAAATGTTTTTTGAGTAGCACTGTAGCATCTTGATGACTCATTCAATATTTTGTTCAAATCCTTTCTTTTTTTTTTTCCTGCTAAAAAATTGCATGAAACTTAAAAGTGTTCATGTCACAGCTATATCTGGTTTTTTAGGGATCTTGATGGACATGCATGACCTACCATTTGAAGCTGGCCAAGAAGTAGAATCCAGATCATTTCTTTCAGGTTTTCGTGGTGCATGGTTCCGATGTAAGGTATGTATCACAGGAACTATTACTAAAAATATCTATAGTTGGCCAAGTTTGTTTTGCCTGCATGTCTTTTATGTTTAAACATTTTCAACTTGTATTGCTTTCTTGGTTTTCATTTGATAGCGATGCCAAAAGTTTAAAGCATTACTTACAAGTCTGAGTCTGTTTGGCTTTGTATAAATAATTTTAGGAACAGGAAGATCTGTATAGGGAAGAGGAAGAATCATTTGTTAGTAAATTGTACGTAGGAGAGAATACCTGAAGTTTGAAGATCAAAGTTTGACAAAAAGAAATATGGCCTTTTATCAAACACATTTGTCCACCTGTTCTAAAATTTTTGCAGCAATGCCATGCTTTGGCAGAGGCTTCAATTGAAGTATTTGAAACCTTCCCCTTTGAGTAGACTGCTAATCATTTATCAGAATATAGAAATAACTGAACTATTCTACATACTTGTGCTTGAGCTTAACCAATACTGCCATCAATTAACTTATTTTTCTCATACCATTTGATGCTTTTCTGAAAAAAGATTAAAATTGGGTGTGATGTAATTTTCGATTACTTATATACTGATTGAAGTTTATTTCAACATTGTTTTTTTTTAATAGAAAAACCTTTTATTATGCTCTAATAATATTTTTATTTTCACTCAGATATCGGAATTTGCATGGAGAACAGGTGGGCTGTCGGCCTCCTTGGAGTATTTTGACTTTCCGGATGAAAGTAAGTGCTTTATGTGGATATTTTTTTATGAAATTTTTTAGAGGCAAACTCTTACATGAGAGTTTAAAAACATTAATATCACTATGTTTTGTAAACACAGTTTTAGCTGTCTGAACGAACTGAGGACTACTCTTGCTCTCATTTGTTCTATATTTGTTATATATATATATATATTAATTAACCTGTACAGGATCTGTTGTACTTCAATTTTAAGATCGTAAAGAAATTTACCACTTAAGAATTGCATATTATATAAGAATATTACTATTACTGAACTATAGTGGATTACTTGCCTAGTTGGTTTTTTCCCCCTTATCTTTGAAGACTTTATTTTCTTCTTGGTTATCGAGTATAATAATATATTTGGTGAGAATGATGGATTTTTTTCCCCCTTTATATTATTGTCCCTATCTGCAGAAGTTACCTGGGTGAAAGTACATCAAACTAGCCCTTCTGATTCTAAGAAGTCAAGAAAGTTAAGAAAATTGCATTTGATGTTGCGTCCTTCCTTTCCTCCTATCTATCATGAAAGTACCGTTGGTGATCTTAGTACCATAGCAGAAGTCGTTGTTGTCATTCATGGTACTTGGAAAGAGGGAGATTTAGTTGATTGGTGGAAGGATGGTTGTTATTGGTCTGGAAGAGTAGCAAAAGTATTAGGGAAAGAGAAAG
Source organism: Prinsepia uniflora (assembly GCA_032719365.1). NCBI lineage: Eukaryota > Viridiplantae > Streptophyta > Magnoliopsida > Rosales > Rosaceae > Prinsepia > Prinsepia uniflora. Next base: position 20,757,984 of record CM064871.1, on the reverse strand, counting down.
TTAAGGTGATTTTATAATTTATATTCCTCTTGTATTCTCATACTATTTTAAATTCTGATTTTAGTATACTTGTCCTTTTGTTTCATGGTTAATTTGTGGGTAATTTGTGGGTGCTAAGCAGTTTTCTTTCCCTCCAGATTCTACATTGTAATCATTTCAAACATTATAAAACCAATTGTTTAACCTTTCATTCAATGTTTATTGTTAAACACAACCACATTCATTATTTTCTTTACAAATCCCACCATACATAATTTTTCTTGAGCCCTTTGCTTGATTCATATATGTCATTACTGGGTCAGGGAAAACACATTATATTTATCTAGTGCAATGGAGATCTGGCTTCAGTTTTTCATTCAATTATAGTTGCATACTTTGATATGAAAGAGTGTTGTGCTCCTATTTACTATTTGCTGTTCGCTGTTGTTTTCCAGATTGAGCTGCCACCTCCTCCTGCTGGTGAAGGATTATCCTATGAAGTTTCTTGCAAGGAATTACGCCCATCCTTGAATTGGTCTCCAGAAAATGGCTGGACAGTGCCTACGACAATGGTACCTTCAGCACATTCATTTATCTTTGTTTTTTTCTGTTTTCCGTTTTGTGTTTTGTTATGTGATGGATTCCCTGTTCCTTGGCCAATTAAGAATCCATATTGTCATCCACGTTTACATTCTTTCTTCATTCATTGTTAAAATTTTAAACTACTTGTCTGTCTTGAAAGTTTAGGTGGTTCTTTGAAGTTTACATTCTTCCTTATATTTCTGTATTTTTTGAAATGCCTTTTTGGTTGCAGGTGAGTGAAAATGGGCATCCTTGTGCTCGAATAATTAAGCCTGGTGATCAAGGTATGAATATAGGTTTTACTTATCAGTTCTCAACCAATGCATGTATTTTTAATGTATTCTTATATGCTTCAGATCCAAAATCCATGGCTAATTGACTGAGATAAAGTGAAATTGAAGCCATTGGAGGCAATTTATTGTACACTTCTAAAATTTTATCTATGCGAACGCCATTTTAAAGTCATGGTTGTATGACTATTTTTATGGTTCTTTATGGCTTTATACGCTTATCAGTGGTACAACTTGGAAGCATAGCATTTCCCCTTAATTATTTGGTAGGACTATGGAGACAGTGGTTTATTTCTTTTGCTCCTGCTTGATGGGGCTCCTAAGGGAATAAAACAATGTTCATATCACTATGAATGGGTTGATTTGATCTTTGGTAGAGCTGTCCAGTTGCAATTAGGGATGGCCATCTGACCATTGGCATGGGTACCCAAGGGTTTTTTATACAGGAAATGGGTCCCATTGCCATATGACAATCCCTAGTTGCTATCTTGCTCCTTAATTAAAAAAATAAGATACAGAACGATCCAATCAAATAGCAGGCCTGGAATTAATATTGTAATTTATGAATATTTCTTCTCGAATTAGAGTTTACAATACACACATGCATCTTTCCAGCCTTGTTGGTTTTGGGATCTTCTTGAAGGGTTTGAAGTGCGACTCAATGTCTTCAAATTGGCAAAAGGAGATCCCTTTTATTTAGGGTAGCATTGGTCTTTTAGCGCTAAAGAAGGTTCTCGTGGGACTTTTAGTTGGGGTAACCTTGGCCTTTAATGATTTCATGGATGTCTGTACAAGGTTTCATATGAATTTACTTGTACGGGTTGTACGCAATCTAATGTTACCCTAACTTCTTAAGTCGTGGCCTTAAGTCTGGCCTTTTGTTTTCTTATCTGATTGGGGAGAGGATTATTGTTATTGCAGAGGACAGCCGAAGCTTGAAAGCACATTCTCTTGATGATGGAAGGGGCGTCCAAGCTATCACTGGAGCATCACACTGTGAGTTTTCTTCTCATATATCTGCTAGCTCAGTACAATCTCCCAATGGCTCAGTAGAAACGGTCAAGCAACCTTTAGATGCTATAACAGCGAAGGAGACACCCATGCCAGAAACAAATGTTGAATCTGATATGCCAGGGAGTGGAATTGGGAAGACAAGTTGCTCAGATAGTGTTTCAAGTTCACGTAGTAAAAATGGGTCGAAGGAGATTGGGAAAACTACAACTGGGAAAGACAGAGTTGACAACAATGGGCCCTTAAAGAAGATGAAAACAGATGGAAGCATTGTTTTAAATTCAACGAGCTCTGACACGTTAGAAGCTGCAGTTTTAGACTTGGAGGAACTTGTAACCCGCGTAAAATGGATGAAGGGTGTCTTGGAGATTGGAATGCCTTTGACCAGTGCCATGAGCCCCACTTGGAAACTTCTTTGACGTCATCTTTGTCCACCCCAAAAGGAAATTTTTTATTCACAGTAAGTTTACATAGTCCAGTACACATATGGTTATAACAGGTGGTTTTTTTTATCAAAAAAAAAAAAAATTAGATTCCTCCTTTCCCATACTAATATTTTCACTGTTTATTTTTACACAATTTCTTGAAAATTTGCCATCTTTCACAAATATGACTTTTTGAATTGTACATTAGAACTCGATTGAGATTGATGACTGTTTCTTTTGTTTTTTGTTTTTTTCAAAGTAGATTAGTGTGCAATACGTACACACTATATGGTACTATTTCAAGGGTTAGTGTGCGGAAATGAATTTAGATAACATCTACTAGATGGCAGTTGAATGTTCTTTAGTTTTTTCTAAATGGTTTGCCTTGACAACAAGAAGGGCTTGTGCAACATTTTCTGGTCCTGGGAATGTTCTTTCTCAAGAGAAACAAGTATTTTGAACAAAAAGTATATTCCCGTTGTGCTGCATTAGACTTGTTATGATGTCAATTCTCTCAATTTACAATCTGGCTGATGATACAATAGTGACCATCTTTAACTACTTTGGTATTGGGTCTGGTGCCTAGGAAGGCTGGAGCAAATTGGACTGCTTCCATGGTCAGGAGAATTCATCTGTACTCAGTTTAGCAACTTTTGTTTTATCAAACTTTTGGATGTTCAAAAGTAAGCTTTGTTAAACCGTATTGTTTCGAACAGTGCTGTTATAAAATGTCGCATGATCATACCTTGGCCTAAATATGGGGGTTTTTTTTTTGGGTGCTATTCAGTCGTTTGTTCGAGATTGATGGGCTCTTTTGTCATCCTGTACAAGATGTGGAGCCCTAAAGCAGGAGAGCTGTGACTCTAATTTTTTCAAAAGGCGGGACATCCTTTGCCTGGCTTTCTCCCGGCAATCAGCGTACATGTCACACTTTGAAATTTTTCTTTCTGAATCTTGTTGTATGATTCTGTTTGTTATGACATGTTCGTTTTGGAGGTGCCATATTACATCCAACCTTGTAACTTTCATTGGAAGAGAGACAACCCGAGGTTCCTATTTTCTGATGGTAGTCTGACCAATTTTTTCTTGCATATAAGCAAGTTCGAAATATTTTCGGGTGAAATTGCCCAATGCACGCATGGGTTACCCCAACCGTTTGTTGTTTGGGTGCCAATACCATTTCTAATTAGAAATAGAGCAAATAATTGTTATATCCTTAACTTTTACTTTTTTTTTTAACATTTAATGTCTGAATATTAAACAAAATAAAATCTTATCTCAAATTTTTTTTTATTCAAAAATCCCTAAATAGAATTTGTAAATAAAAAATTTCACATCTATTCTTTTATATATCAATAAAGAGGATGCGTAAGTTATTTAGAATTCCATTAAATAATTAAAAATAATATTGTATTTTTTTGTCCTCTCTGTCCTATGTCTCTTAGTGTTTGATTTCTTTGGCTTCTTGAGCCCTTTATTATATTATGCATATAATAAATATTATATGTATACATATTGTATATAGTTACAATTGATTTTTTTTTTTTATAAAATAAAAAATAAAGTTTGTATTGTTTGGGGTTCAACGGCAGGCTATAGAATTTTTTTTTTTTTGGGGGGGGGGGGGGGGGGGGGGTTGGGGTGGGGGAGAGTGGGGTGTTTGGGGTAGGGGTTGAGATGATGGAAAATTGTACGACATAGGGTTTAATTCTTAAATTTTGGCATAAAATTCAAGAATTAAACTCTAAATTATACGAAATTAATCAAATTATTTAATAGTATTTTTGAAGAACTATTGTTTTCAATTATTTTATTTTAAGTTACATTAGATACTCATATTATTTTTAAAATGAACAAGTGAAAAAAAATTAAAATAAAAAATAATATTGAAATTATAATAGATTTTGGTAAGTGTTTTTTAGATTATTGTTGAATTAGTTTACAATTGGATGGTATTAGTTGTAATTTATATAAAAATTATGGTTTATTTTAAATTGTATAGTTCTTTGATTAGTCAAAAAATCTATGAGTTTAATTTTTTTGTATGCAAGTTTTTTAATAAACTTATACATTAATAAGGATCTATGACTTAATTGCCCTTAGAAATATTCTATATAGATGAACAATCTGAATATCTCTTCCAGTAAAGTTACCAGGATGGACAATCTGAATAATATTTGTAATGATGTTTATCAAATAGAGCCGATTTTGGTATCTATAAACAAGTGCTTGTTGCATTTCATTTTTATTTTATTTTATTATTTTCTTATTTTTTTATGACCTAAGCTTTCAAATTCACCTCTTTTATCTTAATTTATTTTATTTCACAGAAATTTAAAAATTCACAATAATTTAGAAACCCAACTATAAATTATCATCAAATATTAATATTTGATGCTGCCTATGCGTTTTTCTATATATTTTAACATTGTTTTTATCATGTAGGTATGTAGTAAAATGTTCATATAATTCAAGCAGTCTCGAATTGCTATTTTATTTTAATGTCACAAGTATAGAATTTATAATTGTGAAAATAGAAAGCGGGATATATATAAAATGAAAGAATATAGTTTTTCAAGAAGGAAAAAAAAAGTCCAAATATTTGATACGGAAGAAAATAAAAAGTAAAAAAAAAACTTTATTAAATTCAAAAGTAAGTGAGGTAAATCTGAAAATTTGATTAAAAAATGAAAATAAAAAAGAAAAGCACAATAAACAATTTATGGAGTGTTAAAATCATCTCCTTATTAAAATTTGTGATAGCATGTCAAATTAATATAAGATATTTAAATTACATGTAACAGTTTATTATTACTTTGAGTGATCTGATAAAAAAATAATACTGAGTTAATTGTATTCCTGATGTGTACGTAGGGAGTGATTTTAGTTTGAATTCTATGTAGGGGATGACTACAAGGATGGGTGACTAGCGAGTAGATAATACTTACAAATTAGCAGAAAGTAATCCACGTTTTATTGTTGTTGGAGTAATCCACGTTTTTAAAATTTCAAAATTACCCCCTTTTTTCCTATGGGAAATATTCATGAAATGAATAGGTTTACGTATCTTGTAAGCAGTGACAGAGCTCAAGTTTGGGTAGGAAAGACTATAGTCATTCTTACCCAAATTTGCTTCTTTATATATTTATGGGCTAACCCATCCTAATATAGTTAATTTCAATTTTATTTATAGTTTAATTTGAAGTTTAAAAAAAAAAGCTGCACAACCCAACCCCAATATCAATATGTTTATAGCTCATTTTAGTTTTATTATGTTGCGAATTTCAGTTTCATCTATAACCCAATTTGAAGTTAAAAAAAAAAAAAAAAAAACCTACAGCAGCCCATTTCAATTTTATACATATTGAAGTTAGTAAGGGTTTCGGAAAAAAAAAAAAAAAAGTTAGTAAGGGGAGCTTCTCCCACAGGCAGACTGCAGCCAGCAGCAAAAAAAGCTTCATCCAAATTTATTTTTTCTTCTTCTTCTTCAAATCCATCTCACCATTTTCTTCTCTTATTTTTTTAAAAAAATTTTGGGTGTAGCCATTTTCTTCTTCTTCTTCACTCGTACCATGAAGTTTATTCAAAATTTAGTATATAAATTTGGCCCATCCGAAATTTAGGTTCAGGAACCGTCACTTCTTGCAAGTATATGAGACCTCCATCCACGTTTTGAGACGTTCTGGAGTTATTTTTGGTTACGACTTTTTGAAATTTCTACTTCCCCTGACATTTTTCATTCAATTGCATTTTATATTTATATATGTTTCCTAAACGTAATACGATACCAAAAATGGAAGAGAGACGAAAATGAGGCTTAAGAATTTTATTGTGGGAAGTTTGTGGAAATAGAATACTTGTAAAAAATTTATTCAAAATCAACACTCAAAAAGTTGTTTACAAAGATAGATACTATAGTTAATTTATAGTAACTTTCCCGTCAGCAACTAAGAGAAATTAGAAGAAAGGCTAGTCGAGATGGAGGATGTGGTGAAAATTCCTCTCAGAATCTGAAAAATTTCCTCTCATCTTCCTCATCTTTAAGAAGGTGGTCTCATTCGCAGAGGTTGGTCACCCTCAACCATATGTTTGATTTTTGATAAGGTGGATGAACCACAAGTGTTAGACATTCAACAAATTATAACAAGTAACCAATTTTTATTTGTAGGTTAGCAAAAACAAATATGGGCATTCATTTTCTCATCTTCCTTTCCAGAAGGGCATTCAAGGAGGTGGTCTCTTTGTTAAAGTTTTATTGTTTCCTTATTTGCAGAATACGTCTTTGGGGTCCCAGTCTTAAGGAAACTAGTTTGTGTTTTCCTATTCATTAGGAGTATCTTATCATTTAGTTTGGTTGTGATTTGTGGGATAATAGGTCCTTGATTTCCTAATGTATTTGTTTATGTTTGTTCTATTTCTTTTAGTGTCAACAATAATGACGTGGTAGATTCAGCAGAATACTGTTGTTCTCTTCACTCCTATGTGCTCTAGTCTATTTATTTTTCTCACACTCTCTCGTTCATATATTGGTCTCTCTCAATCCTAAGTTTGAATTTTGTTAAGGTGGGTGAACCACAAGTATTGGGCGTTCAACAAATTAAAGCAAATAACTAATTAAAGAGTGGGGAAGATGAATTTGCAGGTGTGAGTTAAAAGGAGACGGTGTTGGGTTGAATGAATAGAAACCAAGTTCAAAATTGTAGATCTAGACTGAAAGTTCCAAATTGGTTTAAATCTAGTTTGATAGTGATCAAATAGTCCTGTAGTCTTGTAGTGACCCAATGGTCATGTAGTCTTGTAGTGATAGTCCTGTAATCTTATAATGCCCCGATAGTCATGTAGTTTACTGATAGTAATGTAGTACAGTTGAGTCCTTTATGTTTTTCTTTGTTATTGGACTTTCATTGCCTTTGTATTTGTTTGTTCCTTCAATTAAAGGAGTTGAAGAACTTAATTGTCTGTTATTCATTTGGTGAGAATGATGGATATTTTCTTCCTTGTGTATTATTATCCCGACCTACAAAAATAATTTGGGCGAAAGTACATCAAACAAGCCTTTATGATTGTATCAAGTTAAGAAAGTTAGGAAAATTGTATTTGATGTTGCGTGCTCCCTTTCCTCCTATCTATCATGGAAGTACGATGGCTGATGTCAATACCATAGCAGAAGTTCTTGTTATCGTTCATGGTACCTAAAAAGCGGGAGATTTAGTTGATTGGTGGAAGGGTGGTTGTTATTGGTTTACAAGTGTAACACAAGTAGTATTGGGGAAAGAGAGAGTTATGGTGATTTTATTTTTTATTTTCCTCTAATATTCTTGTGAAATGAGAACAAATTCTTTCTAGGTGTTGTGCCACTGGCCTACCTAGGAGAGTTTTTTAGCACAAGGCGAGGTTTTCACTATTAATAGGGCACAAAGCTTGCATGCTCCAGTTTTCTTGGGAGGTCGTGGGTTGGTGGGTGTAGGTTGGAGGTCATTGGTGTGCAACAATGGGTTTCTTGATGGAGGAGATGCTTTCAATTATCGCCTCACATTTTTCCATTACGAATGAGGATCAGAGAGAACTGGTGATTGTCACCACATAAGAAGCAGGAGTAACGAATAATAAGTACTGGCTAGTTGGGAAGCTGTTGACAACCAAGGACTGTAACAAGGAGGCACAGAAGAGGACGTTCCAGACGCTATGGAGACCAAAGGATAAGGTTTTCATCACGAATATTAGACACGAACAGTTCTTCTTTGCCTTTAACTCAAAGGTGGAACGTGATACCATCCTGAATGGTGGCCCTTGGCTATTCAATGGTCACCTTCTAGTCATGGCGGAGGCAGACTACTTGGTTAACCCGTGTGCTATCCCTTTATGGCAGTAAGAATTTTGGGTCCAGATTCGGGGGATTCCACTATTGTTCATGACAAGGGAGATGGGCATGTTGATTAGCAATGAGTTAGGAAGGCACATACTCACAGATCAGAGAAACAAATTTAAGGATGTTAGTAGTTACCTATGTGTGAGGGTTGTGATAGACATTTCGAAGCCCTTACGGCGCAGTATGATCATAAGGATTGACGAGGAGACCACGAAAGTCACCTTTAGTTATGAGAAACACCCAACCACTTGTTATTTTTGTGGATTGATGGGGCATATGGAGCAGCCAAGTGGTGCTCCGAGAGCGGGCATAACAGAGGACCACTCTAAACCATACGAAAGATGGTTCCAGGAGGACATCTTGGGGCCTGAGTATAGGTGGAAGCCTAGACGGAAGTATGAGCTACCACTAGAGCCGGGATAGGCGATGCATGCACCAATGAAGGTCCATTGCGATGATGATCATGTAGCCAATAGTGTAAGACCCGTGTCTTCAGAAGAACGGTAAGCAATCCCACATCGCTCGGGGAAAGAAAAGTGAAGTGCCTTACATGTGTGGGCACTTCTTCATCTAGTACGAGGCCTTTGGGAGCTCACTAGCTATGGATTCCTTTGTAACTCCGAAGTTAAGCGAGGTTGGGCTAGAGTAATCCCAGGATGCGTGACCTATTGAGAAGTTGCACGTGAGTTCCCAGATCGTTGGGCCCCAAGGTGGTCGGATTAACCTATTGTGCTAGGTGATTTGGGTCCTAGACAGAATAGTATCAGAGTTGGACCCCGACCGGAAGTGTTCCGATGAGGACACTGGGCCCCAAGGTGGTCGGATTGTAAGACCCGTGTCTTGAGAAGAAAGGTGAGTAATCCCACATCGCTCGGGGATGGAAAAGTGAAATACCTTATTTGTGTGGGCACTTCTCTATCTAGCATGAGGCCTTTTGGGAGCTCACTGACTTTGGATTCCTTTGGAACTCCAAAATTAAGCGAGGTTGGGTTGGAGTAATCCTAAGATGGGTGACCTACTGGGAAGTTGCATGTGAACTCCTACAAATAAAGCCTTGAAGGCTGGTCCCAAAGCGGACAATATCATGTTAGGGTAATCAGGTCGGGAAAAATAGCGACGCAGAGAAAAGGAGTCCTAAGAGTCCCTTGGCCTTCCCTACCAGCGATACTAGGAGTGGTAGGGGCAATCCACCGATCTAGAGGTGGCCAACGTGGAAGGAGATGAGGGCTTTCAGGTGCCTGATCTTAATATAGAAGCTGAGAAGGAAGAGGATTTGATGGCGCAATCTTGGGCTGTTATACCATATAGGTGCCCAAGATCTTCGTAGATTACTTTTGACTTGTTTGAGAAGGAAAAAGGCTCAATCTTTGGAGCTGATATCTATAATTAAAGTTGACAGGGCAGGTGATAGAGACAATTCAATGCTTTCGTTATTTGGGTTTCCCTTGACTTGTATGAAGGAACATGAGGATAATGACAAGAATTTAAAAAACACCTTTTGTTTGGGTGGGCTAGTGCTGAATAACATGGATGACGAGGAGGCCCAGTGATAAAACCTATACCGAAATCTAGGAAATTAATTATGAAATTAGCATTTTACCCCCATACGTCTAACTACCAATCCTTAATTAATGTTCGGTTTGGGAGGCCCAAACTCATGACCAAAAGTATTCCCGAAACCATAATTAGTTTTGTTATTTGCTAATTGAAGCTCTAAGCCACCAACCTTCCTTGCAAGCCCAAGTAGGTACCCATTTTGTTTAGAAGTTTTGGAAAAGATAAAGTGTAGGCCTAGGCCCAAAACGCATTCATGTTGCCATTTAGCAAAACACACCGTTTTAGGTGAGAGAGACTTTGACTTACACTTCAGCCCTAACTGCGCACCACTTTCAAACTTTGAGAACTCTCTCTCTCTCTCTCACACACACACACACACACACACACACACACACACACACACACACACACACACACACACACACACACACACACACACACACACACACACACACACACACACACACACACACACACACACACACACACACACACACACACACACACACACACACACACACACTTGTCGTCCTTACTGTCTTCCCAACCAGCCAGAAAACCCAAAGAAAAACCACCCTTCCTACCACCACACCACAAGACCTGTAGTGGTCGTCTCACCATGGCAGTCCACCATCCTTTTCCCTGGATGCACACTTAGCCCCTCGAACCTATCAAAATTGAACCATGTGCTTTTCCCTTTTTAGAGATGTCCCAAAAGGCCTCGTGCTAGATAAATTATCGAGCACGAGGCCTTTTGGGAGCTCAGTGGCTTTGGATTTAGTTGGAACTCCAAAGTTGAGGCTGGTGCAATTCCATGATGGGTGACCCCCTGAGAAGTTACACCGTGAGCTCTCGAAGAAAAACCGTGAGGGTAAGGGCAAGGAGGCCCAAAGCGGACAATATCGTGCTAGATGAGTCGGGTCCTGACCGAGGAGAGTCGAGTCTTGATAAAATGGTATCAGAGCCAGACCCCCGACCAGGAAGTGTGCCAGCGAGGACGCTGGGCCCTAAGGGGGGTGGATTGTAAGACCCGTGCCCTGGAGGGATTGGTGAACGATCCCACATTCCTGCGAGGGGGGAATGATCTAAGAGGGGAATGGTGGTGTGCCTTAAAGGTGTAGGCACACAGCTATCTAGCACAAGGCCTTTCGGGAGCTCAGTGGCTTTGGGTTCGATTGGAACTCTAAAGTTATGCGAGTTGAGGTTGGTGCAATTCTATGATGGGTGACCCCCTGGGAAGTTGCACCGTGAGCTCCCGAAAAAAAAACCGTGAGGGTGAGGAGACCTCAAGCAGAAAATATCGTGCTAGAGTCGGGTCCTGACCAAGGAGGGTTAGGTCCTGACACTAGCCTTGTCAACATGTACCACAAACAACCGTCATGGCGTGTGATCCGACTCGAGACCAGAGTGCGACCCGACATGGTTTGATTACACCTCAGGTAGAATTAAGCCCTACCACATAAACTATTACAATCATTGTGACGAGGGTACTCTAATGGTTGGTTTGCATATCTAATATGAGGTGGAGATGGCGGCGGCGACGGCAGCTTGGAAATGGATGGGTCGTAAAAAACTGAAAATCATGAAGATACAAGTAACTTCTTGACCTTTAACCTACACCAGTGGCTTCGTCTCGTCGAAAGGGTTTTAATTGTGTGATTGCGTGTCTGTTTCCGGTTGACGGGGTGACAACGTCTACGGTAGGGGATAATTAGAAATTGGGAATTCGTGGAACACCGTGACCACTTACTTCTCTGATGCCCTTAATTAGGTGAAAAACCAAATCTAAACCTCATTTTCTTTCATTTTCATTGCTGGTAGGATGAAGCATCTATTTGTGTGCTGGATTGGGGGGGCAAGGAGCATCAGTGGGGGGAGAAATCATCGAAGCCGTGAGTTCCCAACCATTTTTCCGTGGGGCTCAGGTATAATCTCGACCTTTCGAGCCTGAATTCAAATTCTTTAAGTTGAGTAGTATAGGTTTGTTAAATTTCATGTTGAATTTGGATGGGAATTCGAAGGATATATTCTTCATAGGAATCTGGGAATTTTCTAGCGAAAATCTCAGATTCCGGCCACCGTGGATGGCGGCGTTGGTGGGGGTCCGACCGCCGTTTGCGGCAGATCTCTGGAAACGACCGATTAACAGTCAATGCCGTTAGTTAGTTATTAGTCAACGACCGGTCAACGTCAAAACTAACGGTCAAACTAACGGTCGTTAATAGAATATTCAGGGAATATTCTAGGGAATATTCTCGTACGGGTAACACTGTAGCCTCACCCGCGCAGCGCGTATGACGTGTGTTTGTGGGTGCGTAACTGCATGTGGCTGGCGTGTGAAGGCTCTTACTGGCATGTGGTGGTACGTGGACCACTTTTTCGAGCCCAGATAAGCGCGTGGAGCCTTTTTTCGGCCCACGACAATGCTTAGGCACTGTTTCAGGCCATTTTATACTATTTAGGAAATTTTCCAGCCCCAAAAAGGTACGTAGAGTTGATTTTCAACTCCAGCCAGCGCCTATGCGCTGTTTTCCAGGTCCCGACTTTTGGATTATTATATGGTTTAGAAAGTGTCTAGGGCCGTGTTAAGCAATTCGAGGCTCTTGGGCCACTATTGAGTAATTCGACTTGTGTATTGGGCTTGCTAATAATTACAACCTTTTTGGGTGATTTCTTAGGGAAAAATGGACTTGGGGGCTCGAAAGTTGCTTGATTTGTTGGGTGATCCGACTCCCCAGCTAGAGTGAGTGGACCCCTTTTCCCAAAAACTGGTTTTATATTCTTTATTACTCGCATGTTTTACGATATTTGCACATTTGATAATTGTTGGGAATGCATGACTTATCTTGTGATAATTCTGGTATATGATTGTTGTGTATGTTTTACTATGCTCATATGGTTATGCCAGCATGCTATGATATATTATGGTAAGTATGCATATTGTATGTACTGTTTCACATGTTGCATTGCATACTAGTTGCTGAGGCATTGATGAGATTGCGATGCTTAGAACCCACTTAGGATTTGCTAGTATCATGTACCTGTCTGTATGGCCATAGACCTGTCTCCATGTGATTTATTACCTGCACCGCTAGTAATACTAGTTAAAAGTGCGCCAGCTTGCTCCATGAGCTCTAGGGGCCATGAGGTGACGATGCAAGACACCCAACTTTCACGTGGTTGAGGTACCGAAAATGGATACTCAGTGTTAGTCACGAGTGTGAGACTCGAGAGACTCATGAGCAATTATCATGAGGGTTGATATCGAGACATATTTATGGTTTCTACATGGCTCATCCGTGCATATTAGTTAAATAATTATTTATCAATCGTTATTTCTATATCTCATATTACGTGCAAGTATGTTATGACTGTTTTGGGTTTTTATTTAAAAATGAGGGGTTAAAGGTCATTATTGAAAATGGTTTTACACTAAAATAAAAACTGAGTACACTCACCCTTTGTGTTTTAAACCCCTCAAGTTTTGGTGGCATGCACGTACTTCGAGGATTTCACATGCTGCTCTGACACTCACTCCCTGGCGTAGAGTGAAGCTGACGGTACAATCGGGTATTAGCAGGTAAATCTTTCTGTGTATGATCATCATTTTAATTCGGACATGCTCTAAGCTTCCGTTTTTGAGTGAAATATGATAAGTTTCCAGTAGTTAGGATTCACTTGACACTCCAAATACGTCGTTTTAACTCAAATGGCATTCGTCATCTAGACGTCTTCGTCCAGTTGATGGCTAACATGCCTTGATCTTCATGCCTTAAATGGACTTTCCGGGTCGAGGTGTGTCAATTTGGTATCAGAGCATAGTTCTAGGACGTGTCATTATATTCCAGACGCTTGATGATCATACGACCCGATATCCGGTGTTAGAGGAAATTCTTGAGTAATTATTACACTTTTTAAAATGCTAGTTGGGAATGGCTTAGGGTTGATTGTGCATTCCCACAAGTTAAATCGGGGTTCGACATAACTTCTTTTCGCCCATAGATACATGATTTGTAAGATTACTTTTCGTTGAAATTCGCATTGCATGTGGCTCGTAATGGGTGGTGTGAGCGAGTCTTTCAGTGATGAGTGTTGAATTCATGGTTAATGGATGAAATCATTTGATGGTTTTCTTGGTGGAAAAATCATCTAGACCTGGAAGTGCGACATTATGACCAACTATTGAGGTCGTCCTTTTTCGTACATGGAACCTCATCTAGGAATTTCTGCGAAAGTTTTGCAAGTAATATTTTTTTTATGAATTTGTGATGCCTTAAGGGCTACAAAACGAAGTATTTCTCAATTATCGTGTCCGAGAGAATTTTATCTCGGATTGAGAGTGTGTAACCCATCGTGGGTTTCCTAATGAGAATCTTTTGGTAGTTTGGGAATCTTATCACTATTTTGTAGTTGTATGACCCAAACTCTTATAGTACGAACCCTAAAAACTTTCTGATCTCTTAGTTTCAAAAGTTCTTTGCATATTAAACCCTTTCTTTGAGAAACAATCTTTTAAACCGAGTCATTATCCCCTCAAACGTTCTAAAACTAGGTTAACAGATTTTCTTCCCAAAAAAATGGAAAAAAAAGTTTTACTTTGCTTTGTTCTTACCATTGGATTACTAGAGACATTTACTTTTTCGTGTAAAATTATTGATGTGACGTTTTATTTTCAAATATCTTGAATTTACTCAATGAAATTCCAGTATCGAGATTTTACCACATATTTTGATGTGATACTATCGAGATTGTGATAAATTCCTCACCTATTTGATTCTAGCCTTTTTTGACAAGACCTATCCCAATCCTCCTGGATTATCGTGGGATGTGCCCTGCTCCCGTCTAACCCTATGTATAAGACCAGGGATAAAACCGTAACCCACTTGGGATTTCCAGAGTGCATAGTGATTTCCAGAGTATGCTAGGGCATGTGATGTTTCAATCTCTACTATAGCCCGCATTCGCGATCAACCTGAAGGGTATCAAAAAAATCAAAATTGTGAGTGGAAAAAAATAAACAGTTTATAAACAATTTCCGAAATAAACATTTATACCATTCACTTAAAAATATGCTTGCATAAGAAAACAAGTATCTCAAATACTTTCTTAAAAGCAAAACACATTGCTTTTCAAATGACTAAATAGTGAAACATTTATAAAAACAAATCAAATATCTCAATAGTGTCTCAGCCAAAAACCAAATCACTTAGGGTCTCTACCTAAATCCAAATCATGTAGGGTCTCAGCCCAAATAAAATCTCATAAATCATCTCAATGGGGCCTCTGCCCGAAACATAGACTCATACTCGAAGTCGTATGAAAACATAAGTAACCAATCCTATTTATCCAATATCCAGAAAATCATCTCAATAGTCACAATGTCAACGCAACACGTACGACTCGAGATTACATGTCCGAGTATACACCCAAGATCTATGATGTCTGAGTGATATCTAACTCAGGATCGGAGCCCCTCGTTCGACGTCTGAGCGATGGCATTCCTAGGCTCGGAGCCCCTAGCTCGACGTCTGAGTAATGTCCACATATGACACTCTTGAGCCTGAGCCTTCCCTCGGAGCTACCCACCTCCAGACAGTGTAATCGTGACCTCTATAGGATCTACGACTTTTGGAGGCTACCGTGCCGGGATCTACGACGTCCGATAGGAACAATCACATCATAGAGGATGGTAGTGTGGAAAACAGTTCACAAACATTTGTATCTCAAGTCATCTCAAAATATCTCAATGGGGCCTACGCCCGAAATATAGTTTCATCAAATCATTTTCCACAAAACCATCATAAAACAGTGTTAAAAAATATTTCACAAATCCAAGTCGAATCCTATCAAATCCAATCTCGTAAATCCATAATAGGGTCACAAGCCCGATATCTCATATCATAAATTTGAACTGGGTCACAAGCCCGAATATTATTTCCAAATACAAAAACCATTTCACTATTCAAATCACTTTTTCAAATCACCTTTGACTGTAATCCAAGTCAAATTCAATAATCAATTGGGACTCAAGCCCAAAATGTCGTTTTCATGCATCTCCGTGAAATCATTCAAACCGATAGCCAAATCCTCATTTTCAAGTCTCTCCGTAAAATCATTCAAATCACATAAATCACATGCACGTAGAAAACTCGGCCTAAGCCCAAGTATCACATAAAAATAGAAATCTCGAAATACGTGCAAGATAACATTTTCCACGAAAATGCCAAATCATGTCAGGACCTGACCCTCCTTGGTCAGGAACTGATTTTAGCACAATATTGTCCGCTTTGGGCCTCCTCGCCCTCACGGTTTTGTTTTCGGGAGCTCACGATACAACTTCCCAGGGGGTCACCCATCATGGAATTGTACCAGCCTCAACTCGCTTAACATTGGAGTTCCAATCGAACCCAAAGCTACTGAGCTCCCAAAAGGCCTCGTGCTAGATAGGTGTGTGCCTACACCTTTAAGGTACACCACCATTCCCTTCCCGGACCATTCCCCCCTCGCAGGAATGTGGGATTGTCACCATTCCCTACAAGACACGGGTCTTACAATCCACCCCCCTTAGGGCCCAACGTCCTCGCTAGCACACTTCCCAGTCGGGGTTAGGCTCTGATACCAATTTGTTAGGACCCGAACCTCCTCAGTCAGGAACTGATTCTAACATGATTTTGTCCACTTTGGCCCTCCTCGCCCTCACGGTTTTGTTTTCGGGAGATCATAGTGCAACTTCTCAGGTGGTTACCCATCATGGAATTGCACCAGCCTCAACTCGCTTAACTTTGGAGTTCCAATCGAACCTAAAGACATTGAGCTCCCAAAAGGCCTCATGCTAGATAGGTGTGTGCCTACACCTTTAAGGCGCACCACCATTCCCCTCTAGCAGAAATGTGGGATTGTTTACCGTTCCCTCCAAGACACAGGTCTTACAATCCACCCCCTTAGAGCCCAGCGTCCTCGCTAGCACACTTCCCGGTCGGGGTAAAGCTATGATACCAATTTGTCAAGACCCAACCCTCCTTGATCAGGAACTGATTCTAGCACGATATTGTCCGCTTTGGGCCTCCTCGCCATCACGGTTTTGTTTTCAGAAGCTCACGGTGCAACTTCCTAGGGGGTCACCCATTATGGAATTGTACCAGCCTCAACTCGCTTAACTTTGGAGTTCCAATCGAACCCAAAGCCACTGAGCTCCCAAAAGGCCTCGTACTAGATAGATGTGTGCCTACACCTTTAAGGTACACCCTCATTCCCTTTCCAGACCATTCCCCCTCGCAGGAATGTGGGATTGTTTCACCGTTTCCTCCAAGACACGGGTCTTACAAATCATATGCAATCAGTGCATCTAAAACCATGTTCTTAAAAAATATAAAACATTTATGTATGCATCATATTTACAAATCAAAAGTCCACTCGCAGACTGTCCCTGTTGCACGCTCACAAATGACCTTCAAATGTATGCATCCATCATATTTACTCATGGAACAATAAACGTGTTCTAACACGTTTATCGAGGCTAAAAACCTTCAAATGAGCTATCAAACGATCTACGATCGACCCGAAACAACCACTATTGGATTCAGATCGTCGAAACCTTTCGAACAAGAATAATTTGAGCTCAAAATTCGTACCCACACGCCTTTACGCACTGGTCAAAGTTTGGTCAACGACGGTCAATTCTGGCATCACTTTGGTCAACGTTGTCGTCAGGTCGATCAATGATGACGTCAACTACTGACAACACTCGCTAACGTCAGCCTGACTACTCTGACATCTGACAACTCTGATAGCCTTCCACGTGGCATACCCTGATTGGTGCCTAGTGTCACCGTATGACACTGCCACGTCACATGTTGACATCACCTGCTGACATCATCAGTGCCATGTGTCACTGACAAGTCTGACACCTCTCTGACATCCTGCCAAGTGGCACCACCTCACTAGTCCACATGTTCTAACATCGCTGACGTGGACTTCCACATCAGCTAACATATCACCCAAAAACTCCTGACACGTTGCCAAATAGCACCATCCCACTAGTCCACGTGGTCTAACAAGTCTGACGTCGCACTCCCCCGTCATTGTCGTTAAGCTCTGGCCGGGTCGACCCGAACCACTGTAATGGGTCATTTTGGACCCGCGACTAGACCCGATCTTATCTCTGTCGATTCTCAACCAAAAATCGCCATTCTTTCACCAAACTCATCGTATCTCATCCAGAACCGGATCTACGATGTCAAAATCATAGAAAACCCCCAAAAATTACCTGGTCAAGATCGACCTTCATGGGTCTAGTTTCAAACCACCACCAGAGAACCTCCCTGATTCCATTCTCTTTGTTTCTCAGACAAACATACTCACAAAAGCACATAGGAGACACCACTAGCCTTAGTTTCGATCCAAAACATCCAAAAGTAAAAACCTAAAATTTGAAGCAAAACGGTTATACGGGTTTACCTTGTTTCTGGGTCTTTCAGGCCACCGTCGTGGCTCTGCCATTCACCATCGTCATCTTCGTCTCCTAGTATCACCCTCCCACTCTCTGTTTCCCTCTCACAGAAAACAAGGAAGAAGATGGTTGAATGGCAAAATAGTTGGGTGAGAGGTTTCAGGTAGGATCAAATGAAAGGGAAAATGGGATGATGCATGAATTAAATAAAAGAGGACATATGATGGGTGACAAGTGTCACTCATCCTATGGTCCCAAAACAGAAATTTTGTGTCCCACAAGTCAAACACCAAAAGTCAACTCCTCGTAAAATGTGCAACTGTAAATAGTGCGTACAACCGTTCTTGACCCGTATCTTTCCCATACGATGTCTGATTTCAACGTGCCACCTGTCTACGGACTCGTATCATCTCGATCTACATAATGAACCTTGGTCCATATGCATTTAGATTCCATATGATATATAGCTTCTTAGTGTAATCTTTGATGCCATATTTATGTCAATACAATTTGAGACAAATGGTTAAGGGTTTAGTAGTTTTTTATTTTTAGAAAAAGAAAAAGAAAGAAAATGAGTTTTCAAAATCTTAGTTTGTTTTGGTATTTCCTAGGGACTATCAAAGTCTAAGTGTGAGGGTATTTGATAAGCCTTCAATTAAGCATCATTTTATACCCTTTATGCTTATCTTTTAATGTTTAAATACCAAAAAATAGGGGAAAATAATATATTTTGTGAGAAATGTATACAATTGGATAAAGCTCAGAATTACGAGGACTTAGGGAAAAGAATCACCTCAATCGGAGTTATATTGAAGAAGTTATGATTGAAACAAAGGAGGCCACTAAAAAGAACTAGTAATTTCGGTAGGGGGCTACCGAATCCCTTAAAACTGCCCAGAAACCCATTCAGCCAGCCGCATCCTACCTAGGGTTAAGGAGTTTGGCACACGTGTACCGAAGGTCTCATCTCCCATTCGCCGCGCGTTTCCTGAAGCCACAATGCCCTATTCGACGCGCGCCTCTTGCATATCCAAAGCCGTTTCGATGCCCACTTACCGAACCAATCTATAACCTTCCCTTGCGCGTTGACCAGGATGTTGACCACCGAAATTCATCCCCATTTTCAGCACGTGTCTGCCGAATGTCACTCCAGGTTTCGGCAGCGTCCCACCGATTTGTTTCCTGTTCAATTCAAACACCTATTTCTTTTTTTCTTGTGGAAAATTGTCCAATTCAAGCTTGGATTTGTTTCCTTTTTATTTAGGAAACCTTTTGAATTAGTATTTTTATTACCTTATTTCTTTAGAACTTTAATTTAATTAGTTTAATCATTTTCCTTTTAAAATTTAAATTGTGAACTCCTATTTATTTGGGGATTAATTTTCTTCTATAAATAGAGATATTTAGGTTATTTGTAAAAGGTCGCCCATTTTTGTACCAAAGCTCTGCTTAACCAATTTTCCCTTTTAAATAAATTCAAGATTTCTCGTGCAAGGTTAAATATATCATACTTCATCATCCAAACCTTCATCCGTGACATAGTCAGGTTGTCCCTAAGTCTCTCACCAAAGAGTGCCCAATCACTTCGTATACATAGGGTGTCTCGAAGAGAAAAAGTGTAACATGTCCTCTTTACCTTATAGCTATCTTTTTTGCTTGAATATCTTGGTTTATGAAATGATTTCTAATATTATTCTTGATTTTATGATTTGTATTGCTTGAATATTCTATGTGTTTTATGATTCTAGTTTTTGTTATGGTTGTATGTTTGTGCTTAATGCTTGATTAGATAGTCGGGTTGTCCCCGAGTCTAATTAATTGAAAGTGTATGTTGGGTTGTCCCTGAGCACGTACTTAAGATAATATGCAAATAGCTTGTAAGGCTAGAATTACAGGATTTCATAGGTTGAAGTTAATAGAATTCATGAATGAGTTAGGTTAAAGATGAGTTGAACATGTAAATAATAAATTAGGTTAGATTAGATTAGATTAGGTTAGTTAATCACGTAAGATAATAGAAACAATCAACTACCCCTAATTAATTAATTAAATGATAATCATGTTTAGTACCCTCAATCCCCTGTTAAGAACGATCCCTACTTATCAATGCTACAATCTACAAAAAGGGTTTTAATTTGAATATGTTTTTATTAAGTATTGAGTGTGACTTTGTGTTTACTTTAATGCTTAGTTTTAGCATATCAATTTTTGGCGTCGTTTCCGGGTATCAAACTCGGGTCACCCGCGTGACAGGTGGGAATACTTACCACCATGATCTCTACTTGGTTCATGTACTTGCCAGCCAATCATATCACTATTTGGCAACAACTTACAGACTTGTTTTTGGCCTAGTACTTTCCCGCTTCTATGATCACTTCAAAGAGGCGAGAGATCACATCCATTACCCAAGCACCTGACGAAACCTTTGGTTCATACTACGATCGTTTCAAGGTCATTTGTTCTACTTGTCCTTCACATGGTTTCTCGGAAACTAACCTAATGAATTGCTTCTATTATGGTCTCAAACCCATGGACCGAGACCTTCTTAGATGCAGCTTCACATGGGGCATTTATAGACTTATATGGGCCTAAAGAAAGATAGTTACTGGAGAGTAGGGCCACCAATGATGCCCACTATGGCATGTTTCACAAGAAGGGAGTAAGTGTAATTAATTCCAAGGGTGCCTCAAATGAAAATATTGAAAAGCTCCAATCTATGCTTGAACAAGTTTTGGAATTAGAAGCCAAAAGGGCTATGAAACCTAAGGGACCTATATGTGGCGTGTGCCAATTGGATGGACACCTAAGTGATCAATGCCCTCAAGTTAAAAACCCAAATGATGAACAAGCCAATGCATTAGGAGGATATCAAGGGGGCCAGCGATTCAATAACTTTAATAAATATGGACAAGGAAACCGTGATCATCCGGGATTCAAGTGGAGCAGCAATGAAGGATGTTTGAACCCTCCAACTCAACACTAACAAGGGTACTCACGACAAAAATTCATGCCAAGAGCGCCGATGCCTCATCAACGTATGAGTATGCAACAAGCTCCTCCGGTTACTCAATTTTCTAACTCATATTATGATAAGATGTTTGCACAATTATCCACTTCAACTCAAATCCTTCTGGACAACCAAAAACAAACAAAGGAGACGTTGACCACTCATGGCCTTGACATTTCTAAAATAAAGAAGAAAATTGGTCAAATTGTCGATTTCATGGGACAAGTTGAAGATATGGGGAAGTTGCCTTCACAAATCGTTCCCAACCCAAAAAACCATGCTTTTGAGCATACTAGTTATGTTACAACTCAAAGTGGGAAGGTTTTGCACAACCTTATGCCCAAGGAAGACTCGAAATCAAGTTCTATCGATGCTAGAAAGGAAAGTGACGAATTTGTTCAGAATGAGTATGAAGAGATCCTTGACATATTCCAGAAGGTACAAGTGAACTTGCCATTAATTGAATGCATCAAACAAGTACCAGCTTATGCCAAGTTCCTCAAAAGTTATGCACTCAAAGACGAAAAACAAGAGAAAATGAGGTGGTTAAGGTAAATGAAACTGTTTATGCAGTTATCCAATGAAAATTCCACCAAAATTGAAAGATCCCAGTAGCTTTTTAGTTCCCTGCGTAATAGGTAACAAGTCTTTTGATAATGTCATGCTAGATTTAGGTGCATCAATTAATGTTATGCCATACCATATATATGCATCAGTGAATAAGGTGAATTAAAGAAAGACAATGTGATTATTCAATTAGCAGATTGTTCTCATGCATATCTAAGGGGGTATGTAGAAGATGTTCTTGTGCAGGTCAATCAGCTTATCTTTCCTGCTGACTTTTATGTACTTGACATGAATGAGAGTCCTTTGGAAAACACACCATTGCTTTTGGGATGTCCATTCATAAAGACTGCAAGAACAAAGATAGATGTCCACAATGGTCTTCTATCCATGGAATTTGATGGTGAGATGACCGAGTTCAACATCTTTGAAACTATGAGGTATCCTACTACTAGTGTTAATGCTTGCTTTTCTATTGATATTGTTGAATCTATGTCGCAGGAACACTTGAACCATATACATGATGATGAACACGAAATAACCATTCAAGAAGGAGCAGGACTGACCCAATTCAGGACTGAAGCCCTCTTCGATGCACTAATTGAGGTCCTTGAACCCAGAATCCTTGAATCAATCATGGCCCTAAATGAAATGCCGAGATATGTAAGTCCTCATCCACCTATTCCAATCAGTTTTTGTACTAATAAAATGCTTCCATCTGTTGTCCAAGCCCTTGAACTAGAACTTAAAGGTACTTCTGGAACATTTGAAGTACGTATTCCTTAGAGATAATGACACCTTACCCGTCATTATTTCTTCAACTCTGAAACCTGATCAAGAGACAAAAATTCTGACTGTACTCAAGAAGTACAAGACCACGATTGGATAGACACTTAAAAACATCAAATGAATCAATCATGCCACTTGTGTTCATCGTATCCTTCTTGAAGATGATGCCAAACCCACTCGGGAAGCACAAAGAAGATTCGATCCACCTATGATGGAAGTAGTTAAAAATGAGGTAATCAAACTTTATGATTGTGGTGTTATTTACCCTATTTCAGATAGTCATTGGATATCCCATGTGCAGGTTGTTCCAAAGAAATCTGGAATCACGGTAGTAAAGAATACCGAGAATGAATTAGTGCCTCAACGAACCATCACCGGACATAGAGTTTGCATCGATTACCGGAAACTTAATGCCCCCACAAGGAAAAACCACTTTCCTTTTCCCTTCATTGACCAAATGCTTGAGTGACTCGCAGGACACTCCCACTATTGCTTCCTTGATGGATACTCATGATACAACCAAATAAGCATTGCTCAGGAAGATCAAGAGAAGACCACTTTCACATGCCTTTTTGGTACATTTGCTTACAGGAGGATGCCATTCGGTTTGTGTAATGCACTAGGTACTTTTCAACGTTGTATGATTTCCATATTCTTTGATTATGTAGAAAAGATTATTGAAGTATTCATGGATGACTTTAGTGTATTTGGAAATAGTTTTGATGCATGCTTAGAAAACCTTGAACTTATATTACAAAGATGTGTAGATTCTAGGCTTGTACTTAACTGGGAGAAATGTCACTTCATGGTAACTCATGGGATAGTATAGTTTTAGGACATACTGTTTCGGCTAAAGGCATAGTGGTTGATAGAGCTAAAGTAGATCTTGTGAGGTACTTACCTTCTCCTACTTCGGTGAGAGAGATTCATTCATTCCTTGGACATGCGGGCTTCTACCAGCGATTCATCAAAGACTTCTCATCAATTTCTAGACCCCTATTTCGTTTACTCCAAAAGGAAACCACCTTTGTGTTCAGTGCTAAGTGCCAAAAGGCCTTTGATAAGCTAAAGAAGTTGCTCACCAGTGCCCCTATCTTATGTGCCCCAGATTGGTCTTTACCAAAGTTAATGTGCTGCTTTGAAGTACCTGATGACCAAGAAGAATGCCAAACCAAGACTTATTCGATGGATCATCTTGCTCCAAGAATTGGATATTGAGGTAAGGGATAAGATGGGAGTAGAGAATGTTGTTGCCGACCACCTATCTAGAATCGTGAAGAATCTGGAGGATGGAATCATACTTGAGACCTTTCCAGATGAACAACTCTTCGGAATCCAGGTAAGTACTTCTGCCACCCCATGGTATGCTGATATTGTGAACTACTTAGTGACTCAACAATTCCCGAATACCATGCCTAGATATCAATGATAAGCTTGAACATAATACTAGAGCTTACTTATGGGATGAACCTTACTTGTGGAAACAATGCTCTGATTTAGTAATTAGGAGATGTGTCCCGGATAATGAACATAATTCTATACTTTCATTTTTTCATACAAAAACATATGGGGGACATTTTAGTTCCAAGAAAATAGCCCTTAAGGTGTTAGATTTAGGTTAATTTTGGCCTTCTTTATTTCTTGATGCTCATTCATTTTGTGCTACATATGATAGATGCCAAAAATCTGGTAATCTAGGACCTAGAGATCAAATGCCCCAAGCTTATGTCCTTCAGGTTGAACTGTAAGACCCGTGTCCTGGAGGGAACGGTGAACAATCCCACATTCCTGCGAGGGGGGAATGGTCTGGGAAGGGAATGGTGGTGTGCCTTAAAGGTGTAGGCACACACCTATCTAGCATGAGGCCTTTTGGGAGCTCAGTGGCTTTAGGGGGGATTGGAACCCCAAAGTTAAGCGAGTTGAGGCTGGTGCAATTCCAGATGGGTGACCCCTGGGAAGTTGCACCGTGAGCTCCCGAAAACAAAACCGTGAGGGCAAGGGCAAGGAGGCCCAAAGCGGACAATATCGTGCTAGATGAATCGGGACCTGACAGAAGAGGGTCGGGTCCTGACAATTTGGTATCAGAGCCAGACCCCGACCGGGAAGTGTGCCAGCGAGGACGCTGGGGCCTAAGGGGGGTGGATTGTAAGACTCGTGTCCTGGAGGGAACGGTGAACAATCCCACATTCCTGCGAGGGGGGAATGGTCTGGGAAGGGAATGGTGGTGTGCCTTAAAGGTGTAGGCACACACCTATCTAGCATGAGGCCTTTTGGGAGCTCAGTGGCGTTGGGGGGGATTGGAACCCCAAAGTTAAGCGAGTTGAGGCTGGTGCAATTCCAGATGGGTGACCCTCTGGGAAGTTGCACCGTGAGCTCCCGAAAACAAAACCGTGAGGGCAAGGGCAATGAGGCCCAAAGCGGACAATATCGTGCTAGATGAATCGGGACCTGACAGAAGAGGGTCGGGTCCTGACATGAACTCTTTGATGTATGGGGCATAGACTTCATGGTCCCATTCCCTTTTTCTTTTGATTTTGGGTATATACTTCTTGCTATCGATTATGTCTCAAAATGGGTGGAGGCTAAAGCCACCCATACTAATGATTCTAAAGTTGTTACAGCTTTCCTTCGCACTAACATATTCTCTAGGTTTGGCATACCCCGAGTGCTAATTAGTGATAGGGGAAGCCATTTTTGTAACAAAACGGTTGGAGCATTACTAAAGAAGTATGGAGTCACTCATAGGGTGTCTACTCCATCAAACCAATGGTTTAACAGAAGTTAGCAACAGGGAGATCAAGAAGATACTCGAGAGAACTATTGGGCCTTCATACGGAAAGATTGAAGTGCAAGGTTAGATAATGCTTTATGGGCTTATCGTACATCATACAATACTCCCATAGGTATCTCGCCATTTCTTTTAGTCTATGAAAAAGCATGTCACCTTCCCCTGGAATTAGAGCATAAATCTTGGTGTGCAGTCAAGAAGTTCAACATAGACCTTGATGAAGCAGGAGTTCACTGAAAGTTGCAAATTTGTGAACTTAAAGAGATTATAAATGATGCATTCAATAGTGTATGGATCTATAAAGAACGGACCAACCCCTTACATGACAAGATGATCCGTGGAAAGAGCTTCCATGTTGGTCAGAAAGTGTTACTCTTTTGCTCACGGCTCAAACTCTTCCCAGGTAAACTTCGTTCCAGATGGGGTGGCCCTTATAATATTACTAATGTTCTCCCTCATGGTGCTGTATAGGTTCAATCATGCATCACTGGGAAAGAATTCAAGGTCAATGGCCACCGGTTGAAACCTTACTTTGAAGCTTTCAAGGTACACACCATCGAGGAGATGCGCCTCCAGAATCTGGATGTGCATAACGAGTAAATGAAGCATCCAGTCTAGGATGAATGGACATTAAACTTTAAGTGCTTCTTGGGAGGAAACCCAATGACGGAGAAGTGGGGAACCATCAAACGGAGATTTTCTTTTTAAAACCCTTTACTCTCTTTACTTTAGTTAATTTTTGTCTTTATTGTTTTATTTTCGTGAATCATTTCTCCTTACTTAGATTCTATGCTTTCACTTTCATACATTGAGGGCAATGTCAGATTATGTGTGGGGTTGGAGTTTACAACTTTATTGTCTCTTATTTCAAAAATCAAAGAAAAAATTCGAAAAACAACAAAACCCAAAAAGATTTTCATGTGCTTTAGTCTTTAATTTTTAGTCTTTTGTTAATTTAGTGTTCTTAATGAGTTTTAGGATGCCTTTTAACGTGTCGATGATAAGAATGACGGATAAATAAAGACAACATGGCTAACAGATGATCACTACAACTTGAACTCATTTGTTAATATTTTATGATTAAGTGTTTATGACTTGTAGTAGATGATGCATGTTAAACTGGTACAAAATGAGCATGTTAAGATTTGTATGAATCATATGAACCCTATGTGAGCTTTACAGCTGTATATACTTCTTGATTGAGTGATTCATAGGAGTTCTTTGTTTAAATTGAAATAAATATGCCTCATAACTGCTTTCCATAGCTTTTAATAAACTCTAGAGTACTAGAACTTATTTTATGTGATTATCAAAGCTTTTAAGTCATTAAATTCTATGGTTTTGGACATGATTAAGGCAATAGGGTTAGCACCACTTATCTAAATATTCAAGCCCTACTTGATCACATAAGTGTGATCCCCCTAGTTTAACTCCTTTGTGCCTACATTAAGCCTTTCTTTTTTATCAACCTAAAGTCTATTCACGTAAGCCTAGTATAAGACATCCTTTACCTTGTTCCTTGGACTTGGTTAAAGAACATAGAGATGGCGTGAGATACAAGTACGTGATTTGATGAATGAAGACTTATATGTAAGTGTAGGGAATGACTTGCTCAAACTATGTTGTTATTCATTGCATTAACTCTCAAAAGAAAAAAAAGGAGAAAAGAAAAAATTGATAAAAAATAAAATAAAATTTAGAGAAAAAGTTATACGAGGTACTAAATTTGAGTTTTGAGATAACTCCCCTACGCTTGTGATTTGGAACAATGAAGTTTGAGGGCCTACATGAAGAATTTCGGCCCCTTGTCCCAATTACAAACTCAAAGATGTTGGTAATAAAGATTAAGGCCCAACAAGTTGATACTTGGCCTATGACTATGGAAAACACGTATGTCTATGTGATGGAGCCTTTGGTTGAGTCCTGGAATTAACACCATTATCCTAAATATTCTCTGCCTCTACACCTAGTCCCATTACAACCGTAAATTAAGACTTATGATTCTTGAGATTAGTAACTTTTGATTAGTTGAGTCTATCACTTGAGTAAGCCTGTGGTTTTGGTTCATTTGTGCAAGTATATTCACTATCTTATGCTTTATGTTTGAAATTTTTATGAAGTAACTTACCTTCTATTATGTGAGCGTCTTTCTCACATATCTTGAGTCCAAACAAAAACCCTATACACATTGAGTTGGAAACATGAGTGCATTCCGTTGTGAGTTGATTCATACTTGTTTTATTTCTGTTGAGATATATTCACCAATTTTACTCATTGTCTTACTTTTCAAGGCATTTTGTTATAATGTATTAACTTTTGGATTCCATATGCTATATTGCTTCTTAGTGTAATCTTTGATGCCAAATTTATGTCAATACAATTTGAGACAAATGGTTAAGGGCTTAGTAGTTTTTAATTCTTAGAAAAGGAAAAATAAAGAAAATGGGTTTTCAAAATCTTAGTTTGTTTTGGTATTTTCTAGGGACTAGCAAAATCTAAGTGTGGGGGTATTTGCTAAGCCTTGAATTAAGCATCATTTTTACCCTTTATGCTTATCTTTTAATGTTTAAATACCAAAAAATAGGAGAAAATAATATATTTTCTGAGAAATGTGCAGAATTGGATAAAGCTCAGAATTACAAGGATTTAGGCGAAAGAATCACATTAATCGTAGTTATATTGAAGAAGTTATGATTGAAACAAAGGAGGCCACCAAAAAGAACTAGGAATTTCGGTACGGGCTATC
The DNA here is from genome assembly GCA_032719365.1 of Prinsepia uniflora. Taxonomy (NCBI): domain Eukaryota; kingdom Viridiplantae; phylum Streptophyta; class Magnoliopsida; order Rosales; family Rosaceae; genus Prinsepia; species Prinsepia uniflora. Next base: position 20,729,928 of record CM064871.1, on the reverse strand, counting down.
GAATCCCTTAAAACTGCCCAGAAATCCATTCAGCCAGCCGCATCCTACCTGGTGTTAAGGAGTTCAAAACACGTGTACCGAAGGTCCCATCTCCATTTCGGCGAGCATTTCCTGAAGCCATAATGCCCTATTCGACGCGCACCTCCTGCATATCCAAAGCCGTTTCAGCGCCCACTTACCAAGCCAATCTGTAGCCTTCCCTTGTGCGTTGACCAGGTTGTTGACAACCTAAATTCGCCCCCATTTTCAGCGCGCGTCTGCCGAATGTCACTCCAGGCTTCAACATCGTCCCATCGATTCGTTTCCTGTTCAATTCCAGCACCTATTTCCTTTTTTCTTATGGAAAATTGTCCAATTCAAGTTTGGATTTGTTTTCTTTTTATATAGGAAACCTTTTTAATTAGTATTTTTAATACCTTATTTCTTTAGGACTTTAATTTAATTAGTTTAATTCTTTTCCTTTTAGATTTTAAATTGTAAACTCCTATTTATTTGGGGATTAATTTTCTCTTATAAATAGAGAGGTTTAGGTTATTTGTAAGAGGTCGCCCATTTTTGTACCAAAGCTCTGCTTAACCAATTTTCCCTTTTTAATAAATTCAAGATTTCTCGTGCAAGGTTAATTATATCATACTTGATCCTCTACACCTTCATCCGTAACATAGTCAGGCTGTCCCTATATGTCTCACCAAAAAGTTCCCAATCACTTCGTATCCATAGGGTATCCTGAAGAGAAAAAGTGTAACATGACCTCTTTACCTTATAGCTATCTTTTGTGCTTGAATATCTTGGTTTATGAAATGATTTCTAATATTATTCTTGATTTTATGATTTGTATTGCTTCAATATTCTATGTGTTTTATGATTCTAGTTTTTTTTTTTTTTTATGATTGTATGTTTGTGCTTAATACTTGATTAGATAGTCGGGTTGTCCCCGAGTCTAATTCATTGAAAGTGTATGTCGGGCTGTCCTCGAGCACGTACTTAACATAATATGCAAATAGCTCGTAAGGTTAGAATTAGAGGAATTCATAGGTTGAAGTTAATAGAATTTATGAATGAGTTAGGTTAAAGATAAGTTTACCATATAAATAATAAATTATGTTAGATTAGATTAGTTTAGTTAATCGCGTAGGGTAATAGAAACAATCAACTACCCCCCTAATTAATTAATCAAACGATAATCATACTTAGGTATTCTCAATCCCCGGTTATGAACGATCCCTACTTATTAATACTACAATCTACAAAACAGGGTTTTAATTTGCATATGTTTTTAGTAAGTGTTGAATGTGACTTTGTGTTTACTTTAATCCTTAGATTTAGAGTATCAATAACATATAACCATGCGTAGAATTATATCATAGCATCTCAAAGTAAGCATAATATACTAATCATCTCAATCCACTTACCACAATTAACACATATTAAGGCATGCATGCTCGAAGATATCATAATGCCATCATCGTAAAATGTGCGAGTAAAATATTAAAAAAATAGTTTAGGGAAGGGGGTCCACTCACACTAGTCGGGGAGTTAGATCCCCCGACAAATCAACAAGTCTCAAGTTCCCAAGTCCATATTTCCCTAGGCAATCAACCACAAATATCGCAATTAACAACAAGCCCATTACACACTTCATGATACTCAAGAATGGCCCAAAACGAAACCCAGAATTGCTTAACACGGGACTAAACACTTTCTAAACTATCCTATATGCCAAAAATAGCGCCCACATGCTACCGAGATTTGAAAAACAGCACCTACGTACCTTTTTGGGGCTAGAAACCACTTAAAGTTGCACAAAACCGTCCCAAAGTGTGAGCACACGTCTCTGTGAGCAGAAATTGGGCTCCATGTGCCACCACGCACCAGTGGAAGGCCAAAAAACGCTCCCACACGCCGACCAGGTGAAGCCATGCTCGACCACATGCCCTGACATATGCACACTACGCGTCACACGCGCTGCACGTGCCACATATGTGCGCCACGTGTGCGTCACGTGTGCGCCACACGTGTTGGGGAATACTCAGTGGAATATTCCATTTGTTGACCTTTGATTTTGACTGCGCCACACGCGCCACACGTGTGGGGGAATATTCAGTGGAATATTCCATATGTTGACCTTTAATTTTGACGTTGATCCTAAAGTTAACTAATATCTGTTAGTCGTTCACCATTGACCACTGTCACCGTAGCTTTGTCGGAGATAGTGATCAGACCACTGCCATCGCCGCTGTCGATGGTGGCCGGAATTTGGGATTTTCACCGAAACATTTTCTGATTTCAATGATGGCTAACTCTCATAATTTTCACTCAAATCTTACATGAAATTAGTGGATTTTGATCTAAGCAAGCTAAAGAATCCGAAAATCATGTTTCCAGGCCAAGAAGTTACCTGAGCAGTTACAACATCAGGAAGGTCATGACCTTACACATTCTGATCGCCGTCGACTTTGCCATTGTCCTCACATGGAAACAGCATGCAAAACCATCATTAAGGAGCCCTCAACGCATTGGTTACAGTGGTCTAGTTAAAGAAGTTCGAAGTTACCTGGATAATCCTAGAAATCACACAGGTCATAAACGGGTCTGAAACGGGTCTAAGTAAAGTTTTCATGTCCTTCATCGCCATCATGATTACACACCTCGAAATAGACATGCGAACACATTAGGGAGAAGTTATCATGCATATGAATTGATTGGTAAGAATTTAGAGTCTAGATGTTACCTTCTTTGCTCTCTCTCTAATCCGGGTTGTGGTTGTTGGCCTCGTTCGTGGGCGTTAATGTGAGTGCTGGGCAATGTCAATGAGTCAACAACACACGTAGGGCTGTTACGAGCACTAGGATGGGGGTGAGGTCTATTGAAACAGTTGAAGGTCTGCTATTTTCCTCCATATCGCGAATGGGTTATGTTAATGGAAGGCTGGCTTAATTCTCAACGAGGCATGGAGGATTTTGCAGTGGACATTGTCATTAACTCTCCACCCAGAGAGAGATGTCGTGATGGTGGCCTGAGACGATGAGGGTTTGGGTTTCTCTGTTTTGAGAGGAAGAGAATGAGAGGAGTTTGGGTTGTTCTTGATTTGCTTGTGTTCATGCGTGTGTGAGTACATACGATAAGGATTAGGTGTCCAAACCAGCTTAGAGGCAAGTAACAAATAAAATTTGGGCTGAGGCTTGGGTCTGATTTAGATTTAAAAGTCCCTCAACAAGGGCTTGTGGTTTTCTTTGAGTTTTGGGCCTCCAACATAGGGGCTTGGGCTTAGTTAAGAACAACATGACCAACGTGGATAATTGGCTTTGGGTCATGGATTTGGGCCCCCAAGATAACATTTCACAAGTTTAACGACACGAAAATTCGAAAAAGAAAAATTTGGAAAAATTGGAAGGAAATGACGATTTGCCCCTAGTTATAAGGGCCGAAAGTTGACTTTTTTATCGGGACCTTGTTTGGAATTTCCGTAAGTACCGTTGAATAGGTCTCGAGACGCTGAATCCGTAAACATGCGGCATGCGTCAATTGGAGTTCGGATGGAAATGTTACGAACCTTGGAATATTAGGGGCATTTTGGTCATTTGTTAGGGTAAGGGCAAAATGGTAAATTGGGATGGAATTGGCTATTCAGCAGTGATTGGCGACTCATTAGGTACATCAAGTGACATCTTGCACTTGCTAATTGAGATGGGTGGCCCTGTTTAATGAAGTCGTGTATGATCAATGATAAAGCCAACAAAACAACCGCCCACCCTTCATTTATATTCATCAAATTGAGTGATGAATGAGGTTAAGTGTGAAATCCGAGATAGTGGGACGATTTCATAGAGAAAATCGAGTAAGACTTAGAAGAGAATTGAGGATGATAAACCCTTAAACCCGAGACCCAGATTCATGAACTTCAGATTGATTCATTTCAAATTGGAATTTATGGACCATAAACACTGAAATTGAGCTTGGATTAAGCTTCTTGAGTTCAAACCGAAGCGAACCCGATTAAAAACGAAGAAAATTGATGCTGTTTTGGCTCTGAATGAACCTGGTGATAGAGAAGAAATTCGAGGTTTGAGTTGTGATCTTGGAGGAATTGAAGGATGAAATTGAGGTTGGAAATATACTTAGAGGACTCCTACCAAGCTTTTGGCTGGATCAATTGAAAGAAAATGGGTCGAATTGGGGGACTGTGATGGATGAACAGAGCTCGACTGTTCTTCGAGAGGTCGAGATCGAATGGGAGAATTGAGGTAAGGTTCCATGTAATTGAGTTTAAAGATCCCTAATTAAACCTATTTCGATGCAAATGGACGTTTGAATTGTCGAAAAAGATGTTGAATTGATAGGAATTGAACCGGGTCACCTCGCGGGTTGCAGGACCCGTTTTCCAGACAAACAGGCGAGGAAGAACACTGTAGCAGGGCACTATAGCAGGCGCGTGAGTTTCACGCGCAGCCACTCACCGCAGAGCGTGAGGGCGCATGGGCACGATTCCCGAGGTGAGTTCAACATGACTTTTGTTCTATGCAATGTAACAAACATTTTAGAGTTGATTTCGAGTTAATCAGACACCGTTTCGATATTGTTTCTAGGGTCCAAAGGTTTATGTTACATATTTAATTCGTAAGTAATTCCCGGGAAATTATGGGGAATTAATATGATGTTAATTAAGCCATTAGTGACCCTGAATAATGATTTTGGACAAGATTCGAGATTCCTAGAAAATGTCAGAAATTACGGAAACACGTGCAGCTCGGAAAGCTAGCGGTTTGGACGGTGTGTGATGGACGTTTGTTTTATAAACTGACATGCATGCATAGTTAAATGTTTTACACGATTTATGGCATGATTTGAATTGCAATGATTTGGTATGATTATTTCTGGATTTAATGATTATTTTAATCAGTGTTTTGGGCACGTTTTTCGAGAAACTATGAAATTGTTGTTTTGGGCGAAGGCCCGGGATTTGAGATTGGTTTTGTCTTGGATTATGAATTGGGAAATTGATTTGATGGATTTGTAATGTTTTTCGGAGATTTACTGATTTATTGTGAAAATGGAAACTTAGGTTACGGTTATACGGATTTGCGTGAAAATAAGATTTGGGCTTGAGATCCCGTGATAAATGGTTTTGACATGGTTTTAAATGATGATTTTGAAATAAAGATTTGGATTTTGTATTGATGTTCGATGCCCCCAGATGTGTAATTCTTGAGTAGACTTCGGATGTGTAATTCCCAGAGGGACTCCGGATATGTAATTCCCAGAGGGACCGGATGTGTAATTCCCGGAGGGACCGGATGTGTAATTCCCGGTGAGGCTGGATGTGTAATTCCTAGCAGGGCTGGATGTGTAATTCCCAGCAGGATGATAACTCTGGATGTGTAATTTCCAGAGGACCCTCGGATGTGTAATTCCCGAGTTATATGCTTTATTGTATGATAAAATGGTTTTATCAAATGTTTTCATATGTTTGGCTTGAGAGCCGGGATTTGATATTTTTCATGTGATTTGGCTTGGAAGCCGGTGATTTATATGTTTAACCCTAAGCATGCATGGTTTGATAAACTGGAGGGTAAATGATGTATTTTGATAAATGTATTTTTAAATAATATTATTTTTGTCCACTTACACATTTCCTGTTTTGATGACCCTCCAGACCGTGGCACGACGTTCGGGGCTGATCGAGAGGCTGAGGCATGAGTAGAAATCAGTGTAGTCATCCTTTGTCTGACAGGTGTTGAAGGGTAGTTTCGGGACTTCAGTTGACTTGTCAGACGGGAGCAGGACCGGACACGGTTATCAAAGTCAAGTTGGGACGGGTCCTGTCAACGAGGGCCAATTAATTTAGACTAATCTAACCCGTGGCCAGATGAGTCTTGACTAGTTAAATAGGGGTAAAACAATAATTTTGCCTTTTTAATTCCAAAATTTCAATACGGGTTGTATCTGTCTACCCCCCCCCCCCCCCCTCTCTTCCCCTTTTTAGGGAAATTTCATCCCCAAAATTTGGCCAATGTCAATCAAAGCTACAACTCCCATTAGGTGTCCAAAAATCGTTCGTTGCCTCCACCATTGTGGTTCAACTTCCTCGCAAGGTCCAAAGGAAAAGTGCTTAGTCACGGGATTCGTTATGTGTCAATGATCAATCTACTGGTGTGGCACTTCGTTTACAATGAGTAATCCACAAATATTTCTCTCAAATGATACAATAAATCAGATGCTTCCTGAATAGTTTCTTGAATGTCTTGTAAGGATTCCTTAATCAACGATGAATCTCTGCTCGGAAGGATACCAAACACGCTTGAATAGGTCAATCTTCCTTTCACCAAAAAACGGTCAAGTACAAGAAGGACCTCGATGTTACAACTATCCCGCAATGTAACTTATTCCAAATTAGTCGACATTAACGACCTCGTCAATCTATCTTACAAGAGGTTAGCGATTCCTCCCAAACATCCTGATAGCAATGGTGATTCTCAATATTAGGGGTCTGATCGGGTCAAACTAACCCACCAATTAACATGGTCTTTGTAATGGTTCTCCTATACTATGGTTAACGATGTACATCCGGTATTAGGTCAACAAATCTCGGACGGCTCCTAGGTTTAGAAGGCAACCTAGTACAATTCTTTGTCATAACGATAATTAATATTGGGGTAGGAGCAAGTAAACTTAAATGATCTCTGGTGATAAGAGTAATGGACAGGCAGCCTGTACGTGTCCGGAGGTACATCGAGTAGCTAACATAGTTAAGTGATTCTTCTAATCCAATGGTCCAACACGGGGACACGGAAGACACCAAGCTCACGTCTGATTCGTTTTGATCCTCAGGGGAAGAAGAGGTAACATAATATACCTCAGGTCGAAAATTCGTAACTAACAGTCCCTAGGTTTCCCTCAGCAGTCTGTAAGGCTAAATTGTCACCTAAACAAGGAGGTATTGATTATCGTGAAGGTCCCATATAACTCTTGAATTCGAGTTGGTGTAAACTCCTAATCAACCACTGCCCGTACCGAAGTAAACTCTCTTAGAAAGGATTGAGTGGAGCAATAACGCCAAAGGAAACCCTTACCTCACCTCGTAATACGTGACGACTTCCGGTGCAAAAGTGCCTAAATCCTCGTTCAATACATTTCAAGAATGTCCAAGATTTGATTTCCAAAAAGTATGAATGGTTTGATTATTCAAATTTATTCGTTTGAATTCATTTGGTCCAAAAAATTGAAATAAGTATTGAAGTTTCCTTCTAATGATTCGAAGTGTTAATGAATTACGTGGTTTTACGATTTTCAATAATTTTCTTTAATAATCTAACTAATCCAACTATCCTATTTATAAGTCGAACTCATAAATCTTATACTTGAAATATTAGCCAAATTGAAATTCTAAGGATTATGTAACGGTGCACAGCTAATCAACAAAAAAATGTTTGGTCTTGTTCCGACATCTTTAAATCCTTGAAACTCAAGATTGTTTTATGAGTGAGGTCTAGGCATGTCGTACCACAAACTGAACGGTTCGATTATTCAAATTCATTCATCAAAATATCAATCAATCCAAAAAATCGAAAAAAGTAATGAGGTTTTCTCCAAATGATTTCAAGTGTTAATGAATATAGTGGTTTTATGATTTTCATTAATTTCCTTTAATAATTCGACTAATCCAATCTTCCATATTTATAACTCGAACTCATAGATCTTCTATGCAAAACATTAGCCAGATTGGAATTCCCATAATTAGGTAAGGGTGCACAACAGATCGATGGTTCCAAAATGTTTGGTCTTGATCTGACGACTTAAAATCCTCTAAACCTCACGATTTTCGTTGGGTGACGTCTAGGCATGTCCTATCATGAACTAAATGGTCTGTTTATTCAAATTCATTCATTTGAATATCAATCAATCCAAACAATCAAAATAAGTATTGAAGTTCCCTTAAAATGTTTCCAAGTAATAATGAAGAAGGTAGTTTTGCGATTTTCAATAAGTTACTTTAATAATCCGATTGTTCCAACCGTCCATATTTATAAGTTGAACTCATAGATCATTTACGCGAAAAATTGGCTAAATTGGAATTCCCAAGATAAGGTAATGGTGCGTAAAGAATCGACGGTAACAAAATGTTCGGTCTTGATCTGATGTCTTTAAATTCTTGAAACATTACTATTTTCGGTGGGTGAGATCTACGCACTTAGAAGTAACCACTGAACGGTCAATTTATTGAATTTCATCATTTCGATCTCGATGGAACCAAGAGTACATGAATCCCCTTCAAATTTTAAATTAATATTCTTGAATCTTGCTCGACGAACATTCTTATAAGTTCCTAGGGAAAAACTTCCATATTTACGAACTTTTTTTTTCACGAATTTTCATGAAAAATTGAATTTGGAGCCTAGGTTTTTCGAGCGAGTCATTAAACTTTTCCCAACAAAGGCTTCGCTAGGAAAAGTCCTCCAATAACACTAAAACGGCCATGACTCCATCCTTTCCTCTCTTTTTTTCTCCATCTGAATCCTCTGCCTTTTCACTCTTTTAATCCTCTGCCTCCTCTCTGTAAAATGCTAGAAGCTATCCCCTCAAACACTCCTCTTCTCTCCTCATAATCCTCCTCCTTCACTGCAAATCCAAACCCAACAACTTTCTCCTCTCAACCCCTCATTTTCTCACAATCTCATTACCGGTTTCCTTTCCTCCTCACCTAATCTTGTCACCACTACCCCAAAGACTCATCTTTCAATTTTGTAACGACTCAGAAATTTGACAAAATAAAAATGACCATTTTGCCATTAAAGGTCACAACGTTGACTTTTTTAACCTAGGTACCTATTAGACATTTCATGAAGATCGTTACATAGCTTTCGGACTCCTGATGTAAACAAACGATATCTCAAAATCAGAGATTAAAAAGTTGTGATATAGGTCAAGTTTGAGTATGGATATTTTAGTACTTTTGAACATAAGGGTATTTTGGTAATTTTACAAGAGGAATCTAGGGTTTTCTAGAACATTCTAGTTTCCCTCCGCAAACTTCTCCTTCCACTGACTTACTATGCCTATAAGTACATGTGATTCTGTGAGAAGGGGGAGTTCGGTGGTAGATGGACAAAAGGGGGGGTGAGGAAAGAGAAAAAGAATGAAACGAAAGAAAACCGAAAGATGAGGAAGAGGACCAAGAAGGAAGAGAATGAAAAAGGAGAGAAATAAGAGAGCAAGAAAGATGGGGAGAAGATGAGGGAAACCCAAGAAAATGGGAAGGATAATTAGTGGTGATGAGTTAAGGAACCCGTAAGTTTCCATTTCGGGTTTCCTAGCTCTTGACTAGAAAGCGTGGGAACAAGGAGTTAGCTATCTTATGAAAGGTCCCACGATCACTCTGGAACCAGAAGAAATGAGTTGGGATATAGGGATTACCGGCGAGATGATTAAGAAACCATGGCCGAATGTTCCAGGGGTAGGACCGTGATATCATGCAACTTTTCCCTTGTTTGGATGTCGTAGATATTTTCCTTACATTGAGTAGATAAAATGGACTATTAGAACATCCAATTCAGGCATAAAATAACCGAGATACGACCGGGTCATGCTCACTGGTCCAGCAATTCGAAACCAGGAAACAGATCTCACCTGCTGGAGGAATAAGATGATTGTGACACGCGCGTGGTCACAATGCACATAGATGTTTCTCAGGCGCGTGAGGGCGCATGCAGTGGCTCCTGAGGTTGTGGTCAATATGAAAGTTCTTTATTATAAGATTCTACATTTAATGGTACAAGTATCAGGTTAATTGGACATCGTTTAAGTATAGTTTTGGATGTTCAAAGTAATATGTCTATATTCTAAACTTGAATTAACTATGGAAAAATTATGGAAATTAAGCCTAAGATTTATGTTGATGTTAAGGAATCTTTACGAATAAATAGAATGAATAAAAAGGGTTATGGAAGTTATGAGGAGCTTGGTTACATAAGACTTTCCTTTTGATTAAGATGTTATACTTATTGTCACATATGATGATGTTGAATGCATGATTAATGACCATATGATCACTGGCGGGTCATAATATTGATGTGATGAAAATATGATGCTTTGATGTCGTATACGATGATATGTCACGATGAGATGATATGATGATGTGTTGTGATTAGATGATATGATAAAACATTTGATGTTATAATGAATAAACGTTTCCTATACTAAAAGTTACTATGTATAATTTAAAATAATAATTTAGCAAAATAAGGTTTGGAAGAAACCAAAAGAAAGTTTTCACTACTTGACGGGGTTAGTAGGCTGGACGTGAGCGGAAACCCTGCAATAGTGGGTTTAGTTTGGTTAACCTAATATGATATGGACACAGGTAAAGTAAAAAATATCCCTTGTTTGACAAGATCAATGCAGTTAGATGGGAGCAGGACCAGCACATTTATCTAAGCGTTTTAAGGAACGAGTCATGTCAACTTGGTATCAGAGCATGGTTATCAAATATTCTGTTTCTAAGGTATAAGTTTTGTGTATAGCGTATTTTAATTAAATGATTTATATAGTGATGATTCGAGTATGAATTATTTTTAAATGATGTTATAGAATTATTTGAAATATTCATTTAATGAAAAAAATTCATATATGCTATTTGGACTAATGTCCCGTTTGGAATTTGGGTCTGATTTGGAATATGAGTCAAGATTATTGTATGTTTTGCATGAAAATGATTTGAATTTGGTTCTCAAGTGATTATTGAGGATTTTTTTAATTTAAATGGATTTCGTATGCACGTTTTACGAGATCTTATGGAAAATGTGATGGGTTTGGATTTAGATTTTAAAAATGACGTTTGGTTTTAGAATTGGATATTTGATGCAATAATTTGACCACGAAATTCAAACAATTCTTCCATGATTTTTTAGAATTATTGATTGATTTTGAGTACTCGTTTTATGACATTTTGCATAAATTGTGTATTGGACTTATGTCTGGATCTTGAAATGTGGATATGTTGTAAGAAATTATTATATTATAAATGTATGTTTCTCGATACTTGTGCCTTACTGGTTGGTACTCGGATACTGTATCCCCAAGTGGTTGTGTGATTTAATGATGATGGTTAGTCTCAGATGTCGAGCTGGGCTCTGTTTTCCTAAGATTGGTATTGGGATGTTGTGATAACATGGATGTTGCATCGTGTAGTTCTCGGGGATGTTGTGATAACTCGGATGGTGCTTCGTGCATTCTTGGGGGATGTTTTGATAACCTAGATGGTGCTTCATGTAGTTTCTAGAGGATGTTATGATGGTCTGGATGGCGCTACGTCCAGTTCCCAGACATGTCTGGATGGTACCTTAGTGCAGTTCCCGGACCTTACTTAGATGATGCTTCATGCACTTTCTAGGTAGCCTACCGGTATAGATGTGATACATTTTGATGGAAGTTTGAGTTGAGAATTGGTTAAGCCTAGTTATAGGGTTTGTTTGCATTAGTGTATGGTATTCATTGCTGATATGATAAACGTGTAGGCATGACTCAGATGTTGTTTAGTGCAGTTCACGAGGATAATTTAATTATAAAGGTTGATTTTTGAACTTTGAGAAAAGGTTGTGTAAGTGAGATTCTTGTTACAATTCGATGTTTCTTTATATTGATTTGATTACTAATATTGTTTGGATTCTTGATTTATGATTTAAATTATGATGATTGCAATTGCTTGTTCATGGAAATTTCAAGGACGAAATTTCTTTAAGGGGAGTATGTTGTAACGACCCAGAAATTCGTGGAAATAAAAATGACCATTCTACCCCTAAAGGTCAAAGCATTAGCTTTTTAAATCTGGATACTTGTTGGACATTCTGTGAACATCGTTACGAAGGTCTCAAATTCTTGAGTTTATAGACAAGTGATATGTCAAAATCGAAGATTAAAATAGCTATGATACATGTCAAATTTGAGTAGGGGTCTCAAATTCTTGAGTTTATAGACAAGTGATATGTCAAAACCGAAAAGGGACATTTCTGACTCAACTCGTGGCCACGCACGTATCACAATCTTCATCATATGTGTCATAGTCCATTTTCACCTACTCAATCTAAGGAAAGTATCATAGTGCGATAGTTTCGTTTTGGGTAGGTGCTGGGCTCCACAACTCCAAGCTGCTGGGCCTTCTCGATAACTGGCCTTTTTCGGGGTCCAACCCCACTAAAACATGGCATCCAATACCTAACCAAACCAATCCAAGGTCCCTCCCAATTAACTTTCCTATCCTTACTCTAGCTTCCTGACTGATGAGGGGGCTACCGTCGTGGAGGCATCACGTCCAAAACGAAACTATCACACACACCCAATGCATAATCCCACAGAAAGAAAGTTAGTGCTCTAATACAAAATTCACACGACCCTCCCTGTAATCCCCCTCGATTACCGTGAGATGACCTGCTTCTTTTTTACACCAACATTGTAAAAACACCAAAGTACCCCCAACCTGAAGTAAAAAATCTTACCTCGGGCCAGACAAGGGATACCTAGCATAACTCACTCAGGTTAATCAGAGTACCCAAACCCACACAATGCCTCAGCTTCCATACAGTCTGCGTCCGCGATCAACCTGGAGGGTACCAAAACTAATAAAATCTATGAATGGACAAAAATAAAGCTTTGCAATACCATTTTCTGAAAACATCTTTTTAAACCCTTTGTTTTATAAAACCATGCATGCATAAACATATGAAATCACTGAAATACCCCTAGCCTATATTTCCCTGAAAACCTTGATTGAAAATCCTTTTTTGAAAACCCCTGGACACACCACAATCAATAAATACCAAACCTAGTCCCGCTGGTCCAACCAGCTGCTAGTCCAACTAGCCATAAAGCCAATCCTCGTCCTGCTGGTCCAACCAGCTACTAGTCCAACTTGCATTCCCTTTGTACTACCAGTAGATATTACGAATATTGCAGAGTCCAACCACATTGGCACGTGTCGAGTCCAACTTTGACCATGTCCGAATCCGTGGGAATCCTCGAATTCCAACACCGAATATAGCGATCCAATCACATGACGATGGCATAATAGAAAATTTTTTACCAAAATACCTTTTGACCTTCCCACCAGCCCAAAAACGTTTCCCCTCCAGGCACTAGCCCAAAACATTTACCTCCTAAGCACCAACCCAAAATTCTGTTTTCAAAACCATCAGTAAAACTTGTGTCCAGAAAACCACAATCGAACACCATACATATACCAAAATCCATAATTTATCCAGAAGTCATATAAAATCATATACCCATATCATACACATCCAATCCCTGTCATGAAACCATGAAAATATGTGATATGCATGCATCACAGTTATGAAATCAAATGCCCCCTCACGGTACCATCGATCACCCAAAACCTAAGTTGTAAGGTAATCCAAAGCCTTCGGGACGTCTTGATCTGTCAATGTCACACCCCAGGGGTCACTAACATTCCATATAAGTCCATACAAAAAAAACCTCAAAAGCCCCGGATCGTGAGAGTCTCCTAAGTGAGTTTCCAACCTTGGTTTCACCCAAAACTCCCTCAAACTGAAGATATAAAAATTGGGTGATTAATTGTTGTCTTTGTTTGGGGCTTGCATGGGTTCAGGGGAGAGAAAGAGTCAAAATGATGAATGAAAGATGATAAGGAATCTTATCCAAGTCTTGCGCAAAATATCTTCATAATTCCAAGTTCCCAAAATTCCTTTCCCCTAAATAGTAAGCCAAAGTTAATCCTAGGGGTAAAAATGTCTAACCATCCAAATAATTTCCGATGACATCCCAAAATATTCCCAATATTTTTCATAAATCCTGAATTTACGGGCCGGGTCGTTACAACCTACCCTTCAAATAAAAATTTTGTTCACTAAATTTACACTGACCCCTGACCAAAACTGTTAAAATCTAATACTGTGACTGGACCCGTTCCAAATGGGATGACTGTACTGATTCCCACTTATGCCTCTGTCTCTTGGCCAGCCCTAATCTGAGTGTCACGGCCTGGAGGGTTATCAAAACAACAAAAGTGTGAGTAGAAAAAAATAACATCGATTGAAAATACAATTCAAAATGAACTCTTTTACCCTCCAGTTATAAAACATGCGTGCATAGAGTAAAACATGACCAACCATATATCAAATTATATCACATAGAAAACCGTGGGACACACAATTATAACATGTATCAAAAGCCCGTGGCCCACATTTCCCGAAATCCATTTCATCAAATCATGTAAAATATCTAGACAACAGTACTAATCATCAGTACTCAAATATCAAGCACAATAACCAAACGACACTACTCACAAGTGGCACAATCAATCACATAATCACATCAGCACTACCTGTAGGCCATCTCGGGAACTGCACACGCAACATCTAGACGTAACACATAATCGGGAACAGCACTCACGCAACATCTGAGTCATATCTAGGAACTGCACATTCACATCTAGACGTACCACATACTCGGAGACTGCACTCACGCACATCTGAGTCACATCTAGGGACTGCACTCGCATCGTCTAGACACGTACCAGTATCCACAATCACAAACAAAATCCATACCACAAACACATGTTTGACTCTGACTCCAACAAGGTCACAAGCCCAAAATACCATTTCCAACAACGTCTCACGCCCAAAACATCATTTCCATGAAATTATCGTAAAACCGTGTCCAGAAATCATTTCATAAATATGACAACCATCAATTCAATCATATATTCACATTTGGCTCAAAATCCAAGTCAAAATCATCTTTAAAACAAGGTTCCAGCCCAAAATTTGATTTTCACGCAATTATGTAAAATCGTTCAGAAACCGACAATTAAATCAACCAAATAATCAAGTAATGACCTCAAATCATCATTCAAATCATTGCAACTCAAATTATGCTATAAATCATGGAAAACATTTACTATGCATGCATCACAGTTTATAAAACAAATGTCCACTCATACACAGTACACGCAGTTTGATTCCTAGCCGTATGCTCCTTCATAATTTCCAAGAACTACCAATCCTATCAAAAAACATTATCAAGGGTCACTATCGTCCCAAGTAACCTTACAATACAATCCCCCAATTTTCTAGGATTTAAATACGTATTAAAAATATAACATAACACATCGAACACCCAAAAATATACCTACACGGTGTCTGATGGACTCGAAACCTGTGTCAAAATGTTCGTTACATCGATTAAATTAAAATTTATGTTGACCATACCTTGAGAAACATACCCATGCGCTTCCACGCCCTGCCGCAAGTGGCTGCGTGTGAAGCCCACGTGCCCTGCACTGTTCATCTTCAACCTCCAGTCGGGTCTGAGTTGCAAACCAGACCCACGGCTTGACTCGGTTTCCAACCCGACTCGAATTCCTTCAATTCTTCATAAATTCTCATGTTTGAACCACCAAATCTAACCTACTCAATCCTAAAAGGAGTTATGTGATCTTAAAACACCAAAACATCATTTCCAATCCATAACCCGATTCATGACTTTTGGCTAAGATTTCAAACTTGCAATTCAAGCTTCCCCACGTTCAATTCCATGTACCAATCACTCAGTCCTGCTCACCAATTATCAAATAACACGATTCTAACTTCAATTTCAGTAATTAATGAACCAAGAACAATTTTTGAATTCACGGGTTCATGGGGATTTTCGGGTTTTCTAGGTATTTTTCTGGGTTTTCTTCTCTTTTTTTTTTCTTTCTTTTTCGTTCTTTTTCGTTCTTTTTCTTCTCGTTTTTCTTTCTCAGTTCTTCTCCATACTCTCAGGTTTTCAATAGTTCAAAGGTTAATTGATCAAAATCGAAAATGAAAATGGGTTTTGGGTTTTGTTCATCACATTGATTTAAGCCAACACTGTGTCCACATTCTAGCTTGATACGTTTAAGCCAGGAATCCAATTTATAAAGTGACAGATGCCACATTCTGCAATTAATAATGACTCAGTTCTTGCTTACAAAATTACCAAAATGCCCCTGGCCATTTTAGACCTGTAACGGTCACGTACGAGCTCTGATTTCAATGTGCCACTTGTCGACGGACTCAACATCTTGATACCTACACAACGATTTTCACATAGAGTCCAAACAATATTCTGAACAGAAAGTCAACATTTGACCACATAACATAGGGGGAAAACGTCAATTTTCTTTTCAAATTCTCGGAATTACCTTTTCCAAATTTTGAGTCGTCACATACTGCCTCCAACCCGAGCCTCCCACGTACACGTCGACGTTCAAAAACCATTCGCAATTTACGCAAGGAACAAATGTCACCAGACGTCAACTACAATCCAACGGTTAATGTTGAATCTCGACGCATCCTCATTGATAGTACCTGACAAGTGAGTGATTAAACTGCCAATGGAACTCCAAAACTCAACTCCCAAAACTCGCTCGAAGCATCGACACTCGTCGACCTTACCTACCACCCATACAGGTGTAACTCAGAACCCAGTCTGACATCTCTGCTCTCACTGAGCAGTCACCAAGTCCATCTCTACTAGTATATCCCAACTGTTTACGACATGCACGACCAACCATTGTGATCAGCTGATAACCCATCGGCACCACTACTATAATCTTTCTACAATATCGTTACCACACCAACATGGCCCAACACTAGATCTTTTTTGTTCGATCCCAGATCTGGACATAGCGTACACTAAACTTAACATCCCTTCCGAGTTCTCCTAGTCACTTGACCAACTTATGAGACAAGCCCAACACGTAATCCCCGAGAACTCAGAAAAGACAAACCAATAAGTACACTAATCGATTCAACATCCCGGTCAATAACCAAGGTCAACCAACCTAGGTCCACCAAGACATACCATCCTTGAACCCATCAACACTCTAGCAACAATCCCTCACTGCTCCCAGCATTTGATCTACCCTGACCAACCATCGGTCACCAAAATCTAAACAGTCACCACTTTGGGATCCAATCCACCAATAAACTCCATGGATCCAAGCCGCTGGGTCCTCTCAATAAACGGACCTTTTCGAGGTCCAACCCCACTAAACATGGCATCCAATGCCTAACTGAACCAATCCAAGGTCCTTACCAATTAACTTTCCAATCCTTACTCTTACTTCCAAGATGATGACGGAGCTATCAAAGTGGAGGAATCACGTCTGAAACGAAACTGACACGTACACCCACCCAGTGCACAATCTCGCAAAAAGCAACCTAGTGTTCTAATACCAAATTGATAGGACCGTCCCCGTAATCCTCCTCGATTACCGTGAGAGGACCTGCTCTTGTCTGACACTAACACTGTAAAAAGACCAAAGTACCCTCAACCCGAAGTAAACAATCTTACCACGTGCTAGACAAGAAATACCTACCATAACTTACTCAGGTTAATCAGACTACACAAACCCACGCAATGCCTCAATCTCTATACAGCCCGTGTACACGATCAACATGGAGGGTACCCAAACGAATAAAAACTGTGAGTGGACAAAAATAAAGTTTGCAAAAAAAATTTTCGAAAAAATCCTTTTAAACTAATCCAAAGCCTTTGGGACATCCCCACCCGTCAATGTCACACACATGAGTCACTAACAATCCATATAAGGCCATACAAGAAATCCCCAAAAACCCGGAATCAAAAACACGTCTTGAACTCCCTTCCCGAGGAGAAAAACCTCCAAAATCCTAACCAAAGGACCTTCGATCAACCTGAAACCACCACCATTAGATTCAGAACATCCAAACCATTCGAACAAGACTAGTTTCCCCTTGAAATTCGAGCCCACTTACCCACACGCGCAAGTCAAAGTTTCACTTATGCGCGGTCAACACTGACATTAGCTGCTGATGTTATTACTAATGTCTACCCTAGCTGATGTGGCATTGACACCTTTTACACAAACTGCCACGTGGCACCCCTTAACATGTACCACGTGGCAGCACTCATCACTTGCTACGTAGCACTCCTACCACGTGGCACCTGAGACGTGTCAGATGACATCGTCATAATGTCATCACTTGCCGGAGAAGATGACAGGCTGCCATCATTGACGCCGCCTCGCTGGCTAGAAGACTCCATTTTTGCTAGACACTTCAAACTTCAAGCCTCCATATCTCCCTCATTTCTCAACCAAATTTTACAAACTTTATATGAAAATACATCTACTCAACCCAGGGAATCCAAAACTGAAACCAGAATTCAGAAATTTTACATGGATTCAAAGATATAGCCCTCGAAAGCTTCAACCAAACTTCATTCCCTTGAACTGTTCAATCCCAGCCATTCCTTCCTTCAAACCTAATCTCCCTAGGATCGTAAGAGTCTCCTGAGTGAGTTTCCAACCTTTGTTTCACCCAAAACTCCCTCAAACTCAGGATATAAGGATTGGGTGATTAATGGTTTTGTGTTTGTTTGGGGCTTGCACAGGTTTAGGGGAAACAGAGAGTCAAAATGATGAATGAAAGATGATAAAGAATCTTATCCAAATCTTGCCCAAAATATCTTCATAACACCAAGTTCCGAAAATGCCCTTTCCCCTAAATAGTAAGCCAAAGTTAAAACTAAGGGTAAAAATGTCCAACTGTTTAAATAATTTCCGATAAAAAAAATTCCCGATAATTCCCGTAAATCCCAAATTTACTAGTCGGGTCGTGACAATGGGAATTTGGATTTGGATATGAATTTGGATTTGGATATAGATTTGGATATTGATTTGGATATTGATTTGGATATGAATTTTGATATGGATATGGATTTGGATACGAATTTGGATATGATTGTGCAAATTTTTTTTTTTTATGATTTTGAATATGAATTTGGCAACGTGATTTATGTTAATTTTGTTCAAATTTTTTTTGTTGGAATTAAGTTTTTATGATTTATGTTAATTTTTTTATTATGATTTAAGATATGTGAATTTTGGATATATGTGTTTTATTAATTTTGGATTTGTGAATTTTACGATTTTGGATATTATTATTATTATTATTATTATTATTATTTTATTGTTATCATTATTATTATTTTTTCCCAATATATTTTTAAATTATAATTTGGTTAATTTTATATTAATTATTTTGAACTTATCTTATTGTAGATGTCTCAGCGCAAATTGATCACAACGAGGACTCATCCCCGTCATGTAGATAATTCACCGGCGGAGCATTCAACCCTGTCTCAACACCCTCTCTAGCGAAGCAGCCATCCCCTACCTCGACACACTCCCTAGTGGAGTAGGTAACCCATATCTCGACACCTCTTACCTCTGTACCGGATCGGGTGATACTAGGTTCACGATCGGTGAGGCACCATCACAACAAGAAATGGAGGGTTTGATCGCCTTAGTGCTTAACCACAAGGGTGAGTGTGGAGCAGATAGCCTTGACTCAGCCCAAGACCTAGTCGGCCAACCCACCCAGATTGTCGACTGCCCCTCCTTCGATTGAATAGATTTTCATTACAAGTTTTTTTTTTTAAATTTTAAATTGTGTAAAAACAACACATTTATTTTTATAAATATTATTTTAATTTTCCTATAACTCCTATTATTATTTTAGATTTATTTATTTAAATATGTATTCATATTAATTAAATATAATTAATCAAATATTAAAAATATTAAAAAAAGTAAAAATATAAAATATATTATATAATACTACCGACGACGTCTTCATCGAGCAAGGTTAAAAGTTTGTCCGACGGAGTCTTACGTACGTCGACGGGCCAATCTAATACATGATTGTGCGTTGAAGACTTTGCTCGGCTAGGTGGTTCGCCGAGCAAACATAGTTGACTTATGACTTGCTCGTGTTGAGTGTATAAGAGTTAGAAGAAAGGTGGTTAAGAAGTTAGTTAAGTTGTTGAGAAGTTAGTTAAAACTTAGTTAATACTGTAGCTACAGTATATAACCCTCTGCCTCTACTGTACAAGTTAGATTGCATCGATTGTATTTTCATTCTCTCAAATACTTTACAGTTTAATACAACAATCTCTCTCTTGTTCTTCTTTTTCATTACTGCATCCTCATCTACCTCACATATTTCATCGATCCTTGATGCCATCTCACATGGTATCAGAGCCGTGAAAAACGATTTGACTCTCTTCTTCTCTCCGCTGCTCACACAATCTCATTCTTCTTTTTCCCAGTTTTTCATGGTAGTCTACATAGCAAGAAAATTGCAAAAGACTACCTGTTGTCGTTCATCGGTTGAATCTATGAAGTAGTAAAGCAAAACTGCAAAGATCACCTGTGATTCTCCTGTAAAACAAGTGGCCCAGTAGAGAAAACTGTGCACACTAGGTGTTTGTGAAAACATTTTTCCTTGTTTCTTGGAGATTCTTCTGTTTCTTTATCTTAATTTCGTTCTTTCCTTTCTTGAAATTGTGTGATCATAGTCTTGTGACAATGGTTACCTCCTATCAACTTCAGATTCTGCAATCCCCTATCACCAGTCTTATTTCCACATTAGGAAATTTTTTTTAGTATTGAGCCTGATGACCACAATTTTCTAACGTGGAATTTTCAGATGGAATTGTTGTTGAATGTTCGTGACATCATTGGCTTTGTCAATGGCACAAATTTGTGTCATGTGATGGTCAATTCTGAGTCTAACAGTGACAATGTGTCTCAAATGGAGGCTATTCAGATTTGGAATATGCACAACCAAGATTTAATCCAGCTAATCACAACAACTCTCTCAACCATTGCCATGTCCTGTGTTATTGGATGTCGTACAACTCAAGAAATGTGGATCAACCTCAAGGAAAGGTTTGCTTCTGTTACTAAGGCTTCTATCTTTCAGATGAAAACTGAACTTCAAAATATAAAGAAAGGGCCTGAAAACATGACACAGTACCTGCAGAGAATAGAGAATCCAATGCTAGGGATATGTTAGAGTCCTGTGGTGTGCATTTTGGTGATGATGACATTGTTATCTTAGCCTTGAGGGGGTTCCCTAGTGAATATAACACGTTTAGGTGTGTGATTAGGGGAAGAGAAAACACAATCCCTTTAAAAGACTTTAGATCTCAGCTTCTTGCTGAAGAGAGTGTCTTCGATCATTCAGATGAGCAGGTTCCCTTCTTATTAGCCATGATTGCCACCAAGATTCCTGATTCAACATTACCTGGTTTTCAGAATTCCTCTTTTCATCAAGGGTGTTCTAATTCTTCAAGTCAAAGAACTGTTGCTAATGGCCAGAGTTCCAATCTCAGTCAGTTTCCTGCTTCAAGTACGCCTGGACTACAAGGTCCCTGTCACCAATTTCCTTACTTGGGATCAACACCACAACAACCAAGTTGCCCTCCCCAACAGTTTAGTGAGAATTTTCAGCATTTTGGCTATGGGAATGGTTATGACAATGCACAACTTTATTACAGACCTCATAACAATGGTGGAAGGGGCAGGAAAGGAAGAGGAAACTATGGTGGCAGGCATCAAACTAGGGGCTATAACAACATTCAGAATTATCAGCATAATTCTGGTTATTCAGGTGTTCGACCTAAGTGTCATATCTGTGGAAAGAAGGGACATTGTGCTGCAGACTGCTATCACAGGCATCAGGAGCAAACACAAGTATCTTAGGATCCTGAGGCATGCCAAATTTGCTGGAAATTTGGCCGTTCTGCAGTCAACTGCTATCAAAGAGGGAACTACACCTATCAAGGTGCTCCACCACCACCCGCCCTTGCATCTATGGCAATTAGCCTTCAGTACATGTCAGTTCCACAGCATTCAGATGCTTCTCAATACACTGCTTTGTTAGCCACTTCTCAATTCCTTCCTATCTCTCAGAACCAGACTTTTACACAGTTCATGCCCTTTGAACAAGTCCAGAAATCACCTCAATTTGTCCCTGCTTAACACCATCAGAAGCAGGAATACTAGATTGCTGATAGTGGTACATCTACTCATATGACAGCAGACCTCTCACACTTGAGTACAGCTACACCCTCATCTATGTCTGATACAATTCTCACAACTGGTGGTCCAGGTCTACAAGTAGCTCACACTGGGAATTCTGCACTTATTATAAACAATCCTTCTTCACACTGTTTCAAACTGAAGCAAGTGCTTCATGTTCCCAAGATTTCTCAAAACTTGCTTTCTGTGCACTGTTTTTGCAAAGACAACAACTGTCGATTTGTGTTTGATGAACTTTGCTTTGTTATACAGAACAGAATCATAGGGAAGGTGTTGTACAAAGGTCTGAGCAATGAGGGGTTGTATCAAATTCCTGTCCAACTTCCTTTCACTTCTCAATTTAGTGTATGTCCTCCATCTACCTCAGCCTTGATGTGCAAGAAATTCAACAGCCAGGTTTGGCACAAACGATTAGGTCATCCATCTAATGAGATTGTTTATGTGTCCTTACAAAAGTCTCATATTCCTTGTCCTACTAAATCTGAACTTGACATCTGTGAGTCATGTTTACAATGGAAATTCACTAAGCTCCCATTTGTATTTCCTGCATCTAAATCAATACAATTTTTTGAGTTTATTCATTCTGATGTTTGGGGACCAGCTCCTGTTAGGTCTATGGAAGGGTTTAGGTACTATATTAACTTGGTTGATGAATGTACCAGATATACATGGCTGTTTCCAATGAAAAACAAGTCTGATTTGTGTTATATCTTTCTTCATTTCTATGCTTTTATCCTAAACACATTTTCTGTTTCAATTAAAGTCCTTCAATCTGACAATGGTGGGGAATATCTTAACTCACATCTCAAGCTATTTCTCTTATCTAAAGGCATCACATATCAAACTTCTTGTCCCTATACACCTGAAAAAAATGGTCTTGCAGAAAGGAAACATAGGCATATTGTTGAAACATCAGTTACTTTGTTACAATGTGCATTGCTACCCTCAAAGTTTTGGTCCTATGCCTGCTCCTGTTCTGTCTACCTCATCAATCGTATACCCTGTCATACTTTACAAATGTCCTCCCTTTTTGACAAACTCTTTGGTGCTTTACCTGATCTCTCTAATCTTAGGATCTTTGGTTGTGCTTGCTTTCCACTGCTTAAGCCCTATAATCAACATAAACTTCAACCTAAAACAGTCAAGTGTGTGTTTCTTGGCTATGCCACTCATCAAAAAGGGTATATCTGTTACAATCCTATTTCTGCTCACACTGTGGTTTCCAGGCATGTTCTTTTTAATGAATATGATTTTCCCTATCAGTCTCTGGTCTTACACACTACTCCTTCTCATTGCTCAGACTAGCCAAGCACCTGTGACTTCTGTTCCACAGCCTCACAATCAGTCCTCCTCCACACCTATTCAGACTACATCTGCAGCATCTTCTGTGAATCTAGTTTCTGCTGATTCTTCATCAGGTGAGGGTTCTGTCATGGCTACCTTTCAGCCTCAATTACTTGAGGTAATTCTCCCTATCAGTGGGGTGAATATGCACCATATGCAAACCAGATCCAAAAGTGGGATATCCAGAAGTAGGCCTTTCACTCTGTCCACTCAAAATCAGATGTTGATTTCTCTGTGGTTGAACCTACTTACTATAAGACAACATCTTCTGTTCCTGTGTGGCAGCAGGCTATGAAGGAGGAGATTGATGATCTCCTTGCTCAGCACACTTGGGATGTTGTTCCCCTTCCCCCCAATCACAATCCCATTGGGTGTAAGTGGATCTATAGGATCAAAAAGAAAGTAGATGGTACAATTGCCAGGTATAAAGCAAGATTAGTTGCTCATGGTTTCAATCAGGAGGAAGGATTAGACTATGGG
Organism: Prinsepia uniflora; assembly: GCA_032719365.1. Lineage (NCBI taxonomy): Eukaryota > Viridiplantae > Streptophyta > Magnoliopsida > Rosales > Rosaceae > Prinsepia > Prinsepia uniflora. The sequence goes on along the minus strand of CM064871.1, from coordinate 20,706,182 downwards.
GAAACCTTTGGTTATGTGGTAAAGCCTACCACTATCAGACTTTTGTTAGCTTTGGCAGCACAGTTTGACACGACCCATCCCAATCCCCCCCGGGATTACCGTGGGATGTGCCATGCTCCCGTCTGACACGAAGTGGCAGACAAGGGATAACCTAATGCCACTGCCCACTCGAGGCTTCCAGAGTGCGCAAGGATCGATGGTGGAGGTATGCGATGTCCCAGTATCTGTTGCAGTCGCATCCGTGATCAACCTGAAGGGCATTAAAACCAATAAAAGCTGTGAGTGGACGAAAATCATTAAGTTCATAAAACACATTCATAAGACATTTATGCCCTTAATTAAAACGTATGCATGCATCGAAAACCAGTAACCAAAACATTTACTCAACCAAGCCATTAGGGCCTTAGCCCAAAACCATAATTCAAAACAAGTGTGGGAACTCAGCCCAAAACTGTAGGATACCAAATCCGTAAATACAAAACCAAGTGGGCCACCGCCCAAATCCATAAACATAAATCCAACCGAAAAACCATTTCATAGATCTAATAGTTCATATTTACCACATTACCATCTCTGGCATCCCAGATGCCTAGCGTCCCAGACGCTTGACGTCCTAGACGTCATATCTCACAGTATAATAAGCAACATGTGCTGCCTGGGGTCTCTCCGGGTCAATATCTCTGACATCCCAGATGTCTGACGTCCCAGACGTCTAATCATAAAAACCCTGCTCCTGAGTCACTATACGGTCCGGTAGCTCCGTACAATGACCCCTCGCAGGCAATGTACCGTGACTTCCCCAGTGTCCCAGACACCTGGAGGAGACCATCACATATCCTCGTATCAACATGGTATATGGAAAACAGTTTTATCAAATCAATTCACAACATTTCAATGGGCCCTGCCTGAAATCTCCATAAAACATCACAATTCCATTTAGGGTCCCCAACCCGAAATCACATTTATAAAACATAGGGTCCCAGACCCCGAAATCACATTTATGAACCAATTGGGCCTCATGCCCGATTCTGTAAACCACTGGGCCCACGGCCCGAATTTGCAAATCAACTGGGGCCCTGGCCCGATAATATAACTCAAATGGGTCTCAGCCCAATTTCGCAAACAACTAGGCCTCTGACCCGATTTCATAAAGCAATTGGGCCCTCGACCCGATTACGTAACTCAAATGGACTCCCAAATCTGAGGTTTCCAAAACAATTGGGTCTCATGCCCGAATTCATCTTTCCAATTTCAAAACCATTTCATCACATTATTCATGAAACCACAAGCACGTAAAACCACAATAAAATCATTAGTCTCGATATACGTGCAATACCGAATACATCTCGAAATACGTGCAACATACGCAAAATCAATAATCACAACCATCATCATAGAAATCACGTATATAAGACATATAACATAGTTAAGCATGCATAGGATTTAGAAAACCAAAGTCCACTCATAGACCGTCCAACGATGCGCCTCGATACGCTTGCCATAGGCCTTCCCGGGCCACACCACTATCACCGGGACTTCCAAACCTAACAAAATTACATTAGAGGGTTACTAACCTCTTCATTAACCTCCTATCAAAGTCCCGTAATTTTCCCGAATTTTTAACTATTTTTAAACTCGATTTAAAACCTTCGGATGTCCTGAACAATATCAAAACGGTGTCTGATTTCCTCGAAACCAGTGCCAAAATGTTCGTTACATCGAATAGATTAAAAGTCATGTTGGAAGTTTCCCCAAAATACCCCTCACGCGCCCACACGCGCCGTTTGAACTCCCTGCGCGTGAAACCCACGCGCCGGGCACTGTTCATCGTCAAGCTCCAGCAAACCCGGTCTGAACCGGTTCACTGGTTCGGTCCGGTTCAATCGAACCGACAATCTAACCCAGCTGGTTCTCAGTAAATATCCAACCATTTTCGATCCTAATTGTCCCTACATCTTCGTCTTACTATTTCCAGTTGATCCATGCTTTCAAAACTATAAAAACAGACTCCTAACTTACCTCCCTGATCGGGAAACTCACGACCAAAACTCCTTCGTTGACTGCTGCTAGCTCCGACCACCATTTCCTTCGCAAATGATCCCCATTGACTTGTTTCATCCTTAAGATCATCATCCTAATCACCAGATTGATTGAATATGTTAAAACCCATCCTATCATTTTGTACCCGAAAACAGGCTCACGGGTTTGGGGCTTACCTCGCCGCCGTGGGTCACCACCGTGGCCACCTCCACGCCTAATTGACCTCAAGAACCTCCTTCACCCTTCCAAAACGATCAACAACCAGCCTACATTGACTTTCCAATGTTTGAATTATATAAGCTCCTCTGTTTTTCGGTTACTCCTCCGTCGTGTCCACTGCCGTCTGCCGTCGTCTCTTAGCCCTCACCACTCAGTAGTCTCTTACACAAGCACAGAGGAGATGGGTGATGGACTGGTGTGCTTGTTCGAACTAGGTTGTGTGTGTAAGTGTTTCGGGTGGGAAAAATATGAGAGTGAGAGATGGATGAAGTCTGATCAGAAATAGAAGGGAAGAGATGAGATGGACGGTGTAGATGCAATCTGGGGAGTTAGATGGATGGCTGAGATTAAAAAGGGAAATAAATCATATTTTAAATAATTAATGGAGACATGATCCAGATTTAGGGCCTCAAAAAAAAGGATGAGTAGTGTCACTCATCCAAGGGTCCAGATTCATCAATCACTGTTCACTAATTTTAATATTATTTTAATCAAAACCTCGGTTCGTTCGGTTAATTAATTTTGTTCTCGTGACCACAACTTCGTCGTCGAACCTCCGATTTCGGCATGCCGTCTGTCTACGGATTTGTATCGACTCGCTCTACGTAAATGTTCTTGGCCCTCATCCATTGGACCTCCCGGGTCAAAAGTCAACATTTGACCCTTTTTTAACCAAATTACCAAAATGCCCCTCGACTTCCGAACGTCATAACTTCTTCCTTGAACGTCGGAATTGGACGTGCCACTTGCCTATGAACTCGTGACGTCCCGAACTTCGTCACGGTCATCGGTCAAAATCCATTTGACTGTTCGAATTAAAAGTCAACGTTTTACCCACGACTAGAGGCAAAACGGTCATTTTGCATCGATCGTCCGATTTCGCCCAACTAATCACCGATTAACCCTACTAATCATGATTAGTTACTAATCTAATCCCGGAATTCGGGACGGGTCGTTACACAGTTTCATTGGAGGCTGAGACAATTAGATGTTAAAAAAGCTTTTTTACATGGTGACCTGAAAGAGGAAGTTTAAATGAAACAACCACCTGGTTTTGAGGCTGCTGTTCCTCCTGACTTTGTGTGCTCACTGAAGAAGTCTTTATATGGTTTGAAGCAGGCCCCTAGAGCTTGGAATGAGAAGTTCACATGTTATCTTCCTGGTTTAGGTTTTGCCTCAACATGGTCTGATGCCTCTCTCTTTGTTAGGCAATCTTCAGCATGCCTGGTTGTTCTTCTTCTCTATGTTGATGATATCATCATCACTGAAAGTTCTGATTCTGAAATGCAGGTTGTGATTGATGCTCTCACCTTTGAGTTTGACATGAAGGATCTAGGTGACGTAAGCTACTTCCTAGGGATCCAGATCACACATACTAAGTCAAGTTTGTTCTTGTCTCAGTCTCAATACATTACTGAGCTCCTTTCCAAAACAGACATGGTCCTTAGCATCTTTGTAGACACTCCATCAGTTCCAAGCTTTCGGTTAAGGAAAGATGATGTCCCCTTATACTCTAATCCCTCAAATTTTAGAAGCATTGTTGGTGCTCTCCAATACCTCACCTTCACTAGACCAAATATTTTTTTTTTCTGTGAATCAAGTCTGTCAGTTCATGCAGTCTCCCTGTGATTCTCATTTTATGGCAGTCAAGAGGATCTTAATGTCAGGGCCCACCCTAATCCCCCAGGACTAGGGACTAAACCCTGCTCCCGTCTGACAACCCCGAACGAAAACCGAAACACTCACACGAAAAACCGCAAATTACACTGTCAGACTCAGGAGAATTTAAAACAATCCCAAAGTCAACAGTATATAGAGCATAGTACCCAACAAACGAAAACAAAACCGATATACAGAATGTACGCACAACGGAAAACTTAATTTACTCCGGAAAGACTCTCGAGTGTTCTATGCCTATTCCAATTGACTCATAACAATCTCTAGACCAAAAACCTAGTTGACCGTTTTCCCAGAAACCACCGCACGCGCCTCCACGCGCCGCCCAAAGTCGCTGCGCGTGGGCCTCACACGCCTGCACCCAGACTACTGTCCATCTTCTTCCTCAGCTACTCGACCGGTCTGAACCGGCAAGAGCGGTTCTCCACCGTTCCTCCACCGTTTTCCTCCCTCTCTTCACCAATCTCTTCGTCCAGTCCTAAGAAACCTATTCCCCTCAACCAAACACTCCATCACAGCCCCTAAATCATCGTCTCAAGCTCGAATTAAAAACCACCCGTACCCCTGTTTTTCAATCCAGCCACCCAGGTCACCCCCCATCACGACTGCACAACCAGCAGCTTCCTAGGACCTCACTGAGTCGACTAGCACCCACCAAACCCTTCGACTCAACCCCAGACTTCACGACTTTCAACTTGAAACAAAACGGAAAAACAAAGGAAATCGAAATTACCTCTCCTGCCGCTCACCGCCGTGGGCTCCGCCGTGTCCCTAGGTGTCCACACAACTCCTCAGGTCCTCCCCCGTCCACTGAGCACCACCTACAGCTTCAATGGATCGATTATACCTCAACACCACCACAAAAATCCCTCTCTGTTTTTCTGGTTTTTCCCCGTGACCTCACCTCCTCCTCTCACCAGTCTTCTTCTCCAAACTCACTCACGATCTCTCCCTCGACCTCTAAACACTCCCTCAGTCACCAAGACACACACACACACACGGCCAACTCTCAATCTCACCCTCTGTTTCTCTCTTCTTCGAACACGGTTGCACACGGTATCTCAAGAGCACAATGACTCATGGCCTTCTTTATCAGCCTGGTTCCTTGGTCCTTGAAGCTTTCACTGATGTTGATTGGGCAGGAGATCCCAATGATCGTCCTTCTACCATAGGCTTGGTGGTGTACCTTGGTTCCAACCCTATTTTCTGGTCCTCCAAGAAACAGAACACAGTGTCTCGATCAAGCACAGAGGCTGAATATCGAGCTCTTGCCATCACCTTTGCTGAAATTGCCTGGATCTGTCAACTACTTCGGGTTCTTCATGTTCCATTACTTAAAGCTCCTCTCATCCATTGTGATAGCACCTCTGCAGCTAGTCTCTCTGCTAACCCTACCTTTCACTCTCGGGCTAAGCACATTGAAGTGGACTATCACTTTGTGCGTCAGAAGGTAATCAGACATGAGCTGGATGTTAACCATGTTTCTTTTGCTGATCAGGTGGAAAATATCTTCACCAAAGCTTTGCCCGAAAATATCTTCCAACTCCACTCTTTCAATTTGACCCTCGAGTCTTCAAATTGAGGGGGGATGTTGAGTGTATAAGAGTTAGAAGAGAGTTGGTTAAGAAGTTAGTTAAGTTGTTGAGAAGTTAGTTAAAACAGTTAATACTGTAGCTATAGTATATAACCCTCTTCCTCTACTGTACAAGTTAGATTGCATCGATTGTATTTTCAGTCTCTCAAATACTTTACAGTTCAATACAACAATCTCTCTCTTGTTCTTCTTTTTCATTACTGCATCCTCATCTACCTCACATATTTCATCGATCCTTGATGCCATCTCACAGCGCGGCGAACATTTTTCTCCGTCGAGCAAATATCTAGCCCGACGAGATTTGCGTGACGGATACTGCCCGAAAAAGGGTAAAACCTTAGCCCGACGAGCATCAGATTCTTCGCCGGGAAAACGTGCATTTCTTTTAGTGCAATTCTTCTTCCTTTCTCTCTTTTCTCTTATAATATTTAAAAAAAAAATAGCCAACCACCTTTCAATAATCTACTTAATTATGAGGAATATTTATATGACTTATTAATTTCTTTCTCTTTTATACTATAACTCATACTGCTTAGGAAAGTTTGTATACATATCTGCCTCCCTAGTTTCATGCTCTCATGAATGTATTTAGATGGAGATCTATCCAATGAAAATTAGACAATCTTTTGGTCCATCCAATGAGTTCATCAAATCCCTCAACCAAAGCAACAAGCCTAGTGAGATGATCATCCACAGAAATGATGCATCGCCAATTGAGACCCAACTTCTAGCCTCTTGTGCCAATGAAAGTGGCACCCAATGGGGTGAAGGTGCAAGTACAATAATGAACTGCTCAAACCTTTACTCATTTTAATTTTATTTAAAACTACTACAGCTCTGTCACAATTCTTCTAGATAAATAATAATTCCAGTTCTTATTTAATAACTTGTGTATGAATGGCTCTGCCTAAATAAATGATCATATCATCTTTCTTTGATTTTTTTTGCAGGTTGGTTACTTGTATGGTTCCGTGGTGGAAGATTACTTCACTGGGTTTAGTTTGCATTGTAAAAGTTGAATTTCAGTGTATTGTGATCCAGAAAGGCCGCAATTCTTGGGCCGTGGCACTATAAATTTGAATGAATATTTGGTCCAAGGAACAAGATGGAGCTCCGGGTTGGTTGATGTGGGAATCTCAAAGTTTTGCCCTCTTATATATGGCCCTGAAAAACACCCAATTTTCTTCAAAGCATGTGTTATGCACAACTTGCTCTTTTCCCCAATCTCTACTCCTTCCTATTGTGGTGCTTGGCTACCATTCCTCAACTTTGCCTACTCAACGGCAATGGCATTGCCTGGTATCCAAAGGTAACTAAACTTCTTTTATTAGTTATTAAAATATCTCTCAAGATGTACTTCCAGAGACCGAATTTGAAGCATTGATTTTCTTAAACTTACAGGTTTCAAATTAATACTTTATTGTATTTTGGTTTGTCTCCTGTCATCGGAATTGAAAGATTTATACGAGATTCTCACCACGGAAGCAACATACCATCATTGGATCAACGAGCAAAGGATATGGATGATGAAGTCAGTGACATCTCATTTATATGGTAGTGGACGTGGATACTTTCATGAAGAAAATAGGCATGAGGGAAGCCAGTTTTTTCACCAAACCAACGAACTCAAACGTTACAACACCGGGATGTTTGATTTTCAAACATCGATCATATTTCTTGCTCCAAAGGTTGCACTGGTAGCCTTCAACATGGTATCATTTTTTGTTGGGATTCGTAGGGTGGTGTTTGTGGGGTAGTTGAGACAAAATGTTGATGCAGGTTTTCATAGCTTATTATTATGTGATGGTGCTTAACTACCTCGTAATTGAAGGGATACTGATAAGGGAAGACAATGGCAGCATTCCACTATCAGTCACTCTACCATCTGCTATAGTTTCTCTCATTTTTCTTTGTGGTCTATTATTTTTATGTAGCAAGGCCAATTGCCAAGTCCTGTACCCTATATGTATTTTTCTGAGTGTCGTTTTTTGTTACTAATAATTTAACCTTTTAGGCTGAAACCAAGCTCAAAAGTATGCAACTTCATATGATTCATTGTTCTTTATTGAGTTTCTATATCACTTTGTTTCGCCTAAATGCATGTATTCATATTGCACTAATTGATCGTAGCTAAACTTCTAGTTTTTTTGGTCCCTACACTTTATCATAATAGTTGATTAATTTGTCCCTTTGTTAAAATAACATGGCAAAATCTTCCATTCAAGTGGTTTTCTCCATCTTCAAGAATCTGAATTCATTGCAGTTTAACATCCTATCAAGTGTTTGGCTTCTTTAATTTTCTAATTTAATCAATCCATCACAGCCACCCTTCTCACCACCACACCAGAACGCCACTGCATCATTTACCATGACAAAAAGGAAATGGTAGTACTAGTTTTTGTTAAGGCATCCGTCGATTTCATTTACAAACATAACAGGGTATTAAAATTGACAATCACCAATAGAACCTTAATCAATTTAAACAAGCTCCAAATTTTAGAAGTACAAAAATCAAACACAGAAACTTCACCAATCTAATCCAATTTATTAAAGCACTTGAAACAATCACCAGTTAAAACCTTGAAGATGTAAAATGAAGAATTATGGTTACAGCAGGCCAGTGGCGTAGCCATGAATTCATCTTAATGATGGAGTATTTTTTAAATACTTAAAAATTTAATGTAATTCAATTCATCATAATATATGACAAATTAGCCAAATTATTAAAAATCTTTTTTTGCTACTAATTTACTACAACCATATACAATTATCTTCGACGGATTATCAGTTTGAAATCTTTGGATATCCAAAATAAATTATGATTAAAGTATTAAAACGAAATAGGCATGCATCAATATTTTGAAAATTGAAAAAAAAAATAACTATAATATGTTGTGAAGGAAACTTGGTAGAGGAGAATTGCAAAGAGAATGTGGAGAGGCAGGGAGATGGAAATAATACGTCTGTTTATTATGAGATAATTAGGGTTTACAAAGTTAATTGATCCCTTATATAAGGAGAGATAATTAATGAATACAAAGTGACAAAACTACCCCTAGTACCTATTACATAAATAGACATAACTATTTAACTATTTACAACACTCCCCCTTGGATATTTCATGTAATGGTACTGTTTGACTACGCACTTATATGTTGTCTCGTTAAAACCTTGCCAGGTAACAAAAATCCCATGGGACAAAAATAACCCTGGTCGAAGGAAAAAGAGTGCAACGTGCATGTAGGTGATCACATTGGAATCTTCTGAGGTCGTTGGTGTCGTCTCTTTCGGAATACGGGTAGATAGTCCACCTTTGAGATAAAGTTGCCCAATCAAAACCTTGCCCGGTAAACCCAGTGGGAAAAATCCGTGGTCGAAGGGAAAAGATGTACAAATGCATATGAGTCAAATCATAGCATCTTCAGGATGCAATGTTAGCGGGGTGATCATACCAAAATGTGCCTCATTAAAACCTAGCCAGGTAACAAAACCCAATGAGACAAAATAACGCTGGTCGTAGGACAAAAGAGTACACGATGATCATGTGAGTATGCTTCGGAATACTAAGTATACTTTCGGATACTTGGTATACTTCAGGATACTCCCCCTGATCTTGACTCCCGATTAGGTAGATCAGCAGTCTACGTAAACCAATACCTCGCACATGCTACTGGAATGTGGCCTTTGGTAATGACTTGGTGAACAAGTGACACGACCCACCATCAAATCCCCCAGGATTAAGGGATAAGTCATGCTCCCGTCTAACTTACATGCGACATGAAGGCTAAACCGTCGTCCAACCTCCATGTAACACGTAAGCCGAACAAGGGATACCAGGCCAAAGCCTAAAAAATTAAACCACCTTCCGATGTCGCAGAGTGCGCAGAACTTACTGTGGATTGCGTGTGTGATGTCTCTGTCGCTCTAATAACAGCCCGCACCGCATCAAACCTGAAGGGTATCGAAAAACAAAAGACTGTGAGTGGACAAAAATAAACAAAACGTTCAGAAAAAGTTTATAAGAATTTACATTTATACCCTCCACAAAAAAACTAATGCATGCATATGAAAACAATTTCATTAAACAATTTCATATCCAAGAGAAGGAAACCATTTTCGAAAACCATAAATCAGAATCAAGTACGGGCACTCAGCCCAAAATCCATCAAATCCAATCATCCGGGCCACAGCCCAAACATCTGAAAACCAGTGAAAAACCAAAGTAAAACATCAATCAAACAAGTTGCTGGATCTTAAGCGCGCCGAGTCTTTAAAATCAAAACACATGCGCATCATCAGGCCTTCCCGGGATATCAACGAGTCTTTAAACTCAAAACACAATTAACGGGCCTCGTGGGATATCATAATAACCGAGTCTTTAAACTTAAAACATATCAATCGAGGGCCCTCCCCTGTCATCAATCAACCGAGTCTTTAAACTCAAAACCAGATCCAGCCATATCCGGGTCTTTAAACCCAAAACCAAGTATCAACGGGTCTTTAAACCCAAAACCAAGTGAAAATCATATAAAATCCAAAAATCCATTTCCAAATCCGAATCCGAAATCATCATTTTGTAGCCGGCATCCAGAATCGTCATTCCGAACCCAAATCCAGAAATCCACTTTTCAAGCTCCAAAACCGAATCCCGAATCGTATTTCTGAAATCCGATTCCAAAAACCGAAATCACATTTATCAAAATCACTTTTATGAATAGGACCTCAAGCCCGAAATCACTTTTCCAAAATCCATTATAAATCATTGAAATCAAATCATTTTTCAAATCCCAAAATCAAATAATCAAAACCATGGTCAAATCACAACATAAATCGTAAGCTCGTAAAACGTGCGAAACATAAATATATCGAAATACGTGCAAAAATCGAAATAATAAATATCATAATCATAATCATAGAATCACGTATAGAAAACATATAAAAACATTTATGCATGCATCATAAGTTAGAAAGCAAAGTCCACTCAAAGACCATGCGCACCGCCGCCTCGATACGAGTGCAATTACGCTTTCCCGGCTAATCCACTTTCACCGGCTTTCCCGAAACTGTTCAAATCCCATAATAAGGTCACTAACTACTTCATAATGCTTCTACTAAAGCCCAGCAATTTTCCCGAATTTTTAACTATTTTTAAACGAGCCCTAAAATCTTCGAACATCCCGAAACATATCGAGACAATGTCCGATCGATTCGAAACCGGTCCTAAAATGTTCGTTACAATGATTAAATCATTTCATATGTTGCACACTTCCACATCAGAGGTGCCACGTACCCTCACGCGCTGCCCAAAGGGGCTGCGCGTGGGCTTCACGCGCCTCAGCACTGTTCATCTCCTACCTTAGGTCGACCCGGTTCGATCCGGTTCAGACCGGTCCCTGCAACTCGAACCAGCGTGACCGGTTTTCAGAAATTTTCAATCCAATTCCACCCCTTTTTCATCCTATTAGCTTCGTCCTATCTTATGTAGTCGATGCACGGTTTCAAAATTGAAAAAAAAAATCCTAGGGATTACCTTCCCGATCATATCTTCAAACCGTCAACTTCCCCCTCTATGTTTGTAAGATTTCGGCCACTGTTGGTCGTGGTTCTGATGCCAAACGATTCCCAGGAGTTCCAAGAACCTCATCTAAACACCCAATTTGATTATTAGTCACTAGAACTCATGCTGCCATTTTCGAATACGAACTAATAATTCACGGGAACCTTACCTTTCCACCGTCGTCGTGCATTGCCGTGGTTATCACCCTGGTCAGTTCATTGTCCTGGTTCACTTCATTTTAGTCCCTAGCACCAACAAGTCAGGTTTGAGGGTGATCGTCCAAACTTGGGTTCACGGTTTCACTCCCACACACTCAACTGCTCTGTTTGTCCTTTTTTTTCCCAACTCTACCTTCTCTCTGTTTCCTTCACTTTCACACACCTTTCACCTCTGGTTTCACTCAGACACACAAACTCTCAGTCCCCCTTCACTATTGACTAAAACCAAATAAAACCAGCACGACTACAAGGCCTCCCCTATTTTTAATTGATCGAATTTGGAGGGAATGAGCTGGAACCAACCAGAAGAGGGACATATGTCCCCATCTCTCTGTCCTTAACTGAAAATATCCAACCCATCAAGGACAGATGTCCTTATCCCACTAATCACCATTTCAAAATCATAAAAAAGACCAATATACCCTTGCCTTCACAAATTACCATTTTGCCCTTAGTACATTTAGACCAAAATCCGAGCCATCCGAAGTCCGATGATTGCGTGCTACCTATCGTTGTACTCAGGAAAATGAGACCTATCTAGCGTTCCTTGAAATACGTGAAAAATACTTGTCGTATAAAAGTCAACAATTTTCCCCTTTTCAACCAAAACCAAAATACCCCCGAACTTCCGCACATCATAACTTCTTTCTCGAATGTCAGAATCGGACGTGCCACCTGTCTATGAACTCGTGACGTCTCGAACTACGTCACAGTCATCGATCAAAGTCCATTTGATCGTCCGAACTAAAAGTCAACCTTTTTGCCCATTCCAAGGGTAAAATCATCATTTCGCACTGTCCGTCCGAAATCACCCAACTAATCACCGATTAACTTCACTAATCCGTCATTAATCACTAATCCGTCACATCAACACTGACTCCTACCATAACCAATCAGATCACTCGGGATCAACCTGATCCGATCCATCACAGCTACTCCGATCATCGATATGACCAACAGAATACCTCGGCACTTAGCCAATCACCATACTCCTACCTGAATCTCACGATACTCGTCCAATCGCATCGGAATGGTCCCGATAACTAATACAACCAACACACACACATCTCAAGTACATGCATCAATCCAAAACGTCACAATATGCCTCAATTTCTTCTAACGACATACCATGGTATGTCCACCAATCACATTATTCTTAGCTGATCACTTATACACCCATAACTCCATCCAATAACACCATAGTGTACCCGCCACCCTCATAGTGTATCTCCAGGGTACACAAAACATCCTCGTGACCACATTGATTACCACCTGACTACAAGCTAAACACTCTTCACTTTTGATGTCTAGCGGTCCAATCCTACCAACTCAAGTCCATTCCGAGTCTCCCGGTCTCCTGGGTTTCCCGACCAATAACAAATCCAATCACATAACACAGGGTAGACCCAGCACCAAATCCAAGTCTAATACCCATACATATGCAAAAAAGACCACACTACTCCTGCACCACTCCAAGATGGTCAAGATATCTAGCCACCTTAACTCCTACAATACAGAGCAATCTCCTCATCTGCATGTCCAACATATCCAACCTCTGTCTTGTCATCCGCCTACCATGTCCAAAACTCTATCTTGCATAAAATTTTCCTGATCCATAATAACTCAATCCAGAAGGGATCCAATCCCGATCCACTCACTCCTAAGTGGATCCCACTTACTGTGCCACTACTTCGTCTTCAATTCTCACAAATGATCAGACTACCGCATCGAATCAAATCGATCAAGGATACCACACGTCTAGATTGTGGGTTCTCTTTAATAACCTCATATCGATTAGTTATAGTCACTTCTGCTCAGTTTCCTACCATCATCCTACAACGGAACGCACAATGGTCCTCAACCATATAGTCACAAGTCACCTTACCTTAATCCAACTTAATCCAATCCCATGACACTCGTTACACATGTCAAACATGGCGTCACCAAGTACTCTCTCGTTACTCCTGAACACAACCACATGTGTCCACAATTAAGGGGGGTTCACAATTCCTGAAGTTCTGCTAAAAAGTCTCTCAAATCGTCTCTAGAGTATCCATCACTCAACATGTAACACCAACTCAGAATCAACACATCAGCTCAACGTCTAAACCACAACATCTCCTGATTCCAGGATTCCAACCACGGGACTTTATCCCCAACAAGTACACCACCACTGGCCTAACCGTCCAACGTCAACTCCTCTACTACACGTAGGAAATCCACAACTCCTACGGATCAAAAGCACGTGTCTGTAACCAAACCAACTCACCAACCAACTCGCCTGTCGGTTAACACCGTTTATGCACATCCAAAAGGATGTCAGTCATCACGTATCTTGATTCTCGCGTTTCAACCTTTCCGAGGTTCAACTCCGAGAATTATGAAAGGACGAGTCACCAACTCTCGGGATCGTCAACTGTCAACCACTAACCTTGGACTCCGCCATCACTACCCTCGGAGCCGTCAAGCAAGTACCAGCCTCAGCATCACCAAATGCCCACACACTCCGACATAGCCAACATCCGCTGACTCCATCGTTGCATCCTGCGGTATCCACGAAAACCAAACTCACTCACAATCAACCTGACCATACCAACCTAGCCCGATCCAACACGAAGCATAGGTCCACCGCGCTTTCACTGTGCTACCCTAATCCAACTAATGACAGCCTGACCGTTCGTACCTAAACATGACCTGCTAATGGTCATCAAATATCCCAACTCAGTTAGTGGTTCCTACTAGACACCGGAACCATACAACTGGCCACAACCTCAACTCACGATGTGCCCATCCTACCATTTACAAGCATCCCAGCTCGTGGCACATCATTCCTTATCTAGGGCTCACAACACATTAATTTCGAACCTCTGCTCATACCGAGCCAAAAACCCTCAATCTACTCTCGGGTCGGGGGACATCCCTTGTAATCCACAACTCTGAGAACTCAATGCTCAACCAAACGCCGCAATCGAACTGGACTCGTCTAGAGACATCCGCCGAACCATCCAATACCTCGGCTGCACCCAGCAGCACCATCTCTAATCCGGCTATAAGTCGGCCCAAGCCACAACAACGAACTAACCACAACCCCAACTCACATTGTCCAGACTAAGCACTTCTACTAGGGTTTCTAACCAAGGTACCCACATTTACCAAACCAGTCATCCCAACGGGGTTCCTCAAATCCTCATCCTAACTCGGGTTATCAAAACCCACGGCATCCACTAGCTCACAACACCCTCACCACTCGGGTCGTCACACCTGACTAAGAACATCCCTTAACGTAAAGTCTACACAATCGTCAACCAGTAACCATCGCTCGGGGGAAATCCCTCAACTCTAGGCATCCAACTATTCATAGCCGTACAAATCCAATCTCAACCAAACTAACCAAGGGTCGCAAATCCATACTAACGTCATCCAATCGCTATCCGACCCAACATGCGACCGTCAACCGGCCCACGAGTACCATCCGGCTCAATAGGCTACTACTGGGCCCCACAGGCCGACCAACCTACTAGTAACCATATCACACCATCCGGGTGAACCACCCTAGCACACAACCGACCATCCATCGGAGCTACTCCATCTGACCCTAAAGGCCAACCGACGATCGAGCATATCCAGCGCCAAACACGCTATCCTTTTCGGCCCAAAGCCAGCATACATCTCACCACCCACTGCGTATCGGGCAACGCATCACCCTTTCGCTCGTGCTCTCTCCACTAGCTAACCCATTAACTATTGTACTATCTCGCGTGTCCAGGTTGATGACGAGCTGTTCTGCGCCGAGACATCACATCCACAGTAGCATCACAACCCCCAAGCCGACGAACCAACTATTCTGGGAGCTAAAACCTAGCGCAAAGCGCAAAAATCCAGCTCTGATACCAATTTGACACGACCCACCCTCAAATCCCCCGGGATTAAGCGATAAGTCATGCTCTCATCTAACTTACATGCCACATGAAGGCTAAACCATCGTCCAACCTCCATGTAACACGTAAGCTCGACAAGGGATACAAGGCCAAAGCCTAAAAAAAACACCTTCCAATGTCCCAGAGTGTGCAGAACTTACTGTGGATTGCGTGTGTGATGTCTCCGTCTCTCTAATAACAGCCCGCAGGGCATCAAACCTGGAGGGTATCGAAAAACAAAAGACTGTGAGTGGACAAAAATAAACAATGCGTTCAAAAAACAGTTTATAAGAATTTACATTTATAACCTCCACGAAAAACTAATGCATGCATATGAAAACCATTTCATAAAACCATTTCATATCCAAGATAAGGAAACTATTTCCGAAAACCATAATCAGAACCAAGTACGGGCACTAAGCCCAAAATCCATCAAATCCAATCATCCGGGCCACAACCCAAACATCTGAAAACCAGTGAAAAACCCAAGTAAAACATCAATCAATCAAGTTGCTGGATCTCAAGCGCGCCGAGTCTTTAAACTCAAAACACATGCGCATCATCAGACCTTCCTAGGATATCAACGAGTCTTTAAACACAAAACACAATCAACAGGCCTCGTGGGATTTCACAATAACCAAGTCTTTAAACTCAAAACATATACCGAGTCTTTAAACTCAAAACATATCATTCTAGGGCTCTCCCCCTCATCAATCAACCGAGTCCTTAAACTCAAAACCAGATCCAGCCATATCCGGGTCTTTAAACCCAAAACCAAGTATCAACGGGTCTTTAAACCCAAAACCAAGTGAAAATCTTATAAAATCCAAAAATCCATTTCCAAATCTGAATCCGAAATCATCATTTCGTAGTCGGCATCCGGAATCATCATTCCAAACCCAAATCCAGAAATCCACTTTTCAAGTTCCAAAATCGAATCCCGAATCGTATTTCCGAAATCCGATTCCAAAACCCGAAATCACATTTATCGAAATCACTTTTATGAATAGGGCCGCAAGCCCGAAATCACTTTTTCAAAATCCATTATAAATCATTGGAATCAAATCATATTTCAAATCCTAAAATCAAATAATCAAAACCATGGTCAAATCACAACATAAATCGTAAGCTCGTAAAACGTGTGAAACGTAAATATATCGAAATACGTGAAAAAAATGAAATCATAAAGTTGATAATCATAATTATAGAATAATGTATAGAAAACATATCGAAACATTTATGCATGCATCATAATTTAGGAAGCAATGTCCACTCATAGACCATGCACGTCGCTGCCTCAATACGTGTGTAATTACGCTTTCCCGGCTAGTCCATTTTCACCAGCTTTCCCGAACCTGTTCAAATTCCATAATAAGGTCACTAACTACTTCATAATGCTTCTACTAAAGCCCCGTAATTTTTCCGAATTTTTAACTATTTTTAAACGAGCCCTAAAACCTTCGGACATCCTGAAACATATCGAGACGATGTCCGATCGACTCGAAACCAGTCCTAAAATGTTCGTTACAAAGATTACATCATTTCACATGTTGAACACTTCCCCATCAAAGTTGCCACGCGCCCTCACGTGCCTCAACACTGTTCATCTCCTACCTCGAGTCGACTCGATTCGATCCGGTTCAGACCAGTCCCTTCAACACGAATCGGCGTGACCGGTTTTTCAGCCATTTTCAATCCAATTCCACCCCTTTTTCATCCTATTAGCTTCGTCCTATCTTATGTAATCGATCCACGGTTTCAAAATTGAAAAACAAAACCTATGGATTACCTTCCCGATCAATCCTTCAAACTGTCGACTTCCTCCTTTCTGTTTGTAAGATTCCGGCCATTGTTGGCCGTGGTTCTGGTCCCAAAAGATTCCCAGGAGTTCCAAGAACCTCATCTAAACACCCAATTTGATTATTAGCCACTAGAACTCATGCTGCCATTTTCGAATACGAACTAATAATTCACGGGAACCTTACATTTCCACCGTCGTCGTGCACTGCCGTCGTTACCGCCCTGGTCAGTTCATCATCCTGGTTTACTTCCTTTTAGTCCCTAGAACCAACAAGTCGGGTTTGAGGGTGATTGTCCAAAGTTGGGTTCACTGTTTCACTCCCACACACTCAACTGCTATGTTTCTCCATTTTGTTACCAACTCTACCTTCTCACTGTTTCCTTCACTCTCACACACCTTTCACCTCTAGTTTCACTCAGAGACACACACTCTCAGTCCCCCTTCACTGTCGACTAAAACCAAATAAAACCAGCACGACTACACGGCCTCCCCTGTTTTTAATCGATCGAAATTAGAGGGAATGGGCTGGAACCAACTAGAAGAGGGACATATGTCCCCATCTCTTTGCCCTTAACTGAAAATATCCAACCCATCAAGGACAGATGTCCTTATCCTACTGATCACCATTTCAAAATCATACAAAAGACCAATATACCCTTGCCTTCACAAATTAGCATTTTGCCCTTAGTACATTTAGACCAAAATCCGAGCCATCCGAAGTCCGATGATAGCGTGCCGCCTGTCATTGTACACAGGAAAACGAGACCTTTCTAACGGTCCTAGAAATACGTGAAAAATACTTGTCGTATAAAAGTAAAAAATTTGCCCTTTTTAACCAAATTACCAAAATACCCCCGAACTTCCGCACAACCTAACTTCTTCCTCGAATGTCGGAATCGGACGTGCCACCTGTCTATGAACTCGTGACGTCCCGAACTACGTCATAGTTATCAGTCAAAGTCCATCACATTCAGTAAAGATTTATTATACGTGTATAGAGTGTACTCAATGTGTGCGAGCTTGCCCAACGGATGTATTAGAAATGATACCTTGGGACGGATGTAAAGCTAAGCAAATCGCTTCTGCTCCAAGAACAGAGGATTATGTCGGTTGTAAGAGATGTGAATCTGCCTATCCCATGGATTTCTTGAGTGTTCGAGTGTATTTATGGCATGAAACAACTCGAAGTATAGGTCTAGCTTATTAATACGTTCCAGAAAACCTTGCTGGAATACTTTTTTTTTTTACCTTTATCGACAAAAACCCGCGCTCAAATTTTTTTTATTTTGAGCACGGGTTTGACCACCCGAACTAAAAGTCAACCTTTTTACCCATTCTAGGGGTAAAATCTTCATTTCGCACCGTCCGTCCAAAATCACCCAACTAATCACCGTTTAACTTCACTAATCCGTCATTAATCACTAATCTAATCCCGATTTTCGGGACGGGTCGTTTCAACAAGTCTGCATGATTATCTTGAGATCGTATTGACTTGATCTCAATCTTCCGATGTTCTAGCTATTGTTGGTTAAGGAAAAACTTCGGTGCAATATGCTTGGTATTGTCTCCCTTAATGAAACCGGTCTTCATATGCTCTATACAAGCAGCATTATCTTCGTAGATAACTGCCGGTTTATCATGGGTGGAATTTAGTCCACAGGTACTTCGAATATGCCCAATAATGGCTCTTAGCCATATGCATTCACAAACTGCTTCGTGCAGGGCTAAAATCTATGCATGATTCGAAGACGTAGCAACAAGGGTATGTTTCGTAAACCTCCAAGATATTGATGTGTTCCCAATGGTAAAGACATAACATGTAATGACCTATCCCGAATTAGAGGGATTAATCATGTCAAATCATCTATTCGATGTAACGAACATTTTGGGACTGGTTTCGAGTCGATCAGACATCGTCTCGATATAGTTTGGGTTGTCCGAAGGTTTCGGTGAGCATTTAAAAATAGTTAAAAATCCTGGAAAATTAGTGGGGGCTTAATTAAGTAGTTAGTAACCCTCTAAAGTGATTTGGACAGGTTTGGGAATCCCGGAGACGACGGTTAACCCGGAAAGGCATACGGTGCGCATATCGAGGCAGTAGCGCGGACAGTCTGTGAGTGGACTTTATTTCTGAAATCGATGCATGCATAAATGTTTTATATATGTTTTAATATGTGTTTTGAGATGCCTTGAGTGCATTTTGGTGTGTGTTTACGTATGGGCACGTACTTCGAGGTTTTCGGGTTTTGTACGTGCTTATACGCGTTTATGCTTTCGGTTTTAATGAAATGGTTTTGAAAAGGTAAAATCGGGCATGAGTCCCATTTGGATTTGGTTTGACTGGGGCATGAGACCCTATTGATGACCCGTAGGTCTGAGTCGTAGCGGTGCTGTGTGCACGGCGACGGACGATGTGACGCTCGCCTCCGGATTGGGATATGTTCCTTCCGGAGAGGTCACGATGCACGTTCCGTTGTTGAGCAGCCACTGGAGGCTCGACTTCGGAGTGCTGACGGTTTAGAGGATCGATCGGCGACGTGTGCACCATGGTCCCGAGATGGTCGCGGCAGTGTTGTGTTCACGGTGACATACCAGGATTGAGAGAGGTCCTGGATTGATGGTTGCACGCATCGCTACGATCGGGATCGTGACTGACCCTGAGATATCGGGCTCGATGCCTAGTTGATTTGAGTTCGGGCTCGAGGCCCAATTATTGTGAAATCGGGCGAGAGGCCCTGTTGAGTTCTATGTTCGGGCTGGAGGCCAATTTTCTTTGTGTTATCGGGCGTGTGTCCCGCTTTTATGGGTTTTGATATACTGGTATGTATATACCCTCCTTATGAGATGGTTGATTGGTCTCCTCCAGCGTCGACCTGGAGAGTCACGATCCACGGACCAGATTGGGTATCCACATAGGGATCCCGTTCCAGGAGTGGAGGTTACTTCTGATGTTGTGGACCCGAACCAGATTCCGGAGAGATATGTGGACTAGATCCAGAGAGAGAGAGCTCGGACTAGATCTAGAGATTGAGCCTCCCAGATGGAGATTCCTGGGAGAAGACTCGAACTGAGACCCCGAGTAGTGTGCACACTAGATAGATATGATGACATCGTGACTATATCGGGGATGTGATCCCTAGGGGCTGTGTGCCCCGAGATGGCATCTTCTCCAGAAGTGCCTAGGATGGGTTATATATGTATATATGTATATGTATGTGTGATTCCACTGAGATGGCATTGGGCGGTGACCCACGCGTATTGGTTTTGGGCTGAGACCCTTATGAGGTGGTTTTGGGACGAGTTCCCACGTGTTTTGGTTTGGGCGGAGGTCCCAGGTATTTGATTGACGTATTTCGGGCTAAGGCCCAAATGGTTTGATGGTTCATGACGGTTTATGGGAACCGGGCATGAACCCTAGAAATGGTTTTTAAATGCATGCATATGTTTTTAAGGAAGGGCATAAAGGTCTTTTATGAAATGTTTTTATAAAATTATTTGTTTTGTCCACTCACAACTTTTATGTTTTGAATGCCCTTCAGGTTGATCGCGGATGTGGCTGTAGCAGAGACGAGACATCGCATTCCTCCTTCGGACCCTAGCGTACTCTGATAGCCCGGTTGGGCAAAAGACGGAAATATCCCTGGTCTGACACTTCGCGTCAGACGGGAGCAGGCACGTCCCACGCTAATCCCGAGGGATTTGGGGCGGGTCCTGACATAACCTGATTGGGAACGTGCCTTGTGTGGGTCTGATAGGTAACCTGCATCAGCATACCCAACAAGGCATGCATCATTCCGAGGACCAAGGGGTTTTGATTCATCCCTCGATGCATAGGGATAGAATAAGACCATATCCATTGTACCTCTAAGGTATCGGAAAATGCCTTTTATGCCATTCCAGTGGCGGCGTGTTGGCGCAGAGCTAAATCTAGTTAGCAAGTTCATAGCGAATGAAATGTTGGTGTCAATATCTCTTTGTTATCATCTGCTGGATGAAACGGGTCCTTCTTAGGATCTAGACTTCAGACGATCATGGGCGTGCTTGAAGGTTTCTCTTTATCCTCATTAAAGTGTCTCAACATGTTCTGGATGTAATTTGATTGATGGACCAAAATTCCATATGCATGGTGCTCGAGCTCCAAGTCGAGACAGAAATGTGTTCTCCCAAGATCCTTCATTTCAAATTCTAACTTCAGGTGCTTAGCGGTTTCTAGGATCTCTTCAGGAGTACAAATCAGATTCATGTCATCGACATAAACTGCCACTATAGCGAACCCGGAACTTGTTTTATTAATAAACACACATGGGCATAATTCATTATTCACATATCTCAATCTGATCAAATATTCACTTAGACAGTTATACCACATCCGTCTGGATTGTTTCAATCCATAAAGTGAACGCCTCAAACGAATGGAGAGCGTGTTTTGTGGTCTAGAACTATTTGAATCAGAAAGCTTAAGTCCTTCAGGAACTTTCATATATATATATATATATATATATATATATATCTGTATCTAGATCCCCATAGAGATAAGCTGTGACCATATCCAAAAGCTGCATACTCAGTTTTTCGGAAATTACCAAACTGATAAGGTAGCGAAACGTTATAATGTCCATTACGGGAGAGTACATTTCTTCGTAATCAATCCCAGGGCGTTGATAAAATCCTTGTGCCACTAAATGAGCTTTGTATCTCACAATCTCATTTTTCTCATTATGCTTCCTTACAATACGCATTTAAAGCCTACAGGTTTAACATGGGGAAGTGTGGGAGCTACAGGTCCAAACACCTTTCTTTTTGTCAAGGAATCAAGTTCAACCTGGATTACTTCTTTCCACTTTGGCCAGTCTTATCTACGTTGGCATTCATCAACGGAGCGAGGTTCAATATCATCACTAGTTATTATTTCAGTAGCTACTGCGAATACAAATATATCATCGATGATAATATCATTCCGATTCCATATCTCATTTAAGAATGCATAGTTTACTGAGATATCTCTATTCTCAGGAGTAGGTTCAGACGTTGAGGCGTCCCCCAATGTCGTATCTTCTAAGTCAGATCCAGAATTATCTCATGAGATGGATCATATGATATAGTGATATCCAAGGGATTCGATTGTGCCAAATTTATCCTCTTCCGGGAATGAGAATCCTTTGAACCTATTGGTCTACCTCGCTTTTGGGCAGGGGCATATGACCGGTTAGCTACCATGCTCGTACTTCGTCCATCTGGGACTACCCATCCATATAGGACGGTGCGTCCTACGGGGACGTCTATCCTTGCAGGCACGTTTACAGCAGGTATATGTGATCTCGTCATTTTAGCTAGATCAGAGAAAGAATCTAGCATATTATTAGCTACACTCTGTAGATCTAGAATTCTCTGCACTTCATTCTCACTTTGTGCGGTTCGGGGATCAAGATGAGACATAGTGGAAACATTCACGTCAATTCACGTCGTTCTTCAGGAATGTTGATGTTCTTATCTCTCTCTAACGGCGGGAAGACTGTCTCATCGAAGTGACAATCCGCAAATCGAGCGGTAAAGAGATCACCTGTCAAGGGCTCTAAATTGCGTATAATGGATGGGGATTGATAGCCGACATATATGCTCCTTCGGCGTTGAGGTCCCATTTTTGTACCTTGTGGAAGCGCAATTGGAACGTAGACTACACACCAAAAAATGCGTAAGTGTGAAACATCAGGTTCGTACCCAGTTACCAATTGTAATGCAGAATAGGGTTGGGTGGCAGTGGGCCTTAACCGGACCAACATAGCTGCATGAAAAATTACATAGCCCCACGTAGAAATTGGAAGCTTGGTGCGCAGAACCAAGATTCGTGCAATCATTTGTAATCATTTAATGAATGCTTTTGTGAGACCATTATGGGTGTGAATATGTGCAACTGGATGTTCAACATCAATCCCAAGGGACATGCAATAATCATCGAAAGATTTTGATGTTAACTAACCGGCATTATCAAGTCTGATGGACTTTATAGGATAATCCGAATGGTGGGCCCTTAGTTTAATGATTTGGGCAAGGAGTTTAGCAAACGTAGCATTGCGTGTGGAAAATAGGGTCACATGGAACCACCTCGTCGATGCATCAACCAAAACCATGAAATATTTAAATGGTCCACATAGTGGGTGGATGGGTCCACAAATATACCCTTGTATTCTGTACAAGAAAAGGACAGATTCTTTATCGATCTTTGCATATGATGGTCTAGTATTCAATTTTTCCATTGAGCAAGCTTGGCATAGTGTTTCACTAAACACGAGGTCCTTATTTGTAAGGGGATGCTCGTGTGATGTATTGAGGATACGGCGCATCATACCTTGACCTGGGTGTCCCAATCGGTCATGAGATAATAAGTAGTTTCTAGGGTTATGTAGCTTCCAGCTAGCCATGTGATTTGCCTTAATGGTTCTAATAGTGGTCATGTAGGGTCCACTCCTGAGGCATTTCAATTTCTCCAATGTACGCTTCCGGCCATACAAATTGGAGGTTATGCAAAGATATTCCACATTCATTTCTTTTGTGGTTTCAACATGATAATCATTAGCTCGAATATCCTTAAAACTCAATAACGTTCTGCTGGAACGTGGGGAGTATAAGGCTTCAACAATGGTAAATATGGTACCATTGGACGACATAAAGTGGGCTCTTCCACAGCTTTCAATCAAATTTGATTAGCCAGAAATAGTTGTCACATGGGTGTGGTTAGGTATTTAAGTTTGTAAAAAATATCTTATCACGGAGGATAGTGTGCGTAGTAGCACTATTGGCTAGACAACAAACTTCACCATGTGACATGCCTAACCATCAATATAACTAAAGTAATCAACAATCACATTTATGAAAAATGAATAAATAGATTAAATAATATTCGAGCGGATAACAAAATAAGTCCAAAACAAATATGAGTCACCAAACAATATCCAGGAATAGTAATAAAAATAAAAATAAAACAATATCTATAAAAAAAAAAAGGCACAAACGCCGATCATATCCATGTTTATGCAAATAACTCAATCCTCATCATAGCAAGCTGCGGTTTGGAAATCGGAAATGGCAAGGGTGGTATCAGTGGGGACTGGTCTTGTAGCAAAATTAGCCTCTCGAGTACCACGTCTAGCATGGTACTAGGCAATAACTTAGGCTGATGCACGACAGGTGTGGGACCAGTGATCGCAAACTCCACATTTATAACATAAGTCAGGTGAATTTTGATTCTGGTGGCGGCGGGCCGGACCAGGATTTCTCTCGTTTTGAGCACGCGGACCAGGATGAGTGTGATATCCACCACGTGGACCTAGACCACGGTTACCACGGCCACGTGGGGCATGGTAATCTTGGGCTCGGTCATAGGGGTGTCCACCACGTGGGCCTAGACCACGATTACCATGGCCACGTGGGGCATGGTAACCATGGACCCGGTCATAGGGGTGTGCACCATGTGTTGGACGATTACGTCCTCCACCTCTACCATGACCCTTGTTTCTCCACTCACGGTTGGCATCGCGAGGTGCAATAGCGTTTGCTTCAGGCAAAGGTGCTGCACTAGTACCCATAGGTAGGTATTGATCATTCTTCATTAACAAAATGTTGTTCTTTTCAGCGAGCAACAAAGTAATGATCAACTCCGAGAACCTGGTAAGCTTCCGCTCTTTGCATTGTTGCTGCAGGACAATACACGAGGCAGTAAATGTGGAGAAAGTCTTCTCAAGTAGGCCTGTTTCAGTGAGCTCTTCCCCACAATACTTGAGAAGAGACCGGATACGGCGTATCTCATAATTATATTCGTTTACGGATTTAAAATCCTGGAAACGAATGTTATGCCAGTCATGTCTTGCTTCAGGCAAGAATATGTCCTTCTGGTGATCGAAATGATCAGCCAGTGAAACCCATAAAGCTCTTGGGTCATCTTAACCCAGGTATTCATGCTGCAGTGCGCGATCCATATGCCTCCGAATGAGGATCATGGCGTTCGCCTTTTGATGCTCAGAAGTCACATTATCTTCCTGGATGGTTGACCGGATTCTCTTTGCAGTGAGATGAAGTTTCACATCTTCAGTCCACTGGTAGTAGCTTCTTCCGAAAACTTCTAATGCGTCAAAATCCAGTTTGTTGAGATATGTCATGCTCTACAAAGATTAATGAATAGAATTAGTGCTTTGGGAAAAACATATCCATAAGAAACTAATGAGAACTTCAGGTTCTACAACATGATATGATAATTTAGGATATTAATGAAGGAAACTTTAGGGCCGAGTCGCTCACGCGCTAGGCCGTCAAGCCAAGTCGCGCAATTACGCTGGGCTTGCGCCTACGCAGATGCCTGCTGGGCCGATAGTGGCATGGGCTAGTCCTGGGGCCTTGTGGTCGTAGGTTCGACTCAATTGCTCTTTTTGTTTTCACAGGCCTGTTGGGGCAACTGGGTTTGTTTTTTTTTTTCGGGCTGGCCTTCTGGGCTCAGTTTATTCGGGCCTGGGACAAAACCAAACTGGGTTTTTTTTCTTTTGTCTGTAGTTTTTTTTTTCTACTGGGCCTTCAAAACCGAGCCAGGTCAGCCAAGGGTTTTCTCAACTATTGTGGGAACTAAACTAGTTGATTGATAACAGAAAAGACATAGTTTAACTTTCAAGCATTTGGTTGTGAGGTAGCCGCAATTTGCTCATGCATCAATTCAAATCATCAAATATTTTAATAATATCAACCTATATACAAATACCAATTCAATAATTTGAGGAATATGTATAATATATAGATATTAATAATTATCAAGCTTCAATTAATTATCAATAATTAATATAAAATATTAACTTTTACATAATTTAAACAAACATCAAACATGGAAATCATTACCATCAATCAAATCAAACCATTCTAAAAGTATTAATTATCAAATATTATCAATTCAAATAGTTTGTTTAAAACAATTATAATGAGGAATCATCAACATCATCATGGGAGTTTCATGCGTAGGTTTGGGGGGTTTCAACAATTTGCAATTATCAAACATCAATTTTCAAACAATTCATTATATTCCAACTATTATCAAAGATGCGGCAAGTATCAATTTTGAATCATCAATTTTCAAACATCGAATAATTCTAGAATCATGATTTCTAGGGTTTGAGACAATGATAAAATAAATTAGATTTTAGTATCGAAAACCTACTTGATTGATGAGTAGTAATTCTCCTTTCGAGTAATCCTCAATTCTGATACGATCGTGCTGATAACGTGTTGTGAAGGAAACTTGGTAGAGGAGAATTGCAGAGCGAATGTGGGGAGGCAGGGAGATGGAAATAATACGTCAGTTTATTATGAGATAGTTGGGGTTTACAAAGGTAATTGATCTCTTATATAAGGAGAGATAATTAATGAATACAAAGTGATAAAACTACCCCTAGTACCTATTACATAAATAGACATAACTGTTTAACTATTTACAACATAATATGAAATATGTACTTTTATATCCAAATTTCACTATGATTTCTATCAATCGTATATGATAATGTTATATAAGTGCATTAGGAAGCCTAAAATTGTATTTTCAAATTAAATGTAAATAGTAAAATATATAATTAACTATAATTATATAATAATTCTTACTTGTTAATAATATATTTATACAGATATTGCATTAAAATATATAAAATGTAGTAGGGACACTTGACCCCTCTGGGCCCATGCTGGCTCCGCCCATGACATCAGCAGAGGATATCAAGAAGTAAAATGGGTGATGGCAACATCTTCAATAAAATGGTGAATGGGTGATATTAAAAAGCCAAATACTATAAAGAAGCTAAACATGAAGCAAAGAACACTCGATCCAGGCACCGTAAATTTGATTCCTATCTCACTGTATTGGGTTCATCATGTCCTTATCAAAAATTCACCAAACCAACCAATAGTCTAAATAACACCAGTATATCTACATCATTAAATCGAGAGATATAAATATAAGAAGTACACACGTACCTGGTGGGCATGAGTTCGGGAGGGAATAAATTGAGATAGCGAGCTCCAACATCCATGGATAGTGATGACGATGACGATTAAGCCATTGGTTTCAATATCTTTTTTTTTTCTTTCAGAAAAACCTAAGGAATCCATTGAGAGTGAATTCCTAGTATAATTTTACCTAGAACAATCGAGATTGAACTGGAAAGTTTCGACTCCATCGAAGTTTTTCCCATCAAAGCTCCTCCCACGACGATCACTAAAGGGCGAGGAAACTATGGTTGTCCTCGTCACAATGAGGCAAGGAGGTAGGAAGATGGTGGTGGTAGAGCTTGAGTGGGTGAGTCAAGGGTGGCAACGGATAACGCATTGCATTGCTTTGGTGATCTTTGACCATGCCCATGAGAAAAGGGATCCTGCCAGGGAAGGAGAGGGCTTGAGAGTGATCAAGAAAGAAAAAGAGACTACCGCTGAGGTAGCTTGATGACATCTAGCGTGGTGGTACTAGTGAGACTCTATCAGAGGCTTGGTTTTGCTAGGTTTCTCGCTTAAGGAAGACAACCTAGAGGAGAGCATCATGAGGGAAGAGTGTGCATGAGGGTAAGTTGTGTGTGTGCTATGAGAGAGAGAGAAAGATAGAGAGAGAGAGGGAGAGGGAGAACCTTAAAATAAGGCTGAAAAGTCTCTTTTTCTCTCAACTATTCACGCTCATGCATTTCATGTGCAATTTTTTAATGGATTCTATTTTATTTTTTAACTGGACCAAAGTAACTATTATGATAAAGTATAGGAACGAAAAAAAACCTAATATAAAAATTTAGGGTCGATTTTTAACATTATGATAAAATTTGGGACTATGCTCCAATTTGACTTCATATTAATGTATGAGTTTAAGAAGGATTAGTTTAACCATCTTTTGTATGTAATAAAGTTCTCTTCCAAAGAAAAAACCCAAGCAATCTCTAATCGATCACCCAAGCAATCTCTACTAATCGATCACCGTGTACATTGTTAGAATCATTTTTATTAGAGAGGATGTTGGGGTAATTGTGTTAGAAGTAAGTCTGTTAATTGATTTTTCGATTCAATTTTTTACCAAAATCGAAATCAATTTGGTTGGTAAACCAGTTTCGATTCAATTCAATTTTTTCATGAAAAACCGACTAAAACCAAAACCAAAATGTTTGATTCGCGTTGTTTTGTTTTCGAGTAAAACCAACCTTTTTCGATTCAAATCATTCCAACTGGCTCAGTCTAACCGGTTCGATTTTTAGGGAAAACCATTTTTATTTATTTTTTATTTATGCAGTAATCAATGGACATTGAATGCCCATTACAGCCTAATCAATGTGCATTATAGCTAACCAATGTCCATTACAAACAAAAAAATCATTATCTAACCTAAAATGTCCATTACAAACAATAAAATCATCAAGACATCAAAATCCAATATAGAATGTCCATTACAAACAAAAAAATTATCAAGGCATCAAAATCCAACATAGAATGCCCATTACAAACAATAAAATCATCAAGACATCAAAATCCAATAGAGAAAGTCCATTACAAACAATAAAACCAGCAAGGCTGCAAAACCAAACCATGCAAGTGAACAAAATAATAGAAAATATCAGGGAAAAAATTAGCAAGGCAGGAAGTCTTAAGAATTGGACTTTAGAGACAGCTTAGCACGACCATTTACCATTTCTACATGTGAGACACAAGCAAAGTTAATTATCTATGTAAATTCACAATTAATAATAAAAAAATGTATTAAAAAAATTAAAAAAAAATACTACAACTACATTGTATAAGATTATAATAACACTCCACTTCTTCGATACTCGGCTCCAAATGTAATGCAACATTAATACTCAAAAACTAATTTTGAGTACATATCAATTCCTCCACAACTTCAAGGCTCAACGAACTCCTATACATATGAATTACCCTTCCACTTATACTAAAGCATGACTCTGAAGCTATTGTTAAAGCAGGTATGGCTAGAACATTCTGTGGAACTCACGACAAAATTGGATATATGGATACTCCGATCATTTTCCACCAACCCAAATGATCAAACTTCGAATCCTCAATATTTTCGATAGAATCCAATAGATATCCATCGAAATCATTACAAAAAAAAATTCATTCTTTGCCTTCCTCTTCTTCTTCCTTGTTATAAGATCTGTATCGATATACAAACCCATTGCCTCCTTTGCTACTGCAGAGGAGCTACCACTAGCATTGTCCTTTCTTGCAGAATCCCCACTATCACCCTCTTCATAGAGTTTATGAAGACTAGTCAATAGAATCTTCAATCTAGAAAGCACTTTGGATTGTGGGTGTAGAAGTGCAAAAAAACTCTCAAAGTTACTTCATAGAAGAGTTTCAAATAAGCGGCAAATGAACTCACTACTTCCCAATCATACTCAGATGGTGGTCCTGTCCTTCTATCACTTAAAAAGCAAGCAGCATAATTAGGATTATCCTCGCCTAGAACCTCAAATGCTCCACGAAACATTAGAGTTGATTCCAACATCAAATAGGTGGAATTCCACCTAGTTAGAACATCCAATACCACAAGCCATTTGCTATCAACTATAGCCTTCTCCGCACACTTCTTAAACATTTCTAACCTACTAGGGGAAGATCTTACATACCTAATGGAATTTCTAATACTTTAAATAGAATCATTCAACTCATTCAAGCCATCATTGACAATCAAGTTAAGGATATGGGCAATATACCTAACATGCAAATTTTCCCCATTATTCAAAAACGTCACCGGAGATTTCCATTTAGCCATTTTCTTAATCAAAAGAGATAACCCGACGTCATTCAAATAAGCATTATCTATTGTAACAGTTAGAAGCTTCTCAATAACCCATCCAACCAAACAATTCTCCAAAAGCCTCCCAATTGATTCTCCCTTATGGTTTGGAATCACACAAAAGTTGATAATTTTTTTATGCAATACCCAATCACTGTCCAAAATGAGCAGTGATAACCATATAGTTGATGTTTTGAAGGGATGTCCATGTATTAGTAGTTATACAAACCCTATAAGACTTGATCAATTCTTTAATGGACTCATTCTAATCATAATACCTAATAAGCACTTTGTTAGCAACTGTCTAACGACATAGAATTTTCCACCTAGGACAAGCTAGCGAATAGAAATCATGAAACCCTTCTCCCTCCCCAAAAGAAAAAGGTAACTCATCAACTATGACCATCTAAACAAATGCCTAAACAAGATCCTTCCAACTAAACCCAACAACAGCTTCTGTGGGCTTTTCTACCAATAGAACTTTCTTATTTTTTTTTGCAATCGTATTAGGGGATATTTAGGACATTTCTGAAGGTGACTAATCAAGGTCGTAGTTCCATTTCTAACAAAATCAGAAGCATACGTATTAGGGAAATGATTACATCTAGCCCTAGTGGCTCTAATAGCAGATTTGTACCCTTCAAAATGATCTCATATGTTTGCATGCTGCCTTTTCTTCGCATGTTCCAGAAACTCTGCATTAATTTCAACGATGGACAGTGGTTTGCCATCCATGTTCAACTCTGGATCAAATTCATCTACTTGTGAATCACGAACATTGTCCACCTACAAAACAGAAAACAGCAAGCATGAAAAATTGAAAACAGCAACTAGCAAGCATAAAAACAGCAAGTATGAAAAACAGTAAGCATGAAAAACAGCAAGCATGAAAACAACAAATATGAAAACATAAAGGAATGTTAATAAGGCTAACTACACGTCATGTTCATTCCTTCTGCTTCATTTATACCAACCAGCAAGGAAAACCCTTTGTGATTATCTTAATTTTAGGTACATGGGGATCTTGACACTTATTTCCCCCTTTTTCCTAGCATGGCACACAAATATCTACCAAACTATTTCTAATTTTCAGTGATTATCATTCTTATAACAACCAAATGCTTGAAAGTTAAACTATGTCTTTTCTGTTATCAATCAACTAGTTTAGTTCCCACAATAGTTATCCTTGACAATATTTTAATAATTCTCCAGAAACTTTGATGCTCATCTCTTGTGTCAATCAAATAGTTCCCACGCTAGTGATACAGGTACTTCATTTCAAAAAATGTTTAGTTGAACGTACACAACCTCTTTATGTTAAAGTTGATAGCTACTAGTTAGTATACTCTACCATGAAAACACTTATCCTAAAATGTGTCCACTGCTCTTTATATTCTTACTAACAAGATATATTTGAAATTTTCTATACACTGCTATTAAAGCGTTTTTTCTCTTTAATCACACGATATTATTTGAAATTTGCTATACACTATGCTATTACTAACAAGATATATTTGAAATTTTGTATACAGTATACACTATATTATTACTCACACAAATATTTAGTATTCAGTCTTTTCTCTGTAATCATCACATAATATGGCTCATCATATAGAGATTCTACTTTCTTTATGCACGCTAAATATAATTGGTGAACTTGGGATACCATACAATTATATTATGGTTTTACATTGCTGTGAATGCAAAATAATCAATCACCAAAAGTTGATAAAAATATAGCAAATATGATGACTTGTGCTTAACAGAAAAAAAAAAAAAAAAAAAGAGTCAAAACTTTATGAAACCAACAAGTTCTTATTTTTTCTCTGAAATAGAATAGCTCTATAACATATTCACCAGCACAAAAAACATGGAATCGTTAACACTAAGCAATTCAAGTTCATATATAACCAAAACCTTTGAAATTTTCTAGTCATTGTTTATCTAGTAGAAAGCACAGTTCCAGAAGCATTGTAGCAAATACTAAGCGCTTACTATACAATCAGTCTATCAGCAGGATTTCCTGAGAATAAATACCTGAAGAACACTGATGAGGCAGCACCGCAGCAGACACATCACTGGCAACATTCCTAGAGGTAAGCACCATTCTTAGTATTTGGTTTCGATATGTAGCAATAGGCAGGAAACACATAAGAACAAATGATCACAAACCCATCAAACAAAAAGAGAACATAATAGCACCAAAAAAAAAAAAGTCCTATATTCACAATTGCATTAACTGAGATTTTTTGTGTTTTTTTTAAGGAAGGACTTTCTTGTGTTGTTAAATTGTCCAAAATCGAGTTGTCATCTTAACTAATTCTCCTTGGAGATTTTATAAATTCGTAGTCTTTTAGTTTGCACAGAAACAAATTAATATATGTATTACCACTGGGATTGGGCTATTTGTGATTTGTACCCGCCTTCTTCCCACATGTCTGTCTTCTTCCTTCTCCATTTACCACTAGAAAATGGAGAAGGAAGAAGACAGGCATGTGGGAAGAAGGCGGGCACATTTCACAAAAGGCCCTAAGACCAAGGTCCTAGGTGGCTGCAACCATCCGACGAGTAAAACATTGCAAATTTGGGATACAAATGGCCCACTAACTATACTTCAAGCTTCGGATAATTTAATAACGATTGGGTTCTCAAGTACTCATTTACAGCTACATACTTTACAAATTAAGATTAATATGCTTACTCTTCTTTCACATTGCTAGTTGTAAGAATGACAAACAAGATTCGTTATTAAGAATTGAAATCCTAATTCTCGCAAAGACATCTAGATGAATTCTAAGCAAAGGAAATTAGGGAAGAATGATACTTCTAAGGGAGAGCAAGAAAATGAGGTGTGTGAGGGATCGACGACTAGACTCGGTCGTGAGGGATCGACGGCCGCGATGGAAGTTTCGATGAAAGGCAAGCGTCTGGATTCAACTTTGATGGTTTGAAGTTTGTCGTCTGGAGTGGAATCTACTTCAACGGCTTTGAAGTGTGTCGTCTGGGACTGGGGAGAGGCTGCGCTAGAATCGACTTCGATGACTTTGAATTCTGTCATCTGGGGACTAGGGAGAGGCTGAAATCAAATTCGACGGCTTCGAAGTCTATCATCTGGGGACTGGGGAAAGGCTGGAATCAAAGGAGGGTTTGAGGTGTGGATCGGTGTGACCGTGTGAGGAACGAGGAAGGAGGGAGGGGGAGAGAGGAGGAAGGAGAAAGGGAGGAAGGAGGTCTGAGTTTGAGATCGAGATTCGAAATGGATGAGGAGGCCCTCGTTCGAAGTGGGAAGTGAAAACTGGGAGAGGTCTAGGGTTTCATAAAAACGACGTTGTTCTGTACAAAATTTAACTAATGCATTTTGAGCTGGATCTGTGCGATTTTACCATCCTTCCGATTCAATTTGATTTGATCCGCTGTAATTATACCGAAAATCAAAATCGAACTGGTTCAGTCCGATTCAGTTCGGTTTTCTCCAAACGATCTCGATTTTTCTTCGGTTCGTATTTTTCAGTTTGGTTACATTTCGGTGCGATTTCTCGGTTGATTTTTTTGAACCAATTAACACGACTAGCTGGAAGGATTGAATGTGCTTTATTTGTTGAATTGTAATATGAGATTAGGGATGGGCCATAATTACACATAGGCATGACTATCTCTGGGTATTGTTGAAATGAGTAAAAAATTTCTCATCATCTAATGAGTAGGGTGAAGGTTTACCCATGGATATTCAATACCTATTAAATTAAAACACAATCTTTATTCATCCTTCAAATTATATATGAATTTTCAATACTCATTCTTCCCTCTACTAATTTTATTTTTTATTCTTACTATTATTATTATTTATTAGGTATTATTATTATTTATCAGGTATTATTATTCTAATTTATTTACTTAATTTAATCTCAGTTATTTCAGTTTTGATAAAAAAAAAATTGAACACAAAAAAATATTACGAATTTATATTAACATCAAAATTTTGTTGAGAACTTAAATGATTCATTTTAAATTATTTAATAAAAATTAACATAAACTATAGAAATCTTTAGAATTCACAACCATTGTCTTATATGTGGCCTCTTGTATGGCCCTGGTTGTGATCAATCACTTGACACATGAATATTGTGGAATTGTCAATTGAATAAAATATCATAGTTAGTAGGAGCATCCTAGTTTTTTTTATATATAAGCATATTGAAAAAGAGGGTTATAAAAATTAAACCAAAAGGATCAGAGGTTTAGGAAGATGGTAATGCATTCCAAATCAAAATTGGGTTTCTCTACTATGTATCTTCTAAACGTGTTTTAAATAATATCTTTTCTATCCAAAAAAAAAAAATTGAAACTAAAAAAGAAAACAAAGTAAGAAAAAAGTTTTTTTAAAAAAACGTATTAGAAGAAATTATAGAATAAATTTTGAATAAATGTGTTATAAGACATTTTAAAAAACAAAAAAAAAATGAAAAGCAAAAGCAAAAGAAATTGTAAAGTGAAAAGAAAAATGAAGCATAAAACAAAATGAAAAGTAAGAAAATAATTGAAAAGAAAAAAAAAAAATTAATTTGTCATGGTTCCCATTACCCTATAAGTAGGGTATGGGTAAACCCTCAAAATTGAAGATGCATAAAATGTCTATTAGTACTAATGTTGGGTAAGAATCTACACATACCCTCTAAATTACCCCCATTTCTAAAATAAGAGAGCCTCGGCCCAAAGCATTCTCGAAGAGAAGCGAGTCCTAAGGAAGTGTTTTATTGTTCTTCTAGCCGCTTATATATGCTGATTACTTCCAAGGAAAATTATCGTTGTTATATTTCCTTTACTTTGGGGTTGAATGAAACTAGTCTTTTCTCTTTTGTGCCTTTACATAGGAACTAGCTTAAAGGAAACAAGTATAATAAGGAATCTAATAAAAATTCCAAATTGCCTCTGTTAGGCCAGTGGCCTGTTGTATCTTCAATAATCTCGCGGTTATGTTTGAAATATTGGGAGATTGAACTTAATTATATTACTAAAAAGAATCTCCAGAAATAGTTAAATAATGGAGGAATCACTAAAGAATATATACAATTAGTTAAATAGAGGAAATGGTAAGTAGTTGCTTGAGTGCGTACGTAAGAACTAAAGTAGTACTTGTGCTATATGAGCATTATAAAAGGACTAAACTCGTTGCTTACAAATTCATCCAAATACATTGCAATTAGTCATTTGCAGATCGCTCCTAGCTAGCTAATCATGTCTCCTAAATCTTTTACATTGAAATTCCCTATACAAACATAACATATATCAACGTAATTTTCCAAGATATCTTAATAAGATCGATATGTGTGCAAAATTTTATCATGTAATGAATGCATTTCAATTGTTTTATTTCATTTTTGTAATATTATTTCTTAATAATAATCATATGTAGCCAGAGATTGACGCGCGCATGGTTGAAAACTAACAAACCAGTTTTGAGTTTTGAGTGTACAGATTATTATTTTTTCCCTGATTTTAAAACACAGAGATCGAGCGTGATGATGATGGAGGTTTAATTCGACAAGACAACAATCAACAACGAAAAATAACGTATTGTTGAATATGTTAATTGATGAGAGAGAAAAATGAAGCCCTAAGAATGCAGGAGCAGCTGGTGGTCGGCCTCGTTACACAAACAGCTATGTTTTTCCTTTCTTTCGCCTTGTCCTAAATTCCCATACATAAACATGGTAATTATCAATCACATAATTCACAGTATTTGATATATAATCTCTCACAAAAAGATATTGTGATTGCCTGATTGGCTGCTTGGATATGAATTGGTATTGCCTGATTGGCTGCTTGGATATGAATTGGTCCAAATACCAAACAGCTAGCTTAGCTGCAAATTAGACGGCAGCAGCAGCAGCAGTAGTTTTGAGGCTTTGAGCCCTGTGGAGGCAAAGCCTGCCACTCAGTCTCTACACTTTATGAAATTCACAAACCATTTTTAGCACTGAGCATCGCCGTGGGCTCACACAATTGGCCATTGGGTCTTTCACTAAATCATTGGGAGTTTTGGTAAGATCTTTTGGCTTCCTGAGTTCTCTTATCAAACCTTTCACTCCTTTTTTGCCACAAAATGCAAAGGGGAAGACTGAGTGCACTCAATTTTCTTTTCTTTTTAGACATTCAGGGTGTGTAAACCGATGCATCTTCTGCCATTCACTTGATTTCTTTCAAAATTATTTATTTTTCTATATATTATCAAATTCAAAATGAAAAAGATTAAGATATACTGTAATGATAAAGCAGTTTAGCAACTTGACCTACCACCTTATCAGTAGCATCAGCCAAACTCTCAAAAGGAAAATTCTTCAAGAGTTAGCTACTTATATCATCGAAACAAACGCACACTTTGATACATATTTATAAGTATCATTTATGGCCGGATCGGATCTCACTATGATCCATGCATGTTAAGTAACCTTGCATGCACATGCAAATCATGCAAACCAATGAAACTCGCTAGCTGGTACATGTATGGGGCACATTTTAGCCACTTTGTAACGAGCATTTTCCAAAATCAGCCTGTTTATAAATTAACTACATGCATGAGAAATGTAAAAATACGAACTTTAATAAATCTAAGAGCAAGCTCTAGCCGAATATGAAGCACAAATACATAAGTGTCTTCCTCTTTCAAAAGCTTTCTAGATCCCACCCTAAAACGCCCATTCTCCTAGAGCTCTAGAACGGACTAATTAAGGATATGACTGCCTTTGATATTTTGTGATTAAGCAATCAACCTTGTAGAAAATAGTGCATCTACTCTACTTGCATTAGATTCTTGGGAATTTAATTAGCTTAGCATGTGATCAACTTAATAATAAGCTAATTAATTTTATTTAGATAAATATTGTAAGGGCGAGTGTCTGTTTTGTATTAGATTTTTTTTAAAAAAAATACATTATTTATATGGTAAATTTATGAAACAATGGGTGTTCTGCGAATGAATTCACATTAAAATTTATCAAAATGTATAGAAACTCAAATAATTAATTTATTTCATTTCTAATATATGTATGTTCTGACCAATGAAATAGAGACATGTGAAGAAGGTCACGTACGAAAGGCAATATTAGATACACAATTGAATGGCATCCACAAAGTTTGAGAGCTAGATTTGGCAAAAAGGTGTAACCCTGGCAAACCGAGGTTCGACTTATAGTAAGTTGTGACCAAACATATATGGGACACTTTCAGCCCTACGTACCCTCCGGCCCCTCCCCTCCCCCTTCATTTCTCACTCTTAATCAATTTCCATTATAAATTTCATGCTCTCTCGCTCTCTCTCTCTCTCTCTCTCTCTCTCTCTCTCTCTCTCTCTCTCTCTCTCTCTCTGAGCTGCAGGTCAGTCATCTCTTCTCTCCCATCTATTTCTTTTGATTTTATTCCCACTAATGTTCTCTCTTTCTCTTACCATGGCTCCACAACTTTTGAGAGCTTTCGTTTTGTTTGATCATGATGCTTCTTTCTAACTTCGACATGATTTGATCTTCATAATAATTTGGTAATTAATTTTCTAGGTCTGGCTATCTGCCTGAATCCATCATCAAAGAATATGGAGAAGAAGAAGAGTTTTATGAGCAACAACAGCTTGAATCAAGAAGCAGCTGAAGAAGAAAATAATAATTATTATCTTAATGGGTTTTCGTGGCCTCCAAGGTGTTACACGTGTAGCTTTTGTAGAAGAGAGTTTAGGTCTGCTCAAGCTCTTGGTGGCCATATGAATGTCCATAGGAAAGATAGAGCAAGGCTGAAATGCTCACCCCCAGGAGATCACGCTCAATACACAACTACACTTCTTAACCTTAACCTTAACCCTAACCCTAATTTATCTTCCCCATCAACTTGTTCACCACCATCATCACCATCCTCTTTCATATCACCATTTACCACCACATTCATGCCCTCTCACCTCATAACACCTCCACCTCCGCCTCAGCCTCAAGCCACTCAGCGATTTTGAATTACCCTTTAAACCTCAAACCTAATTCAGATTCGAGTACGAAAATGAAGAGCAACAGATCTCATCAATGCCATGGTTTCCTTCGGCGCGAAGGTCATGATCAACAAGGATGCATAAGGAAGTTGAAGAAGGCAGATCATGATCATCAAATCAATAATATTGTAAGGCTGGACTTGGAGATTGGTGTGCTTGGTGACTCAAATAAGGAGGACTTGGATTTGGAACTTCGATTAGGATACACCTAGCCACCAGGTACTACTTAATTAGTGATGATCGATGATCAACATGATTTTAAGAAGGTATGTTATTACTTTCTTAATTTGAAATTTGAATCAACTTATGAAGAGGGTTAACATAGAGATTTTCTAATTAATTAGGATCAGATGCTTTCTTTAATCTTAGATTAATTATTGATCATTAGAAGTTGAATTAAGTGTATTAATTAGTTATCGATTAGGTGCGTAATCTCAGTATTTGGCATGTAATTAATTTTCCATTTAAATCATACATAGTATATCGATCATCACCTTCATAAATATATATGTTTGTTTTCCATTTCTTGCTATTCCTAGAAATTAAATATATCATCATGCAGCTGGCCGGCCATGACACATTTTATTGAGTAGGAGGTTGCAGTTTGATATATGGTTTAATTATTAAGTTTGACTAACTGTGTATTTTTCTTAATTATGAAAGAGTACGTACCTAGTACATTAATGTGCATCGCATCTATGAATTATAAAATACTACTAAATCACAAACACGCGACACAATTTAGTATAAAATTACGAACACTTGACATAATCTACGAATAGTACGTATTTTTGTTTTGTTATTTTAGTTGGTGTCTTCTAGTTATATTAATCTTGTTGGTTTGGGGCAATTGTTAGGTTAACTGTAACTTAAAAAAATTAACAACACAAAGTACAGCTAGTTAGTTGGTTTAATTTTACGTATATGATAGAAAGTAAATGGTTGAGTCAAAAGCCTAAATGTATTTATTATTAATGGGTTTATTCTACTCAAAATATATTCTCTAATTATTAAATTAAAGAAAACAAACCTCATCATGCATGCGTAATTCTTCTAATTAATACACTTAAAACAAAGTTTATAGGTCACTTATAAATTCTATCTAACCATTGCCATACATTACTGTTCTCACATAGGTTCTAATTCGTGGTAATAACTAAACAAAATCATATATTGTCCTCTTATTTACCTACAAATCATCATCTTGCCCCTGCAAACTACGTCGTGGGAAAGAAATCCTATTAAAATATGACTAAATTAAAGAAAATGTGTTTTCTTGTCTCTATTGAAGGCCTTCAATATATGTATGACATATATATATGACTGACCCATTTTCTTCCCTTGATGGGAGACCGAATCTTTTAATATGGATCCGTCATATATATATATATATGTCAACGTACATAATTTTTGAATTTGGCTGTGCCCGGCCACATTATGTCATATCGATCACTGACTCTACATTTTTTTTTTGTTCTTGTTGCCACATATCACTGACTTTAATTTGCCTATGATGTCTTACACCACACCACTCATCTATTCGTTTGTTTGGTGTTGCTACCTCCAAAGTTTCAGAACAGTACGTACATTTTGCCCAATTACACAAGCTCCAGTAAATAACAAAATAACAATCGTACAAAGAAATAGAAAAACAGTGACAGATATATTATACATATATGTCGATATTCCACTTATGCCAATATAAATACAATATATATATTATATATATAATATTAAGGGAATATTAATACCAAGTTGAAATACAATATATCGTTAAATTAATATGAATATAAATAATGTGGATATTTTCACCGATATAGTTAGCATTGAATGTCTCAATAATGTGTACATAGAAAAAAAAAAAAAAAAACTTAGTTGTGGGTTGTCTCACAATATTGGACATTAATATGAATGTTAGTGACGTTGCCATCCTTATATTATTAAAAGTCTCGATCTGTTTGAGAATTCAATTATCTATATGATAATCATCGAGAATTCCATTTTAATAACAATAATATAACATCTCTCAAAAAAGTGACTTATTATCTATATATATATATATATTGAAGCTGAAATTATACACACTCGCAAAAGTCTTCTCGATCCCTGCAAAAAGCAAACAAAAAGATATCTTTTGTCTCAATCGAAGTCTCGGGGATTGTTCGACCAAAAACACTTTGATGCTTAAGTCAACTTTGAGAGAGAAATCACAAGAGCTTAAAAAGCGATAAAACGACTTACCTCAAGACTGAAATGAGCTTCACTAATTAAAAGAAAATCTTGTGAGTCTCGGAGCATTCTCATTGGTCAATAAGATTTATAACTAATAAAATTATTTTTAATAAAAATACTATTTAATAATTTAATATTAATATTAATTGATCATTATTAAGAATAATGATATTCATTATTCATTATTAGGAATAATGATGACAATTAATTCTTGAGGAGAATGTTAATATTATTGAGATTGTAACCTAATTAAATAATATATTCAGATGGTGAATATATTATTTAATGCGTAGATGTTTGAGCCCTTAATTTTATTACCATAGGTAACTTAGACATTATATCATTTACTGGCTACTTGAAAGTTTCACAATTTTTCGATAATTTATGATTCCGCAATATGTGTGAATGTCATAAATATTGGTGGCCTTAAATTAATATTAAATATACGATAGATATTTGCCGATACGATTCTCTATATTTTATCAAGAATTCCGAATAAGTAACAATAATGCACCATCTTCATGAAAATGACTAATGAAAAAGAAGATGGTAGCGATCTCTATCTATCACAGATTGGGATGTCATGGATTTGCCATGTCAATGATAGATATGTAATCTGTGTATAAGAAAATGGTGGTGGATCATGAGTCATGAGTAAAGAGACTAAAGAGTGATTAGGG
Source organism: Prinsepia uniflora (assembly GCA_032719365.1). Taxonomy (NCBI): domain Eukaryota; kingdom Viridiplantae; phylum Streptophyta; class Magnoliopsida; order Rosales; family Rosaceae; genus Prinsepia; species Prinsepia uniflora. The sequence goes on along the minus strand of CM064871.1, from coordinate 20,665,404 downwards.
TGGTTTTCCCCAAACCTGAAAGATTGCATGTTCCCGACATTGTCAGGGTGTCAAATGGTATGATGGGTTTTCCATTGCGAGGAATGAAATTTATGGTCAGCTCAAAGCCTTGCAGGCAACTCAAACGCCCAAACCCTTAGCCAAACAAGGCACATATATCGCCACTCCTCCACCATCACTACTGTCAGGACTGAGGACACCCACTCACCTAGCTGATTCAACTTAAAAACCTTCTTCTAGCTAGTTTGATTGACCGGAGAGAAAAATACATTAAGAACACAAGGAGGTTACAAAGAATTCATCTCTCACAATCAAAATTCCAGTACATTAAACACTTCCTAAGAATAAATAACAAATTCTCAACAAAATAAAAGAATTAATCAGGACTGTTCTTCGTGTAATTTATTCCTCTAAAACATGAGTTTTAATCAAGCTAGCTTAAGCCAATTTTAAAATGAGAATTAAAATAACGAGGAAAATTGTATGTAATTGATATATATATATATATATCGGCGGATTAATCACATTACATTTTTTAAACAAGATTTGACACAAGACTAGAAGAAAGGAATATTGGTCATGTTGAGTGATGCCGTAGCTAATAATAAGTGCTGGGACACCACGTGCCCATTCTCATTTCTGATTTCTGATATATAAATTCATGATATTGATGTACAAATGAATGTACCACCAAACCGTACATGCCTCAGTTTGTGAGTTTAAAGTCAGTCAGCTACCAATATGTGTGATTGAGCATCTAACATTTACAATCGCAAGGACACTCACGTCATCTTCTTATCATTCTATGGACCTCCTTCACTGGCCCAAAAAGTAGAAAAATAAAAATCACAGAGGCACTGTTCAAATATCAATTGATCTATAGGCCTAGCCTTATTGGCTGAGCTTTGAGTCCATGGTGAAAACTTTCTGAATAATGTATTTCAATGATTTTGTAATTCATACATTAGATAAGACTATATATACAGAATGATAAAGTCTATTCTAGGTAAATTAGGATTTATTCTAAGTATAACATTCCTAAGATCATGCTAATTACATCCTAGTATCATTACATTTACCAAATCACAATCGTTGATTTTAACACTCCCCTTTAAATTGGAGCATGGATATCAATGATGCTCAGCTTGCCAAGGTGTTAATGGAATGGTGATGCAGGTAACAGTTTAGTAAAGATATCAGCAATTTGATACTTGGTGCATATATGTCCAGTTCTAATTTCCCCATTCTGAATTCTCTCTCGAACAGTGTGGCAATCCAATTCAATGTGTTCAGTGCGTTCATGATATATGGGGTTTGCAGTAATGTAGAATGCAACTTGATTATCACAAAACATGATTGCTGGTTATGGGTGATCCACCTTTAAGTCCCCCAATAAATTCCTCAACCAAGTCAATTCACAAGTAATAGCTGCCATGGACCGATAATCAGCTTCAGCTGATGATCTGAATACAGTGACTTGTTTCTTACTCTTCCATGAAATAAGAGATTGACCAAGGAATATGCAGTACCTAGTGACGGATCGCCGTGTAAAGGGGCACTTAGCCTAGTCTACATCACAATATGCATTCAGATGTAACAAACCTAGAGTTGAGAATAGTAACCCTTGCCCATGAGCTGCCTTGAGATAGTGTAAAAGACGATTGGCTATGTCTAAATGATGTCATCAAAGTTCATTCATAAACTAGCTAAGTGTATTCACGGCATATGTAATCTCTGGCCTCATGATTGTAAGGTAAATCAATCTTCCAATTAGTGGACGATAATGAGTCGGATCTTTCAAGGGATCACTTTCTGCAAGCAGCAATTTCACAATCGGGTCCATGGGTATTTGGGCAGGTTTACACCAAGTAATCATGCATCTTCCAAAATATTGAGAATATATTTGTGTTGACAAAAGGAGATCCATGCATGTGATCTAGGTATTTCCACACCTAGAAAATATTTCAAGGGGCCAAGGTCCTTGATTTGAAAGCATTGATGACAGGACCCAACCCGAATACACAGACAATACACTCGAGTCCTGCCCCTGTCTGACAGAAACCCTACCAACCCAGGGATGGCGTACAACACTAATTCATGCATCCGCCCCTTGAGCCGATTTCCTTGCAGCGGTCCTAAAGGGTCATAAAAAAAAATAAAACGTGTGAGTGGACAAAAGAAATAGTTTTAAAACATACTTTGAAAACATCCATTTTTTACCCTCTGTTTTCCAAAACCATGCATGCATACGAAAACCATTTACTACCACAAATCAGTTCAACCACGAAATCCAAACAAGTCAAAAACATATTCGTCAGTCACCTCAATGCCACATAACCAAACTATAGTCATTGTCACACAAATCCACACATATTATAGTATCAAACATCAATCCACTGCTCCACAAGCAGGCACCCACGAATTTACTAGGGAACCGGAGCCCAGCTCGACGTCCCGAGATTAACCAACCATCAGCACAATCACAGCGCACACTACAATCATTACATCAAACTATAACCATCATCAACCATCACATCACAAGGGCACTACTGGTAGGCCAACACATAGCTCAGGAACCAGAGCCTCAGGCTCGACGTCCAAGTTACCACAACATAGTCTCAGGAACCGGAGCCCCGGGCTCAACGTCCGAGACTCACAACCAAACAACAAAATCACAACAATATTGACAGGACACATCCCAATCCCCCCGAGATTACCGTGGAATGTGCCCTGCTCCCGTCCAACAAGGGGTGTCAGATAAGGGATAACCAACAGTCACTGCCCAAACGGGGCTTCCAGAGTGCGCAAGGATCGATGGAGGAGGCGTGCAATGTCCCAGTCTCTACTGCAGTCGCATCCGTGATCAACCTGAAGGGCATTAAAAACCAAAAGCTGTGAGTGGACGAAAATCATTAAGTTTAGTAAACACAGTTATAAGACATTTATGCCCTCCAATATGCATGTCACGAAAACCAGTAACCAAAACGTTTGCTCAACCAAGCCATTAGGGCCTTAGTCCAAAAACCGTTAACTTAAAACCAAGTGTGGGAACTCAGCCCAAAACTATGGAATACCACTACCAGACATATTAAAACCATGTGGGCCACTGCCTAAAGCCATGAACATAAATTCATAAATCCAAAACCATTTAGGGTCCCCGACCTGAAATACCATTTCATAACCAATACTCCATTTTTACCACATGACACAAATCCAACCGAAAAGCCATTTCATAGATTCATTAATCCATATTTACCATTACCATCACCAGCATCCCAGATGCTTAGCGTCCCAGACGCTTGACGTCCCAGATATCATATCTCACGGTATAATAAGCTACGTGTGTTGCCCGGGGTCTATCTGGGTCCATATCTCTGACATCACAGATGTCTGACGTCCCTGACGTCAATCATAGCAATCCTGCTCCTGAATCATTATACGGTCCAGTAACTCCGTACAATGGCCCCTAGCAAGCAATGCACCGTGACTTCCGAGTATCCCAGACACCTGGAGGAGACCATCATATATCCTTGTATCCAGATGGTATATGGAAAACAGTTTTATTAAATCATTTCACAACATTACAATGGGCCCTGCCCGAAATCTCCATAAAACATCACAATTCCATTTAGGGTCCCTGACCCGAAATCACATTTATTAACTAGGGTCCTAGACCCGAAATCATATTTATAACCCAACTGGGCCCCATGCTCGATTTTGTAAACCACTGGGCCCACATCCCGATTTTATAAACCACTGGGCCCACGGCCCGAATTCGTAAATCAACTGGGCCCTTGGCCCGATAATATCACTCAAATGGGTCTCAGCCCGATTTCGTAACAACTGGGCCCCTAGCCCGATTTCATAAAGCAATTGGGCCCCTGGCCCGATTACGTACTCAATTGGACTCCAAGTCCGAGGTTTCCAAACAAGTGGGCCTAAGCCCGAGTTTATCTTTCCAATTTTAAAATCATTTCCTCAAATCTTATCCAAGACCATAAACATGGAAAATCCGTGCAAAACCGGAAAACCTCGATTTACGTGCAAGCACGTAAATTGCCTTGAAATACGTGAAACCGTATAATTTACCAATATCTAAATCAACATCATACAATCACAATCATAATCCATATAAAACAGTTAAGCATGCATAGAATTTATAAAACCAAAGTCCACTCACAGACCGTTTAACGATACGCCTCGATACGCGTGCCATATGCCCTCCCGGGCCACACCACTAACACCGGGACTCCCAATCCTGTCCAAATCACATTAGAGGGTCACTAACCTCTTCATTAACATCCTATCAAAGTCCCGTAATTTTCCCGAATTTTTAACTATTTTTAAACTCGATTTAAAACCTTCGGACGTCCCGAACAATATCGAGACGGTGTCCGATCGACACGAAACCAATTCCAAAATGTCTGTTACATTAAATAGAACAGAAGTCATGTTGACCTCACCTCGAGATTCGTGCCCACGCGCCGTCACGCGCCCACGAGATGACCCGGTTGGTTTCCTATCAATTCAGCCTTAATTCCTTCAATTGATCATTCAGTTAGTTTCGTTTCAAGTTCAATTTAAGATCTGTAAACTCAATTACACGATTACTTTCCTAAATTTCCACGATTCGACGATGATCAATGAAGAACACCTGTCACTATTCCTTCATCGAATTCCGTCAATGGTTGCTGATTCCTTCCAATTGATTCATCCAGAAGTGTCAATGGACCACGGGAAACTGTTTCCCCAACTCAATTGCATCGTTTGATCTCTCTATCAACACGTCCCAACTTCGAATTTTCCTTACTGTTACCAGGTCTGTTCAGATCCAAAAGCCATCGATTTTCTTCAATTGATCCTTCCAGAAGCATCGTGGGATCCTCAGGAACAAAATCCCCAGTTCAATTTCATCAATCAAAGCCTCAAATCCCTCGACTCAACTTCGACTCAAGCTCTCTGTTACCAGGCCCGTTCAGAGCCAATTGGTGACCAATTCTCTTCGTTCCTTCGACGATTCTGATCGTAGTGATCTCAGGAAGCTCGAATTGAGCACAATTTTGATCCTCACGGCCCTAGGATTGAATTTCAAATTTTCCCTCCCAAAATCCAAATTGTCCATTCTCAGTTCCCAGCTTTCAAACTATCCCAGTGTTTCCCTTCAACTAATTTCGTCTCTCAATTCACTCAATTCCCCACTCTCAAGCTCAGTAATGGGAGAGGAATGGTGGACAATTCAATCTCTCCCTTCCCTGTTTTTCCAATGTTCACGGTTCAGAGAACAAAGGGGATTAATGGAAAATAAGGGATTTAACAATTAATTAACAAATATTAGACATAATGATGATGTTGGGAGGGAAACATGGATCAGATATTTGGGCTTAAATCAAGGGATGGGTGACACTTGTCACTCATTCGGGTGTGCACGGTCAACGATCACTATTCATTATTTTAATATTATTTTAATCGGAGTCTCGGTTCGTTAATTCGTTCCCGTGACCATAACTTCGTCGTCGAACCTCCGATTTCGGCATGCTGCCTGTCTACGGATTTGTATCGACGGGACCTACGTAACGGTCCTTGGCCCTCGTCCATCGGACCTCCCGGTCAAAAAGTCAACATTTGGCCCCTAATATGCCAAATTACCAAAATGCCCCTCAACTTCTGAACATCATAACTTTCTCCTCGAATGTCGGAATCGAACGTGCCACCTGTCTATGAACTCGTGACGTCCCGAACTACGTCACGGTCATCGGTCAAAATCCGTTTGACCGCCCGATCAAAAAGTCAACATTTTGCCCACGACCAGGGGCAAAACGGTCATTTTGCACATTTTGTCCGATTTCGCCCAACTAACCACCGATCAACCTCACTAATCAAGATTAGTCACTAACCTAATCCCGGAATTCAGGACGGGTCGTTACAAATATTCACACATCACAAAAACCGAGGAATACACATCCACATCATAACTCAAAATCACACCTTATCACAAGCATCTCACATTATCACATCATCATCACAAGCATCTCACGTTATTACACTTCACACATATCGAGGAACACTTATTCACACCACCACATCAATACCAAGGATCTACACACATCACAACACATCACAACACATCACAACACCTTTCAAAACTGAAATCTACAACCAGAATCTTGGGCCTAAGCAAACAACCAAAACAACAGCTTCCTCGTAAAATGTGCCAATAAGGCCAAGTTCATAAAATCCTTCAAAAATTATATAAAAATCATAATTCCTCTCAAAACATGTTATTTCACGTCATAAGCCACATTCCATTCAAACCACATTCAAAATAGACCAAAAACGGGATTTGCGGAAATCCTCGAAAAACTCGTATTAAAATAATACTAAAATATTTAGAAAATCACATTCTGATAAAATTCTAAATCATGCCAAGACCACCAAATCACATAAAAACACATTTAAATTATGTAACTATGCATGCATAAAAGTATAGGGAAAGAAATTCCACCCACACACCTCGGTAGCACCGAAATCCGCATTGCACATTTTTTCGTAAAATCCTGGAAAGTCACCTCCTGTCAAAATTTACATCTAAGGGTCACATATCATCTCAATTAACACCTAATTTAATCCCATAATTTTCTGGGATTTTTAAACGTATTAAAATAAACCGTAAAACCTTCGGACACCCAAAACTACCCTGATACGGTGTCTGATCGACTCGAAATCTGTGTCAAAATGTTCGTTACATCAATATTGGCATTTCCACAAAATTTGGGCCCATGCGCGAGGGTACTGTAGCACCATCTTCAACCTCTGGCCACCCGATTCCCCTGCAATTCAGGTCACCTGACCCGGCGACCCAACCCGGCCTATTCTCTCTCAAAACTCACACTTTTTCTTCCCTATTTCATCCAAAATACTCTGCTCTAATCCAAAAATGGATCTATGCAATCAAAAACACAAAAAAGTTACCTAAAAAACCCTGTGTTAAAATTCATGTTCGACCAAGCTATGGTTTCGGTTTCTGATCTATTTCCAACATCTTCAGCTTCGAACCCAAGCTTTAACAAGGTCATAAGAACTCAGGAATGTCATCTAGGGTCTTAGTTTCGAGGTTTAGGTCATCAAATCGGTTGGACAACTCCTAACCTGATTATAGGCTCACGGGTTCCACCATGACTCTCGGGTCTAAAACCAAAAATTACCTCCCTCATCTCCTTCCTCTCCTCTTCTTTTTCCCTGCTTCTCTCTTTTTCCTTCTTGATTTCCTCTCCATCTTCCTTCCTCTCGGTTTCTCTTGTTTTTTTTGGGATGAGAACACACCACACGTATAAACACTAATACACACCACCTAAGTCGATGGTTCACCCATTTAGAAGATAATGTGACACTTGTCACACTCCTATTTGACCACATAAAATATCCCAGGAGGAAAAACTACAAAAATGTCCTTCATCTCACAAATTACCAAAACACCCCTACACGATTTAGACCCGAAACGTAACCGTCTGATCTTCATTTCCAGCATGTTGCCTGTCAACGTACTCGAGAGATCGAAGCCTTTCTAACGGCGTTCTCGGAATTGCCAAAAATCGTCTTAGTCAAAAAGTCAACCTTTTGACTTTGACCAAGAAAAGTCAACTTTGACTTCAGGGGCAAAATTGTCAATTTCATCCAAATTTCTCGATCTTACCCTCGTTGAAGGTTACAGTTTACGTATGAATCGTTTGAGTTCACATATAGCGACATCGTCATTACCAGTAATAACCATATCATTAACATATAAGAGTACAACAGTGAATGAATTGCCACAGACTCGTGTAAATGGTGAATAATCAGCTTTGGATTGAGAGAAACCAATTTCATGGACATCAGTAGAGAACTTACGAAACCAGCTCCTGGAGGTTTGTTTAGGCCTTATAAGGACTTGTGGAGTTGACATACCACTTTCGCCCCTTGTCGACGATAACTAGAAGGCTGCAGCATGTATACTTCCTCAGTGAGATCACTATGCATGAAGGCATTATGAACATCCAACTAGTGCAAGGACCAGTTGCGAATGGCAGCCACAGTAAGGAGGCAGCGTACAATGACTAGCATGGCAACATGGGCAAAGGATTCGATATAGTTAATCCCCTCACACTATGTAAAGCCTTGGGCAACCAAGCGGGCTTTGTAGCGTTTAATGGTGCCGTGAAACATGTACTTTATCTTGAAAGCCCCCTTAGAACCAATGGGTCGATGGCCAGGGGGCAGAGGAACCATAGACCATGTCTCATTGTCAGCGAGAGCTTGGAGCTCAAACTGCATGGCAGCAACCCAGTAGGGATTTAGGCGAGCCTCGTCGTATGTAGTAGGCTCGGTAAATTGAGAAATAGAGGTAACAAATTTTTGGTGAGAAAGAGATAAATCAGACAGAGACGTATGCATGCACATAGGGTGATGTGTGCTTGGTGTGGATAGAGGAGAAGTTGCAGCAGGAGGAAGCAACTTGGCATGATTGGTGAGAAAATCTTTAAGGTGTGATGGGGGCTGAGTCTGGCGCGTGGAACAATGAAAAGATGGAAAAGAGGGAGCAGAAGGAAAAATAGAAGTAGATGGGTGGGTCTCAACAGAAAGGGGTTCATATGAGGATGAATGAGAATGAGGAAAAGTGGGGTCGGTTGGGCTTGTGGTGATGGGGGAAGATAGGGAAAGTGGGTCTGGAAGGTCGGATGGGGGAGTGGTGTGCGGTGAGGTCGGTGAGGGGTTATTCGAAGATAAGAGAGGTGGGGTTGAGGTTGCAGTAGATAGGCCCAAAGAATGGTATTGGGTTGCGACAGTGAGGGATGGGTCAGATTGGGGAATGAGAAGAATTGGATGATCATCTTGGTTGTCTAGTGCCAAATGAGAAAAAGGAAAAGAACTCTCATGAAAAATTACATCATGAGAGGAGAAAATTTGGTGTGTGACGAGGTCAAGAACCCGATAGCCCTTTTAACCAAGTGGATATCCAAGAAAGAGACAACGACGGGCTCGTGCATCAAATTTGTGTTTGGGAAGATGATTGGTGGCATAGCAAAGGCAACCAAAAACTTGAAGGTGGGAATAATTTGGTGGGTGATGATGTAAAAGTTCGAAAGGGAAGACGATTAATGGGGTAACATGCGGTTTGAAGACTCTCCCCCTAGAAACGAAGAGGTATGTTGGCTTGAAAATGAAGAGCATGACCCACATTCAAAAGATGTCTCGATGTTTGCGTTAAACTACACCATTTTGTTGAGGGGTGTAGGAGCAAGAGTGTTGGAAAAAATTTCCTTGCGCATCAAAGAATGTTTGAAGGGAAAGGAATTCACCCTCATTATCCGCTCTTATAGATTTAATTGTGGAGTTAAATTGTGTTTTAACCCAAGAAAAGAATGAGCGGATGATAGTGCATGTTTCACATTTGAAAGTCATAAGGTGTATCCATGTGAAACGAGTAAAATCATTAACAATGGTAAAAAAATAACGAGCCCCCATGTGTGTATGAACTTTGTGTGGTCCCCAAATGTCACAATGAATTAAATAGGAAGGTGCATTCGATGAATTGGAAGTAGATGGAGAAAACGATAATCGAGTATTTTTTGTTGGAGGGAAAATTTCATAAACATGTTTGGAATAAAAAACAATATCAAAATTATATTGAGATAACAATTTAAGAGGCACTGATGAAGGGTGTCTTAAACGTTGATGCCAAATGTTAGCGGTGTGATGAAGGTGTGATAAGCAAGATGGGGATTTTAGTGGGCTTGTAGGTAGTAAAGACCATTAAGTTTCTTGTCCAGACCAATTATCTTCCTCGTAGCCACATCCAGCACAGTACAAAAATCATCAAAGAAAGTCACCACGCTATTAAACCCTCATGTCAATTTGCTCATGGATAATAGATTCGCATGAAAATTCGGCACATGTAGGATTCCATCAATGATCTTATTATTTAATAGTTTCATAGACCCAATGCTGGTAATTTTGGCTTGGTGCCCATTTGGCAATCCAAAATACTCATTTGTTGTGAGACTTCTGATTTGTGAGGGTGCAACATGTGAGATGTGATCCGTGGCCCCACTGTCAATTATCCAATATAGAGTGGAATGTGGCATATTGATGGAATCAGTTTTAGAGGAGACAATACCTATGGCATTCCCAAGGGAAGGAAGATTACACTGTTTATTGTTTAGGAAAACAATGAGTTGTTTATACTCATCATGTGTAAACCATTAAGGAACTAGCACCAATCCATGGTGTGTGTATCCCCATCGGAATAATCACACTGTAGGGATTTGTGCGAGTGCAAACTGGAGCCAATTCCTTCTTTGCTGCCATTGCTAGAATACGACCCTACTTTGGTGACACAATTGGGTTTGGATGCTGGGTAGCGGCTGGTCTGCATCGCATGGCTCTGGGAGTGTGAGTCACGATGGCTTGCGATGACCATTTGCCTCTCATGCTGCAGAATAAGGTCGCGAACAGGCTGGGTGTCTGGGAGAGGTACATTAATAGAATTGACCCTCTCACGTTGGAGGAAAACCTGCTTTGATATCATAATAAAAGTTCATGTTGCACATTTGTCTATATAACCAGGATTTGAAAGACATGTGTGACCATTTGTCTTCGTACGAGGAAAACCTGCTTTGATATCATAATAAAAGTTCATGTTCTATATTTTTTGGTTATGAACTTGATTCTCTTAACGCCTGTTTAGTTATTGAAAAGTGAAAGATAACTACAAAAGAAATTTGAGCACCATATTCTTGCACATAAGAAGCCTGAATTGCTTGAGGAGTATGAGATTTTGTGCTTTCACACATTCTCACAAAACGTAGTTAACCATGATCTAAGAACTTCCAATACAACTGTATTAAATAGTCCATGGAAACTTAACTTGTTCATATATAAACCGGCTTGGAAGGAAAGGATCTCCATGTTTTTGTTCTCAAGGCCTACTTTGGTTTAGGTCAACTTTCCGATGAAGAACAAACGAATGCTAATAAACTTTATATATATATATATATAAGGAATATAATTAATCTATGTGTTTAACATCGTAATTAATTATTTCTTCATTTCGTTTGTATCACATGATGAGGTTTGCGTCTGCATATGGGTTTCCCTTTATATATTAGCAGACATCAATTTTCTTTCATCACTTGGTTTGTTCTTTTAGTTTTATGTTTTATGAGACAGGCCTTTTACTTCCATAATCATCACTTGATTTCAAAATAATTTATAACAGTCTATTCATATTATGGTAATAAAATACTCACGTTGTCTTATATTATGAATTATATATAGTGTAATATGAAAAAGAATAATATATATATATATATATATTGGTCACCAAAATATGGAACAAAAGAGAGTAACAAATCGTACAAAATTGACAGACTCATGATCAGCAACAATTATGCAGCATAAGCTTCGCTAATTAACTAATGATCATCAACAATTATGCAGCATAAGCTTCTCTAATTAACTAACAAGTTATTGTATGCGACGAGCAATGACTGTAAACTAATTCATACATCCTTAATTCAAACATGCTACATAGGCCACACAATATATATATAATTGAGGAACAATTGACATGGCAATGAGAATTAACAGTTTTAAGTAAGAACCTGATTTCAACATCTTGATGAACAAGACTTAGAATATTGATCTTCTCCTCTTTTTCAGATCAGAAGACCCCTAGCTTTGATAGGTCTTAACACTGGTATTAAGGCATATTTTCTGAGAGAGCAGAGACCAATATTTATAAGCATCTAGATTCCTATTCTATTCCTATCACATAATAAGTAGGAATCCTAGATGACTTCCAATAGGGTACCAATTAGATTTAAGTTACATAAAAAACTTAAACCTTATTCAATAAGGATTTCCAAATAGATTCTTAATTCATAATGGACTCTATTAGTTTTAAGTCTCGTTACTTGCCTCAAAAGCTATCTGCTTATACTCAATATTCCAACATTCTCTCACATGAGTATAAAAGACAAATCAGCAAGTTCAAACATGACTTAGAAACTAAAAGTGATCACTAAGTCCCCAAAATTTTAAGAATTTAATCCAACACAACAATCACTGTTGTTTTGAACCACAGAACTACAAGGCAGCCGATACAACTTCTGTATCATTGCCTTATAATCACATATGATACTAAAACAACAGCACAAGGCTGTAAAATCTGGCTTTTCCACACAAGAAACCAGTGAGTGCCTCAAGGGCCACTCCCACATTTTGGTCACATCAATATGATAAACATAAACTCCATCACAAAATCTACTCAACCAAATGTAGAACACTAAAGTGAGAATAGGCATATCACATTTCAGAACAGTAACAAAAGTTCCAAATGATGCAGTAACCACATTAAGTATGAATTGAGCAAAATATACAATTACAGATGCACAAAACATTTCTTTGAAGTCTGTAAGCTCAATACTGCAGTTAAGGCTGGAAAAACAAGTAAGAGTTCTGAAAACATCAATGTAATTATGAGAATCCTGATCATGAGACAAAACAACTTAATAAAAACAGACCTGTATCACTCCCACTGATGAAGTGATTCAAAACTATCTGTGAGTCCCATGTTTGCCACATGGACTTGGAATTCCTTCACAGGCAAGGCCTTTGTTAATGGATCCGCAAGCATCAACTTGGGTGTTCAAGTATACCACGTCTATGACACCATCCTTAACCTTTTCTTGTACCAGCAAGTACTTGACCTCCATCAAACGTGTAGCAGATGTTCTTCTGTTGTTCTTAGAGAAGAATACAGCTGAAGTATTGTCACAGTAGAGTGTAATAGGTCTCTGGATAGAATCAATAACCAAAAGTTCACTCATGAAGTTCTTAAGCCACATAACCTGCTTAGTTGCCTCATAAACAGCAATGAATTCAGCCTGCATTGGGGATGTGGCTATGGTAGTTTGCTTAGTAGTTTTCCAGGACACTGCCCCACATGTCATCATGAAAATGTACCCTCCTGTGGACTTCCTATCCAATGAACAACCAGCCATGTCTGAATCAGAGTAAGCAACTAATTCCAATGTGTTTGAGCCACCATAAATCATCATGTGTTGCTTGGTTTTCTGTAAATAACGAAGCACTTTCTTTCCAGCAATCCAGTGAGCTTCTCCTAGATTTGATTGAAATCTGCCTAACAAGCTAACAGCAAAGGCCAAATCTGGTCTGGTGCACACTTGTGCATACATGACACTCCCTACTAAGGAGGCATAGGGTTTGTCACGCATCTTAGCTTTGTCAAGTTCAGTTTGAGGACACTGATCTTTATGTAGTTTGTCACCCTTGTTTACTGGAACATCACCACTTGAGCATTTATCCATCTTGAATCGTTTTAATACTCTTTCTATGTAGTTTCTCTGAGATAATCCTAGAAGTCTACTACCTCTATCTCTCACTATCTCAATCCCTAGTACAAAATGGGCATTACCTAGATCTTTCATTTCAAAACTGGTAGATAACAGACTTTTAGTGTCTTCTAACAGTCTTATGTCAGAACTAGCTAACAGGATATCATCAACATATAGAATCAAGAAGATGAATTGGGCTCCACTAACCTTAAGGTAGATGCAATCGTCAAGTTTGTTCTCTTTGAAACCAAAACTGGTTACTACTTCATCAAATTTCAAATACCACTGCCGTGAGGCTTGTTTGAGTCCATAAATGGACTTTTGCAGTTTGCATACCATAGACTCCTTCCCCCTTTCAATAAATCCAGGAGGTTGTTGCATGAAGATCTGTTCAGTCAAAACCCCATTAAGGAAAGCATTTTTGACATCCATCTGATGAAGCTCAAGGTCAAAGTGGGCAGTTAAAGCCATAATTACTCTCAGGCAATCTTTAGATGAAACTGGTGAAAACGTATCAGAATAGTCAATACCCTCCCTTTGAGTGAAGCCTTTTGCTACCAACCTAGCTTTGTACCTTTCAATATGTCCCTGTGAGTCCCTTTTGGTTTTGAACACCCATTTGCAGGCAATAGCCCTTGTATTGTCTGGTTGCTCAACTAATGTCCATACTTGATTTTGTTCCATTGATTGCAACTCCTCATCCATTGCCTTTTGCCACAAAACCGCATTGGGACTTGCCATGGCAGCTTGATAAGTGGGTGGATCCTCATCTGTTCCAGTGTCATACTCAGTCTCCTGTAAGTACACCATGTAGTCAGGTGGAATAGCTGACTTCCTTTGTCTCGTGGATCTTCTGAGTGTAAGTGAATCCTCAACCACTTGTGTTGTAGAGAGTGGACGAGGTTCTGGGTTTACAGTAGAATGAGATGGGATATTTGGAACTGAAGTAGTGTGTATAGAGTTTGGAGAGGGGTGATGTAACGACCCGTTCCAAATTCCTAGATTAGATTAGTGACTAATCACGATTAGTGAGGCTAATCCGTGATTAGTTTAGCGAAATCGGAACGAACGATGCAACATGAACGTTTTGCCCCTAGGCGTGGGCAAAACGTTGACTTTTTATTCGGGCGGTCAAATGGACTTTGACCGATGACCCTGACGTAGTTCGTGACGTCATGAGTTCATAGACAGGTGGCATGTTCAATTCCGACGTTCGAGGAGGAACTTATGACGTTCGGAAGTTTAGGGGCATTTTGGTAATTTTGGTTAAAAGGGGTCAAATGTTGACTTTTTGACCGGGAGGTCCGATGGCCGAGGGCCAAAGACCGTTACGTAGATGGAGACGATACGAATCCATAGACAGGCGGCACGTCGAATTCGGACGTTCGACGACGAAGTTACTGTTCACGGAAGTTCAAGTGCACTATTGCACGAATTACGAAATGACTTAGGTTTTGGACTTTAGTGGGGCCCAGATTTTATTCCAAGGCCCAATGGATGAGTGACAAGTGTCACTCATCCACTGGAAAACACCTTACATACATGCATTTCACCCTTGCTTTTTCATTTGGATCAAACCCGAAACCCCCCCTTAACCGTGCAAACCAATCTTCCATCTCCCCCAAACCTCATCATTTGTGGCTGGAGTATGAAGAGAGATGAGAGAGGGTCGTGAGGTGATGAAGATGGTGGCTGAGGGACGGGCTGGGCCGCCGTGAACGGCCGTGGAGGCCAAGTGGAAACCGAGAGCTCGGTAAGCCCATTTCTCCCTTTTATTTTGATTTTGGCATCATGGACGGTATTGGATGATTAGGTTGAGTTTGTTGAGGTTGTAGGGAGGTTTTAAGGAGGTCTGGGTGGTGGTTTTGGACTGAGCAGCCGTGAGGGTGGCTGGGAAAACATTGAACCGTTTGGTTCAAAATCAAACGAAGGGTTTTAGACGTTTTCGGTTGCTTTTAAGGATTGAAATGGATAGAAAACATCAAAATAGGAAGAAAGGAATCGAAAAGGAAGAACTAGGATGAAAAATGGGATGTCTAGGGCTGTGAACCGGTCACGCCGGTCCAGTTGGACCGGCCAAACCAGGTGAACCGGTCCAGCACAGGAAAACCGGTCCGCTGGAGCTTGCTGGTGATGAACAGTAACCAGGGCCTTCTTGGGGGCGCGTGAGGGCACGTGGACAATAATTTGGGAAAGTGATCAACATGGGAAATCTTCTATTCGATGTAACGAAGATTTTGGGACTGGTTTCGAGTCGATCGTACACTGTCTCGATGTGTTTCGGGGCATCAGAAGATTTAGGTTCGGTTTTAAAAATAGTTAGAAAATCGGGAAAATTATGGGACTTTAATGAGAGGTTAATGAGGCTATTAGTAACCCTCTAAATGAATTTGGACAGGTTTAGGAGTCCCGGTGATGACGATTGACCCGGGAGACGATTATGGCACGCGTATCGAGGCGCGGCTTCGGACGGTCTGTGAGTGGACCTTGTTTTCTAAATTGGTGCATGTATAAATGTTTATTATATGTTTTAAATACTTGTTTGTGATTCCATGAGTGCATTTGGATGTGTGGTTACGTATAGGCACGTATTTTGAGGTTCGGCCCTATACGGTGCCTATACGGGGCTGTATGTCTTTACTGGTCTAAATGAAATGGTTTTGGATTTCCAAATGGATTATGAATATGATTTTATGATGTTGATTTGGATGCTTGTGATTTATATGGTTTCACGTATTTCGAGGCGATTTACGTGCTTGCACGTAAATCGAGATTTTCCGATTTTACTCTGATTTTCCATTCTTATGGTTTTGGAAATAGTTTAATGAAATGGTTTTGGATTTGAAAAGGTAAACTCGGGTTCGAGACCCATTTGCTTTATGGAATCGGGCCAAAGGCCCAGTTTGTTTACAATTCGGACCGGAGGTCCAGTTTCTATGTGGATTCAGGCCTAGCGCCCAATTATGTGTTACCAATGGTTTTTATGGTTCATGACGGTTTATGGGAACCGGCATGAATCCTTAAAATGGATTTACGGGTCATGACGGTTTATGGGAACCGACATGAACCCATAAAAGGATTTTATGGTTCATGACGGCTTATGGGGGCCGGGCATGAATCCTTGGAAGGTTTCAAGAATGAATTCAAAAGGTTTTTCATACTCCATCCTTTATATATGATTGTCTCCTCCGGGGAGGGTCGTTGGCCTGGGTGGACCCCGGAGTAGTCACGGAGCACTGACTGAGTGGAGTCGCCCCCCAGTTGAGTTCCTTACTCTCAGGATGGGCATGGTTCGTTACCTCCAGGGAGGGTCATTGATCTACGGACATTGACCTGGGTGGACCCTGTAGAGACTTGGGTTTGAGACCCCAGTTAGCACACGTGTAGCTTTATTTTACCGTGACAGGTTCTGGATATGAATATAATGGATAAACGTGATTTAAATTGGTTTGAGAAATTATGTTTTATGATGATAAATGGTTTTGGGCAGGAGCCCGTAGAACTTGTATTTACAGAATTTGGGGCTGAGACCTTAATTATGGTTGTTTAAACTTATGTGTTTGGATAAATGGTTTTACTATGCATGCATGCTTTTTAGTGAAGGGTATAAAGGTCTTTTATGGAAATGTTTTTATAAACTCTTTATTTTTGTCCACTCACAGTCTTTCTGTTTTTAATACCCTTCAGGTTGGATACGATGTGGACTGTAGCAGAGACCGAGATATCACATACCTCCTCCGGATCCTGGCGTACTCTGATAGCCCAGGAGGGCAAAGGTCGGAAGTATCCCTTGTCTGACACTCCGTGTCTGACGGGAGCAGGGTCATCCCGCGTTAATCCCGGGGGGATTGGGATGGGTCCTGTCAGCGTGGTATCAGAGCGGGGTTGTCGCTATTCGAGCAACCGCGGAGCTCTTGGAATGTACGATGGTCGAGGATGTGATATCTCAATGGGCTACAGTTCGTTATCAACCTGATGTTCGGGTGCCGGTACGATAGTTAGTAGGATTGAATCGTGGAATGTCTTGGTTTGGCACTGGATGTCGGGGTTGCCATAGTTCTGTCAAGGTTGACAATGTGGGACCCTACGGAAGGATTAACGTGTTCGTATTATGGAGTGTGATCGTGAGACGGTTAGTTGGGATCGTCTTCACGATGTCGTAAGTTCGGTTCCGACGACTGATTCGATGTTATGACCATTAGATGGTCGGATTATGTTGAGTTAAATGGATTTACTGCAGTCGGCAGTTAGCAGCCGGATTCGAGGAATCCTGGTTGGACTTACGGTAGGATTGGATTGACGTCTTTACGATGTCAAGACCGCGGGGTAGGTCAGATTGTTGATTTTACTGCTTTTCGCAGGTGGGTTCAGGGGAACTCTAGGTGTGATCGTGGAACCCTACCTTGGGTGTATGGTTCGGAAATGTGAATTGACGAGTGGTGTGACTTTGACGACTATTCGGATTTGGGTTCGTTAGTCGGTCTAGTCATGTCAGCTTTTGTTGGGACTGCACTCTGCAGTCGAGGTTGTATTTATCGGTTAGACCTAGTTGGTTGTCGTGCTACTTCAGTTGTGGTTTGGTGCAACTAAGGTCATGGATGACCTAGTAGACGACATTGGTTTAGTCGAGTTACGACTGGTAGAGTTTGATTTGGACAAGTTATCAGGGTTGGTACTTGTCGATGTAATCCCTGAGTGGGATCTGGAGTGGTTAATACAGGCGGTTGATTCCGTTGGATGCGAATCTCGGTAGTGATGCCTGGTAGTTAGGTCTGCACGAGTGTGTGGCAGGCGCTACTACCGAGAATGGTCGTAGTTACGTTTGTTGGGAATTGGGGACGTTCAGGGGACGTTTCCTTTTCTTGTATGAGTTATCAGTGTGACTGTACCCAGAGTTGTCGGGTACGAGGGAGGCAGAGTTTCTCCTATTCTAGCAGAGGTACGGGATCGTCGCTCGGTATGAGCGGAGATCTAGAGTTGTCTGTTTCACACACTTGATGCTGATACTGATACTTGTGTGTTGGAGTTAGTGATAGTGCTGGTACTAGTGCTGGTACTGGTGCCGGTGTTTGTGATGACGGTGAGTCGCGAATCGGGATATGACTCCGTCAAGATGAGTATATGTTCGGTATCTGTGGTTCGGGAGTGGATCACGGATAGTGATGGACTGGATAGGATCCAATGGTAGTTGAGGACTGAGGATCGAGTATTATCACGGGGTTTAGCGACCAGTTGGTCGGTGTTGGCCAGAGTTGGTCAGATATGCTGGTATGCAGAGATTTGACTGCAGATCACAGCAGGAGTCTGTTGTGACTCTTAGGTCGAGCGGTACATCAGATTAGGATGAATTGACATCCTTTTGGATGTACATATACGTTCGTAACCGGATAGATAAGTTGATTGTTTATGGACACATGGTTGATGTCCGGGTATGTTGCTTCCAATCTTGTTGGAACTTCGGAATCACGAGAGGTTGCGATCGAGGTGACGAATGGAATGCGGGTTTTCCGCATTGATAATGAGTATTTCGAAGTTAGGTAACTGAGATTTCTCATTTTCTGCTAGGTGGCAGACGGTGTTGGATTACGTGGCGTGGTGAGTGCAGCGAGTTCTGTTTGCACTCACGTAGGGTGAATTTTGGTGTCATCGTTTCGGATCATCTTTGGATTTTCCTAGGTGGGATGTCAAAGATCTATACGAGGTAGTCAGTTAGAACCTACAGTCTCGACGTGTCTCGTCGTTGACTGATCTGCTTAGATGTGGGAAATGGTTGAGGACTTTGGACGTCGTGACGATCGGGGATCGTGACGTCTATGGTCGGTTGACGTAGTGTTGGATCTGGATCGTGATCTTGATGATCCAGATAGGTGGAGAGTTTATCGCTCTTACTTGGATGTTTGAGTGGAGCATGTTGGGACTGAACTTCTTTTCGAAGTGAATCCCGTGTGGTATATTACTCAGGTGAGTAGTTTTCCGACGTGGTCAGATATGGTCAGTCTTAGAGATGTGTCGATATTGGGATTGGCTTCCCTATGAAGTCAATCGATGGTAATGTGGTAATCGGTGGAGCAGGTATCCGATAGGTTCGGATATGGTGCGTCTCGGTAGACGAGAACGAGATTTCAGGTTTTGGAATCAGATTTCTGGATGACGATTCAGGATTTGATTTTGGAACCTGAAAGAGGATTTCTGTATTTGGGTTTTGGAATCGGATTCTGGGTGACGATCCAGGATTTGATTCTAGAGCTTGACTGTGGATTTTCTTTTATGGATTTGGGTTCAGAATGGTTATTCCAAATGCTAGCTTACGGAATAATGATTTCGGATTCGGATTTAGACATGGCTATGGATATGAATTCTGGGTTTGGATTCGGGATTTCTTACGAAATTGCGGATTTGGATTCGGATTTGGAAATAAAGAATGGGTCGGAGTTTCAATTTGTCTAGTACTGGATTGGACAAATGGACTCCATAGTAGAAACGTGATTGGCTACAACCTAGATGGGTGTAGGCTGATTGATGGGTAGATGTACGTACCTTGTACGTTGTTCGAGGTACGATACTGGATAGGCTGGTGGTGTCTGGTAGCGGTATTCTGGATATACTAGTGATACGTTGGTGAGCGAGTTGATAGTCGGATTGGTTATGATACCATTGAATTAATCGAGGTCGTGAACTAGACATTGGATACTGTGCGTTGGGTCATAGTGTTTCTGATGGGTCTAGTTACACACAGGTTGAGTAATTTGGTGGTTAGTATAACCACAGGTAAATATGGTGTTAGTTTTCAACTAACGACTGTCAAGTGGTGACAGTTTGTCGGAAGTGTCAACGTGAATCGGTTAGTGAGGTCTGATGACTCCCAGTGGGAGGATGTCAGAATAGATTAGTGATTGAGAAGGGAACCGTCTAGTTGGTTGTGTCAGCGAAACGGTAGATCTGACAAGTGGTGTCAGTTCGGAGCGTACGACTTCTGTCATTCGACGTGGTCGAATGTAGTCGATACGACGTGAGTGTTAGTGGTACGTCTAGTTGCAGACGAGTATCGTTCTGGTTAGTGGGTGTACGAGTGTACACGAGTTTCGAGGTCGATTCTACTTTCCACGGGGTGGATGTGGAATCAAGATAATTGGAGTTTCGAGAACGAAACTAATTAAGGAGGGAAGAACGGTTATATTAGGTCGGTTGGAATTTCGGGGACGAAATTAATTAAGGAGGGAAGGTTGTAACGACCCGACCCAAATTCCTAGATTAGATTAGTGACTAATCACGATTAGTGAGGCTAATCCGTGATTAGTTTAGCGAAATCGGACGAACGATGTAACATGAACGTTTTGCCCCTAGACGTGGGTAAAACGTTGACTTTTCATTCAGGCGTTCAAATGGACTTTGACCGATGACCGTGACGTAGTTCGTGACGTCATGAGTTCATAGACAGGTGGCACGTTCAATTCCGACGTTCGAGGAGGAAGTTATGACGTTCGGAAGTTTAGGGGCATTTTGGTAATTTTGGTTAAAAGGGGTCAAATGTTGACTTTTTGACTGGGAGGTCCGATGGCTGAGGGCCAAAGACCGTTACGTAGATGGGGACGATACGAATCCATAGACAGGCGGCACGTCGAATTCGGACGTTCGACGACGAAGTTACGGTTCACGGAAGTTCAAGTGCACTATTGCACGAATTACGAAACGACTTAGGTTTTGGACTTTAGTGGGGCCCAGATCTTATTCCAAGGCCCAATGGATGAGTGACAAGTGTCACTCATCCACTGGAAAACACCTTACATACATGCATTTCACCCTTGCTTTTTCATTTGGATCAAACCCGAAACCCCCCCTTAACCGTGCAAACTGATCTTCCATCTCCCCCAAACCTCATCATTTGTGGCTGGAGTATGAAGGGAGATGAGAGAGGGTCGTGAGGTGATGAAGATGGTGGCTGAGGGACGGGCTGGGCTGCCGTGAACGGCCGTGGAGGCCAAGTGGAAACCGAGAGCTCGGTAAGCCGATTTCTCCCTTTTATTTTGATTTTGGCATCATGGACGGTATTGGATGATTAGGTTGAGTTTGTTGAGGTTGTAGGGAGGTTTTAAGGAGGTCTGGGTGGTGGTTTTGGACTGAGGAGCCGTGAGGGTGGCTGGGAAAACATTGAACCGTTTGGCTCAAAATCAAACGAAGGGTTTTAGACGTTTTCGGTTGCGTTTAAGGATTGAAATGGATAGAAAACATCAAAATAGGAAGAAAGGAATCGAAAAGGAAGAACTAGGATGAAAAATGGGATGTCTAGGGCTATGAACCAGTCACGCCGGTCCAGTTGGACCGGCCAAACCAGGTGAACCGGTCCAGCACAGGAAAACCGGTCCGCTGGAGCTTGCTGGTGATGAACAGTAACCAGGGCCTTCTTGGGGCGCGTGAGGGCGCGTGGACAATAATTTGGGAAAGTGTTCAACATGGGATATCTTCTATTCGATGTAACGAAGATTTTGGGACTGGTTTCGAGATCGGACACTGTCTCGATGTGTTTCGGGGCATCAGAAGATTTAGGTTCGGTTTTAAAAATAGTTAGAAAATCGGAAAAATTATGGGACTTCAATGAGAGGTTAATGAGGCTATTAGTAACCCTCTAAATGAATTTGGACAGGTTTGGGAGTCCCGGTGATGACGATTGACCCGGGAGACGATTATGGCACGCGTATCGAGGCGCGGCTTCGGACGGTCTGTGAGTGGACCTTGTTTTCTAAATTGGTGCATGCATAAATGTTTATTATATGTTTTAAATACTTGTTTGTGATTCCATGAGTGCATTTGGATGTGTGGTTACGTATAGGCACGTATTTCGAGGTTTCGGCCCTATACGGTGCCTATACGGGGCTGTATGTCTTTACTGGTCTAAATGTAATGGTTTTGGATTTCCAAATGGATTATGAATATGATTTTATGATGTTGATTTGGATGCTTGTGATTTATATGGTTTCACGTATTTCGAGGCGATTTACGTGCTTGCACGTAAATCGAGATTTTCCAATTTTACTCTGATTTTCCATTCTTATGGTTTTGGAAATAGTTTAATGAAATGGTTTTGGATTTGAAAAGGTAAACTCGGGTTCGAGAACCATTTCCTTTACGGAATCGGGCCGGAGGCCCAGTTGGTTTACAATTCGGACCGGAGGTCTAGTTTCTATGTGGATTCGGGCCTAGCGCCCAATTATGTGTTACCAATGGTTTTTATGGTTCATGACGGTTTATGGGAACCGGCATGAATCCTTAAAATGGATTTACGGGTCATGACGGTTTATGGGAACCGGCATGAACCCATAAAAGGATTTTATGGTTCATGACGGCTTATGGGGTCCGGGCATGAATCCTTGGAAGGTTTCAAGAATGATTTCAAAAGGTTTTTCATACTCCATCCTTTATATATGATTGTCTCCTCCGGGGAGGGTCGTTGGCCTAGGTGGACCCCGGAGTAGTCACGGAGCACTGACTGAGTGGAGTCGCCCCCCAGTTGGGTTCCTTACTCTCAGGATGGGCATGGTTCGTTACCTCTAGGGAGGGTCATTGATCTACGGACATTGACCTGGGTGGACCCTGGAGAGACTTGGGTTTGAGACCCCGGTTAGCACACGTGTAGCTTTATTTTACCGTGACAGGTTCTGGATATGAATATAATGGATAAACGTGATTTAAATTGGTTTGAGAAATTATGTTTTATGATGATAAATGGTTTTGGGCAGGAGCCCGTAGAACTTGTATTTACAGATATTGGGGCTGAGACCTTAATTATGGTTGTTTAAACTTATGTGTTTGGATAAATGGTTTTACTATGCATGCATGCTTTTTAGTGAAGGGTATAAAGGTCTTTTATGGAAATGTTTTTATAAACTCTTTATTTTTGTCCACTCACAGTCTTTCTGTTTTTAATACCCTTCAGGTTGGATACGATGTGGACTGTAGCAGAGATCGAGATATCACATACCTCCTCCGGATCTTGGCGTACTCTGATAGCCCAGGAGGGCAAAGGTCGGAAGTATCCCTTGTCAGACACTCCGTGTCAGACGGGAGCAGGGTCGTCCAGCGTTAATCCCGGGGGGATTGGGATGGGTCCTGTCAGGTGAGGCTGAGCGGGTGGTTCAATCATAATTGCAGGAGCCGTATGTAACCTTGCAGTGTTTCCAGAAACTGCTTCTAGAGTCTCATCAGTGGTCTGTAGTTCATCAAAATCTGAATTGTCAACTGCTAAGTAATCTGACCCAAAATCTTCCAAAAACTTGGCATTGTGAGTTTCCTGAATCCGTGTGTGCAATTGAGGGCAATAGATTTTGAAGCCTTTAGATTTTCAGGATAACCAATGAAGTAACATGATTCAGTTATACTGTCCAGCTTGTTCTCACTTGGTTTGTGCAGTTTTGCTTCAGCTTTGCATCCCCAAATGTGCAAATGGTTGAGACTAGGCTTCCAACCTTTCCAAAGCTCAAAAGTGGTCCTAGGGACTGCCTTACTTGGTACACGGTTCAGTACATAATTTGCTGTCTTCAGTGCTTCTCCCCATAGGAAATTAGGAAGGCCTGCCCTACACTTCATGCTTCTAACCATGTTGATCAGGGTCCTATTTTTCCTTTCTGCTACTCCATTCTGTTGAGGTGTGTATGGGGTTGTATGCTGAGCCACTATCCCATATTTTTCTAAGTAAAGGGCAAAAGGACCCTTTTGCTGTCCTGATTCAGTAAACCTGCCATAGTACTCACCACCCCTATCCGATCTCACAATTTTTATGGTTTTATTTAATTGATTTTCAACTTCAGTTTTAAAAATTTCAAAACACTTTAAAACTGCAGATTTTTCAGGTATCAAGTAGACATAAGTAAAACGAGAGAAATCATCAATGAATGTCACAAAATAAAGATTGCCACAAATAGTTTTATAGGGAAATGGCCCACAAACATCAGTATGAATGATTTCTAGTAAAGCATGGCTTCTAGATGCATGTTTCTTGTTTGGGTTTGTGGTTTTTCCCTTAATGCAATCAATGCAATGAGTCAAGTCTGTTGGGGACAATTTGGGAATGAGACCAGATTTCATTAGTCTTATGATCCTGTCTTTAGAGATATGCCCTAGTCTTTTATGCCACAACATAAAAGATGATTCATCAAGGAGCATTCGTTTAGATCCAACATGACTAATGGAATAGCATTCATTCATAACAGAACAATCTAATTGCCACATATCACCAATCAAAGTAGCAGTGCCAAGTAACTTATCCATTTTATTAAATTTAAAAAATGAAATTGAGTTTGAATTCCCAATAAAACAAAAACCATCCTTAACAAGTTTGGATGCTGAAATTAAATTCCTCCTCATAGAAGGTACATAAAGAACTTCTTTTAAGTCTAAAACAAAACCAGATGAGAACACAAGCTTGACACTCCCAACAGACTCAACTTCAACTTTAGATCCATTGCCAACATAAACTTTGTAAATCTGTCTACTTGGATGTGTCATTTTTATGAAACCCTGCAAAGAGTTGGTGATATGAATAGAACAGCTAGTGTCAAACCACCAAGAACTTTGTGGAGTGAAAACTAAATTGGATTCAAAACAAACAAAAACATGTAAAGTTGAAAAGCAATCACCTTTCTTTATCATCCAGGCTTTGAAATCAGCACAGTCTTTCCTGGCATGACCAGGTTTTCTACAGAAGTAACATTTGAACTCTTGTTTTCCTTTTTCAGTATTGTGAGATGCAGATGCCTTAAGGGGATTATGAGGTTTCATGACAAGTTTACTAGCTTTATGGGAGGGTTTAAACTTCTTACCCGAGACAGCAAGCTGTTTGCCCTTGGAAGAGTGAATGAAATTCACCATTGCTAACTTCTCCTTCTTCTATCGCAGTTCTTCTTGAACACATTGAGTGATGAGCTCATTAACTCCCCATTTTTCCTTCTGCAGGTTGTAAGTCACATTGAGGGTACCATAGTCGGGTGGTAGGGAATTCAAGGCTAAGTGGACAAGGAATTGCTCATTGATGGGGATTTTGAGTTCAGCTAGCTTGGAGGATCTCTCAACCGTTTTCATTAGATGATCACGGATGCTGCCACTCCCATCGAACTTCATACTCACCAATTCAGCAAGATGAGTGTTTGCATCTGCCTTATCTGAAGTCTGGTACTTTGCTGCCACAGCTTCCAAAAAATCCTTAGCTAGGTTGCTTTCCACTTGAATTGCTCCCTTAACACTGTCTTGCATAGATTTCCTTATGCACAGAAGGGACAGTCGATTGGAGTGCTTCCATTCCTTGAAATAGTCCCTTTCTTCCTTAGTACTTGTTGCTGTGAGTTCTGCTGGTTTTGGCTCCAATAATGCCAAGTCCAGCCCTGCATATCCTAAGTGGAATTCCAGGTCTGATCTCCACTTGCTATAGTTGTTCCCAATAAGTGTCTCTATCTCATTGAAGTTGGTTGTCAATCCTCCTGATTTCACAGTAAGTAGAGGTTTGACAGTAATGTTTTAGTTTCAATAGGTATTGATGTACTTTAAGTATTATACTACATTAGTGTGAGACAAATAATGACTCCTGTGGGTGTCATAATCATCTCACAGTGGTTGAGTGTGAAGTTAGGAACCGTTTAGGAAACAACCATATGTGTATGATGACCCTATACGACTCCTAGGCTCCAAACTGACCAAAAGGAGAATCTTTCCTTAATTCTCTGTGGAGAACAAGGAACATGACAGGATTCGACCATTCATTACTCAATCATAGGTTAAAACATGATTGGACACCACTGTGGTGGCAACCAATCAGTCCTAACATGTGAATTCTGTCAATTTGCAAGGAATTGACACGACTCATCAATGAGTCCTTATATTTCCAATCTGAGAACAAAAGCAGTTGGGATACAAGTGTGAAACGCAAAGTATGAGTTTCGTTTTAATGCAGAAAACTGCAATCAACAGTTCGATTTTACAATTTCAAAACCATACATCTAATCATCTTAACAGACGAATCATAAGATGATTCCATCAGATATAATGCAGATATAACAACAGTGAATTTTATGAATCGAAAATTATCACAGAGTCGAATCAGTTTGTGAAATAAAACACTACTTACCTTGTTCGCATTCATATCTCAGAAGTCCATCGAAAACATTGGATAACAATCCGGGTTTTAAAGGGTTTTGGGGCTTTCGATTTTGGGGATTTAATTAAGAGAATGAAAATCGAGTTCTTACTTGGTCGATTAAATGAGAACGGAGGTTAATCGCAGCAGGAAGTAAGGATCAATTTGAGTGGTTTCTGATTTCGAGAGTGTTGAATCAAAGATTGAACTCGTCGCGAAAAGTCCTCACAATTCCTGCAAACAGCAAACAATTAGCTATCGTTGCTTCGATCGATTTACCCGGGGGGTTGTTCGACCAAGAACACTCCGATGCTTAAGTTAGCTTTGAGAGAGGAAAGGGATATACTTCGAAACGAAGAATCAACGTACCTTGGAAATGAAATGTGCCTTGCTATTTATAGGAAAATCCTGGGAGCCTTGGAGCGTTCTGATTGGTCGGTTGAATATTTAATTAGTAAATAATATATTATTATTAAATATATTATTTAATAATTGTAATGATGGCTCATCATGATAGTAATGATATTTATTGTATTTTAATATTAATATTAATTATCCATTATTAAGAATAACGATAATTAACTCTCGGGGAGGATATCAATATTGCGGAGATTTTAACCCGATCAAATATCGTATTTAACTGGTAAATAGATTATTTAATGTGCGGGTGTTTTTCAAATGATCAGCGTTATTGCCAAGGGCAATTTGGATATTTTTGGGAATTATGGGACACGTGGCGGCTTCATAATTTTCGGATGATTTTGGGCTCCACAAATGCCCCCACATCGATTCGGTATTCAGGGAATCCAGAGGGATGTACTTTGGAATCTCATATTACCGGGTTACCGGTTACTGTTGGGTTCAAGAAATGAGTCAGCGTTTACTTGACGAATTTGCCCCTGATTATAAGGGTTAAAAGTCCATTTTTAGTTTTAGAATGACTAATCTGGGATTAGTGGTGTGAATCGGACATAATGTGCAAAATGACCATTTTGCCCACGAGCGTGGGCAAAATATTGATTTTTATTTCGGACGGTCAAATGGACTTTGTCCAATGACCGTGGCGTAGTTCGAGACGTCACGAGTCCATAGACAGGTGGCACGTCCAAATCGGACTTCGTACGAGGAAGTTATGGTCAGAAACGTGAAATCGGGAGGTTTGCGTCTTGGTATTCGTGTCGATTATTTTATTATGATATTGTGATTGGAGGACACCTGGATGAGTGACAAGTGTCACTCACCCATTGGTTAGATTGGATCAAGCTCCACTAAGTGATTAATTAGGATTAAAACTAACTTTTAATTTCGGCCATCCATCTAAAGTACCCCAGACTTAATCTGAACCCTTGATCTCATTCCTCCAGATTGAATCTGGAGCGTCCATTTCCTTTCCCTCCATTCTATATATTTTCCTACCCGAAATGCACACATACTGCCCATTCAACCATCACACCTGCGTAGCACTCTGACCCTTGCATTGTGTGTTGTCGGACTGAGCTGGTGAGGCTGAGGGACGGTGTGGACACGGCGGCGGACGGCGGCGAGGTAGGCAGTTCCTAACCCGAAACGGTTTTGAAAACTCAGAAATGGAAATTGGATTTCTAACGTTCATTTTTTATTTCTATTAATTCTATTCACCTCTATGGTCTATTAGGAACCTATTGGACGTGATTTTGTGACCAGTGGTGGCCTGAACAGAGAGTTAAATGGCGACGGGAAACCCAGATTCTGTTCATCGAGGTAAGCTTCTGATCCAGTGTTGTTTTGATGATTTTGTTTAGTTAGAACCCTTTCTGGGTTTGAGACGGTCATATAGGAACAAACTAGAGCTAAAATGGTTGCGAATTGAGGGATTGGTGACCGGGTCAGATCGACCCAGTTGTAGAAAAACGGGCAGAGAAGACGCTGAACACTGTAGCAAAACACTGTTCACCACGCACTATAGCAAAACACTGTTCACTGAAGGTTTAGGTTATGTTTTAAATTAATATTTAATTTCCAGAAAATGGTGGGAAATTGATATGATATTCATAGTGTCATTATTGACCTTTCATGATGTTTTTGGGCAGGATTCGAGATTCCTGAAAAGCGTCAGAAATTACGGAAAGGCGTGCAGCTTAGAAAGCAAGTGGTTTGGATGGTGCGTGCGAGCATTGGTAGGCTGGTTCACATTCAATGTGACTTTTGCTAGTACCACAAAAATGCTTGCTACGTGGTGAACAGAGTTTGGCTGAACAGTCGACGAGGATTTGGCGGCGACTGAGTGCACTAGCGGGCGTGACTAGTGAGCATTGGTAGGCTGGATCACATTCACTGTGACTCTTGCTAGTACCACAAATATGCTCGCTACGCGTCAAGGTGCCGAGAGACCCAGTAAACTTGCTTTGTGGAAGCGTGGCGGTTCTTGTTGCCTTAGTCCATTCCGAGGGAAAGATATGGAGTTTTGAGAAACCCGAAGACTTCAAGGAGTGGAAGGCTCGCAATCAAATTGCTTTTCCAAACGATGTTTTTGTGGAGCTTGGTGACAGATGTTCTTACATGGAGGCTCTTTAAGCATGGGAGAGGAAAAAACCCTGTCGGCGGTCGGCTTTCTCGGGTCGTACCTAAAGTGGAGCTATTTTTTAGGACGGAGTTCAATGACAGCACGTACAGAGTTAACTGTATCGAAATTGGCGGTGCATGGGACAAACACGCCTCCCCAGACCTGAGGATTGCCTCACACTTCCGCTCGTCACGTCGAAAACGGAGTTCAGATGCGAACATTACGGGTCACGGAAGGCTAGGGGCAAAATGGTAATTTGTCGAACCAGGGGCAAAATGGTCTTTTAACCTTGATCAGACAATGACACCTGTCCTTTGTCTTCTTCTTGCCCCAAATAACATGGAATCCGGTTTCGGGGCTAACGATACTCACCTTTAATTAAGGGTAATTGTAATCATTTTGTCCAAATTGATCCGTGATATCCCACTGTCTCACCGTCATTGTGCAATTTAAAAGCTTAAGGAACTGAATTGAGAGAATGAAACTCAAGGGACTGAGAGAACTGGGTGTATTCAGAGTTCGAAAATTCAGAAAATCAAGGGAAATTCGAATTCGAATTTGTGAGCTAGGAGAAGAGAAATTGAGGATTGAATTAAGCTCCTGGGATCAAAACGAAACTCCCTGCAACAAAAACGAAGAGGAATCGTGTCAAATTGGGGAAGAACAGAAGACGGGGATTTTGGCGGCGACTGAGTGCGCTTGCAGACGTGACTAGTGAGCATCGGTATGCAGGATCACATTCACTGTGACTCTTGCTAGTACCACAAACATGCTTGCCATGCGTCAAGGTGCCGAGAGACCCAGCAAACTTGCTCTGTGGGAGCGTGGCGGTTCTCGTGGCCTAAGTCCATTCCGAGGGAAATATATGGATTCTGAGAAGCCGGAAGACTTCATGGAGTGGAAGGCTCGTAATCAAATTGCCTTTCCAAGCAACGTTCTCGTGGACCTTGGCGACAGATGTTCCTCTAGAGTTCCGGGACATGAGCCGGCTACTCTCTCCACGAATGGCGGGAGGCTTTCAGACATCCCGATCAGGGAGTGGTTGAGCGTTCCACTGTGTTTGAAAGGATCCGTTGTTCAAAAGAAGAATGATAAACAAGGACCTATTGGTTCTTGGGAGAAAAAAGCATGTCGTGCAACTTCTTTCCTAACCAAAAAGCATGTCGAGCAACTTTTTTCCTAACCTTTCCGTTCTGGCCCTGCGAATGTGCTATCTTGAAGGGATGCAGAAATGGAAAGTTATGTTGTTGATGTGAGATTACGACAACTTAAGAAAACTTAAGGTCTTAATTTCACATCGGAAGCCAAGGTGGGCGAGTTGGAGATGAGCCGTGCGGAGAGGATGCTGATAGAAAATGAGCGAGATACCGCTCAAGATGTGCTCTCCTTTCTGTGCAGAAATTTGCAGGACTCAGAAGGCTTAGATGCTTCGATGACGAAGGCTTGAATGTTTCGCAGGGCGAAGGCTTGGATGCTTCGATGACAAAGACTTAGGTGCTTTGCATGGCGAAGGCTTAGACGCTTCGCAGGGCGAAGGCTTAGGTGCTTCGCATGGCGAAAGCTTAGATGCTTCGCAGGGCGAAAGCTCGAATATTTTGATGATGAAGGTTTGGATGCTTTGATGACGAAGGCTTGGATGCTTCGATGACGAAGGCTTGGATGCTTCGATGACGAAGGCTTT
Source organism: Prinsepia uniflora (assembly GCA_032719365.1). Lineage (NCBI taxonomy): Eukaryota > Viridiplantae > Streptophyta > Magnoliopsida > Rosales > Rosaceae > Prinsepia > Prinsepia uniflora. The sequence goes on along the minus strand of CM064871.1, from coordinate 20,634,670 downwards.
TTACACTAGAGAGAATAAGCTCTGAAATTTGTACATGGTGAACAAATCAATTTGTTAATCTCATTTCATTGATACTTGAATTTAGAAGACAACTTGAAAAGCAAAATTGAAAGGCTCCGTAGAATTTTATGTCTCTCTAATGTTGTCTTGCGGATCACCTTTGACACTGGCTCGTTTGGCTTTTTGTTCTCCATGTGATTTACAGTCTTCTTCTTGATGTAGTCTGTACAATGCCCCTCCTTCGGGAGATTTCAGAGATATCTTTCGAAAGATATACAAGTGCTGATATTGTGCCCATAACATTCATGATAGGTACACCATTTGGTTTTATCAGCATTCTCTTGATTGCCTTTGACTGGCTCCGACCTCTTGAACCATGGCTTGTTCTTAATTTCATTGTAGATCTGATGGACTGGTAAAGATAGCTGCAAGTTAGGCCTCCCCATAACTGGCGTTTGGGAGTATTGCCCCGCTTTGCGCTTGTTGAGCTTTCCAGTCACAAACTTTCCTTGGGGTTCATCCTCATTGGAGGCCTTTTCGCTAGTCCTAGCATGGTCCTGAGCATGAGCGGCGCTCTTCTCGTCTTTCCAACTTGCATGTCACTCTGCCAGCAAAACTATTTTGGAAAGACTTCGCGCATTGCTCATGACGATGTCCCCGTAAAGCTGGTTGTCTCGAGGGAGTCCTTGCTTAAATGTCATTGCCGCAACAAGGTCATTACAGCCGATAATGCGAGACTTTTCCTCACAAAATCTCCATATGTATTGTCGCAGAGTGTCTTTTGCCCTCTTTCGGATAGAGAAAAGATGGTCATCTTTCACTTTGTTTGTCCGAAGTTGTGCGTATTCCTTCGCAAATGCCAGGGCCAACTCTTCGAAGGACTCAATCGACCTCGGGGGGAGATGATTGAACCAAGTCATGGCTTGGCCTTGAAGAGAAGCTTGAAAAACCTTGCACATGAGCGCATCGTTAGACCTGTGGGGGATCATGACTCATCGGTAATAATCTATGTGTTTTACCGGGTCGGAGGCTCCTTTGAATGGAGTGAAGTTTGGTGTTGTGAAGTTTGGCGACGTAGCTCGTCCTCTAGATCGCCACCTTGTTGAGCACGAAGGTGCATGTCCAGCAATTTTTGAACATCATTAGCCCGCAATGCTCCTTGCTGAGGCGATGAGTCCCTTTGTGCTAATCGTCGAGAACCTCTTTGAGCTTCTCCCCTTGATTTCTGAGATCATGCAGGGGAGTAGGCTAGGCTTCGTCTTCCCCTTTACTTCCGTGGGCAGATTGTTTTGGGTTTTTGTGTAGAGCTCGAAGTTGCCCCCTGCCTCCATGGGAGTGCTGTGAGCGCTCTGCCCGTGAGGTTGCCCCAGGCTTATTTCTTAGCCGTTCACGTACTGATGACCTTAGGCGTTGAGGGTTTTTTGCTCGGTGAGCATGACCTTCTTCACTGGAATCGCTTAGCGAAGTGTCTCGTGACATTGTTCGGCAGTGGAATGGTTCTTTCCCAGGACGCCTTTGAGCATGCTCCTGTTTTCCACGTGACGTGGAATGTCTGTCCTGCTCTTGGACTGGTCTCTCTGCTAGAAGTTGTTGCAAGAGCTCTGACTGAAGTTGAACTTGTTTGCTTAACCCTTCAACTTGCTGTGCCAAGTTGTCCTGGGGAGGTTGGTGACGACTTCTCCCTGAGATGTCATGACACCCGTCCAGAAAGTCCCTTAGGACCATGTTTGTTGTGGGTTGATCATGTCGTGATGTATTTCCCATCAACCTCTCGTTTGCTTGTTGTAAAGCCGAAGTTCCTTCCCCTAGCGCGGGTACTTGGTTAGCTGGAGAGGGGAACGCTCCAAAACTGAAGGTTGGCCTCCCTTCAAGTGTCTCCATGGGTGATTCTATGGACACACGCCTGGGTTGAGTTGGCCGCTTCTCCGGAGTTTCAATGCGAGCCTCATTCCTTGTCTGAGCCGTTGAGGCAGAAACACCTTCTCCAGTTGATCGAACGGATCGATGAACCTTAGCCATGCTGAATCGAAGAATTTTGAATTTGGAAAGCTGTTGATGGATAATTTGAACAACGTTCAGAATCATCGAACAATGTTGATGAACGATGAACAATGTTCAAAATCTTCGAACAATGTCGATGAACGACGAACGAAGAAAGATGAACGGTGAACGAATTCTTGATGAGTGATGAACAACGTTCAAAATCTTCGAACAATGTCGGGTGAACGACGAACGAAGAAAGATGAACGATGAACAAATTATTGATGAGTGATGAACAACGTTCAAAATCTTCGAACAATGTCGATGAACGACGAACGAAGAAAGATGAACGATGAACAAATGAGAGAGCTTCTTCTGAGTATAACTCAATAGCTCTCAATGAAAGCACCAATTGTTGAATCAAAGATTGAACTCGTCGCGAAAAGTCCTCACAATTCCTGCAAACAGCAAACAATTAGCTATCGTTGCTTCGATCGATTTACCCGGGGGGTTGTTCAACCAAGAACACTCTGATGCTTAAGTTAGCTTTGAGATAGGAAAGGGATATACTTCGAAACGAAGAATCAACGTACCTTGGAAATGAAATGTGCCTTGCTATTTATAGGAAAATCCTGGGAGCCTTGGAGCGTTCTGATTGGTCGGTTGAATATTTAATTAGTAAATAATATATTATTATTAAATATATTATTTAATAATTGTAATGATGGCTCATCATGATAGTAATGATATTTATTGTATTTTAATATTAATATTAATTATCCATTATTAAGAGTAACGATAATTAACTCTCGGTGAGGATATCAATATTGTGGAGATTTTAACCCGATCAAATATCGTATTTAACTGGTAAATAGATTATTTAATGTGCGGGTGTTTTTCAAATGATCAGCATTATTGCCAAGGGAAATTTGGACATTTTTGGGAATTACGAGACACGTGGTGTCTTCATAATTTTCGGATGATTTTGGGTTCCACAGGGAGAATTTCAGAAGAAGCTGAAGTATTCGTTGGAGTCCAACGGCTACAATTATTTTGAAGGCAAACGACATGTCGTATTTTGTTAAGGATAAACCTAAGTTCTTTAATTTAAGGAACCACGATTAAATCCTTCCTCTGTTTTTTTTTTTATATGATCATTAATCAGCAATCAAAATAATCATCAAGCAAAATTCGGATCCGTTAAATTTGTCTCCTAACAAAATAATCATCAATCATATAATTTAATATGGACCTAAGAGCGTGATTGTAGCTCTGATACCACATGTAAACTAATTCATACATCCTTAATTCAAACATGCTACATAGGCTACACAATATATATATATAATTGAGGAACAATTGACATGGCAATGAGAATTAACAGTTTTAAGTAAGAACCTGATTTCAACATCTTGATGAACAAGACTTAGAATATTGATCTTCTCCTCTCTTTCAGATCAGAAGGCCCCTAGCTTTTGATAGGTCTTAGCACTGGTATTAAGGCATATTTTCTGAGAGAGCAGAGACCAATATTTATAAGCATCTAGATTCCTATTCTATTCCTATCACATAATAAGTAGGAATCCTAGATGACTTCCAACAGGGTACCAATTAGATTTAAGTTACATAAAAGACTTAAACCTTATTCAATAAGGATTTCCAAATAGATTCTTAATTCATAATGGACTCTATTAGTTTTAAGTCCCGTTACTTTCGTCAAAAGCTATCTGCTTATACTTAATATTCCAACAATGACTAATATCATTTTTATATGGGCATTGTTTTAAACAAATTACTACTAACTCATGTAGAATCTCCTTTGCAAACTTCGCCCAAAAATTGTGAAGCTGTAATATGGCTAATATTTTAACTTCCTAACAAATTATTTAGTATTAAAAACCAATTATAAGTATTACCAAATTAGGAATATTTTTTTATTGTAAATTCTTTCAACTAATCAGAAAGTCTAAAAACCCCCTGGTCTCCATTATAAATAGAAAGCCTCCTCTCATAACTTTTCAGTTTAATGTCTCAATTAAGGTGACTTACGCATCAAAGCGTTATTGGTTGAACCCTCCATCTTGTGATTCAACCATAATCATAGGTTATTTTTGTGTTTGTAGAGATTAAAATGTCAATTCTTACTTGGACGAATTATGCATAAAAAATTGGTACTTTTATTGAGAACCGATTTGAGAAATTCTCAAAGCTGCTCTTTAATCCAAAAAAAAAACCATACTTCTTCCTCAATAAATTTTTTTGTCGCCATTATTCATCAATTTTCTGAATAATGGTGAGAATAAGGCAAACCACAAGGTCTGACGAGACGGAAGCCTCCCTACCATCACGGCGATCACATGAAAAAGGACCAGTTGCTGCTAGGCCTACTGTCAGGACCCACCCCGATTATCACCTCGATAACCGGGACGAACCCTGCTCCAGTCTGACAATCACACTTAAAAGTACCAAAACAACCTCAAGAAACCATAAGTATAACCATCAGACCAGGGAGAAAATGTAATACAACAATAACACAGAGAATAGTGTTATACAAAACAGGCACAAAAGTCCTACTAAGCTAATCACGCAACGGAGAACGCCGCAAAGTTCTATGCCTCTGTCCCTGCCTCAACGTTCACCCCGACGAGACTTGGAGGGTAAGTAAAACCAGAAAAGTGTGAGTGGACTAAAGAGAAATAAGAGTTTTCCAAAAACAATTTGTAAAACAAAACAGGATTTTTCCCTCCATTTTAAAAGAAAACCTGCATGCCTAACTAAGTATCGGAAAACAGCATCATAAACAGTAAAATGATCATGCTAAAAGTGTATCAAACAAGATATACCAACGTCAATGTCTGATCAAACCTGCTGGGTCTATCCGAGTCTTTAAACTCAATCCAGGCCTCAAATGTAATCCGAATCTTTAAACTCCCGAGTCTTTAAACTCAACAGGCCTACGAGGGTAATATCGTAATATCCGAGTCTTTAAACTCCCGAGTCTTTAAACTCAATCCGGGCCCGCCCCCGTCATATATAATCCGAGTCTTTAAACCCAATAACCAGATCCAACAAATCCAATCTAAACCATTTGAAAACCATTTCTAAGTCCATATCCAAACCCGAATCCGAAACCACTGGTCTGACGCCATTCCGGCATCCAGAACCGTCATTCCGAACCCAAATCCAGAAAATCCACTTTTCAACTTTAAAACCAAATTCCATTTCTCGAAATCCGATTCTAAAACCGAAAACCTTGTTCACCAAATCATGTTTCAAAACCCATTTATCTTCATAATAATCAATAATCAAAAAGCATGGCGTTAAAAACCATAAATAGAACATGTCTCGTAAAACGTGATAAACCCGTAAATGCCTCGAAAAACGTGCAAACAGGTAAAACAGATATAATATAAGCAATGATCATGAAAACATGCTTAAAAACATAAAACACGTAGATAAAAACAGTTAGGCATGCTCGTTAAAAGAGAAGGAGTCCACTCACGAGTCCGTACGTGTCAATCGCGCTCCGTGCGCTCCTCAACCGTCTCAGGAATGTCCCGTCCTGTCAAATATCACAAAATCGGGTCACAATTACTTCAATTACGCTTATCCTAATTTCCCCAAATTTCCGAAATTTTAAATGTAATTTAAACGAAAACCCTAAACCTTCGAATCCTCGAACAAACCCGACCCGGTGTCCGATTAACACGAAATTTGTCCCGAAAGATTCGTTACAACGATTAGACTCAAAACCATGTTGGAAGTTTCCCCAGATTCTTCCCCACGAGCCCTCACTCGCCGCCCAAAGGGGCTGCGCGTGGGCTTCACGTGCTTGAATAGTGGGGTACTGTTCATCGTCTTCCTCAGTCGTGGCCGGTCTGAACCAGCGAAGGTCGTTCTTCGCTATTCCTCCACCATTTCATCCCTTTTTATTCCTTTAGCTTCGTCCTGGCCTAAGTAATCGATTCCAATCCTAAAAACTAAACATTATAGCCTCTCACCCGTCGTCCTCAAGCTCGAACAAAACCCGTCCGTAACCCCTGTTTCGGTTCCGGGCCAACCACACAATCCCCCGTCACGGCTTCGAGTTTAAACGAGTCCTAGGGTCCTACAGAGTCTCATAGAACTCACAGAATCCCTCGACTCAGCCCCAAAAGTCACGACTTTTCGTTTGAATCAAAACGGAAAAACAGAGGAAACAGAGACTTACCGTCTTTCTCACCTCCGCCGTACTCGCCGCCGTGCTCTTCTGCGTCCACAGAGTTGTCCTCAGCTGTCCTAGCCTCCCTTCGAACTTGTTTGGATCAATTCGATCGTCTGTGGTTGCACCACAACCTCAACCCTCTTTGTTTTCCCGAGAACTCAAACCTCACACCCACCGTTGTTCCTCGCACAGCTCTCACTCACACTCACCCCCCAGCTTCTCCTTTCTCTCTGTCACTCTCAGCAGTTCACAATGTTTCCCACACACTCAGAATCGATCAGAAATCCTCACCGTCTCACTCTCTGTTCTGCGAAGGATGATCCTTTGCACGGTTTGAACTTGGACAATTTGTAGCCGTGCACATTCTACACTTCCTAGAAGCTTCTAGGTTCACCCCACGTGTCGAACTTTCCATGGACAGCAAAATAAATATCCAATCACACAAACCCAGATGGCCTTATCTGATTGGCCCAAATTGTGAATAGACCAAATTGCCCCTAAGTCCAAAATTACCATTTTGCCCTTCAACTTCCTAGACCCATAACTAATCCGTCCGACGTCCGATGACAGCGTGCCGCCTGTCGTTGTACTCAGGACGTCAAGACCTATCTAACGGTCCTCAGTCTACGTGAAAATCAAAAGCCCAACAAAAAGTCAACATTTCCCTCTAATTAACCAAAATTACGGTAACGCCCTTAACCTTCCGAACACCATAACTTTTTCTCCGATTGTCCAAATCGGACGTGCCACTTGTCTACGGACTCATGACGTCCTAAAATACGTCACGGTCAATGGTCAATGCTCGTTCAGCCTACAAATAAAAAAGTCAACTTTTGGCATACTATTCACAAGGGCAAAATCGTCATTTTTATACAAATATTTTACAAAATTACATTTGTACCCCTCCCGAAGGTACGGGTTGTTACACCTACACCCTGGAAGCCACACCAACCTCACAGCCAAAGGTCCTATAGCACGAGATTCACACGCGATTACTGCTAGAGCACCACCTTCGTCTCGAAAAGCCAAAGCCACTGCGATTGCCACCCGCTACTGATCTCCCCATCATTGCCATGACTGTTGGTCTTCCAAGGGGGATGTGCCAGTCCCTAGTGAACCACATGCCGCATCTCAAGCTTTGGGATCAGTCTTTGGTCTCAATTACAGTACCGCTGAACATGGAGGGCCCCATAGACCATGATGAACTACCCATACAATTGGGTACTCAAGGACAACCTTCTTTGGTTATGGCTGGGTTTTGCGCTCTAACTCTAGAACTTAGAGTTCAAGCCCAATTTCAACAAATGGATGGTTGATTTGTGAGAGATACATCCCAACTTGCTAGTGAGGATTTAAGATTGATTCTGGACAAGATCCGCGCCACCAGAAATCAAAATAACGCGAAGGATGGGAACTTACACACAGTTCGGTAAGAGAATCACGGCATAACACTCGCCATGCTTCACGTGGATCGCCATCAAGGGCTAGTTCATCGTGGGAAATTGCGCACTTAGCAACCAAGTCCAAGTTCAAGCAGAATTGCTACAATAATTCCAAGGCGATGGAAACTCGTCACGGGAATGACATGACCCGCTCCTAAAATAATTTCATAATCGTGCATGATCCTACTCCCGTTTGAAAAACGATGCAAAATACCAAAACTAATCTTAACACTTTACAGACAAGGGATACTTGAACAGACTCACTGCACATACCTCCACCTCTTCATCAACCCCTTGTTTCCCTGCAATGGTCTGGAGAGTCAACAAAACTTATAAAAAGGTGCGAGTGGACAAAATATATATTTAAAAATATGTTTTTTGAGAAAAATAACATTTACCTTCCATTTTTCTAAAACATGCATGCATAGAATAATTTGTAAACAAACAAACAATCATATTCCAAATCAAACAAGCCATAGACCATGGGACCCCAAAATCATAAGATACCATTAAATAACCCTTGGCCCGTATTTCCCAAAATCCATGCTCATAAAATCATATGAAATTACCAGGACACAAATATTAGTAAATCGGAAGAATGTGAAAACATCAAAAAATAAGCTTCAATAATAAAACATAACCAACTAATCCTAGATGCTCAAATACCAATCTAGATAAGCAAACCGCATAAGCAGCCGCGGGAACTGCACCAAGCACTGTCTGAGTCAAGTCTAAGAACTTGTTACAACATAAATGAACATAATCCATAATTTATATCACACAAGCCTCATAACCAGGCACAACCAATCCTCAAACTCAAGTACTAGTCACAATGAACAACATCAATACGCGTAGACTAACTCGGAAACAACACGAAGCACCATCCGAGTCAAGTCAAGGAACTGCACTAACTCACCATTCGGACACGTATAGGACCTACATATAGCACCATCCAGACTATAATAATATCCCTTGGGAACGACATGTAGCACCATCTAGATCATGTGACACGACCCATACCAATCCTCTCGAGATTAATACGGGATATGCCATACTCTCGTCTAACCCACGTGCTACACGAGGTAACACGATGGCCAGACAAGGGATAATCTGAAATCCTGAGCCCATATGGCTCCTAGAGTGCTCTAGGATCAGCCGATGAATGTGAGGTATCGGTCTTTACCACAGCCAGCATCCGCTATCAACCTGAAGGGCATTAAAAAACATTAAAAGCTGTGAGTGGACGAAAATAACTAAGTTCATAAAACACGTTTTCAAGAAAAGACAGTTATGCCCTTCACGTAAAACTATGCATGCATTCCAAACCATTTAAGTTAACTATAATGAAACCATTTAGAAACCTGAAATCATTTCCCTCTTGGAATCATTAGGGCCTTAGCCCAAAACCATAAATCAAAACCAAGTGTGGGAACTTAGCCTAAAACAGTAAAACACCGAAATTCGTAAATCCAATTCCAAGTGGGCCACTGCCCAAATCCATAAACACAGAAATACCATTTGACCCGTAACTTCCCCGTTGAGCATTCGATTTCGACGTGCCGCCTGTTTACGGACTTGTGACACCCCGATCTACGTCACGGTCGTTAGTCAAAGTCCATTTGACCATCTGTATCAAAAGTTAACTTTTTGCCCATTCCCAATGGCAAAATTGTCATTTCACACCGTCTATGATTCTTTGACTAATCCCCAATTAGTCCCGCTAATCCACGATTACTCACTAATCTATTTCCAAAATTTGGGAACGGTCGTTACATCATGTCTAAGAACTCATCAAATCTCCAGCTGTTATATGCAAAGCGGAGCTTCAGGCGTCTAAGCGCCAATCATATCCGAGGATGGTTAACAATGGAAAAAAATTTCACAAACCAAGCAAACTGATTTAACATAATCCTTGACTTAAAACAAAACTCAGGTTTAAGCCCAAAACATAATCCTTGTTTCTCCCTTTCTCTATTCTCCTCTTCCTTTTTTTTTTTTTGGGGCTTCCTCATAGGCCCAAACAATAACATACAATAATATATATATATATATATATATACATATATGCTAAATCGATGAACAAACATACATGGGATAAAGGAGGGAAATGGTAAGGACACTTATCCCCATCCCATGTAATCCACAAATTATATCCTCAAGGGAAATTACCAAATTGCTCCTAATGCTAAGTTACCAAAATACCCCTAGTCAATTAGACCCCTAACAAATCGATCCAAACTTTGATACCAACATACCACCTACCTACGGACTCAAGATGTCGAGACCTACATAACGACCCTCTCAAAAAATTCAAACATTACCCAGAATCAAAAGTCAAGTTTTGACCACAAGGGCATAATCATCAATTCCCTCTTTGAATTTTCAAAATGACATTTTTTGAATTTCTAGGTCATTACAATCTACTATCCTTAATAAAATTTCGTCCTCAAAATTCAAATATGTTTGTTCATCAACTGGATTTATCAGGTTCGCAATAATGTCTTAGGTTCTTACCCAAACCCTCATTCAATCTTCGTAACTGTAACTAATATTTCCACCTTCCAGCTCCTCATGAGGCCTAGTTCCAAATTTTGACTCCATCTGAGTCCTAATATGATAATTTGTGATCCATGCCACCACCGACTTGCGTATACAAAACATTACTAAACATACCACATTCTTTACGGGATCTCTACTGAGGATGTAACGTCTCATCCCAAAATTACGGGACTATCGAGAGTTAATTGGGAATTATTGAGACTAATCAGGATTAGTCGGGGAGGTCATTAGTACGTGGATCGATGTTCATTACGTAGATCGAGATGATATGAGTCCGTAGACATACGACACGTTAAAATCAGACATCGTACCGAAAAGTTACGGGTCTAGAATGAATTGGAGCACGATTACACAATTTACGAGGCAGGTTGACTTTTGTTTCATGTGGGCCTAGATATTTATGTTCAGGTCCAATGGATGAGTGACACTTGTCACTCATCCATTGATCATTCTTACATACATGCCCCTCTCATTCCTTTTATTCCATTACACCTGAAAACCCCAAAACCCATTCCCTTCCCCATCTCCATTTCGATTTGAGGGCACAGAGAGACTGAGAGGCTGAGTGAAAGGTTGAGATGATGGTGGTGAGTGTCAGGACCGGTCCCAAATCCCTCGGGATTAACGTGGAACACGCCTGATCCCATCTGACACGGAGTGTCAGACCAGGGAAATTCCGAAACTAGCCCTCAACGGCTTATTAGAGTGTGTCGGGATCGTAGGAGGAGGAGTGTGATGTTTCGTCTTTGCTACAGCCCGCATCCGCGATCAACCTGAAGGGCTTTAAAATATTAAAAGTCGTGAGTGGACAAAATAATATTTTATTAAAACATTTTTGCATAAAGACATTTATGCCCTTCATAAATACATACGCATGCATTCGAAAACATTTATCAAACATTCATGAAAACCTTTCGAGGGTTCATGCCCGGCCCCATAAACCGTCATGACCCATAAATCCAATTGGGTCCTCGACCCGAAACCACAACTCAAAAACCATAAACCATTATATGTGGGAATTCAGCCCAAATCCGTTCTCAATGAAATACCAAAACATAGAATACGGGGTCTCCGCCCCAAACCATTTCTAAAACATGAAACACAGGGTCTCCGGAGAAGATGCCAACTCGGAGAACACAGCCCCTAGGGAACACATCCCTGATAAATGTCACCATATCAAATCTATCTAGTGTGCACACTACCCGGGGTCTCACTCCGAGTCTTCTCCCAGGAATCTCCATCTGGGAGGCTCAATCTCAAGATCTAGTCCGAGCTCTCTCTCTGGATCTAGTCCGACCACAACATAAATCGTAACCCCCATTCCTGGAACGGTATCCCTATGGGGATACCCATTCCGGTCTGTGGATCGTGACTCTCCAGGTCGACATCTAGTGGAGACCATATAATAAAATGGAGGGTTCATATACCTTTCAAATACTTTCTTTCTTTCTCAAAATACATATCAACTGGGTCTCATACCTGATTATTTCAACAGGATTCCTCGAATCCGATTCAAAACCATTTCACAGGCCTCGGCCTAAATCCACAGTTCAACAGGGTCTCATGCTTGAATTCTCATTTCACAAACTGAACTGGGACTCAAGCCCGATGTTACAATCAATAGGGCCTCAAGCCCGATATCACGCATAACTGGGCCCTAAGCCTGACACCATAAAGCAACGGGGCCTCAAGCCCGATTTCACAACCAACGGGGCCTTAAGCCCGAGATTACAACCAACTGGGCCTCAAGCCTGAACTCGTAAACCAATGGGACCCTCGATCCGATCGTATAACTCAAATGGACCCTCGGTCCGATTCCTCGTTAAATCAAATGGACTCCAAGTCCAAGAATTTGTAAATGAAATGAGCCTCATGCCCGAATTTATATTTCCAAATCCAAAATTCATTTATGAAACCCTCGTTAAAAACCTAGCACGTATAAGCGTGGTATAAAACCATAAATCTCGAAATATGTGCAAATACGAAAATCCTAGGCTACCACAAACAAATGCACTCATGGCATCACAAAATATATTCTAAAACAATTATAAAACATTTATGCATGCATCAATTTTGAAAGAAGGGTCCACTTACAGACCGTCCGAAGTCGCACTTCGATACGCGTGCCATAATCGTCTCCTGGGTCAATCGTCGCTTCCGGGATTCCCGAACCTGTCCAAATCGTAATAGAATGTTATTATCTACTTAAATAACCCCTCACTAAAGTATCGTAATTTTCCAAATCGGACGTCCCGAACTATATCGAAACGATGTTCGATTGACACGAAACCAGTCCCAAAATGTTCGTTACATCGAATAGATGATTTCGTGTGTTGAACACATTCCCAAAAACTCCACCACGCGCTGCTACATGCCGCCCAAAGGGCCTTGCGCGTGGGCTCACGCGCTGGTACACTGTAGACCGTCTTCTTCCTCTGGCCGATTCAGACCGGCCAGTTCGGTCCACCACCTGCAACTGGACCGGCGTGACCGGTCCAGGCCTCTACAATCCTCATTTTTCGTCCGTTTTCTTCCAATCCAATCCATAAATTCCTATTTTCTTATTTTCTATCAATGCCAATCAACAAACCTAATCAAAACCCACCTAAAGCCCACGATTCGAATTGAACCTCACGGTTCGATATTTCCATTTTTCTTCCCATGGACCTCAGCCGTCAAACAGCCACTAAAACGGTCCTAAAACCATCCTATCAACCCTCTAAACCTTATCCAACCATCCAAAACGAACCATAATGTAAAAATTGACATAAAAAGGGAATTGGGCTTCACCGGGTAATCAGGTTTTCTTGTGCGCAGGCGATCGCCCCCGTCCACAGCGTCCGGCCATCCTTTCTCCTGCCTCATCATCCTCCAGCCCCTCTCTCACTCTATGGCCTCACTTAAAATCACATGGGAAGGGTTTTGGATTGGGTCGAAAGGATTGTGCGAGTGAAAGGAATGAAATAGAGATGAAAGATGATATGCATGAATGAGGAAAATGAGGGAATGGATGAGTGACAAGTGTCACTCATCCCCTGAGATTTGGGAAAGATTTGGGCCCACAAAAGACAAAACATCACTTTTTTCCTCGTAAAACGTGTCACTGCAAATAGTACCCTTAAACTTTTGTGAACCGTAACTTCGTTGTCGAACGTCCGAATTCGACATGCCGCCTGTCTACGGATTCGTATCATCGTTATCTACGTAACGGTCCTCATCCCTTGTCCATCCGACCTCCCTGGTCAAAAGTAAACTATTCGCTCCTAATCGACCAAATTACCAAAATGCCCTTGGGCTGCCGATCGTCATAACTTTTTCCAAGAACGTCGAAATCGAGTGTGCCACCTATCTATGAACTCGTGACGTCGTGAACTATGTCACGGTCATCGGCCAAAGTCCATTTGACCGTCCGAATGAAAAGTCAACGATTCGCCCATTCTAGGGAAAATCGTCATTTCACCTTGAACGTCCGTTAATCCTCGTCTAATCCCCGATTAGCCTCGCTAATCCATCATTAATCTTTAATTAATCCCGTTAATTCGGGACGGGTCGTCACAATCTTCCCCCTTGAAGAATTTCATCCTCGAAATTCAAAACGACCCGATTCCACAACCAAATTGTGGAATCCAGTCATATCCCTCGACTCGGATCGCTGCACCCACACGCAAGAATACCTGAGTAACAGTACACGTCCGACACACACCTCGTACGTGACGGTACGCACTGTCACTAGAGCCACCAAAGCTCAAATTAATTTCCGAGAACTACAAGTCTGCTCGTACGTCTTACTCGAGAGAAGGTGTCGACACTCGTCAATCTCGCCTGTGACTCACTTTGACAGGTAAGCAATACCAATCTGACATTAAAATGACTTTTCAGTCTGCCACTCTGACACGTTCCATCCTGTAGTCGTCAGGGTGAAATACGCGTTCCCACTAAGGCTACCACATCTAAGCTAGCATCCTGCTCAGCATCCGATCAGACAACATCCTCTAGATCCTACCATCACAATGGCACGAATCCCATCTCATAGGTCATCCTCAGACCTATGCCCATATTGACTTTCGATCCTCGCACGAATCAACTCTCTCAAATTCCTATACTCAAAGTCAAAACTGACTTTAAGGTCCATACTGCCGCTAATGTCTATACTGACTCTCCTTAGAGTCCCATCAAACCATACCTATTCGAACTCGTCGGATACCCATCAATCAGTAACTATCACAGGTCACAACCATCGTGACCAGCCGACAACTCCCGGCTCCAATGCACTTCGCTGCTCTACTCTGATCTCGACTAACTCTCGAGTCCTCACATTGTATCTCGTATCACTCAGTGATCTCCGCTGGAATCTAGACTCACCTCGAGTCTCCAAACTGTCACTATCGGATCTAATCCGATCGCCACACATGTCTATCTAGGACTCTATCCAATCTACAACACTCTCGTAATCTCGGGACACCCTCAACCCAACATATCGATTGACCGTGGTCAATCCAATCGTCCAACGTGCACAACATACCGGTGCACCCACATCACAACATCATCAGGACGCCACCCGACCTACTCAAGGACTGCATTCTAGCAACGTCCAACTACACACTACTGTCCGCACTCCAACCATGGTTCGGACCCCAACCATTCATCACCAAGTGAACGTCAATCTAACACCTCAGGCACTCACTCATCACATCCTGTGACGCTAAATACCGTCTACTCGTCAAGTTAAACAAGAGTGACCCATAGCCTAGGTGTTGGGTCCTTACACCCTCTTTGAACCCCTTAGTTGTCATATCACTCCTCGTCGTCCCACCTAGGAACGAATCCAGGAGAATCCAAGATGATGACATCAAAGTTCATCCTATGTCATCCTCCGGCACTCAACACTATCTGCTACAGCGTTACACTCAGTGACCTCGGAATACTCATCACCAATACGGAATCAAACACTCTTCTCATCGTCTCCATTACAACTTCTCTTGATTTCGTAGTTCCAATCACGTTGGAAACATGCTTCTTTTCCAATTACTAAGCTCACTCATCACACGAGTATTTCATGCGTCCTATAGGCAAACAAGTGCCATGTCCTCAACTCCGGAGGTATGGTCAATCGTAGTCAACCAAAACCAATCCGTAATGGACTCTCAAGTCTACAGCTCAACCGGACACCATCCACGTGTCCGTGAATACCGTTATGTAGGTTCACTCATTCCGAGTGGAATTCAAGCTACGCAGGGTTAAACCTTGCATACTATTTACAGATGTGCATAGACAACCTCCAACACTCACATCTCGTACCTTAATTAACCTGATCCAACTCTGACTCACAGAATTGGTCAGAATCCATTGATCTCAGTCGGTAGGCTAAACAGATCGTAACGTCTGTCGTAATCCAAAGCCAAATCTCTAGGTACTACCAAATCTGAAAAATCGACCTATACGTCATAAGACGTCACTTACATCATCCATTCGTATCTGGATCTCATGTTTCACCTCAAACGTTACAAGTTCTGGGCACACCCTTGCGAATCAATCTCGCAGCACTGGGGGAACTAGTCTCTGTTACTGGGGAAATTGATCTCCATCACTAGGGAAACTGGTCTCCATACCAAGTACTCCCGTACCTCGCACTGAGCCACTCGGGATCCTCTCTGTCCCACTCTTAATAGCCACCTTCACAGGAGTAGCGTAGCAAGTATGCCAGCACCGAACGTCAGCGTCTTATTCTGCGATCGGACTCAGCCATCACCGAGTCGAATCCAGAATCACTGCTCAACTGTGCGTCACTCGCGCACCTCGTATCATCGTCACGACTGACGAATCCTATCGCCACAATCGTCACGGCAACCTGAGCCTATCCAGCTTGATAAGACTCGACTATGTCCATCGATAGCAGTGTCCGTCACAACCTCGTGCAGACCAAACTCAAAAACACTCTGCAACCGAAACTCCAAAACCATGCGGTAGTCGATTTCCAGTACCAATCGTTCCACACACAACATCCAATGATCGATCCACCTCTGAATCAGATCACAAGTACCACACTCCTGGTAACTTGTCCAATCAATCACTCACCAGGCTTTTCACAAACCCCGGCTGCTCGCTGCAGCCCAACCATCCTGAGCGATCCATCGCTCTCGACTCCGAAGAGTCGTCGTACTCTGATACTGGTACCAAACCAGCCAATAACTACACTATGAGGATCTCGTCTTCTCGTAACGCAACGGGTCTCAGCCACTGGCCTCCACAAGAACTTGGCCATACTTCGAGTCCAATACTGCACAAGCGCTACGTGCGCAATCGCATCCTATCGTGTCACACCACAACTACTCTGACATCTCTTGCCTGTCGACATTCCACCGGGATTCGACACATCGAAACCTGGCATCATTACACTAACCAGAGATACACATTCCTATTCCCAACTGTCGTGATTGTAGTCATCTAGGGTCATCGTGTATTGGGCGACTCTGACCTCTGACTACCCTGGTATTAATTCGTACATCCTCTATCTGACACGTCCAAACCGTCGAGCGGTTACGACTCTCAAGTCATACTGTTTCTACAGGTCAGCATAGTCCTATCCACCGGTGACACCATCGCTCTAAGCCGTTATCTTTCACACAAATTCTAATCCTACTTGGGATCCAACCTCGAAACACGTGGCATTCTATGCCAATCGAACCTTAGACTATCGTATCACATGAAAAAAACCATTTAACTAAGGTTCGATCCTACCGAATCCTCGTACTAATGCCCTAACTACCAGGTTGATGACGGGCTGTTACGACTTCAGAGACATCACATCCTCGACCTACGCGCACTCCACGCTCTGATACCACTTTGGTATCAGAGTACCATGAGCAAACCTGCTCTGATACCACTTTGTCAGGACAGGTACCAAATCCCCTGGGATTAACATGGAACACGCCTGATCCCATTTGACACGGAGTGTCAGACCAGGGAAATTCCAAAACTAGCCCTCAATGGCTTATCAGAGTGTGTCGGGATCGTAGGAGGAGGAGGAGTGTGATGTCTCGTCTCTGCTACAGCCCGCATCCGCGATCAACCTGAAGGGCATTAAAACATTAAAAATCGTGAGTGGACAAAATAATATTTTATTAAAACATTTTCGCATAAAGACATTTTTGCCCTTCATAAATACATATGCATGCATTCGAAAACATTTATCAAACATTCGTGAAAACCTTTCGAGGGTTCATGCTCGGCCCCATAAACCGTTATGACCCATAAATCCAATTAGGTCCCCGACCCGAAACCACTACTCAAAAACCATAAACCATTATATGTGGAAATTCAGCCCAAATCCGTTCCCAGTGAAATACCAAAACATAGAATACAGGGTCTCCGTCCCAAACCATTTCTAAAATATGAAACACAGGGCCTCCGCCCTCAAATCACTTTTGGTACCACATACGTACGTATACGTATAACCCATCCTATGTACTTCCGGAGAAGATGCCAACTCGGGGCACACAGCCCCGAGGGAACACATCCCCGATAAATGTAACGATATCAAATCTATCTTGTGTGCACACTACCCGGGGTCTCACTCCGAGTCTTCTCCCAGGAATCTCTATCTGGGAGGCTCAATCTCTGGATCTAGTCGGAGCTCTCTCTCTCTGGATCTAGTCCGACCACAACATAAATCGTAACCCCCACTCCTGGAACGGGATCCCTATGGGGATACCCATTCTGGTCTGTGGATCGTGACTCTCCAGGTCGACGTCTGGAGGAAACCATATAATCATATGGAGGGTTCATATACCTTCCAAATACTTTCTTTCTTTCTCAAAACACATTTCAACTGGGTCTCATACCCGATCATTTCAACAGGATTCCTCGAATCCGATTCAAATCCATTTGACAGGCCTCAGCCTAAATCCACAGTTCAACAGGGTCTCATGCCTGAATTCTCATTTCACAAACTGAACTGGGACTCAAGCCCGATGTTAGAATCAATAGGGTCTCAAGCCCGATATCACGCATAACTGGGCCCTAAGCCCGACACCATAAAGCAACGGGACCTCAAGCCCGATTTCACAACCAACGGGGCCTTAAGCCCGAGATTACAACCAACTGGGCCTAAAAGTCCGAACTCGTAAACCAATGGGACCCTCGGTCCGATCGTATAACTCAAATGGACCCACGGTCCGATTCCTCGTCAAATCAAATGGACTCCAAGTCTGAGAATTTGTAAATCAAATAAGCCTCATGCCCGAATTTATATTTCCAAATCCAAAATCCATTTATGAAACCCTCGTTAAAAACCTAGCACGTATAAGCATGGTATAAAACTGTAAATCTCGAAATGCTTGCAAATACGTAAATCCTAGGCTAACACAAACAAATGCACTCATGACATCACAAAATATATTCTAAAACAATTATAAAACATTTATGCATGCATCAATTTTGAAAGAAGGGTCCACTCACAGACCGTCCGAAGCCGCACCTCAATACGCGTGCCATAATCGTCTCCCCGGTCAATCGTCGCTTCCGAGATTCCCGAACCTGTCCAAATCGTATTATAAGGTTATTATCTACTTAAATAACCCCCCACTAAAGTCCCGTAATTTTTCAGAATTTCTAACTATTTTTAAACTCGAACCTAAACCTTCGGAGGTTCCGAACTATATCGAAATGATGTTCGATTGACACGAAACCAGTCCCAAAATGTTCTTTACATCGAATAGATGATTTCGTGTGTTCAACACATTCCCAAAAAATCCACCACACGCTGCCACACGACGCCCAAAGGGCCCTGCGCGTGGGCTCACGCATCGGTGCACTGTAGACCGTCTTCTTCCTCTAGCCGATTTAGACCGGCCGGTTTGGTCCACCACCTGCAACTGGACCAGCATGACCAGTCCAGGCCTCTACAATCCTCATTTTTCATCCGTTTTCTTCCAATCCAATCCCTAAATTCCTATTTTCTTGTTTTCTATCAATCCCAATCAACAAACCTAATCAAAACCCACCTAAAGCCCACGCTTCGAATTGAACCTCACGGTTCGATATTTCCATTTTTCTTCCCAAGGCCCTCAGTCATCAAACCGCCACCAAAACGGTCCTAAAACCTTCCTATCAACCCTCTAAACCTTATCCAACCATGCAAAACGAACCATAATGTAAAAATTGACATAAAAAGGGAATTGGGCTTTACCTGGTAATCAAGTTTTCTTGTGCGCTGGCTATCGCCTCCGTCCACGGCGGCCGGCCATCCTTTCTCCTGCCTCATCATCCTCCAGCCCCTCTCTCACTCTATGGCCTCACTCAAAATCACATGGGAAGGGTTTTGGATTGCGTCGAAAGGATTGTGCGGGTGAAGGGAATGAAACAGAGATGAAAGATGATATGCATGAATGAGGAAAATGAGGGAATGGATGAGTGACAAGTGTCACTCATCCCCTGAGGTCTGGGAAAGATCTTCCCCCAGAATAGACAAAACTTCACTTTTTGCCTCGTAAAACGTGTCGCCTAGAATAGTACCTTGAAACTTTCGTGAACCGTAACTTCGTCGTCGAACGTTTGAATTCGACATGCCGCCTGTCTACGGATTCGTATTGTCCTTATCTACGTAACAGTCCTTGTCCCTTGGCCATCGGACCTCCCTGGTCAAAAGTCAACCATTCGCTCCTAATCGACCAAATTACCAAAATGCCCTTGGGCTTCCGATCGTCATAACTGTTTCCACGAACGTCGGAATCGAACGTGCCACCTGTCTATGAACTCGTGACGTCCTGAACTACGTCACGGTTATCGGCCAAAGTCAATTTGACCGTCTGAACAAAAAATCAACGATTTGCCCATTCTAGGGGCAAAATCATCATTTTACCTTGAACGTCTGTTAATCCTCGTCTAATCCCCGATTAGCCTCGCTAATCCATCATTAATCCTTAAAATTTGGGGCAAATTAGGGGCGGGTCGTCACAGTGAGGGGCTGAGCCGTGATGAGGTGGATGGAAAATCCAGAGAAAGGTAAACTCGAAACCCATTTGGGCTTGAAATTTGGATTTTGGTTTTTGGATGTTTGGGATTGATTCTTATTACGAGGTTGTGTTTATTGAGGGTTGGATGAGTGCACAAGATCGAAAAATGGATGGAAAATGAGGGTTGGACAAACCTGGGTTCGAGTTCAAAGTCTGGTCATGGAAGATCGATTTCGATCAGGTGCTTTCAGACCCTATTTTATGTTTTTAAGGTCGTAGGGTTGTTCTTGGGAGTGAGATGAGCAGTTTGGTCAAAGAATGACGGAGTTTGGTGATGAACTGCGGAGAACCGACCGGTCAGGGTCTCGAGTCAAACGACCCGTTACAGTAACCCGTGTCGACCAACAAAAGGTTGACGATGATGACAAGCCTCGTCATCATGTTAAACCACGGGGTAAAGGATGGCTAGTTCCACATGGAGAGGTTGTTAGAGGTGTCAGGCTATGTGGCAGATAACATGGCAGGTCCTCGTCAGCGTTAACTGTTCACGTGGACCAGTGAGGTGGTGCCACATGGCAAGCTGTCAGAGTGTGTTAGAGCGTGTCAGATGATGTGGAAGCTGACGTGATAGGTCCACTTTAGCCATGTAAGACCACATGGACCAATGAGATGGTGCCACGTAGCAGTGTGTGAGGTTACCAGAGCTGACATGTTAGTGACACATGGTAGTGATGACATCATCACCTGACGTAGTAGTGTCAGAGGGTAACATGTGGCACCAGTTAAGGTGTGCCACGTGGAAGGCTGTCAGACTTGACAAGTCTCAAACCTGTCAAGTTTATGTCAACAGTGACGTCAGCTAGGGCTGACGTCAACAGTTGATGTCAGCATTGACTGTCATTGATCATACTTTGATCGGCTTTTGAGGGTGTATGGGCATGAATTTTGAGGTCAAACCGGTCTTATTAAAAAAATTTCGACGATCTGAATCCAATGGTGGTAGTTTTAGGTCGATCGAAAATCGTCTAGTTGGTTTTTTTGGAGGCTTTTAGCGTTGGGACACGTTTAGTGTTTCGGGAGTTTTTAGGGCTTATGGTATAGACTTGTATAGATGGTTAGTGACCTTCGGATTTGATTTGGACAGGTCTAGACGTTCTGGAGATTGGGGATTAGCCTCAGAGTGGCTTACGACGCGGGATTTGGTCGCGCAACATGGACGGTCTGTGAGTGGACTTTGTTTTATGAAATGATGCATGCATAACTGTTTTATATGTTTTATGAACATGATTTGAGATGCATTGATTTCATAGGATTTAAATAAGATTTGTGTTGATGAATTGGCATTTTTTTTTGTAGAAAATGTGATATTGCACTTATTTCGATATTTCTATTTTTATGTGATACTTGGTCTTAGCGAGAGTATTCTACGTGCATGTAAATTCTGTGATTTGAATGGTTTCATGGAGATGTGAAAGTGAGGATTTAACTATCAATTTTGAAGATTTCACAAGAATG
Source organism: Prinsepia uniflora (assembly GCA_032719365.1). Lineage (NCBI taxonomy): Eukaryota > Viridiplantae > Streptophyta > Magnoliopsida > Rosales > Rosaceae > Prinsepia > Prinsepia uniflora. Next base: position 20,613,017 of record CM064871.1, on the reverse strand, counting down.
CGTGAAATTGATATATCGAGCTTGAGTCCTAGTTTATTTTGGACTTTGACTTGGATGACAGTTAAAGGGAATTTTGAACAATAATTTAAATAATAAAATGGTTTTCAGATTTGGAAATAATATTCGGGCTTGTGTCGCAGTTGATTTGTGGTTTGCCTAAGAGTATAGTCAAACGTGAAAGATATCAAGCTTGTGACCCAGTTATGATTTATGATATGAGATTTTGGGCTGTGACGTTGTTGTGGATTTATGAGTTTGTATTTGATAAGATTCAAGGAATCGTGTAATTTGGAAATGTTTTGAACATTTTTTTCATGATAGTTTTGTGGAAACAGATTTGATGAAATTATGTCCGGGCGTAGACCCTATTGAGATGTTTTGAGATGATGTAAAATGTTTTCCACACGACCATCCTCTAGAATGTGATGATAGCCCCCGGACGTCAACTATCCTGTGTAATGTGTGCTCTTGCAGAGGTCACGAGGACACTGCCTATAGGAGTGTTAGAGATGGATATTCTGCAGACGTCGAGCTAGGGGTTTCGATCAAGTAGATACCATTGCTCAGACGTTAACCATCCTATGTGATGTGTTATCCTGAGTTATAACACCTAGACGTTGAGCCAAGGGCTCTGAGCCTGGTGTATATTCAGATGTGTAATCTTGAGTCACACGCGTAGCGTTGATATCGTGACAATTGTTGATTTGATGGAAATAGGCGGATGTTGGATATGAGAATGGGTCCTGACGTTTTTGACGTACTGATTTGTGTCGATAGGTTTTTACATGTGTGGGTTTTGCAATAATTGCAAAGGTTTTCATATATTACTATTTTGTTATTTTATTGGAAAGAATGGTTTTTAATTTGATATGCATGCATGCTTTTAATTGGAGGGTATAAATGTATTTTTCCGAAATGTATTTGAAAATGCTTATTTTTGTCCACTCATATCTTTTAATTTTTTTGATACCCTTCATGTTGATCGCGGATACGGGCTGTAGTAGAGACCGAGATATCACATACCCCTGCGAACTCCACAAGTCACTGCGCACTCGGGTAACCCCGAGTAGGTTACAGTTTTATCCCTGGTTTGACAAGTGGTGTTAGACGGGAGCAGGGTACATCCCACGATAATCCAGGGGGATTGGATTCGGTCCTGTCAATTTGGTATCAGAGCACTGGGTTACTCTTGCAGTGTTGCGCATGTATCGGATGTGATGTCTTTGTGTTGTTATCATCCCGTTATCAACCTGATAGTGAGGGTAAAGATAGGAAAGTTCAGTGGGAATGAACCCCCGATAGATTTTGTTCGGTATCCTATGTCATATTTTTTATATGCCATGTTTCGGATATACCGTGTTTCGGTGAGGTCTAACCCCGAGTAGGGCCAAGTAGACCCCGAGGAGGGCTAAATATGATGACTATTCTGAGTGGTGAGCGATGATTGGTCTGAAACTAGGGTCATCTCGGGGGTAGACCGATCAGCGATAGGTTGTCGTGCGAGTGCGTGATCTCGATAGCGATGGGTGGTTCGTATGAGTGCAGAGTCTCGATAATGGAGTGTTTCTTGGTTGGGTCTGCACGAGGCATGTGGAAGAAATGGATATCCACAAACGTGGATGAAACTATCCAGAGTTGTGCAACGTTCGAGGATCGTTCTTTCGTCATATTCACCCTAATCTTATCGAGATACGAGGGAGGTGGAGTTCCTCCGACATGAGCAGGAGATTTGATGGTAGCTCATTACGAGCAGAGGTTTGTGACCTTGTTATGGTATGCTCATGTTTAGTGAAGACTCAGACAGTGAGGATTCACCGGTTTATGTCGAATCTTGGGTGTAAGACTCGAGTGACGATATGTCATCTCAAGTAGAGATGAGCCAGTTAAAATCTAGCAATGACCGGTTGCCTCTAACGTTGATTGCGTCTAGAGGATGTTTTGCTAGGGAGCTTAGACGAGGGTTGTCCCTATCTCCTAACCTGGAGTAACAGACATGCGAGGTTTAGTGATCACTAAGTGGGACAGAGACGATCCAGGTTGGCTCAGTGGGATTTCAGTATCCTCCTAGTTTGGTTGGTTTATTGGAGGAATGGGGTATGCCTGGATTGGTGACAAGTACCCTAGTTATCTTTAGACGGATTGCATGAGTGTTAAGTTCAGGAGCTGATCTCATGGAGTTCCCATAGAGTTGGGACATGCGAGCTAGTACCCCAACTAGTACTACCTTATCCAAACCGAATATATAAGGTGTGATGAATGACAGGTTAGTTTTCCAGGATATACAAGACTTGTTGTGATGTTCCACCAATCCTTCATGTGGACTACCTGTTACTCCTCTATTGGGTTTTGGACGAACTAGAGGTATTAATAGTACTGATTTGTCACGTTTGATCATTTGGTGGGACCAGATGAGATCACTAAGGAAGAGTATTCAGGTTTTTACAAAAGTCTTACCAATGATTAGCCAGAGGATACTTCTTTCGTGAGTTACAGCTTGGAAGCCGGGACCATACGACAGGATGGTTGTTAAGGACAGTGGACACGTGTTGTGAAGTCCCTAGATGGCTCAGTAAGCTTGAGGAAGATGTCGGTTGTGTCGACATTTCTAGTAGTGTTCATTGCAGGATTTATCGAGGTTGCTACCTCAAAGGGAGGTTGAGTTACGATGGACTTAAGGGTGTAGGACAGATACCCTGCTGGAAATGGTTTGACTTGACTTGAAGTTAGGAATTCAGTGGAAAGACATGCTTTGGATGTATGTATTGTATGCTCGGATGTGTGATTACCGAATTGACTTCAGAAGTGAAATTTCCCAGGATGGCTTATGAATAGTACTATGGTGATAGTTGGCCATCGCGAGTTGGCAGTGGAGTATCAATGGTGATATTGTTATGGTATACTAAGGCTTCAAACTTGTTGAGATGAAAATAGATTTCGAGAAATGGGGACCAGTGTTGATGTTATGATATCATCGTTGAGAGATGAGGGTGGACGCTCAGAGGATCGATGTACCATTGGATTAATATTGATTAACCACAGTGACTGAGATTGGAATCTCTCAGATTGCTTGAGTAATATGCAATTGTAGTCTGTTGATGGGATTGACTCGGAAGGGAGTCAATCTGGTGTAAGTTAATAATTGAGGGAGCCAATCTGGTTTGACTATCCGGAACGATAGTAGAGGTTTGGAAATGGCGGTAATGCATCGATACGCGGGTTCAGATTTTGTACTTATGCTACACGTGAGGGTTTTGCTTTTGCAGCTAGACATTTGAAGTAATCAGAGTTGAACTTGAAGGAGAGGAGACGGCTAGGGCTGTTTGACTGACAACGATGGAAAATTGGAGAATCATGCAGGAAAAATGAATTAGCTCTTATGCATACGATTCATCAACCTTCATTATTCAAACTCCAGATGGAGGGATTATGCTAACAGTAGATGACTATGAAGTGATAGCAGACAGTGTTCTAGTGAAACACATAGGCTGGACTAGTTGTTACAGCGTAGTTCAGGATCCGACCCATCGCATTATCAAAATGGGGTTCGAGGTAGGTAACCTACTTAGGTCTATTAACCTTTGGAGTTAACTAAGAAATGGGATTAGTTAGTGATCTGGATGGCTTATCTCGAGAGTCCTCGGAGGGTACGTGTTGGATTGGTTTCAAGTGTTGGTCGAGTGGCCAAGAGAACTTCGAGAAGATTTGAGTTAGTACGCGAACTGTCCAGATCTGGGATTAGACGGACATGGTCAAGTGTTGGGCCATGATTGGCATGGTAACCAGATGATGGTCGGATGGGATCCGAGATTGATGTGAGGTGTGGACACCAGCGAGTAGTGCACGTTTGACAAGGTGATTATTGAGTATCAATCAGTCTGATTGATGTGGTACGATCATCAGATTCAGTTTGAGATGAATATGGCATGGTAATCGGATAGGATCCAATGTTGATTTTTTGATTAGATAATGGGCCAGATGTCAAGTACTGTGCTATAGAGGCAAGGGACTTTAAGAGGGTTTGGTTATTGTATGAGCATGGAGATCAGGACCATGGTTATGGGCCAGAGGAACAATAGCGATTCAGTGTGTGATTATCTCGGCTAGAAAAAGAATTCAATGGGGTCAACATGCACTCTGGTGAGTGAGATGTTAGTTTGAGACTAGAGAGGAATCAGGATCACAACGTTGGTCGCTGAATCTGATGAGGTGTCGTAATGGGACTTTAGTAAGAATAAGATTTTGATACGAAACTCAAGCGGATACAGTGGAGCCGTAGGTTGCCAGCTTGAAACGATGGTGTGTCGTGGGTACGATTGACGATTAAAGATCATATAGTGATATGTAAGACTGACGAGTGTTGACGTCTCAAGCGAGACTTGAGATTGAGTGATGGGATTTTAGGTAACACTTGGCCACGCGTTTGTTGAATACGGTCACATAGGAATGAGCTAAGTTGCAACATTAACCATTGGATTGTGGTTGACGTCGAGTGACATTGGTTTCAGTTGAGTAATGTGGATAGATGATTGGACGTCTGCCTCGGGTTGGAGGCAAGATTGGATATTTGTAGTTTTGGTGAGGATCAGAGTAGATTAGAATTTCAAGCATGAAATTTCTTTGAGGGTGGATTGTAATGACCCGTCCTGAATTTTTGGGATTATCGAGAGTTAATTGGGAATTATTGAGACTAATCGGGATTAGTAAGGGTGAAATGACGATTTTACCCCTAGAAGGGTAAAAAGTTTACTTTTGACCTAGGAGGTCATTGACACATGGATCGAGATCTATTACGTAGATCGAGATGACACGAGTTCGTAGACAGGTGGCACGTCGAAATCAGATACTGTACGAGAAAAATAAGGGTCTGGAATGAATCGGGATACGAAGACACGATTTACGAGGCAGGTTGACTTTTGTTTCTTGTAGGCCTAGATATTTATGTTCAGGTCCAATGGATGAGTGACACTTTCCACTCATCCAGTGATCATTATCTTACATACATGCACCTCCCATTCCCTTTGTTGAAGCAATAAATGTTCCAACAAACGATTACTCGTTGTCCAATCACCAAGTGACGCGTGTTCTTCTTCGTTACCTATCAACTAGGAGAGTAATGGGTCTTCCATTAGTACGTGCAACGGTGTGGTGCCAGCATAAAGTTCTCCGACGGTCAAGTTAGTAACTTTGTTCGTAAGAGGAAATGGTAAATGGTAAGTTTGGTAGAGTAATAGTAAATAGTAAATATGTGTTACCTTTTTATGGGAAATATGTACCTCTTATATATGGGTATGTGGGATGTCCAAATTCCATAGTTTCCATGTGGGACAAATATTCCTTGATTTACGTGTGAACACGTGTTATGCATATCAAAGGTGGAGAGGTTTCCACGTGTCATCTCGTATTGGGCCTCGTGCAGGGCTAGGTAAGTACTGTGGGCTTGGGCCTTGTTCGGTGCTTGGGTTTTAGGTATATGGTCTAGTGAGTCTGGTCGGATATGGTGTCAACAGAAGTCCCCCAAGTTCTTTACTGAGGTGGAATTTCTCGATCGGGGTGCCAGGACCAGCCCTATCTAGCACCATATTATCCGTTTTGGGCCTCGTCCTCACAGTTTTGTTTTCAGGAGCTCACGTGCAACTTCCCAGTAGGTCATCCATTATGGGATTGTACCAACATTGACTCACTTAACTTTGGAGTTCTAATCAAACTCAAAGCCAGTGAGCTCCCAAAAGGCCTAGTGCTAGATAGGTGTGTGCCTACACATATAAGGCACATCACCATTCCCCTCGCATGAATGTGGGATCGTTGACTGTTCCCTCTAGGACACGTGTCTTATAATCCACCCCCCTTAGGGCCCAGCGTTCTCACTGGCACACTTCTTTGTTGGGGTCCGGCTCTGATACTAACTAGCACACTCAATTCCATAAAAACATAGAAGAAGTTCAGACCCCAAAACCCAAAGTAAAACCCGAAAACCTTCATGGAACCCCTAAATTCGAATTTTAGTTTTGGCCGATTAACTGGTGAAATTGAGGCTATAATTGTGATCCTTGATCCCTGACGAATTGATTAAAGGTTTGAAAGTATAGCATTGGACTTTGATAACTGTGCCTGGTCCTACTCCCGTTTGATAAGTCAACTGAAGTTCCGAAAACACCCTCAGCACCTGTTAGACAAGGGATGACTGTACTAATTTCTGCTCATGCCTTTGCCTCTCGAAAATCCCCGACCTTCGCTCCACGGCCTGGAGGGTTAATATAACAACAAAGGTGTGAGTGGATAAAATAATATCGTTTGAAAACACTTCTCTAAACGGATCACTTTACCCTCCAGTTATAAAACATGCATGCATAGAGTAAAACATATGAACAACCATCGACAACAGTACACGTCACCAGTACTCAAATATCAACCATAATAATTAAAGAGAACTTCTCACAAATGCACAGTTAATCACACAATCACATCAGCGCTATGCGTAGGCAACCAACAATAAGTCAATAACCCCGAGCATCAGCCGTCTGGGAACACCCCTAGCTTCGGCTGCTTGCGAACACACAGATATACCCCGAGCATCAGCTGTCTGTGAAACACCCCGAGCTTCGACTTCCTGGGAAACAAACAGAATCATCCCAAGCTTCGGTCGTCTTGGAAATACCCATAACTTCGACCGTCCCGGAAACTCATCACAATCACAATGCAAACCGTCTAGGGATTACATTCCAAAAACCTTTCAATACAATCCTTGACTTAAAACCAAGTTAAAACACCATTTTCAAACCCGGGCCTACCCCAAAAAATCATTTTAACCATCCTCGTAAATCATGCCCGAAAACCAATTAAATACTCCATAAAATCAACAAACAATCAAATCGAATCCTCATGCAATCGTTGCAACTCAAATCATGCAATCAATCATGTAAAACATTTAACTATGCGTGCATAATAGTTATTAAAACAAACGTCCACTTACACACCGTTCAAGCTGCTCAATCTCGAGCTGTACATTCCTCAAACGTTTCGGGTATCGCCTGACTGTCAAACATAACAATTTAGGGTCACTAAGTTTGGATCTCCAACCAAACTCAAAGCCAGTGAGCTACCAAAAGGCCTAGTGCTAGATAGGTGTGTGTCTACACATATAAGGCACATTACCGTTCTCCTTGCAGGAATGTGGGATCGTTCACCGTTCACTTCCAGGACACGAGTCTTACAAGGGGATTTGTCTCATTCTCTTGGGGGGAGTATCCATGTAGTCCCTCAAGTTCCTTGGCGAGATAGTCCGTCGAGCTCGGCTCATCCATGTGAAAGAAGTGGCAAGTGGTCGGCAGGGTCAACTTGGTGGGTCACTAGAGACGGTGGTTCGACAGAGTCACCCGTGCAGCAGCTGGAGAAAGTGGCTTAGCGGTGACACCCTGAGTGATTTCCTGAGATGTGAACTCGATAGGGGACCCTGGTCGGTCGAGGGAAGGGCTTGTTATCTGATGTGAGGCCACGATCCTTCGTTGGGTGGCGGGTACCAAGCGGTGTACATGGCTCGGTGAGGTCCTAATTGGTCTATCAGACGATCGTGAAGGTGGCAGTGGGAGGGACGGTTTGTAACGACCCGTCCCGGAAATCGGGATTAGATTAGTTGTTAATAACAGATTAGTGAATATAATCGGAGATTAGTTGGAGGCGTTCAGACAAATGGTGCAAAATGACGATTTTACCCTTGGAATGGGCAAAAATGTGGACTTTTCGTTCGGGCGGTCAAGTGGATGTTGATCGATGACTGTGACGTAGTACGGGATGTCACGAGTTCATAGATAGGTTGCATGTCCGATTCCGACATTCGAGGAGAAAGTTAGGATATTCGGAAGTTGAGGGCATTTTGCTAATTTCGTTAAAAAGAGACAATTGGTTGACTTTTCATACGACATGGAATTTTCACGAACTTCGAGGACCGTTAGGAAGGTCTCAATCCCCTGAGTACAAAGACAGGCGGCATGAGACAATTAGAGTTCGGATGACGGAGTTATGTGTCTAGAAATACAAAGGGTAAATTGGTAATTTGTATAATTGAGGGTAAATTGGTCATTTCCTTCCTAGGGATTTGTGCGCAGTGGAAAATGGACACTTGGCAGTTGTTGGAAAAAGTTGGCCACATGATTTGTGACGGGTGGCCCTCTCTGGATGGCCTTAGAATCATCGTCCACCGCATTTAACCCCGTTTAAACAGATTGTGTGTGCACGGGTGAAAAATAGAGAGAAAAACAGAGTGATCTTTCCCCTCAGTCTCTTGATCCTCAAACTTTGGCGTTGAGTTGTGAACGAAAGATGGAGCCCTGAGAATAAGGATCGCGGTAGTACTACCGTGGTGGACCGCCGTGAACGGTGGCGGATAGGGAAACGGTAAGAGCATCTTCCCTGTTCTTGATTCAACGATTGTACGAATAGGTTTTGATCGTTGCTAAACGTTTTGGATAGTGTGTGCGGCTTTGGAGAATGAGACAAGCACACAGAACTTGGAACCGACGCCTGAAATGGACGGGAAGGAAGTTTTGCCGTGAACCTTGAATTACACTAAAACAAAAATGCTGAACTTTGATATGATGATTGTTGAACAATTTGGCTAAGGGAGTGAGCAACTGAAGGTGGCCAAAATATGTTTAGGACCAAAATCGTGGTCGGAGAAGGCCTGTGGTGGCCAGACGTGGAAATCGAATGGAGCCGGTTTTTCCTTACCTTGGGAAGGTAATGTTCAGGCTTTGATGTTATGTTTTCAGTTCGTAGATTGGTGGGGAATTCTGTTAGGGAGCTAAGGAACTTAAAATAGTTGAAAACGAAGTCGAAATAAGGGAGTTAGAATGGTGGACCGGGACTGCCGGTTTGGTTAAACCAGTCCGATCTGGACCGGGTTGGACCGGTCTGATCAAGGGAAGAAGACAGTGAACAGTAACCGCGTGTGCTTTCACTCGTAGGCTGTTTGGGTAGCGCGTGAAGGCGTGTGGGCCCTCCTTTCGAGGCACAGTCAACTTGACTTTTAAAGTATTCGATGTAACAAACCTTTTGACGTTGGTTTCGAGTCAATCAGACATCGTCTCGATATGTTTCGGGATGTCCGAAGGTTTTAGGGCTCGATTAAAAATAGTTAAAAATTCGAGAAAATTACGGGGCTTAAGTATGACAATTGTGAAGTAGTTAGTGACCTTAGTATGGGATTTGGACAGGTTTGGGAAAGCCGAGGATAGCGAAATGGCCGGGAACGGCATAAGTGTGCGCGTATCGAGGCGACGTCGGAATTGTCTGCGAGTGGACTTTGTTTTCTAACTATTGATGCATGCATATATGTATTTATATGTTTTCTATACGTGATTCTATGATTTGATTTATGATCTTAATGATTTACGATTTGCACGGTTTTCGAGATATTTACGAAATTGTGCATTTTACGAGATTTGGAATGATCTAGTGATTTGAGCACGATTTTCATGATTTGATTTCGGAATTTGAAATATGATCTGATTTCAAGGATTTGAATTGAATTTCGGGAAAGTGATTTAGGGCTTGGAGCCCTGTTTTCTGAGATTTCGATAAACGAGCTTTCGATTTTGGAACCGGATTTTGGATTTGGTTTGAGACTTGAAAGGAAAGTCTAGATTTGGGTTTGGGATGATGGTTCCGGATGCTAGCTTACGTATGATTGTTGCAAATTCGGAGAAGGATTTTCTATGGTTTTCACTGTTGAATGAAAAATGGTTTTGGGTTTAAAGACCCGGAAAAAGAAAAAGAAAAACCGCTGGATCTGGTTTTGAGTCTAAAGACTCGGATTGATTGACGGGGGGATGGCCCTGGAATGATGTGTTTTGAGTTTAAAGACTCGGTATATGTTTTGAGTTTAAAGACTCGGTATATGTTTTGAGTTTAAAGACTCGGTTATGATACCCCCCCCCCCCCCCCCCCCCCCCCGAGGTCTGTGATTGTGTTTTGAGTTTAAAGACTCGGTTATGATACTGCCTGAGGGCTGTGATTGTGTTTTGAGTTTAAAGACTCGTTCATATCCCAGAAAGGCCTGGTTATTGTACATGGTTTTGAGTTTAAAGACTCGAGCGCACTTGAGATCCAGAAACTTGTATGATTGATATTTTCACTGGTTTTTCACTGGTTATCAGATGTTTTGGGCTGTGGCCCGGATGATTTGGATTTGATGTGTTTTGGGATCGAGTTCCCGTACTTTGAGATTGACTTGTGAATCAAGGCTGAGGCCTGGATTTGAATATCGATTTTGATTCGGGTTTCCGATAAGATTTTTCATTGATGGTTTTGATATGAATGGTTTCATAACATGTCTTGATATGCATGCATTGGTTTTTGCGTGGAGGGTAAAAATGTAATTGTTTTATTGAAATGTTTTCTAAATTATACTTTATTTTTGTCCACTCACAGTCTTTTCATATTTTTGATACCCTCCAGGTTGTTGCGGTGCGGGCTGTTGGTCGAGAGAGACGAAGACATCACACCCGCGTTCCACAGTAGATTCGGCGCACTTTAGGAAGTTCAGATACGTTTAGGATGGTTGGATCGAGAATCTCTTGTCCGACTTACGTGTCACATGGAGGTTGGACATCTGTTTAGCCTTCGTGTTATGCGTAAGTTAGACGGGAGCAGGGTCTAGCCCTTAATCCAGGGGGATTAGGGGTGGGTCCTGACAATTGGTATCAGAGCGAGGTTTCGTGTGTTCTGCACGAGGTTTGGTTCCCAGAGTCGTAGGTTCGTTGACTTGCGTGGTGTGATGCTACTGTCGATGTGATGTCTCGACGCGGAACAGCCCTTCAGCAACCTGGATGCGATAAATGATAGTACGTTTGTTATGGTTAGTTAGCAGCGATTGTTAGTGTCAGAATAATAGTATCTCGATACGCGGTACGAGGTTTGACGTACGTCAGCTTAGGGCTAGAACGGTTAGTGTGTTGGCGCTGGTTATGCTTGATGATTGGACCATAGGGTTAGAGGTATGCCAGCAGTTAACTTGGATGATAGCCAGTGAGCTACGTTTGAGTGGACTGGTCGGCCTATGGGGCCGATAGTAGTCTGTTGAGCTAGTGGTATACGTGGGTCGAGGAGGCCGGTTCACGTTGGTCTGTTGGATCGAATGGTGATTGGATGACGAAAGTATGGACTTGAGACCATTAGGGTCAGATTATTTGAGAATGGATTTGTACGGCTACGAGTAGCGGGATGCCTCGAGTGGCGAGGTACAGGACCCTATTATTGGATACCGGTAGATGTTGGTGTGTGGAGATACGATAAAGGATGGTCTTAGTCAGGTGTGACGACTCTAGTGGTGAGATTGTTGTACACTCGTGACTGTCGCGGGTTCAGAAAACCCGTAGGATGGGGATGATTTGAGGAACCCCGTGAGATGACTGGTTTGGATTGTGAGTACCTGAGTAAGAAACCCCAGAGTAAGTGTTTAGTTGGAAACCGTGAGTTGGGGTTGTGGTAAATAGTCGTTGTGGCTTGGGCCAACTTACGGCTAGACTGGAGACTGTGCTGCTAGGTGCAGCCGAGGTAGTAGAGGAATGTTATTTTCCCCGAACCGAGCATAGATTGAGGGTTTTGGCTCGGTGTGAGCAGAGGTTCGGGTTTAGAGTATTGTGAACCCTGGAGTAGAGATGATGTGCCACGAGTTAGAATGCTTGTAATTGAACAGATGGGCACATTGAGTTGAGATCGTGGCTGGTTGTGAGGTCCATTGGTAGGTCATGATCGGGACGAACAGTCAGGATACCGTGAGTCTGATCAAAGTAGAACAGCGGAAGCGCGATGGACCTATGCCTTATGTTAGATTAGGCTAGGTTGGTATGGTCGGGTTTGAGCATCCGTGGGGTTGATTACGTGGACTCATCCCGATGTGTTAGAAATGCCGAGGTTGGCATTTGGGTAATGGCGAGGCCCGTGCTTGGAAATTGTCTGAGATTGGTGATTGATGACTTCGAGGGTAGTGACTGAGGAGTATGAGGTTAGTAATCATTGATTGTGATTCCGAGACTTGGGTACGAGTGTGTTAGTAGTGCTTGGAATTAAACTTCGGGAAGGATGTGATGCGATCATCAGAAGGAGTGATGATTGATACCCTTTTTGGATGTGCATACACGGTGTTAACAGACATGTGAGTTGGTTTGGGTACGGACACGTGGTCGTGATCCGTAGAAGTTGAGGATCGCCTAAGGATAGTGGAGTTGACGTTTGGTCATTTTGTCCAATGGTGGTATTCGAGTTGCGGATTGAGTTTCATGGTTGGGGAAAGGTGGACATACTTCCAATCTGGTTAGAATCTCGAAATCAGGAGATGATGAGATACTGTGGTTGGTTCCAAGTTGGGAATTAGGTTAGGTGGAGGATACTCTAGAGTTGAGTTGGGGAACTCTTGGTTGAAATGCTAGGATTTGTAAACCCCCCCCCCCCCCCCCCCCCCCCTTCTCCCTTTAAGTGTGGACACTTGTGTTCAGGAACGAGTGTTCGGAGATGGTGTTAAGATGGATTATGGTCGTTGTGATGACATGGTTAAGGACCATTGTGAGTTCCGTTGAAGGATGACGGATGGAAATGGAAAATGAGTGACTATATCTGAACGATATGAGGTTATTGAAGAGAACCCATAATCTAGACGGGCGGTATAGAAGACCGATTGGATTTGATGAAGTGGTTTGAAACTTAGGCAGTAGGATCCACTTAGGATTGAGTGGATCGGGACTGGAGTGTTTTTTTTACTCAGGATTGAATATGGTGGATCAGGAGGATAGGATGACAAGACAGAGGTTGGATGTTGGACATACAGATGAGGAGAGTGCTCTGTCTTGTAGGAGTGGTGTAGGACACATGTGGTCTGTGGTTGCCTACGTATGGATATTGGACTTGGATCTAGTGCTGGGTCTGCCCTATGTACGTGGTTGAGATTGTGAATGGAGTTCATATTTGTCAGTAGATCCAGGAGATTGGGAGATTTAGAAGGGATTTGAGTTGGACATTTCCGGGAGACAGATAGTTCAGTCTAGAGGTTGGAGTGACCGATGGGATTCAAAGTGAAGCGTGGTTGATTGGTGATGACCCCAGTGCGATTGGGACGATCTTCCGATGAACTAAAAGTTGGTTGAGTAAGATGAGGTGACAGTTTGGGCACCGTTAGGATATTTTGGATTTGCAGGTGCTGGACACCGGGTAGGATACCCAGGTGTAAGATCAGTTGGATTTCCCCTAGTTAGTTACTAACGTACAAGACGCGGAATTTCGAGGACGAAATTCTTTAAGGTGGGTAGATTGTAATGACCCGTCCTGAAAATCGGGATTAGATTAGTTGTTAATAACAGATTAGTGAAGATAATCAGTGATTAGTTGGAGGCGTTCGGACGGACGGTGCAAAATGACGATTTTGACCTTGGAATGGGAAAAAGTTGACTTTTTGTTCTGGCGGTCAAATGGACGTTGACTGATGACTGTGACGTAGTACGGGACGTCACGAGTTCATAGACAGGTGGCACGTCCGATTCCGACATTCGAGTAGAAATTTAGGATGATCGGAAGTTGAGGGTCTTTTGGTAATTTCTTTAAAAAAGGGCAATTGGTTGACTTTTCATACGACATGGAATTTTCATGAACTTCGAGGACCGTTAGGAAGGTCTCGATCCCCTGAGTACAAAGACAGGCAGCATGAGACATTTGGAGTTCGGATGACGGAGTTATGGGTCTGGAAATATGAAGGGTAAATTGGTAATTTGTACAATTGAGGGTAAGTTGGTCATTTCCTGCCTAGGGATTTGTGCGCAGTGGGAAATGGACACTTGGCGGTTGTTGGAAAAAGTTGGCCACATGATTTGTGATTCGTGGCCCTCTCTGAATGGCCTTAGAATCATCGACCACCGCCTTTAACCCCGTTTAAACAGATTGTGTGTGCACGGGTGAAGAATAGAGACAAAAACAGAGTGATCTTTCCCCTCAGTCTCTTGATCCTAAACCTTTGGCATTTAGTTGTGAACGAAAGATAGAGCCCTGAGAATAAGGATCGTGGTAGTACCACCGTGGTGGACCGCCGTGAACGGTGGCGGATAGGGAAACGGTAAGAGCTTCTCCCCTGTTCTTGATTCAATGATTGTACGAATAGGTTCTGATCGTTGCTAAACGTTTTGGATAGTGTGTGCGGCTTTGGAGAATGAGACAAGACATAGAACTTGGAACCGACGCCTGGAATGGACGGGGAGGAAGTTTTGCCGTGAACCTTGAATTACAGTAAAACAAATGGTGAAATTTGATACGATGCTTGTTGAACAATTTGGCTAAGGGAGTGAGCAACTGAAGCTGGCCAGAAGATGTTTAGGACCAAAATCGTGGTCGGAGAAGGCATGTGGTGGCCGGACGTGGAAATCGAATGGAGCCGGTTTTTCACTGGTTTTCAGATGTTTTGGGCAGTGGCCCGGATGATTTGGATTTGATGTGTTTTGGGACCGAGTTCCCGTACTTTGAGATTGACTTGTGAATCAAGGCTGAGGCCTGGATTTGAATATCGATTTTGATTCGGGTTTCCGATAAGATTTTTCATTGATGGTTTTGATATGAATGGTTTCATAACATGTCTTGATATGCATGCATTGGTTTTGCATGGAGGGTAAAAATGTAATTGTTTTATTGAACTGTTTTCTAAATTATACTTTATTTTTGTCCACTCACATTCTTTTCATATTTTCGATACCCTCCAGGTTGTTGCGGTGCAGGTTGTTGGTCGAGAGAGACGGAGACATCTCACCCGCATTCCATAGTTGATTCGGCGCACTCTAGGAAGTTCAGATATGTTTAGGATGGTTGGATCGAGAATCCCTTGTCCGACTTACGTGTCACATGGAGGTTGGACGTCTGTTTAGCCTTCATGTCATGCGTAAGTTAGACGGGAGCAGGGTCTAGCCTTTAATCCTGGGGGATTAGGGGTGGGTCCTGACACGGTTGGTCTCCTTCGGCTGGATATGGGACACGTGTCGGTCAAATCTGTGTGGGTCACGACACGTATCGACCTCTAAGGGTGGTGACACTTCTTAGTCCGTGTCGAGCTCTATAAATAGTGGAGGTCTCCACCAATTTCCCCACTTGTGTTTTTGAGAATTTGGGCTAAATTCTATCAAAGTTAAAAGCGATTTCTGATCATTTCTCTGTGAGGGCATTCACGGTGGTGTGATTTCTAACTCACAGCTCCATCGTGAAAAAACACGGTAAGCATCACTTTTCCTGGACTTTGTAGATTAAACTAGTAGTAGGTGAAGAACTGGGCATGAAATTGAAGAAGTTTGTGGTCAGATCTTCTGAAATTTGGGTCGGTCTCCGAGTTGTGTTTCTCCCAATTTTCTCTTAGATGTCTGCGGTTAGTAACTCAAGGGTAGAAGGGAGGTGCTACAACTCAGAGGTTGACGAGTCGTCTGATAGTAGCATGAAGGTCCTCATTCCCATATCTGGGAGTGAGGATGAGGCCAACTCGGCCAATGTTGAAAATAGGACGCAGTCGGCCCATAAGGCGGATGAAAGTTCTGGTTAAAAGGAAGACCCAGTAATGGAGGTAAAAGTGGCCAACCGCACGGGAGGTGGTAGTGTCCTGGTAGACTCCAGGATAATAGTGAAAGTAGATGGACCCAAGACACTGAAGTTATCACATGGTTGGCAGAAGGGGATAGTGCGGGTGACCAAGGGGAAGTTGGCTAGTGATGGATCAGTGTTGGATGCGGTGCCAATATAACGGGTTGGCTTCACCGTGGATGAGATGGTGAATAAGGAGACCGAGAATAGAATTTGGTGTACCAGAGTTAGTGGTCACCGGGTTACTGACAAAGGACAAGAGATCAAGTAACCCCCTAGCTGGTATGGCGTTAGTCTATACCGAACAGATACACCACGAGGTAAGGCTGCTGTTGTTCCCTTGGTTGCGGCAGATGGTGAAGAAGATGGGGGTAGCACTCGATCAACTCAATCATAATGTATGGATTGTGCTCTTCTCCCTCTATATGGTTTTCAATCGGGCTGAGCAATCGAAGCCGACTAATGCCCAGCTCATGTACTTTTATGAGTTTGGGTTTCAGCAACATTGCATTGGGTAGGTCTTCATGCGGCATCATAAGAAAAGAAAGCGAGGTGAGTTCAATCTCTACCTACTAACTTCCCAGAAATTGTATAAAACGAATTTTTTCCTAGTCGGTGGGGACTAGGAGGGGAACACCGAGGGGGGTCCTATATCGAGCAAGCTTTAAACCAAAGGTGTTCATCTGTCGTGGTGTATAGTGTAGGATTTTTATTTTATGTTGTGTCCAAGTGTCCTTGTTTAAACCGACTTGTTTCTCAGTGTGTAGGTTTGTTTCCCCCCAAGGTGATAACAACGGAAGAGAAAGAAATTATCCAAGTAGTAAGGGTAAGCTTGAACAACCTAGAACGGAACCGCCGCATCCTTCGGCTTCCAAGTTTTCAGCACAAGGTCGGGCTCATCGACATCAACGAGAGTAAGTCCCTTTGATCGAGTAGGTTGTGTTTATTTTTTGTTTTCCCTTCTGACCAATTCTCATTGATGTAGTTCTAAAGCACCTCGGTATAACGATTTATATGGACTGTATGTCCCTGAAGATGAAGGTCGATCAAGTTGAGCAGGATTCGGCATCCCTTTCCGAATGATGAAGAGTAAAAAGGGGCGGTTGTACAAGGGTGAGGAGAGGCCGTTTGACCGCCCGAAACAAGACTGAGCGCCAAATCCAAGGTTAAAGAGCCCCACTAAGACTCCAAAGAGGGCACAAGTGGAGGTCGAGGGAGAGCGGGTGTAACGTCCCGTCCCAAATTTTGGGATTAGATTAGTGATTAACTGAGAATTAGTGGTACTAATCGGTGATTAATCAAGAGATTTTGGACGGACAATGCAAAATGACCGTTTTGCCCCTATGATTGGGCAAAACGTTGACTTTTGGCTCGGGCGGTCAAACAGACTTTGAACGATGATCGTGACGTAGGTCAAGAAGTTTATGGCACGATTACACGCAAATAGAGAAAATGACACATGGCATGATAGGATTGGAGAGGAAGTGTTTGGAAGGACCAGATGAATGAAAAGTGTCACCCATCTGAGTGGCTCAATTCCCCAAAATTGGGGGTCCTTATCTTCTATATGGTTCGATTGTTTTCTCTGTTTTGTCTAAACCCCCACAAACCCGTGGAAGTTCTTGAACCTATATACCCAATTCCATACTAAAACCCTTCGATGTTCGTCTGTTAGCTGAGATTTGTGAATCAAAGTTAGATAGGAGACTGGGACGATCGTGGTGGTGGCCACTACGGAGCAACGCCAGCACGGTAGGTGCTAAACTCGAAAGCCCTATTTTTGGGTCAAAATGGGGACCTTGGATTTGGAGTGTAATGGAAGGAATTGAGGTGAGATTCTAATTTCTGGGACTCGGACGGTTCGATCCAACTCGAAAACAACAGGGTTCAAAGCCATTTGACGCACGAACACACCTAGCGAAATTCGGAAAAGCTTGAGCCTGGGTTCATGTAATTAGAGGTAAGAAAAATAGAAATTGATCTTGAAATCGTGTTCATATGAATCCTAGGATGCTTACAAGTTGATTAGAATTAGGAGTTGGACTGAAATTGGGTAAGATTGGAGTTATGGCCGATCGGGAATCGAATTGGAAATGGATTGGTTTGGGATGTAATTCGGATGAATTAAGTACGCAGATCCTTAATTCAGTTTAAATGAATGAATTAAAGCGAAAAAATTGAAGGAATTAACACAGGTTGCAGACCCGTTTTGCAGAGGAATCAGGTTGAGGACGATGACTGTAGCAGGTTACTGTTCTTGGTGTGTGGGCTTCACGCACAGTCACTTGCGAAGGCGCATGATGGCGCGTGGAGCAGAGTTGGGGGTCATGGTTAACACGTGTTTTCATCCTTTCGATGTAACGAACATTTTGGGACAGGTTTCGAGTCGATCGGACACCATTTTGGGGGTAGTTTGGGGAGTATGAAGGTTTAGGTCCTATGTTAAATACGTTTAATAATTCCAGAAAAATTGGGGGATTTAATGTTAAGTTATTTTAAGTGGTTAGTGACCTTCAGGTATGGTTTGGACAGGTCCGGAGGTTCTGGTGATGGTGGACTAGCTGGAAAGGCATATGGCGGGTGTATCGAGGTGACAGCTAGGACGGTCTGTGAGTGGACTTTGTTTTCTAAATTATAATGCATGAATAACTATTTTATACATTTTATTTATGTGATTTTTATGATTATGATTATGGTATTTATGATTTGTATATTTGCACGTATTTTGAGATGATTTTCGTATTTGCACGTATTTCAAGGATATGCTTTTATACTGTGATTATATATGTTGTGTTTGAATAATGGTTTTGATGGAATGATCGTGGGTTTTGAAAGTGAATTCGGGCATGAGCCCCATGTTGGTAAAATGTGATTTTGGATTTGGATTCCGGTGGATAAATTTGTTTTCGGATTCGGATTTGGAATTGAGAAAGTGAATTTATGGGTTTGATTTTGATTTGATACATGAATGGTTTTAAATTGGGTTTGCTAGATCCGGTGTTATGATTTGGGTTTAAAGACCCGTGAGTTTAAAGACTCGTTGATTGATTGACCGGGGTGGGCCCGATATGTTATTTGAGTTTAAAGACTCGTGAGTTTAAAGACTCGTTGATTACCCTCATAGGCCTATTATTGAGTTCAAAGACTCGTTGATTACCCCCGTAGGCCTATTATTGAGTTTAAAGACTCATGAGTTTGAAGATTCATTACCCGAGAAGGCCTGATATGCTATTTGAGTTTAAAGACTCGGTGATATGTGATCCGGCAGGTTCGATTAATTGATATGTGTTTCGGATTTCTGTGGTATCATGATTGTTTTCATATGGTTTTTAGATGTTTTGGGCAGTGGCCCATATGATTGGATTTACGATTTTTGGGTTGAGTTCCCGTACGTGGTTTTGGTTTATGGTTTTGGGCTAAGGCCCAACGATTTGCGAAAGGAAATTCCTTTGCTTTTATAAATGTTTTTCTTATGCTGGAAATGAAATGGTTTTTGATGGCATGCATTATTTTTACGTGAAGGGCATAATTGTCTTTTCTTGTTAACTGTTTTATGAACTTATTTATTTTTGTCCACTCACAGTCTTTTCTGGTTTTTCATGCCCTTCAGGTTGATAGCGGATGCGAGCTGCTAATGAGACCGAGACATCACACACTCCACTACTGTTCATGCCGCTCTGGAAGCCGGTTAGGCCGTCAGCCTGGGTATCCCTAATCTAACTTACGGGATACATGGAGGTTAGATGGGTGTCTAGCGTGCGTATCGTACGTGGGTTAGATGGGAGCATGGCTCATCCTACCTAATTCTGGGGGAATTGGGATGGTCGTGTCAGCGGGTGCTTTCCCCTTACCCAAAATGGGCAAAGGTACGGTCGGAGCCTGAGGCCATCTTGGCTGCCCAGGAGAATATCGGCAGGGAAAGAACTATACCGACCCCCTACTTTGCACCTCTCATGTCTCCCTCTATCCCTCTCCGCTAGATATGAGGACCCTTGGACTGTTCACCAAGGGGGAGTCGGCTGGTGAGTCCTCTGATCCTCAGGCAACCCTCTGTTGCCCGAGGTAGATGGTGCCGTTACTGAACGACATCTGTCAGGAGGCCTTCATCCATTTGGACGACCTGGCGTCGGTGAAATGTAAGATGACCGAGGAGACGATGGAGAAGGAACTCCTGCTGCTTAGGAATGTAAGTGGAATTTTTGTGTTAAAGTTGATGTATAGACTGGGTGTGTGTCGGTCTAATCTGTAGTTTTGTGAAGCCTCTCGACATAGTTTATCTGCAGTTTTCCACTGCCCAGCAGAAGGTGGTCTGGGTCCAGAAGGATAAATAGAAGCTCAAGAAGATATAGGAGGAGCTTGTACCCAAGCTTTGGGAGGTCGACAAGGCTATCAAAAATGCCTCAGACCTGTCTCGGTAGTTGGAGGCCGACAAATGCAAGGTGCAGGAAGTGACGGTGGCTAAGGAGGATTTGAGGGTTGAGCTCCAGGAAAAGGTAGATACGGCCGAGAAGGACCAGGTGAGGCATTATAAGGAGGTATGCCGAGTGAAGGCGGCTAGGGAGGTCGACCATACAAAAGCCCCAGAGCAGGCGGTGGCAAAGTTTAAAGCGTCTGAGGAGATGGAATAGATCAAGAATAGATATGCCCCCGATTACGAGGAGGAGTTCTTCAAAAACTTTTTCCGCAACAATCCAGGGTTATCAATCTAGACTCTCTAGCTCGGTCAGAACATGACCGCCGACATGTTTGAGGACGAGTCTTCCGATGATGACATGGCAGAGGAGTTAGGGGAGAAACAGCTAGAGCAACAACCGTTAATGGAGCAATAGTTTCCATCTAAGGAGCCAGAGGCTCAGCCTGAAGTTGTGCCACAGGCCGAGGGACTAGTGGCCGAGATGGAGGAGCTAGTGTAGGGTTTGCCTTCGTGCCTTGTAGTTTGTCGTTTTGTTTTTGTTTAGTTAACAGGATGGCCGAGGGCCGTATTTTTGTAATGCTCTTGTAGACCAAGCAGAATAGGTCTGCATATCAATGGAATTACTTTCGACTTATGGAAATTTCGTAAGTGGTATTTGTTAACCGATCCATAAATTGAAGCTAACTGTTGGTGTAAGTTAAGTAAGGTTGTAGGGTTTTACACCGATTCGACATCTTGGAGTCGAAATAGAAAATGTTGGGGTGTAGGCCGAGTAAGATCATACCCCGACATATATGTTTGAGTCAAAATAGTAAGTGTTAGGGAATAGGCTGAGTAAGATCGTACTCCGACTCGTATGTTTGAGTCTAAGTGTTGGTGTAAGCCAAATAGGGCGGTACGGTAACTCAGGATGTTTGAGTAAAAATAGCAAGTGTTGGGGTGTAAGCCGAGTAAGACCATATCCTGACACGTATGTTTGAGTCTAAGTGTTAGTGTAAGCCGAGTAAGGCTATACACCGACTTGAGATGTTTGAGTCAAAATAGCAAGTGTTGGGGTGTAAGCCGAGTATGACCGTATCCTAACTCGTATGCTTAAGTGTAAGTGTTAGTGTAAGCCGAGTAGGACTGGACACCAACTCGGGATGTTTGAGTCAAAATAGCAAGTATTGGAGTATAGGCCGAGTAAGGTCGTACCCCAACTCGTATTTTTGAATCTAAATAAACCCGAGTAGGGCAGCACACCGACTTGAATGTTTGAGTGAGAATTGCAAGTATAGGGGTGTAGGCCGAGTAAGACCATACCCAGACTTGTATGTTTTGAGTCTAAGTGTTGGTCTAAGCCGAGTAGTGTCAGGACCGGTCCCAAATCCCCCGGGATTAACGTGGGACCCTCCTGATCCCGTCTGACACGAAGTGTCAGACCAGGGAAATTCCATCTCTAGCCCTCGCCGGGGCTATCAGAGTACTTCAGGATGGTAGGAGGAGGGGAGTGATGTCTCGTCTCTGCTACAGCTCGCATCCGCGATCAACCTGAAGGGCATTAAAACACGAAAACTGTGAGTGGACAAAATAATATTTCATTTAAAACATTTTCACACAAAAACGTTTATGCCCTTCATAAATACACATATATGCATTTAAAATCATTTATCAAACGTTCATAAAATCCTTTGCCAAACATTTTCAAAACCTTTCAAGGGTTCATGCCCGGCCCCATAAATCGTCATGACCCATAAATCCATTTGGGTCCCCGACTCGAAATCACAAAACCTGTAAGTCAAATCACTAGGGACTCAGCCCAAATCACGTCACGTGGGTCTCAACCCAAAATCATTCACAAAATATCACAAACGGGGTCTTCGCCCCAAATCACTTTCACAACTTCAAATACGGGGGTCTCCGCCCCAAATCACTTTCTAAAATATAGAACACGGAACACGGGGTCTTCGCCCCCAAATCACTTTTCTGTAAATCACATACGTACTCGTACGTATAACCCATCCTAGGCACTTCCAGAGAAGATGTCAACTCGAGGCACACAGCCCCTAGGGAACACATCCCCGATATAGTCACGATATCGAATCTCTAAACTAGTGTGCACACTACTCGGGGTCTCACTCCGAGTCTTCTCCCAGGAATCTCCATCTGGGAGGCTCAATCTCTGGATCTAGTCCGAGCTCTCTCTGGATCTAGTCCACACATCTCTCTGGAATCCGGTCCGGGACCACAACATAATAGGTAACCACCACTCCTGGAACGGGATCCCTATGGGGATACCCACTATGGTCTGTGGATCGTGACTCTCCAGTTCGACGTCTGGAGGAGACCATATAATCAATATGGAGGGTTTAATATCATTTTCAATTCTCTTACTTTCTTTCTCAAAACACATTTCAACTGGGTCTCAAACCCGATTCATCTCAACGGGATTCCTCGAATCCGATTCAAATCAGTTTCACAGGCGTCGGCCTAAATCCTCAGTTCAATAGGGTCTCATGTCTGAATTCTCATTTCATAAACCGAACTGGGACTCAAGCCCGATTTCACAATCAACAGGGCCTCAAGCCTTATACCACGATTAACTGGGCCCTAAGCCCGAAACCATAAACCAACAGGACCTCAAGTCCGATTTCACAACTAGCGGGACCTTAAGCCCGATATCTCAACTAAATGGGTCTCAGGCCCGATATCATAAATCAACGGGGCATCAAGCCCGATAGTACCACTAACTGGGCCTCAACCCCGAATCGTAAACCAATTGGACCCTCGGTCCGATCGTATAGCTCAAATGGACCCTAGGTCCGATTCCTCGTCAATCCAAATGGACTCCAAGTCCGATAGTTTGTAAATCAAATGGGTCTCGTGCCCGATTTCATATTTCTAAATCCAAAATCCATTCATTAAACCCTCGTTGAAAACATGGTACGCAAAGGTACGACATAAAGCCGAAAACTTCGAAATACGTGCAATTATGTCGATCCTAAGTTACCACAAACAATTGCACTCATGGCAACACAAAACATGTATTAAAATCATTTATAAACATTTATGCATGCATCAATTTCGAAGGAAGGGTCCACTCACAGACCGTCCGAAGCCGCGCCTCGATACGCGTGCCATAATCGTCTCCCGGGTCAATCGTCGCCTCTGGGATTCCCGAACCTGTGCAAATTCATTTAGAGGGTTATTAACTACCTAAATAACCCCTCACTAAAGTTCTGTAATTTTCCGGAATTTCTAACTATTTTTAAAACCGAACCTAAACCTTCGGACGTCCCGAACTATATCGAAACGATGTCTGATTGACACGAAACCAGTCCCAAAATATTCGTTACATCGAATAGATGAAATTACATGTTGGAACCTTTCCCAAAATCCCCCTTACACGGCCGCACGCGCGTGGGCCTCACGCCCCATGCACAGTTCCTTCTTCAACCTGCCGCGAACTGGCCGGTCCGGTTCTCTGGTTTTCCTGGACCGGCATGACTGGTCCGACTTGTTTTCTCCTTCATTATCGGTCCGTTTGCCTCCATTTCAATCCTAAAATTCCTCTTTTCATGTTTCCTATCCATTCCAATCCCTAAATCTAATCAAAACTCCCTAAAACCTAACCATGTTCAAAGAGTCTCACGGTCTCTGTTTTCATTTTCCTCCCATGGCTTCCACAGCCGTCCCACCACCATAAAAACTTTCTTTAAACTCCCTAAGCAACCTAATAAACCCTTACTAATCCTCCAAAACCGTCCATAACATCAAAATCCAAATAAAAATGAAAATGGGTCTTACCGGGTACTTGCTCGGGTTTCTGGCCGCCGTCCACGGCGGCGGTGCTTCCTGCCTGCCACCATCATCCACACTTCCTCCTCTCAGCCTCTGGGCCTCACCAAGATGATCAAAGGGTAAGGTTTGGATGGGTTTGGGTTCAAAGGGTGAGATCGGTTTGGTGGGTTTGGTTTGCACGAACAAAGAAATGGGGGATGCATGAATCAATTTGGGTGGGCAATGGATGGATGACAAGTGTCATTCATCCATTGGACCTGTCCCAAAATATCTGGGCCCACTTAAGTCCAAAAGTCATTCGTTTCGAAATTCGCGCAATAGTATTTTCGAACTTCCGTGAACCGTAACTTTTCCGTCGAATGTCCGAATTTGACGTACCGCCTGTCTACGGATTCGTATCGTCGTGATCTACGTAATGGTACTTGGCCCTCGGTCATCGGACCTTCAGGGTTAAAATTCAACTTTTGTCCCAAATTACCAAAATGCCCTTGAACTTCCGAACGTCATAACTTTTTCCTCGGACGTCGGAATCGAGCGTGCCACCTGTCTATGAAATCGTGACATCACGAACTACGTCGCAATCATCGGCCAAAGTCCATTTGACTGCCTGAATGAAAAGTCAACGATTTACCCATTCTAGGGGCAAAATCGTCATTTCCCCCTGAACGTCTGCTAATCCTCGCCTAATCTCTGATTAGCCTCGCTAATCCATCATTAATCCTTAATTAATCCCACTAATTCGGGACGGGTCATCACAAGTAGGATTGTACACCAACTCGGGATGTTTGAGTCAAAATAGTAAGTGTTGGGGGTGTAGGCCGAGTAAGGCCATACCCTGACTCATATGTTTTGAGTCTAAGTGTTGGTGTAAGCCGAGTAGGGTTGTACACCGACTCGGGATGTTTGAGTCAAAATAGCAAGTGTTAGGGTGTAGGCAGAGTAAGGACGTACCCTGACTCGTATGTTTGAGTCTAAATGTTGGTGTAAGCCGAGTAGGGTAGTACACCGACTCGAATGTTTGAGTCAAAATAGTAAGTGTTGGTGTATAGGCCAAGTAAGACTGTACCCCGACTCGTATGTTTTGAGTTTACTGTTCATGCGTTGTGTATCAAAAATGCTCATCATTGATAATGCGGGCCAAAATTGGCGAATTACAGCAAACGATAAGCAGAAAAAAATACAAAGTTTTAAAGGAAGTATTTTTTTCAGGTGGTCGGCATGCATGGGTGGCCGAGTCGTCTACCCTCAAAGTCCTCTAAGTTATAGGTGCCTGGTCAAAAAATCCTTGTAATCTGGTAGGCGCCTTCCAAGTTAGGGCCGAGGGTTCTGGCCGAGTGGCGAGGTTGACTTTCCGAAGTACCCAGTCCCCTTCCTGAAAACTGCAAGGTTTGACTTTGGAATTGTAGTAGTTACAGAGCCACTGTTTACAGGCAATGTTTCTTAGATTGGCCTATTCCCGATGTTCCTTAATGTTTCTTTGTTTATGACCTCCACCTGACCATTGGATTAGGGATGAGCTAGGGAGGCAAAGCATAGGCGGATGTTATGTCTGTCACAGAATGCGCGGAAGCGCTCGTGATCGAACCGTTTTCCGTTGTTCGTGACGATGGTGTGTGAAAAACTGAAATGGAAAATAATGTTCTGGAAGATAAAGGTATCAATCTGGGCAGTGGTGATGGAGGCCAGAGCTTTGGCTTCCACCCAGTTTGTGAAGTAATCTACTGCCATCACTGCGTACTCTGTCTTTCCTTTCCTAGCTGGCATTTTGCCAATCAAGTCAAGTCCCCATTGTGAAAATGGCCAAGGGCTGAGCATGGGCATGAGGTTTTCTAGAGGTAAGTGGAGGAAGGGGGTGAACCATTGGCATTTGTCACAATGCATGGTCAGCTCAGCCACATCTGCATGCATGGTTGGCCAATAGAAACCTTTGCGAAAGGCTTTGTGGGCTAGGGAACGTGGACCATAGCGGTTCCCACAGATGCCTGCATGTATCTCTTCCAGAATTGTTCTCCCAGCACCCAGGATGAGGCATTTCAGTAGTGGGAGAGTAAAACCTCGCTTGTAGAGTTGGTCATTGATGAGTGTATACCGTGCTGACTGTCGTCAGACTTTCTTGGCCTCGACCTTGTAGAAGGGGAGAGTGCCATCGATGAGGAAACCAATCAATGGTGTCATCCAAGTGGGGTGAGTGGTGATTGAGAAGACTGCGAAATGTTTAGTGTTTGATCGATCAAGTACTTCGACGTTGTGACTTGTCTTCTCGTCGAGGGAGGATGTAAGCCGAGCTATAGCACTGGCGTGACTATTTTCAGATCGGGGGATCCGTATGATAATGTGGTTGTGGAAGCTGTCAATGAGGGATTTTTTTTTATCCTATAGGCTGCCATGGAAGAGTCTTTGGCCTCATACTCATTATTGATCTAGAAGACGATGAGCTGGGAGTCACTATAAATTTGAATTTTTTTTACCCACATGGTTTTGGCCAGGCGGAGTCCCCCAAAAGGTGCCTCGTACTCGGCAGCATTGTTTGAGGCTTTGAACAGGAAGCGAAAGGGCATACTCCATTTTGACTTTTTCTGGTGTGGTAAGGATGATTCCAGCCCCTAATTCGTT
Source organism: Prinsepia uniflora (assembly GCA_032719365.1). Taxonomy (NCBI): domain Eukaryota; kingdom Viridiplantae; phylum Streptophyta; class Magnoliopsida; order Rosales; family Rosaceae; genus Prinsepia; species Prinsepia uniflora. Next base: position 20,586,616 of record CM064871.1, on the reverse strand, counting down.
GTGGCAGGCGGAGCCGTCGACATATAGGAGCCATGTAGGCTGAGCAGGATCTAGCTGAGGGCTCTCATCATCCAAGGTATGTGTCGTGGATGATGGAAGAGCGGGAAGGATGGTTTCCCTCGTACGTGTTGCCGGGACATAAGTGAATCCATAGATAAAATCCATGATGGCCTACCCTTTCTCTACTATGCGGGGTATGAAACTGATATCAAACTTGCTGAGTTCAACTGCCCACTTAAGTAGTCTTCCAGACATTTTTGGCTTCTGGAGCACCTTCCGAAGGGGCTTTCCGATCAAAACGACGATGAAAATGAGATTGGAAGTAAGGTCTAAGTTTCCTAGAGGACATGATGAGAGCAAAGGCGAGTTTTTCCAGGTCAGTGTACCTCGTCTCAGCGTCCTATAGGGCATTGCTTACGAAGTATACTGGATGCTCAGCGCCGTCCTTTCGTTTGTAAGTACTAAACTTATGGCAGAGGTGGAGATGGAGAGGTAAATGAAGAGGGCTTTTCCCGTCTCAGGTCTTGCTAACAACGGTTCTCTTCCCATGTATTCTTTAAGTTCGGTGAAAGCTCTGGTACACTCTTTAGTTTAGGTAATGTGTTTGGACTTGCCTTTGAGGGCTTTGAAGAAAGGCACACATTTGTCTGTGGCTTTTGAGATGAATTGTGTAAGAGCTGCTACTCAGCCGGTTAGGCTTTGTATTTCTTTTTGGGTCCTTGGAGGTGCCATATCAATGAGGGCCTTAATATTTTCTTAATTGGCATTGATTCCATTCTGACTTATTATGAAGCCTACAAACTTCTCAGAGCCAACTCCAAATATGCACTTGGTTTGGTTTAGCCTCATCTTGTACTGTTTTAGGACGTTGAACATTCGGAAAAGGTTGGGGATGTGTAGGTCGGCCGATTTACTCTTAACGAGCATGTCATCGACGTAGACCTCCATCGTCTTCCTTTTCTGGTTTGCGAACATGAAGTTCACTAGGTGCTGGTAGGTGGCCCCTGCATTCTTAAGCCCGGATGGCATAATGTTATAGCAGTAAAGCCTCGGGTTTGTCTAGAATTTTGTGTCGATTTGGTCCGCTGGGAGCATGAAGATTTGGTTGTAGCCTGAGTAGGCGTCCATGAAGTTTAAGAGTTCATGACCAACCATTGGGTCGAGTATCTGATCTATCTTACGCAAGAGGAAGATGTCCTTGGGGCATACCTTGTTTAGGTCAGTAAAGTCTATACACATTCTCCATGCTCCCGAGGGCTTCTTAACCAATACAACGTTGGTCACCAACGCAGCGTAGACCGCTTTCCGGACAAAATGGATAGTGTTGAGTTTGATAATCTCCGCTTTCATGGCCTCTGTTCTCTCTACGTCATAAGAAGAGTCAATGCTCAGTCGGAGATAGATTACGTCGATGGATATACCAGGCATGTCGGCTTAGGACCACACGAAGACCTCAGAGTTTCCTCTTAAAATTCTCATTAGTTATGAGCGTAAATCGGGGGAAAGAGTGGTTCCGATTTTTACCTTCTGATCTGCAAAGTTATGCGAGAGAACGACCTCATCGACCTCCTCGATGGGCTATGGATGTAGTGTCACCGAATGATCCATGGGGTCTTCAATCGGCCCATCTTGTATTTGTTGCGTCTCGCGAGGGTCGAAAGGGTTGGCCTCAAATGCTGATTCGGTCACGACCATGGTTCGTTCATTTACAGTAAACCCCAAAACCCATTCCCTTCCCCATTTTCATTTCGATTTGAGGCCATGGAGAGACTAAGAGGGTGAGTGAGAGGCTAAGATGATGGTGGTGAGGGGCTGAGCCATCGTGAGGTGGTCGAAAAACCCAGAGAAAGGTAAACCCGGAACCTATTATGGTTTGAAATTTGGATTTTGGTTTTTGGACGTTTGGGGTTGATTTTGATTACTGGGTTATGTTTTCTGAGGTTGAATGAGTGCATAGGATCAAAAATCGAAGGAAAATGAAGGCTGGACAGACCTGGGTTCGAGTTCAAAGTCTGGTCGTGGAAGATCGATTCGATCAGGTACTTTTAGGCCCAGTTTCATGTTTTTAAAGCCAAGAGTTGTTCCTGGGAGTGAGATGATCAGTTTGATCGAAGAATGGAGGAGTTTGGTGGCTGGATGACGGAGAACCAACTGGTCAGGGTCATAGGTCAAATGACCCGTTATAGTGACCCGGGTTGACCCGTAAAAGGCTGACATGATGAGGTGGCAAACCACGTCATCATGTCAGACTACGTCGCTGACAGGGGATGGTTGGTACCACGTGGAGAGGCTGTCATAGGTGTTAGGCCACGCCGTAGATGACGTGGCAGGTCCACATCAACGTTGACCGTCCATGTGGACATACTAGTGAGGTGATGCCACGTGACGAGCTGTCAGAGTGTTTCAGAGCGTATCAGATGATGTGGTAGGTCCAACATAGTCATGTCAGTCTATGTGGACCAATGATATGGTGCCACGTGGTACTGTGTAAAGTTATCAAAGCCGACATGTTAGTGACACATAATAGTGATGAAGTCAGTAGGTGACATCATCACGTGAAATGGCAATGTCAGAGGGTGGCACGTGGCACTATTTAGGGTGTGCCATGTGGCAGGCTATCAATCCTAACAGGTGTCAGACCTGTCAGGCTGACGCCAGCAGTGACGTCAGCAGATGCTTCAGCAGATGACGTTAGCATTGATAGACGTTGACCGCCATTGATCGAATTTTGATCGTCCCGTGAAGGCTTGTGGGCACAAATTTTGAGGTCAAACTGGTCTTGTTCAAAATATTTTGATGATCAAAATCTAATTGTGGTAGTTTCAGGTCGATCAGAGAACGTCTAGTTGGTATTTTGAAAGTTTTTAGCCTCGAGAAACGTGTCGAGACACGTTTACTGTTTTGAGAGTTTTGAGGGTTTATGGTGTAGACTTGTATAGATGGTTAGTGAACTTTGAATATGATTTGGATAGGTCTGGGCGTTCCGAAGATTGTGGATTAGGCTTAGAGTGCCTTACGGCGCGGGATTTGGGCGCGTAGTATGGACGGTCTATGCGTGAACTTTATTTTATGAAATGATGCATTCATAACTGTTTTATATGGTTTATGAACATGATTTGAGATGGAATGATTGCATAGGATTTAAATAAGATTTTTGTTGATGATTTGGCATTTTCGTAGAAAATGTGATATTGCACGTGTTTCGATATTTCTGTTTTTATGTGATACTTGGGCTTATGCTGTGTATTCTATGTGCATGTTATTTATGTGATCTGAATGGTTTCACAGAGATGCGTGAAACTGAAGATTTGACTATCAATTTTGAATGATTTCACGGGGATGCGTGAAATCGACATATCGAGCTTGAGTCCTAGTTGATTATGGACTTTGACTTGGATGACAGTCAAAAGGCATTTTGAACAATGATTTGAATAATAAAATGGTTTTCGAATTTTGAAATAATATTCGGGCTTATATCCCAGTTGATTTGTGTTTTGACTTAGAGTATAGTCAAACGTGAAAATATCAGGCTTATGACCCAGTAATGATTTATGATATGAGATTTCGGGCTGTGACCCTATTGTGGATTTATGAGTTTGGATTTCATAGGATTTGAGGAATCCTAGAATTGGGAAATGTGTTTAACATTGTTTTTATGATTGTTTTATGGAAACTGATTTGATGAAATTATGTCTGTATACCCTAATGAGATGTTTTAAGATGATGTAAAATGTTTTCCACACGACCAACCTCTATGATGTGATGATAGCCTCTGGACATCAACCATCATGTGTGATGTGTGATCCTGGAGAGGTCATGAGGGCACTGCTTGCATGAGTGTCAGAGATGGACATTCTGCAGACGTCGAGCCAGGGTTCCAATCCTATAGATGCCATCTCTCAGATGTCGACCATCCTGTGTGATGTGTGATTCTAAGTTAGGTCACCTAGATGTCGAGCAACGGGCTCCGAGCCTGATGTATATTCGGATGTGTAATCTCGAGTCGCACACGTAGTGCTGATATCGTGAAAATTGATGATTTGACGGAAATAGGCGGATGTTGGGTATGAGAATGGGTCTCGAGGTTTTTGACTAATTGATTTGTGTCCATAGTTTTTTACATGTGTGGGTTTTGCAATAATTGCAGAGGTTTTCATATATTATTGTTTTGTTGTTTTATTGGAAAGAAAGGTTTTTAAATTGATATGCATGCATGTTTTTAATTGGAGGGTATAAATGTATTTTCCTGAAATGTATTTGAAAATACTTATTTTCGTCTACTCACAGTTTTTAACGCTTTTTATACCCTTCAGGTTTATTGCGGATGTGGGTTGTAGCAGAGACCGAGACATCACATGTCGCTGCTGTAACGACCCATCCGAGAAACCGGGATTAGATTAGTGATTAATGACAGATTAGTAAAGTTAATCGGTGAGTAGTTGGGTGATTTCGGACGGACGGTTTGAAATGACGATTTTTCCCTTAGAATGGGCGAAATGTTGACTTTTCGTTCGGGCAGTCAAATGAATTTTGACCGATAATTGTGACGTAGTTCGTGACGTCACAAGTTCATAGACAGGTGGCACGTCCGATTCCGACATTCGAAGACAAAGTTATGACTTTCAGAAGTTTGGGGGTATTTAGTCAATTGGTTGAAAAGGGGAAAATGGTTGACTTTTTAGACGAAAAGTTAATTTCATGCATTTCGAGGACCGTTAGGTAGGTTTCAATTCCTTGAGTACAACGACAGGCGACACGCCATCATCGGATGTCGGACGGTTTAGTTACCGGTCTAATTATGTGAGGGGTAAAATGGTAATTTGGACATTAAAGGGAAAAATGGTCTTTTGGAAACTTTGAATTATGTGAGCAATTAGATGAAGACACCTGGGCTGGAGGGATTGGATTTTTTTTGAGAACCACAGAGATGAGGACATCTGTCCATCCTCTAGTGGCTTCTAGCCAAATCTCACGGTTTATCATTTTTTTTAAATGGTTTGATCGATTACATAAAGAGAAAACAGAGACAGAGGGCTATCGTGCAATTGGTTCAATTGTGATTTGTGTGTGAGCTCAGTGTTAGTGAGTGAGAGATCAGAGGCTTACTTGTGACCTTGTGAGTGTGTCTTGGTGAAGAATTGGGTGTAGTGTGGATATGAGAAGTGAGAAAACACAGAAAAACAGAGAAGGCAAACCGTGAACAGCCGTGAGTGCAATCGATCAAAACCAACCTGAATCTTACCTGTGGTGGTGATTAGTGAGCTGAGAATCGACTCTTGGACGTTGAGAGAGCACGGTGGAGGCCACAACGGAGGACAGAAAGCAGGTAAGTTATCTCGGTTGCCCTGTTTTCCTGAAATGGTTCAAAGTGAAAATCCATAGTTTTGGGGAGTTATTGAGTGACTTTGATGACCTTTATCGTCTTGGAAGGTTGCTACTGCACTTAGGCACTCAAACCCGTGACCGGAGAGGCTCGTGGTGGCCGGGAACAGAGAGTTGAAATTCTGGTTTTTCTGTTTCGAATTTGAGAGGTATGAAATAGGATTTCTTTATGCGTTTTAGTTAGTTAAATCATGTTTAAACTTAAGGACAAAGCTAATGCTGAAGAAAGGATCGAGATTGGACTGGAATTAGATGAAAACCGGCCTCGCCGGCTCAATTGGACCGGGCCGGTCTGAACTGGGCTGGCTGGAGGTTGACGATGATGAATAGTGATGGGCGCGTGGCTCCCACTCGTAGCCTCTTTGGGGAAGTTTTCAACACGACTTTTAAAGTATTCTATGTAACGAACCTTTTAGGACTAGTTTCGAGTCGATCGGACATCGTCTCGATATGTTTCAGGATATCCGAAGGTTTTAGGGCTCGGTTAAATATAGCTAAGAATTCGGAAAAAATATGGGGCTTTAGTAGAAGCTTAATGAAGTAGTTAATGACCTTCTTATGGGATTTGGACAGGTTCGGGGAAGCCGGTGATAACAGATTTACCGGGAACGGCATAAGTGCACGCATATCGAGGCGACGACGTAAATGGTCTGTGAGTGGACTTTGCTTCCAAACTTATGATGCATGCATAAATGTTTTTATATTTTTTCTATATTTGATTTTTATGTTTATGATATGATCTTGATGATTTACGGTTTTACATGTATTTTGAGATATTTACGAACTTGCACGTTTTACGAGCTATGGTTTTCTGCTATGATTTGATGATGGTTTCAATACGATGATTTGGAATTTGAAATATGATTTGATGATTTCTAATGGATTTTGGAAAAGTTATTTCGGGCTCGAAGCCCAGTTTAAAAAAGGAATTTCGATAAACGTGATTTCGGGTTTTGAAACTGGATTTCGGAAATGATAATTTGGGATTTGGTTTTGAAACTTGAAAGTGAAATTCTGGATTTGGGTTCGGGATGATGGTTCCGGATGCTAGCTTACAGAATCATTATTGCGAATTCGGATATGGATTTTCCTATAACTTGGTTTTGGTTTTAAAGACCCGTTGAAAATTGGTTTTGGGTTTAAAGACCCGGATACGGCTGGATCTGGTTTTGAGTTTAATGATTCAGTTGATTGACGGGGGAGGGCCCTAGATTGATATGTTTTGAGTTTAAAGACTCGGTTATTGTGATATCCCCCAGGGCCTGTTGATTGTGTTTTGTGTTTAAAGACTCGTTGGTATGTCGGGAAGGCCTGATTATGCGTATGTGTTTTGAGTTTAAAGACTCGGGCGCACTTGAGATCTAGCAACTTGATTGATTGATGTTTTTCACTGGTTTTTCACGGGTTTTCCGACATTTTGGGTAGTGGCCCTGATGATTTGGGTCTTTAAACTCAACAGGCCTACGGGGGAAATATCAATAAATCCGAGTCTTTAAACTCAATCCGGGTCTTTAAACCCAATCCGGGCCCGTCCCCCGTCAATCAATATCCGGGTCTTTAAACCCAATATCCAGATCCAGTAAATCCAATCAAAACCATTTGAAAACCTTTTCCAAATCCACATCCAAACCCGAATCCGAAATCACCGGTCTGATGCCCTTCGGGCATCCCGAACCGTCATTCCGAATCCAAATCCGGAAATCCACTTTCCAATCTTAAAACCAAATCTCGATTCTCAAAATCCGTTTTCAAAACCGAAAATCATTGATCATCAAATCGCGTTCCAAAATCCTTTTATAATCATTGAAAATCATTTAACGTTTGAAACCCCAAAACTATAGCCTCATATTCAGAAATCACACTTTCTCATAAAACGTGCCAAATAGTTATTTCTTGAACCCCGTGCAATTATATAAAACCACATCATAAATCCAACAATCATGAAATCACGTATATAAAACAAGTATAGAAAACAGTTATGCATGTTCAAGTTTAAGGAAAGGGTCCACTCACAGTACCGAGCCCTCAATCATGTCCTGAACGTCTCGTACGTTCCTCAGCTTCCTCAGGAACTCCCGATCCTGTCAACAACCACCAGAGTACGTTACTAACACTTCTACTAAGGTCCACCTAAATTCCCTCAAAAATCCCCGGTTCCTAAGCGTAACAAATCGGAACCCTAATCTTCCACCCTCGCAAAACTACTTCGATTCGACGTCCAATTAACCCGAAACCAATTCCAATGGACTCATCACAACTCCTAGACCAAAAACCATGTTGACCATTTTCCTCAGAACCGCCGCACGCGCCCCCACGCGCCGCCCAAAGTGGCTGCGCGTGGCCCTCACGCGCCTGCTACAGTGTATCTTCAACCTCGAGCAAACCCGGTTCAGCACAGTATCCTGCAATCGAACCGGCGTCAGCGGTTCACCTCCTTCCGTCCATCAAATAAACTCCTCTCTTTACCAAAAGCATCGTCCAATCCCCTGCAACCTAACCCAGTCCTAAAATCGAAGAATCACGGCCTAAAACCCCTCGACTTCATCCTCGAAACAGAACCCGAACACTGCCCTGTTTCCTTCTCCGGCCACCCAGGTCACCCCCCATCACGGTGGCTAGCTTAAACCCTTCCTAAGACCATCCTAAACCTCACCCCACTCACCAAGACCATCGACTCTACCCCAGAATTCACGACTTTCGATTTGAAAGTCGACGGCAAAACAGAGCACATCGGTACTCTCCGGCGTATAGCCTCCACCGTGCACTCCTCCGTCACGGCAGCACAATCAGCAGAAACCTAGAACCCTACTGAACTCCCTAGACCTCACAGGACTCTTCGATTCTATCCCTAAATTCACGAGTTCCAACTTGAACCTCGACAGAAAAACAGAGCATGGAAAGGGAAAACAAGAAATTACCTGCCTCCTGTCGCCGTCGTGAGCTCAGCCGTGAAGCAGTAGCTCCTCCCGTCCTCCTCCGTCCTCTGGAAACTTCCACTGGCTTCGATTGGTTGATCATGGCCACAACACCACCCACAAACACTCCCTTCCTCCCTGTTTTTCTCTCCGATTTCCCGTGGCTCACCACTCACGCACAACCCATCACCACTCCTCCAACCTCTCTCACTATCTCCACCTCACTCTCTGGTCACTCTCACACACTCACAAGTTCACCAACATCCACGATCACCCCTCACTTTCTCTCAATTTCTCAGCCTCTGTTTTCTGTTCTTCGAACACACACGAACACACACACTGCACGATTTAATCCCAAATAATTGGGACCGTGCACACAATCCTGGAACCAACCAGAACCCCTACACGTGTCACCAATCCCTCAACTCCCTCACATCTGTTTCAATCTCAGCCCTCCATCTGTTGCACACATCCCAGAGCACAAAAGACAAAAATGCCCTTCTGTTTTAACCAAAATTACAACTTTGCCACTACCTTTCTAGACCCGTAACTCCCACATCGTAAGTCTGATGAATACGTGCCGCCTGTCATCGAACTCAGGACGACGAGATCTCTCTAACGGTTTTAGGTCAACATACGAAAACCCGATCGTACAAAAAGTCAACCTTTCCCCCTTAATTTAGTCAAATTACGGTTATGCCCTTAATCTTCCGAACATCACAACTTCCTCCTCGGATGTCGGAATCGGGCGTGCCACCTGCCTACGGATTCGTGACGTCCTAACCTACGGCCTGGTCACCAGTCAAAGTCCATTGGACCACCCGAACTAAAAGTCAACTTTTTACCTGAACTAGGGGCAAAATCGTCATTCTCCCCTAACGACCCCAACGAGACCAACTAACCACTGATTAAGCTCACTAATCCCACTATCTTAATCACTATCTTAACTTTAATTTCTGGGACGGGTCGTTACACGTCGGTTTAGCCTTCGCGTCACGCGTAAGTTAGATGGGAGCATGACTCAGCCCTTAATCCCGGGGGATTGGGGGTGGGTCGTGTCAGCTGCGAACTCCACAAGTCACTGCGCACTCGGGTAACCCCGAACGGGTTATGATTTTAACTCTGGTATGGCTCGTGGTGTCAGACGAGAGCATGGCACATCCCACGATAATCCAGGGGGATTGAGATAGGTCATGTCAGAGGAACTTACTCATCTATCATATTCGGATCCAATTTGTTCATAAACAATGTGACCTTAGCCTTTGGCCTCGCTCACTAGCTGGACCTACACAATTCCTCTTATACCGAAGTGTAGCATCCACTATCCAACCAAAATAATCAAGAGTCTGTTCTAGCCCTAAGTCTATCCTGGGCTCGTATACTCGTGTCATTACCAAGCCGTGCAAGGGGCTCGTGTCTCAGAGACATGATATTAGAAAGTACAATTCAGTACCAACCTCACTCTGATACCAAGTTGATAGGATCCGCTCTTAAAATACTTTTATAATTGCGCTCGTCCTACTCCCGTCTGACAAACGATCCAAAATACCAAAATTACTCTCGACACTTGTCAGATAAGGGATACTCAAATTGACTCACTGTGCATGCCTCTGTTTCTCGAATAGCCTCGATTTCAGTACAACGGCTTGGAGGGCCAACAAAACCATTAATGTAAGATTTCACATAATAAATATTTTAAAACACGTTTTTTGAGAAAAATAACATTTACTCTCCATTTTTCTAAAGCATGCATGCATAGAATAAAATATAAACAAACAAACAACCAGATTCCAAAACGAACAATTCATAGACCTTGGGATCACAGAATCATAAAATACTAGTAAACAGCACTTGGCCCAAATTTCCCGAAATTCATGTTCATAAAATCATGTGAAATCATTTGAACACAAATATCAGTAAATCAGACCAATGTGAAAACATCTAAACATTAGCATCAATGTTCGAATATTAATCTCGATAAGCAAACCGCATAGGCAACTTCGGGAACTGCACTAAACACTATCCGAATCAAGTCCATGAACTTGTCACAACAACAAAATAAATATAATCCATAATTTAAGTCACACGAGCCTCATAACCTGGCACAACCAATCATCAAGTACCAGTCACAATGAACAACATCATTACGTGTAGAAATATTATCCGAACATTCCCAATGTGAAAACATCTAAACATTAGCATTAATGTTCGAATATTAATCTCGATAAGCAAACCGCATAGGCAACTTCGGGAACTGCACTAAACACTATTTGAATCAAGTCCATGAACTTGTCACAACAACAAAATAAATATAATCCATAATTTAAGTCACACGAGCCTCATAACCTGGCACAACCAATCATCAAGTACAAGTCACAATGAACAACATCATTACGTGTAGAAATAATATATTATCCTTTTAAAAAAAATTAGAATATATAAGAGGCACAAGAATTTTATAAATTTAACTATTAATAAAAAAAATGAATATTGGTGCTTTTTTTTTTCCACATGAGGGTGAAAAGAAAACGGCATAGAAAATGAAGTTGAGAAATGCATTTTTTGAAAGTGCAGAACGTCCTTTTGGCAAAAAAAATAAAAAATTGTGCAGAATTTTCTTTGATAGACGCCCAATACATTTGGTTGGGTAGTAAAGATGGCCCAACTCTAATTAATCATGACTAGGCCTAAGCTGCTGTCCTAGCCTTATTTTGATCCTTTTCATGTTTCCATTGAGTGGTGTGGCCCCCTTCGTTCATTTATATTAATAATGTTATTCCAGTATTACTATTATGAGTTTGGTAGTATATATTTATATTTATTATTTATTGATGTGTTTACCATTCATTTTACAGTTCCCATACGGATTATAAAAATAAAAATTAAAATTAAAACTTGAATTCTTTAAAAGAAGCTGATAATCAATAAATATATCTACTCTCCAATATCATCGTAATTAAATTTTTGTCTCTCTTTCTCCGATTAATTACACTCCCTTTGGATCAAATCCCTTAATTTATACCTATATTGGCCCTCCCAATGTCACTCATGAACTAATGATTTGTCATCCCTTTGAGAAAATTATGACAAAGAGTAGCTAGAGAGATCGAGCATGGGTAACCTCTGTATGTTCTTAAATAATTAACTAGCATAAAGTTACTGATCTCTACTATTAATGTTCATGCAAAGAATAAATCAAAATTAGTAGAAATTCAAGCATTTGATGTAGGGTTTAATTACACCTAGCTTATATTGTATAATCTTTTTAGGATTTAAACTCCAATCATTTTAGAGTTGTTAAAAAATTAATTTGTGCCTAGTTATTGTACGTACGTAGCATTTCTAAGTTATCAACTCAACTAACCCGTTGTCTATAAATAGATAATTAAGTAAATGAGTTTACACTATAGAATTGACACTTGGGTTGGGGACCAGGTGATAAGCTCGTTTTGTTTTGAAAGAGGGAAAAAAAAAAGTTGATTGTATTTTTCTTGGCAGCCTATTTTGAGGCCAAGTTTGAACCTACCATCCATCAAATGGAAATTCGAATTCCAGGAAGATACAGACATAAGTCGGATCGTATAATCTACATAAACCCACTTAAAATTTTTAATTTATATTGCCTAAATCAAAATTGAAATGGCACTGCGAAGCACTACTACTACAGCAGTCACGTTGCTGTCAATTGACGCTGGCTCTCTAATATGACTTCCATTTGTCTTCACTATTTCCCTCTGATTAATCATTATTATAATTGCACGGTTAAATTGATAACTATCTTAAAAAACCTCTCAAATTAATATGCTAACAGAATTATTTAAAAAAAAAAGAAACAAATCATCCTTTTTTTATAAACTTTTTTTTTCTTCCTTAAAAAGCAATGTTAAATTTGTTTATTTTATATAAATATCGTGAACTAATTGCGAATTTTTATTTAAAGAAAATTCCATAAGCAATTATATTGGTCTAATTGGAAGTTTAATTAATTAATTAAAAAGAAAAGAGGAGAAAGTAGCCGTCTCCTCTGGATCAGTAAGCAGTGATATCATATTAGAGACATGGTCAATGGTAAAATGCCACGAGAGTGCAAAGCAGGACGTGTTTTAATTTGGCCGTCTCCGATACAAAAACAAACAGCTAATAACTACTACTGCACTTGGAGACAAATGGTGTGGTGGAAATTTTCCAAATTCAAAATTATTAGGGTTACTATCTATTTATTCCTTTTGAACTACTCCCCCCAATTCTCTCTTCTCTCATCTCCAACCTCATCTCTTAATCATGCATATTAGAGTACTATATCGCTAGTTGTTTAGTTGGGGAACTGAATTGAGCTTGGTTCAATTCCATCACTAAATTGACTAATGAATGATAGAGCACGTGAAATGTTGTTCACACGCTGAGTTTTTCATTTTACATATATTCTTTTTTACTACTAATTTAATTACGTATGATAGTTTGAAATATACCAGTAATCTAAAATAATTAGGAATTTAAGTATTGTCATATAAGGTATCTATTCTAGTTAATTAGATATTAAACTCAACTCACGCAATTATGTGTATCCTCATTCATGTAAATCGAACATGATTCTCTTAATTACTTACGACGTGAAAAAACTACGTCACACAATGGTAGCTATGGTGTGTTGTTTATGACTCTGATATATGAATAGCATTCTGTGTATCCCCAACCCTTACACTACATGTCCAATTAGGAATGTACGTAATTACAAACCATATATGCAATAGTAGCTAGAGAGTTATCCATAGAATTTTAGTGATATATAGAGCACTTTCCGTTACATATATAATCGACTACATTTTTGTCTCTGTTAAGTAGTTGTTATATATCAAAAGATAAATGTACAATGGCTTATATATGTATGTATATATATATATATGAGCTAATGAGTATGTATGTATATATATATATATGAGTTAATGAGCTTAATAATTAGTTAAGTCTAGGTGTTCTTGGAGACGAAGCAAGTAGCTAACAACCACATGATCTTTCGAACGTACGTACCAAATTAGGGTAAGAAAATGAGTTGGTGATGTATCTACTTGTAGGAAGGGAGCATATAAAATCTGTGGTGTGGGAAGGTTTGACATTTACTCGAAGGTGTGAAATAGCATGTGACATGTAAATTGTAGTGGTTAATAAGTAGTAACTATAGCCTTCTCATAATATATGAAGTTTGCTGCAGAATTCAGTATTCACACACAAAAATAGAGATGATGACAAATCACAATTGGAAACTAACCCAAAATTAAGGGTAAGAATACAAAAAATTAAATAAATAATTAAACTAATTTAAAATGGAACCATATATTAATGCATATAGCAGCTAGCTAGCCGGCTAGATGATGATGAAAAAGTCTTTCAAAAAATGCCAAAATTGTGTTCCCTTAATATAAACCCACATCATATAGCAGTACTACCAATGTGTCTTGTAGTTGCATCTATCAAACACTTTCCTCCCTACCCTCAACCCTCTCCATTCCGATCCTCCTTACAATAATCTTCTACCCGGTATCACCTACCTATAGGAATCTCTTGGTCGCGACATGGAATCTTGGAGGCCAAGAAGCCCGGACACGAGTTCAAGCGACGAGGAAGATCAGGAGAAAGATCACGAATCCCCGATTCCCACGGCGAAACGAAGCTATGAATGCACATTTTGCAAGAGAGGGTTTACAAATGCTCAAGCCTTGGGTGGCCACATGAATATCCATAGGAAAGACCGAGCCAAAGCCAAGCAACTCATCTCATCAGGTACTTCATCACTTCATTCAAACCACTACTCGAATGAGGATCAATACATATCCATGACTACTTCTCATCATCATCATGAATTTAGTAGTGCCCCAATTTCGAGCCCAGGGGCTACCGGGTACTACCCGGTTTTGGATCAAAGGAACTATCAGATGTATTTTCAGCAATCTGGGTCCAGCCCTAGATATGGTTATGATCATGATGGTTCAATTGTGTCAAGGCCATCATCACAGTCTTCGAGTGCCAACCAAGAACTTTGGGGAGCAAATTTGAGCCTAAGGTTTGGCTCCAGCCATTTGGAAGACGATGATTATGGAAGGGGAGTGGGGACTCATGACGAAGTTGATTTGGAGCTTCGACTTGGACAAGCTTGATTAATTATATATATATATATATATATATATATATGTGCGAACCCAAGGAAATAAATTAACCTAAGAGAGATATCGATCAACAAGGAAATAGGTATTTATAAGTTCGGCTCACTGTAAAGAATTATATGAATATTCCTAGGTTTACTTAAAGTAGGTCGCCTTTGTGTAGTTCTCGATCAATAATTTCAATTTAATTGATCTATATGTTCTTCGATATTACACCTTTTTATTTTATTTTCTTTTCTTTATCAAGAAACCTCAACAGTGCTAAAGTGTTATTGCTTATAAACAAACCGTATGTATAATAAATATAGCTTTGGAGATAACATATAAATCCATGATGTTATAACAAGTTTCTACCCACTAAATCATTATCCTCCTATCTGCTGCACTATATGGTGATCTTATAATTAATCTTCCCACTAACTAATTATTGCTTGGTCTAATTTCTTTTTGTAATTTTGTGTTTTAATTATTTCTACTTTAATTAATTACAAATTCAAATTTTCTTGCTCCTTATTGTTCTTGTAAGAATGTCATCACAGATTGAGCATCAAATTAGCGGTAAATATATTATTATTTGCATTTTTTGCACGATCGACTGGGCTGAGTTTGATTTTTGAGTTCTTTGTAGATGATTTCTCTCTCTCTCTCTCTCTCTCTCTCTCTCTCTCTCTCTCTCATTCAGTTGCTCTCACATTCAGTTTCTGCACTGCAGACTCTTTTATGAACATTATATATATATATATATAGGTAACATGCATGTGCCTGCAGTCTCCACTTCACACTAGCTATAGCTAGCTATACATATCAAAAATCGAAAAAAAAATTATTCTTTATAAGAAATTAATTAAGGTTGCGTATACCGATCAACATGATTAATTTCATTTTATATCAACCAAACAAATTTAAGATTAGCTTCTGATATTTTATACCAAATGTTTTGTTTTGGTGGTTGTTGATGAAGACCTTTTATTATCACTTGTCTATACGTTCTTCATTGCCAACATTCTATTTTGGGTTCTTACTTGCATAAACACACAAAGAGAGAGAGAGAGAGAGAGATACCTCTACCAGAAACACCCATTTACGAAGATGCACAAAGTTTGGGGAGGTAAAATCCAACACGTACGAATGAATCATTGACATAATCAGTAAATGTAGTGAATGAGATAGAGATATAGTCATTTGCAAAAGTATTAATTAATTAGTGGTTTATTTGAAAGTAAATAATTAAAAGAGCATGGCTTGCATGGATGATCAACCATATATAAAACTTGATCAATTGATGAACACAGATAAAGTACCATAATTAAGCTTCACCTTCATGTCCAAATCACACTTTTTTGTTCTAATCACTAATTTGTACACATTAAATTAAATTTAATAATGACATACTTGATGTGATCGGAAATCAATAAATAGTAAATTAATGGTGTATCAAATGATTTAACCTTTTTAAATAATATCATTTATTGACTATCACTACAAATATATCATTAAATATATTCAATTTAATATATCTAAACAATATCACTCATTATTAAAAGTCTCTTTTCTACTCACCATAATCCTCTAGAAATTTGAGACATGTACGTGAATTGGTCCATGTTAGTAAAACCAAGATAGCAGACTATAGAGTCAGGGCACTTTTTCTTTATTTATACATTATAATTAGGCCCTATTCCCAATAAGATTGTACGTATAATTAATTAGGTCATTAGGCTCACAAAGGTTAAAGAAAACACAACCAATACTTTGTCTTCACTCTTAGGCAACCCTAATTGAGCTCACAATTTCCTTCTTTTGTCGTTGTTGTTTTACTATAAATGCTGACATTTCTTCCACTGTCATCCTCATTTCCAAAATTTCATTAACAAAAAACATATAATGTATCAAACTTTATTACTATCTCTATACTGAAAGAGATCAGAGAGAATCATTGTTCATTTACGGTGTTTTACTGATTCTTTTTTAATCTAATTTTAGAGTCTAACTTATAAATTAGTCCATTTAACATATAAAATAATTCATTTACAATTTTTTTTTTTAAATTTTTACTGTGTTCCTTTTATGATTTTTTTAAGTTTTTAAATATTTTATACCCCCTTTTTAGATATGGATGAGAAACTTTCAAATTTTAAATATTATTATTTTATATTTATTTTTCAAAATGATTTAAATTAAGATAATTCTAACTAAATTTCAGAAGATTTATTTTATATTTGTTTTACCGGATAATACCTGATACTTTTGAAGAGTCCGAGAGTTACATGTACATTATTTCTCTTATTACTTTTCATAGGTAAATTAATAAGAACTTTTTTTTCTTCTTTTGAGTAAGGTATATTGAAAATATAACTATTATGATACAATTAGAATTTTCATATATATATATATATATATGTATGTATCTTATTTATACGGGAGAGTTAAGTAGGTAATATTATTTAATTTACATATTAAGTTTATAATCAAATATTGGTAGGTACATAAAGGATTTTATTACATGTATGATGAAACTATAATGTGTGGCATCGTGACACGACCCATCCCAATCTCTTCGGGATTAACGAGGGATGTGCAATGCTCCCGTCTGACAAGGGATAACTCAAACCTCAGTCCGTTCGGGGCTTCCAGAGCACGCAAGAATCAGTGGAAGAGTGTGATGTCTCGGTCACTGCTACAGCCCGCATCCGTGATCAACCTGAAGGGTATTAAAACTATTAAAAGCTGTGAGTGGGCGAAAAATCAATAATTTAATAAAAACACATTTTATAAGAAGACATTTATATCCTTCACTAAAAAGTATGCATGCATTCGAAAAGCAATAATCAAACCATTTATTTTAATTAAACCATTAGGGTCTTAGCCCAAAACCATAAATCCAAGTATGTGAGAACTCAGCCCAAAACCGTAAATCCAATCATGTGGGCTACTGCCCAAAACCACCAACACTGAAATAACATTTCATAAATCCAATTAATCTGAAATCCAAATACATAATTCAGTAAATCCATAAATCACAATCCAATCAAATACCATTATATACCAATCATCGGCGTCCTAGACGTCATGTCACGGTCTAAGGCTACGTGTGTCGCTCGGGGTCTCTTTGAGCCTATCTATGACATCCCAGATGCCTGACGTCCCAGACGTCTAATAGTAGCAACCATGTTCATGAGTCATCCTACGGTCCGGTCGCTCTGTAGCATGACCCCTCGCAGGCAATGTGTCGTGACTACCCTAGTGTCCCAAACAACGAAAGGAGACCATCCACATATCCACATATAGGGATAGTATATGGAAAACATTTAATAAATCATTTCAATGGGGCCCTTGCCCGGAATTTCCATAGAATCATCATAAATCTAGAAATGGGTCTCATACCCGAAGTATACTTATCATAAACCATTCCACAATCCAATTTCCAAAACTCATAGGGTCTCAGCCCAAAATTCCATTTCACAAAACAACTGGGCCTGAAGCCCGATATTGTAAACCAATTGGGCCTTAAGCTCGATAGTATAACCAAATGGGTTTTCCCACCCGATACTTCGTTAAATCAAATGGACTCCAAGTCCGATAGTTCGTAAGACAAATGGGTTTCAAGCCCGAGTTAATGTTTCCAAATCTGAAGTCTTTTCATTAATCCATCATTGAAAATCATACAATTCTAAATCCAACATAAACTGTACTCCTCGAAATACGTGTAAATACACAATTATCGTATATCATAAACATACGTACTCAATAAATATCAAATCATAGATATAAAACATATAAGACAATTATGCATGCATCATGTTTAGAAAGCAAGTGTCCACTCACAAACCGTCCTAGCTACTATCTCGATACGCGTGCAAAAGCCTCCTCAGGCTAAATCATCATTTTCGGAACTTCCGGGCCTGTCCAAATCACACCCCGAAGGTCACTAACTACTTCAAATAACCTAACATGAAATTCCCCAATTTTTCTGGAATTTTTAAACATATTTAAAATAAACCCTAAACTTTCGGACACCCAAAACTACCCCGAAACAGTGTCTGATCAACTCGAACTCTGTCCTAAAATGTTCTTTACAACGAAAGGATGAAAAAACGTGTTGACCATGCCTCAAAAATCGGGCTCACGCACCCTCACGTGCCGCCCAAAGGCACTACGTGTGAGAGCCACGCGCCGGAACAGTGTCATCGTCAACTCGCGTCGAACCCAGCTCACTAGTTTTCTGGGTCAACCGAATCGCCGACCCGACCCGACTGGTTCTCCTTCGACTCTCGACCAAACTCGATGGGGTTTCTTCCTATGGCTTCGTCTAACCCTACTCTAGTGATCTATTATCAAGACCCGACCCTTCTCGGTTAGGACCCGACTCTAGCATGATATTTTCCGCTTTAGGCCTACTCGCCCTCACGGTTTTATTTTCGAGATGTCACGGTGCAACTTCCAAAGGGGTCACCCATCATGAAATTGTACCAACCTCAACTCGCTTAACTTTGGAGTTCCAACCGAACCCAAAGTCACTGATCTCCCAAAATGCCACATGCTAGATAGGTGTGTGTGCCTACACCTTTAAGGCACACCACCATTCTCCTCCCAGACCATTCCCCTCGCAGGAATGTGGGATCGCTAACTGTTCCCTCTAGGACATAGGTCTTACAATCCACCCCCTTTAGGGCCCAGCGTCCTTACTAGCACACTTCCCAGTCGGGCTCTAGCTCTAATACCATTCTGTCAGGACCTAACCCTACTTAGTCAGGACCTGACTCTAGCACGATATTGTCCACTTTGGGCCTCCTCGCCCTCACGGTTTTATTTTCGATAGCTTACGGTGCAACTTTCCAAGGAGCCACCCATCATGGAATTGCACCAACCTCAACTCGCTTAACTTTGGAGTTCCAACCGAACTCAAAGCCACTGAGCTCCCAAAAGGCCTCATGCTAGATAGGTGTGTCCCTACACCTTTAAGGCACACCACCATTCCCCTCGCAGGAATGTGGGATTGTTCACTGTTCCTTCCAAGACACGGGTCTTACATCTATCGTGTCAAAAACAAGAAAACTCATCCACATTCCTACCTGTAATCGAAAACCCGAAGCCCAAATTTTTGTAACGACCCGTCCCGAGTATCGTGATTAATTATTAATTAATTATGGTTTAGAATGACTAATCTGGGATTAGTTGAGTGAGATCGGACGAAATGTGCAAAATGACTGTTTTGCCTCTAAAATGGATAAAATGTTGACTTTTTGATCGGGCGGTCAAACGGACTTTGACCGATGACTGTGACGTAGTTCAGGACGTCACGAGTTCATAGACAGGTGGCACGTTCGATTCGGACTTTCGAGGAAGAAGTTATGACGTTCGGAAGTCGAGGGGTATTTTGGTAATTTGGTTGAAAAGGGGTCAAATGTTGACTTTTGACCCGGGAGGTCCAATGGCCGAGGGCCAAGGACCGTTACGTAGATCGAGTCGATACGAATCCATAGACAGGTGGCACGTCGAAATTGGACATTGAACGGGAAAGTTATGGTCACGGGATTGAAATCGGTTAAACTTACATCCCGGGATTTCGATTAAAATAATAATATAATAATGTAATCTGTTTTAAACCAAGAGTTGATCTGGACCCTTGGATGAGTGACAAGCGTCACTCATCTCACACTCCCTTTTCCCTAAATTGTGGATCTTGTCCCCATTAGCCAATTAAAATATAATTTAGATATTTCTCTCTCTCACTTTCATTCTCCCTTTACCCGTGAAGAAACCATTTCCACAAACACACCACTCCATCACCATACCTTTTCTATGCTTGTGTGAGAAACTAAGATAGTGAGGGAATAACCATGGTGGCTGAGACGTGACAGTGATGAGCTGGGCACGACGGGGACGACAACGGAGCTGGCTGGGAACCAAAAACCCGTGAGGTGCAATTTGGGACGTACTTGGATGTTGGAGGTGGCCGGAATGATGATTGGAATTCTGGCCGAAACTTTGAATGGCCATAACTTAAAATACAGGTCAGAATGACCCGAAGAGGTTGAATTAGCCTAGGGAGGCTTATGGCACGCGTATCGAGACAGTAGCATTGGAGGGTCTGTGAGTGGACTTTGGTTTTATAAATACTATGCATGCCTAAATGTGTTATATATTTCATATACATGATTTCCATAATGATGATTGTGATTATTGATTTCGGGTATGTTGCACGTATTTCGAGATATTTTCCGTATTACACGTATATCGAGGCTGATGATTTTACGTGCTTGTGGTTTCATGAATAATGTGATGAAATGATTTTGAAATGAGAAAGATGAACTCGGGCTTGAGGCCCAATTATTTTGGAATCCTCGGACTTGGAGTCCATTTGAGTTACGAAATCGGGCGGGGGCCCCAGTTGCTTTATGAAATTGGGTCAGGGGCCCAGTTGTTTACGGAATCGGGCTGAGACCCATTTGAGTTATATTATCGGGCCAGGGGCCCAGTTGATTTACGAAATCGAGCCGTGGGCCCAGTTGGTTTACGAAATCGGGCATGAGGCCCAATTGGGTTATAAATGTGATTTCGGGTCTGGGACCTTATGTTTCATAAATGTGATTTCGGGTCTGGGACCCTATGTTTCATAAACATGATTTCGGGTCTAGGACCCTAAATGGAATTGTGATATTTTATGGAGATTTCGGGTAGGGCCCATTAAAATGTTGTGAAATGATTTGATAAAACTGTTTTCCATATACCATCTTGATATAAGGATATGTGATGGTCTCCTCTAGGTGTTTGGGACACTGGGGAAGTCACGGTGCATTGCTTGCGAGAGGTCATTGTACGGAGCTACCAGACCGTATAGTGACTCAGGAGCAGGATTGCTATGATTAGACGTCTGGGACGTCAGATATCTGGGATGTCAAAGATATGGACCCAGAGAGACCCCGGGCAGCACGCGTTGCTTATTATACCGTGAGATATGACGTCTGGGACGTCAAGCGTCTGGGACGCGCTAGGCATCTGGGATGCCGAAGATGGTAATATGGTAAATATGGACTATTGGATCTATGAAATGGTTTTCGGTTGGATTTGTGTTTATGGATTTGGGCAGTGGCCCACTTGGTTTTGTATTTAGGGATTTGGTATTCTACAGTTTTGGGCTGAGTTTCCACACTTGGTTTTGAATTACGGTTTTGGGGCTAAGGCTCTAATGGCTTGGTTGAGTAAATGTTTTGATTACTGGTTTTCGATGCATGCATACGTTTTAATGAAGGGCATAAATGTCTTGTGAAATGTGTTTATTGAATTTAATGATTTTCGTCCACTCACAGCTTTTGGTTGTTTTTAATGCCCTTCAGGTTGATCATAGATGCGACTGCAGTAGAGACTAGGACATCGCATACCTCCTCCATCGATCCTTGCGCACTCTGGAAGCCCCATTTGGGAAGTGGCATCAGTTTATCCCTTGTCTGACACTTTGTGTTAGACGGGAGCATGGCACATTCCACGGTAATCCCGGGGGGATTGGGATGGGTCGTGTCAATTGGTATCAGAGCAGGTTTTCTCTTTTTGTGCGCGCAGGTCGAGGGTGTGATGTCTCTATGGGCTGCAGTTTGTTATCAACCTGTTGGTAGGATGCCAACTTGATAGTTTTTGGGTTTGAATAGTGGATAGAGTATGATTGGCCTGATACGTTGTGCGTTAACGTGGTTCGACCTAAGTGGGGTTGTATGTGATGAACTGGTGATGTGGGACCGTCGGTTCGGTCATGTGATATTAGATTGTTGTGCTACTGGGCGCAGTTGGGTTTGAGGAACCCCATTTGAGTAGTGATTTGGAAATGTAAACGTCAGTTGAGTAATGGTCTAAAGTGTGAACCCTAGTGGTGATTGCTAGTGTGAGGGATATTGGTACATCAGAGTTAGCCAATGACCTTAGTGGTGGAACCCACGTTGAGTTGATGGTAGGATTGGAATTGACGTCTATACGACGTCAGAACCATGGGGTCGGTCCGATTGTGGATTATATTGCAGAGAGCAATTATGACAGGACCCATCCCAATCCCCCCGGGATTAGTGCGGGATGACCCTGCTCCCATCTGACATGAAGTATCAGACAAGGGATATTTCTAACCTTTGCCCTCCTGGGCTATCAGAGTACGCCAGGATCCGGACGAGGCATGTGATATCTCGATCTCTGCTACAGTCCACATCCGATGTCAACCTGAAGGGTATTAAAAACAGAAAGACTGTGAGTGGACAAAAATAAAGAGTTTATAAAACATATTTCGTAAAAGACCTTTATACCCTTCACTAAAAAGCATGCATGCATAGTAAAACCATTTATCCAATCATATATGTTAAAACATCCATAATTAGGGTCTCAGCCCCAAATTCTGTAAATACAAGCCACCCGGGCTCTTGCCCAAAACCATTTACAGAAAACCATAAGATAATAACCATATGTGGGATCTCAGCCCAAATCCATTTATCATTATAAAACATAATTTCCCAAACCAATTGAAATCATGTTTATCCATTATATTCATATCCAGAACCTGTCACGGTGAAATAAAGCTACGCGCGTGCTAACCGGGGTCTCAAACTCAAGTCTCTCCAGGGTCCACCCAGGTCAATGTCCGTAGATTAATGACCCTCCCTGGAGGTAACGAACCATGCCCATCCTGAGAGTAAGGAACCCAACTGGGGGGCTACTCCACTCAGTCAGTGCTCCGTGACTACTCCGGGGTCCACCCAGGCCAACGACCCTCCCCGGAGGAGACAATCACATATAAAGGATGGAATATGAAAAACCTTTTGAAATCATTCTTTCAACCTTCAAGGATTCATGCCCGCCCCCCATAAGCCGTCATGAACCATAAAACCTTTCATGGGTTCATGCCGGTTCCCATAAACCGTCATCACTCGTAAAAACCATTTGTAATACATAACTGGGCCCTAGGCCCGAATCCACATACAAACTGGGCCCCCGGTCTGAATTGTAAACCAATTGGGCCTCCGGCCCGATGCCTCGTTAAATCAACTGGACCTCAAGTCCGAGAGTTCGTAAATCAAGTTTACCTTTTCAAATCCAAAACCATTTCATTAAACTATTTCCAAAACCATAAGAATGGAAAACCTCGATTTACGTGCAAACACGTAAATCGCCTCGAAATGCGTGAAAACATATAATTCACAACAATCCAAATCAACACCAAGAAATCACAATCATAATCCATAGCAGTCATTTATGCATGCATCACAGTTTAGAAATCAAGGTCCACTCACAGACCGTCCGAAGTCGCGTCTCGATACGCGTGCCATAACCGTCTCCCGGGTCAATCGTCGCCACCGGGATTCCCAAACCTATCCAAATTCATTTAGAGGGTTACTAATAGGCTCATTAACCTCTTATTGAAGTCCTATAATTTTCCTCATTTTCTAACTATTTTTAAAATCGATCCTAAACCTTCGGACAGCCCGAAACCTATCGAAACGATGTCCGATCAACTCGAAACCAGTCCCAAAATGTTCGTTACATCGAATAGATGATTTGACATGTTGGAACCATCCTCAAATTCTCCCTCACGCGCCCGTACGCGTCGCCTGAAGTGGTTGCGCATGGAAGCCACTGTAACGACCCGTCCAAAATTCCTAGATTAGATTAGTGACTAATCACAATTAGTAAGGTTAATCCGTGATTAGTTAGGCGAAATCGGACGAACGATGCGAAATGATCGTTTTGCCCTTAGTCGTGGGCAAAATGTTGACTTTTCAATCGAGAGGTCAAATGGACTTTGATCGATGACCGTGACGTAGTTTAGGACGTCACGAGTTAATAGACAGGTGACACGTTCAATTCTGACGATAGAGGAGGAAGTTATGACGTTCGGAAGTTTAGGTGCAATTTGGTAATATTGGTTAAATGGGGTCAAATGTTGACTTTTTGACCGGGAGGTCCGATGGCCGAGGGCCAAAGACCGTTACGTAGATAAGGACGATACGAATCCATAGACAGGTGGCACGTCGAATTCGAACGTTCGACGGCGAAGTTATGATTCAAGGAAGTTTAAGGGTACAATTGCACGAATTACGAAATGAGTTATATTTTGGACTCTAGTGGGGCCCAGATATTTAATCCCTGCCCTATGGATGTGTGACAAGTTTCACCCATCCACAGGCCATCCCTTTTTTCTTCATGCACCGTGCATTTCCTTTTCTTCATTTCAAACACACACCCAAAACCACCCGATCTCACACACACCCACCATTCTCCCATCCGTGCAACCCAAAACCCATCGAACCTTCACTCAAGTGACCAGGACTGAGACCAAGGATGGAAGAGAGGATAAGAGGAGGTGGTTGCCGGCTAGAACCGCCATCCACGGCGGCTGGAAGGAGGAAGAACCCGTGAGGTTCACGGTAAGCCCGTTTTGACCCATTTTCCATTTTTGATGTTTTGGGTCCGTTTTAATGGTTTTAATGAGTCCATTAGGTTGCTAGGGACATGTTAGGAAGGTTTTAGGAAGCTTGGGATACCTGTGAAGCCATGGGTGCTGTTTTGGAAGTTTGAACCGTTGGGTTCAAAGATCAAACCATGGGTTTATACGGTTTTTAGCTAGGTTTAAGGATTGGAATGGATAGAAAACACCAAAATAGGAAGAAAGGAACCAAAAAGGAAGAAGTAGGATGAAAAATGGGATATCTAGGGCCGTGAACCGGTCACGCCAGTCCAGTTGGAACGACCAAACCAAGTGAACCGGCCACCTGAACCGGCTGTGTGTAGAAGACGATGAATAGTCTTATGTGCACTCTTGGGGCACGTTCGGGTGCGTGGGCCATAAATTGGGGAAGTATTGAACATATGAAATCTTCTATTCGATGTAACGAAAATTTTGGGACTGGTCTCGCATCAATCGTATATCATTTCGATAGATTTCGGGCTTTCCGAAGGTTTAGGGTCGGTTTAAAAATAGTTAAAAGTTTGGGAAATTACGGGGCATTAATGGGAGGTTAATTAAGTAGTTAGTAACCTTCTATTAAAATTTGGACAGGTTTAGGAGTCCCGGTGATGGTGATCGGCTCAGGAGAGCCTATGGCACGCAAATCGAGGCGACAGCTCGGACGGTCTGTGAGTGGACATTGTTTTCTAAATTGGTGCATGCATAAGTGTTTATTATATGTTTTATTACATGTTTGCTGATGCCATGGGTGCATTTGTATGTGGTTACGTATAAGCACGTATTTCGAGTTTTCGGCCTTATACTGTGCTTATACGGGTCTGTATGTCTTTAATGGTTTAATTGATTTGGATTTGGATTTCAAAAAGGATAAACTCGGGTATGAGACCCATTTGGTTTTGTCTCGGGCATATGACTCAGATATCGGGAACAGTGCCCAGCTGATGTCCTATGTTCGGGCACGGGACCCAGTTACTTTACGGTTTATGATTTCGGGTCAGGGACCCTAGGTGGATTTCCAAGTTCATGACGGTTTATGGGAACCGGCATGAACTATGGAAAGGTCATTGTGGTTCATGACGGTTTATGGGAACCGGCATGAACCTTTGTCAGGTCATTCTGGTTCATGACGGTTTATGGGAACCGGCATGAACCCTGGTTAATGGATGTTGTGGATCATGACGGTTCAAGGGAACCGGGCATGAATGTTTTTGTTATGTATATATATGTATTCATATACCTTCCTTTACTTCTATTATCTCCTCCGGGAAGTGTCGTTGGCCTGGGTGGACCCCGGAGTAGTCACGGAGCACCGACTGAGTGAAGTCACCCGCCAAGTTGGGTTCCTTACTCTCAGGAAGGCTATGATTACTATTACCTCGGGTAGGGTCAGTGGTCTGCGGACATTGATCTTGATTTTGAGAAGACTCGGATTGAGACCTAGGTAGCACGCACGTAGCTTTGGAAACCGTGGCAGGATTGGTTGTGTGAATTATATGTGTATATGATATAAATATGATATATGATATGTGATATGTGATGTGCACAGGTTTTGGGCAGTGGCCCGTGTGCTTGGTATCTTCATGGATTTGGGCAGTGGCCCGTGTATTTGGTTTCTTATGATTTTGGGCTAAGGCCCTAATGAACTATTTGATAAATGGTTTTCAAATGCATGCATGATTTTTAGTGGAGGGTACAAATGTCTTCTATGAAATATGTTTTTATAAACTCTTTATTTTTGTCCACTCACAGTCTTTCTGTTTTTAATACCCTTCAGGTTGACATCGGATGTGGACTGTAGCAGAGATCGAGATATCACATGCCTCCTCCGGATCCTGGCGTACTCTGATAGCCCGAGAGGGCAAAGGTCAGAAATATCCCTTGTCTGACACTTCGTGTCAGACGGGAGCAGGGTCATCCCGCGTTAATCCCGGGGGGATTGGGATGGGTCCTGTCAACGTGGTATCAGAGCATAGGATTGCTTATCAGAGCATGGTTGCTCGTGTTACTCTGAATTCAAGAGCGTGTTTTGCGTACTACTCCTTACACAGGTCGAGGATGTGATATCTCAAGTGGCTACAGTTCGTGATCAACCTGATAGTTGGGATGTCGGTACGATAGTTAGTAAGATTGAATCAAGAAACATCTTGGTTCGACATTTGATGCCGGGGTTGCCATAGTTCTGTCGTGGTTGACAGTGTGGGACCCTACTAAAGGATGAACGTAACAGTACGTTAGCGTTTTGATCGTGTGACAGTTAGTTGTGATCGTCTTTCACGATGTGGTAGGACCGGTTCCGACGACTGGTTAGGAATTTTGACCATTGGTTGGTCGTACTTGGTTGAGTTAAATGGATTACATTGCAATTGGCCGTTAGCAGTCAAGTTCGTGAAACTCTAGTTGAACTTATGGCAGTTGGCAGCCGGATTCGAGGAATCCTGGTTGGACTTACGGTATGATTGGATTGACGTCCTTACGATGTCAAGACCGCGGGGTCGGTCAGATTGTTGATTTTACTGCTTTTCGCAGTTGGGTTCAAGGGAACCCTAGGTGTGATTGTGGAACCCTACCTTAGGTGTATGGTTCGTAAAGGTGAGTTGGTGATTGGTTTGACTTTGACGACTATTCGGATTTAAGTTCGTTAGTCGGTCTAGTCATATCAACTTGTGTTGGGACTGCACTCTGCAGTCGAGGTTGTATTTGTTGGTTAGACCTACTTGGTGGTCGTACTACCGTAGTTATGGTTTGGTGCAACTAAGGTCGTGGGCGACCTAGTAGACGACATTGGGTGAGTCGAGTTACGACTGGTTAGAGCTGGTTGGACAGGTTACCAGGGTTGGTACTTGTCGATGGAATCCCAGAGAGTTGGGATACGGAATAGTAGTACAGACGGTTGATTCTGTGGGATGCGGAGTTTAGATCGTGATGCCTGGTAGTTAGGTCTGTTCGAGGTTGTGGCAGACGCTACTAACGATGGACGTAGTCGAGGTCTTATCAGGTCGAGTAGACTCAGGCTGTCGTGACGATCGTGACGATGGGATTGTCAGTCGTGACGATGATACGAGGTGCGTGAGTAACGCATATGTACGAGCAGTGATTCTGGATTCGACTCAGTTATGGCTGAGTGCGATCGCAGAATGAGACGGGGACGTTCAGGGGACGTTTCCTTTTCTCGTATGCGTTATTAGGGTGACTGTACCCAGAGTTGTCAGGTACGAGGAAGGCAGAGTTTCTCCTATTCGAGTAGAGGTACGGGGTCGTCGCTCGGTATGAGCGGAGATCCAGGGTTGTCAGTTTTGCACACGGTGTGCTGGTGTTAGTGTGCTGCTACTAGTGTGGATGCCTGTGTGCTGATACTAGTGCGGGTGATAATGCGTTGGTGCTGGTACTGGCGTTGGTGCTGGTGCTGGTGATTTTGATGACGGTGAGTCACGAGTCGGGATGTGACTCCATCGAGTTACTTATATGTTCGGTATCTGTAGTTCGGGAGTGAATCCCGGATAGAGTTAAATTGGTTAAGAGACACGTGGTTGATGTCCGGGTATGTTGTTTCCAATCTTGTTGGAACTTCGGAATTGCGAGAGATTACGATTGGGGTGACAGGTGGAATGTGGATTTTTCGCATTGGTATTGGGTGTTTCAAAGTCATTTTGGGTGACTTCTCAGATTCTACCATGGTTGATGATGGTAGATGATGTTGATGATGTGGATGTTGTTGGTTAGTACATCAGTTGTGTATTGGTTGGTGAACCCGAGATTTATCTTGGGTCATCAGGTGGAGTTGAGTATATCGAAGTTACATGACTTAGATTTCTCATTTTCTGCTTGGTGGCAGACGATGATGGATTACGTGACGTGGTGAATGCAATGAGTTTTGGCTGCATTCACGTAGGTTGAGTTTTGGTGTCATCATGTTGGATCATCCTTGATTCTCCTAGGTGGAATGACAAGGATCGATACGAGGTAATTGGTGAGGACCCACAGTCTCGGCGTGTCTCGTCGCTGACTGATCTGGTTAGATGTGGGAATTGGTTTAGGACTTTGGGTGTTGTTATGGATCTGGATTGTGATCTGGATGATCCAGATAGATGGAGAGTTTATCACTCCTACTTGAGTGTTTGAGTTGAGGATGTTGGGACTGAACTTCTTTTCGAGGTGAATCTCATATGGTATATTACTCAGGCGAGTCGTTTTCCGATGAGGTCGGATATGGTCGGCCTTAGAGCTGTGTGGATGTTGGGATTGACTTCTCTATGAAGTCAATCTAATGTATGGTGTGTAATCGGTTGATCAGGTAACCGATATGTTCGATTTTGGTACGTCTCGGTAGACGAGAACGAGATTTCGGGTTTTGGAATCAAATTTCTAGATGACGATTCAAGATTTGATTTTGGAACTTGAAAGAGGATTTATGGATTTGGGTTTTGGAATCGGATTCTGGGTGACGATTCAGGATTTGGTTCTAGAGCTTGACTGTGGATTTTCTTTTATGGATTTGGGTTCGGAATGATTATTCCAAATGCTAGCTTACAGAATGATGATTTCGGATTCGAACTTGGACATGGATCTGGATATGATTTCTGGGCTTGGATTCGGGATTTCTTACAAAATTGCGGATTCAGATTCGGATTTGGAAATAGATGATGGGTTGGAGTTTCGATTTGTCTAGTCCAGGATTGGACAAATGGACTCCATTATAGAAACGTGATTGGCTACAACCTAGGTGGTTATAGGCTGATTGATGTGTAGTTGTATGTACCTTGTACGTTGTTCGAGGTACGATACTGGGCAGACTTGTGGTGCCTAGTGATGGTATATAGGTTATACCAGTGGTATGATGGTGAGCATGCTGTTACTCGGATTGGTTCCGATACCATTGGAATTGTTGAGGTCGTGAACTAGACATTGGATACTGTGCACTGGGTCATGGTTTTCTGAT
Organism: Prinsepia uniflora; assembly: GCA_032719365.1. Lineage (NCBI taxonomy): Eukaryota > Viridiplantae > Streptophyta > Magnoliopsida > Rosales > Rosaceae > Prinsepia > Prinsepia uniflora. Next base: position 20,556,784 of record CM064871.1, on the reverse strand, counting down.
GCGTCCAGTTACACACAGGTCGAGTATTTGTTGGTATGTGTAAACTCAAGTTGAGTAAGTTGGTGGTTAGCGTAACCACAAGGGTGTATAGTGTTAGCTTTCGTTGGCGACTGTCAAGTGGTGACGGTTTGTCGGAGGTGTCAGCGTAGATCGTTGAGTGCGGTTTGGTGACTCCCAGTGGGAGCAGACGTCAGGATAGGTTGGTGATTGAGGAAGGAAGGAACCTTTGAGTGTTGTGTCAACGAAATGGTAGATTTGACAAGTGGTGTCAATTCAGAACGTATGACTACTGTCATTCGCCGTGGTCGAGTGTAGTCGATGCGACGCGAGCGTTAGCGGTACGTCTGGCTGCAGACGAGTAAGTTTTTTTCTGGTTAGTTGGTGTACAAGTGTACATGTGTTGTGAGGTTAAGATTGATTTCCACGAGGTGGATGTGAAATCAAGATAGTTGGAGTTTCAAGAACGGAACTAATTAAGGAGGGAAGAACGGTAGGACTTAAGTCGGTTGAAATTTCGAGGACGAAATTAATTAAGGAGGGAAGGTTGTAACGACCCGTCCCAAATTCCTAGATTAGATTAGTGACTAATCACAATTAGTGAGGTTAATCCGTGATTAGTTAGGTGAAATCGGACGAACGATGCGAAATGACCGTTTTTCCCTTAGTCGTGGGCAAAACGTTGACTTTTCAATCGGTCGGTCAAATGGACTTTGATCGATGACCATGACATAGTTTAGGACGTCACGAATTCATAGACAGGTGACACGTTCAATTCCGACGTTCGAGGAGGAATTTATGACGTTCGGAAGTTTAGGTGCGATTTGGTAATTTTGGTTAAATGGGATCAAATGTTGACTTTTTGACCGGGAGATCCGATGGTCGAAGACCGAAGACCGTTACGTAGATAAGGACGATACGAATCCATAGACAGGTGGCACTTCGAATTCGAACGTTCGACGGCGAAGTTACGGTTCAAGGAAGTTTAAGGGTACTATTGCACGAATTACGAAACGAGTTAACTTTTGGACTCTAGTGGGGCCCAAATATTTAATCCCTGCCCTATGGATGAGTGACAAGTGTCACCCGTCCACAAGCCATCCCTTTTTCCTTCATGCACCGTGCATTTTCTTTTCTTCATTTCAAACACACACCCAAAACCACCCGATATCACACACACCCACCATTCTCCTATCCGTGCAACCCAAAACCCATCCAACCGTCACTCAAGCGACCAGGACTGAGACCAGGGATGGAAGAGAGGACAAGAGGAGGTGGTTGCCGGCCAGAACCGCCGTCCACGGCGGCTGGAAGGAGGAAGAACCCATGAGGTTCACGGTAAGCCCGTTTTGACCCATTTTCCATTTTTGATGTTTTGGGTCCGTTTTAATGGTTTTAAGGGGTCCATTAGGTTGCTAGGGACATGTTAGGAAGGTTTTAGGAAGCTTGGGATGGCTGTGAAGCCATGGGTGCTGTTTTGGAAGTTTGAACCATTGGGTTCAAAGATCAAACCATGGGTTTATACGGTTTTTAGCTTGGTTTAAGGATTAGAATGGATAGAAAACACCAAAATAGGAAGAAAGGAACCAAAAAGGAAGAAGTAGGATGAAAAATGGGATGTCTAGGGCCGTGAACTGGTCACGCCGGTCCAGTTGGACTGGCCAAACCAAGTGAACCGGCCACCTGAACCGGCTGTGTGTAGAAGACGATGAATATTGTTATGTGCACTCTTGGGGCACGTGCGGGCCCGTGGGCCATAATGTGGGGAAGTGTTCAACATATGAAATCTTCTATTCGATGTAACGAAGACTTTGGAACTGGTCTCGCGTCAATCGGACATCGTTTCGATAGATTTCGGGCTGTCCGAACGTTTAGGGTCAGTTTAAAAATAGTTAAAAGTTGGGGAAATTACGGGGCTTTAATGGGAGGTTAATTAAGTAGTTAGTAACCTTATATCAAAATTTGGACAGGTTTGGGAGTCCCGGTGATGGTGATCAGCTCGGGAGAGCCTATGGCACGCAAATCGAGGCGGCAGCTCGGACGATCTGTGAGTGGACCTTGTTTTCTAAATTGGTGCATGCATAAATGTTTATTATATGTTTTATTACATGTTTGATAATGCCATGGGTACATTTGTATGTGGTTACGTATAAGCACGTATTTCGAGGTTTCAGCCTTATACGGTGCTTATACGGGTCTGTATGTCTATAATGGTTTAATTGATTTGGATTTGGATTTCAAAAAGGATAAACTCGGGTATGAGACCCATTTGGTTTTGTCTCGGGCATATGACTCAGATATCGAGAACAGTGCCCAGCTGATGTCCTATATCCGGGCACGAGACCCAGTTACTTTACGGTTTATGATTTCGGGTCAGGGACCCTAGGTGGATTTCCAAGTTCATGACGGTTTATGAGAACCGGCATGAACTCTGGAAAGGTCATTGTGGTTCATGACGGTTTATGGGAACCGGCATGAACCTTTGCCAGGTCATTCTGGTTCATGACGGTTTATGGGAACCGGCATGAACCCTGGTTAATGGATGTTGTGGATCATGACGGTTCAAGGGAACCGGGCATGAATGTTTATGTTATGTATATATATGTATTCATATACCTTCCTTTACTTCTATTATCTCCATCGGGGAGGGCCGTTGGCCTGGGTGGACCCCGGAGTAGTCACGGAGCACCGACTGAGTGAAGTCATCCCCCAATTGGGTTCCTTACTCTCAGTGGTATGCGGACATTGATCTTGATTTTGAGAAGACTCAGATTGAGACCTGGGTAGCACGCGCGTAGCTTTGGAAACCGTGACAGGATTGGTTATGTGAATTATATGTGTATATGATATAAATATGATATATGATATGTGATATGTGATGTGCACAGGTTTTCGGCAGTGGCCCGTGTGCTTGGTATCTTCATGGATTTGGGCAGTGGCCCGTGTATTTGGTTTCTTATGATTTTGGGCTAAGACCCTAATGAACTGTTTGATAAATGGTTTTCGAATGCATGCATGCTTTTTAGTGGAGGGTACAAATGTCTTCTATGAAATATGTTTTTATAAACTCTTTATTTTTGTCCACTCACAGTCTTTCTGTTTTTAATACCCTTCAGGTTGACATCGAATGTGGACTGTAGCAGAGATCGAGATATCACATGCCTCCTCCGGATCCTGGCGTACTCTGATAGCCCGAGAGGGCAAAGGTCGGAAATATCCCTTGTCTGACACTTCGTGTCAGACGGGAGCAGGGTTATCCCGGGTTAATTCCGGGGGGATTGGGATGGGTCCTTTCAGCCACGCGCCAGTGAACAGTGTCGACTTTCTCCTCGCGATGACCGGTCTGAACCGGTCCGGTGCGGTTCACCTGCAACTTGGACCGGCGTGATCGGTTCAAGCCCATAACCGGTCCAATCTTCACCGTTTTCAAGCCTAATCGATCTTATCCTTCCTATTTTTGTCCTAGGAACCTAAACCAATAACCTAGAACCCTTAAAACCTCTAAAACCCGACCGGTCCAAGAAATCCCTCACGGTTCGAATATCCCCCCTCCTACTCAGGGCTTCCCGGCGTCCAAAGCCTCCCGAAACCTTCCTATTTTCTCCCTAGAAACCTAATTAGTTTGAAACCAACACCCAAATCGGCCCATAATACTCAAAATCAAAAATGGAATTAAAAATGTAAGGACCCGTCCCGAATATCGGGATTGAATATTAATTAATTACGAATTAGAATGACTAACCGGGGATTAGTTGAGTGAAATCGGACGAAACGTGCAAAATGACCGTTTTGCCCCTAGCGTGGGCAAAATGTTGACTTTTAGTTCGGGCGGTCAAATGGACTTTGACCGATGACTGTGACGTAGTTCGGGACGTCACGAGTTCATAGACAGGTGGCACGTTCAATTCCGACATTCGTAGAGAAAGTTATGATGTTCGGAAGTTGAGGGGTATTTTGGTAATTTGGCATAGTAGGGGCCAAATGTTGACTTTTTGGCCGGGAAGTCCAACGGACGAGGGCCAAGGTCCGTTACGTAGGTCTCGTCGATGCGAATCCAACGACAAGCGGCATGCCGAAATCGGAGATTCGACGACGAAGTTATGGTCACGGAATCGGGCTCGATTAACCGAACGAACCGGGATTAAAATAATATTTTATTGTGAACAGTACCCGGTGACTGAACACACTTGGATGAGTGACACTTGTCACTCATCCCTTAAATTGAGGCCAAAAACCAGGATCCTTGTTTTGGGGAGAATACAATGATTGTGTTTTTGTGATGATTAATTAATTAAAAATCCATTAAACCCCCATTTTTCCCTTCTGTGATTTCTTAACCCGTGCACCACCAAAATTCAAAATCCTTCCACCCTTAATCTCCTCCCAATCCACTAAACTTATGAACGGAAATTGGAGAGAATTCAGAGACTATTTGAGTGAGGAAAACACGGGGGATTGAGGGTAACTATCGAATTGGAATTTCGGATTTTGAGTTTTGGGAGGGAAAATCGAATTGGTCGAATTGAGCTGTGATGATCGAATTGGACATTGGAAATAGCTTCCTGAGGTTGAGACGAGTTGTTTCAAATCAAAAACGAGAGGAATTCATGCCCAATTGGCTCTGAACGGGTTTGGTAACAGTGGGAGATATCGAGCTTGAGTCGTGATCAATGCGTGATCAAACGACGAAATTGAGGTGGGGAAACAATTCCTCATGGTCCATTGATGCTTCTGGGTTCATCAATTGGGAGGAATCAGTGGACAAGGTGGAAACTCCATGGTTGCACACTGTTCGGATGTTCGAGTTTGAGTCGTGAAGATTGAGCAATGAATTGATCCAATTGAGTTGGGGGAAAGGTTTACCTGTGATCAATGAAGCTTCTTGATGAATCAATTTGGGGAAATCTTGTTGAATTGAGGTAATTCGACTGATGAACAGTGGCCGGAGGTCCTTCGATTGTTCATCCTTGATCGTGAGGATTGAGGTAATGTTTCAAGTAATTGATGTTACAGAACCCTAATTGAACTTATAACGAAACTCACTGAATGCTCAATTGATGAAAACAGTGTGGAATTGACAGAAAACCAAATGGGTCTGATCGCGGGTTAAACGACCCGTTTACCAGACAAACGGGCTTGAACGATGACACTGTAGCTGGCGCGTGGGTTTCACGCGCAGCCACTCACGGCGGCACATGAGGGCGCGTCCGGCCTAGTCTCAAGGTGAGGTCAACATGACTTTTGATCCTCTCTGTGTAACGAACATTTTGACGTTGATTTCGGTGAAATCGGATATTGTTTCGATAATGTTCCGCATATCCGAAGTTTTGTTTTACGTTTAAAACACGTATTTAAATTCCGGAAAAATTGGGGAAAATTATATGAAGTATTTTGAGATGTTAGTAACCCTCTATAATGATTTTGGGCAGGAGTTGTGATTTCCAGAATTTACGGAAAAACGTGCAGCCCGGAAACGAACCGTTTTGAACGGTGTGTGTGAGTGGACTTTTGGTTTTCTAACTGTGATGCATGCATAATGGTTTAAAATGCTTATTTATATGATTTTCTATGATTTGACATGATTGATGCTTTGATTCGGTGATTTCTCGATTTTCTCGATTTTATGATTTTTATATTATTATATTCTGGCACGATTTTCGAGAAATCATGAAGGTTAAAAATGAAATTGTGGGCGTGAGAACCCAAGTAAATAATGATTTTGACTCGGATTTGGAGTTATATGTGAATTTGATGATTTTTGGTATTCTCGTGATTTTTGTGATTATTTTAATCCGTCTTTCGGGCACGTTTTACAAGGAACGTGTAAATGATGTTTTGGGCTAAGCGCGGATTGAAAATGATGTTTTGACTCGGGTTATGAGTCAGGAAGTTGAAAATGATATTTGGACTCGGATTATGAGTCAGTGATTGATTTACGTGATCGTGGCAACTCGGGTTTACGGTTGCACGGATTTACGTGATATTGATATTTTGGGCTTGAGACCCAATGGAATTGTGATTTTGGTTGGAATTGTATTTCCATGTGATGACATGATGATATTGATGATTTTCGGATTTATAAAGTAAATCGGGACTTGGGGCTGAGGCCCTGTGTTGATATATGATTTGGTTTTTAATGCAACTGTTTTTCACTGGTTTTTGTGATGGTGATATGTTGCGGATATTTAGGGCTTTCGGGAGAAAATATGTTTTTCCCCGGAGTGCACCCTGGAAATAACGCTCGCCTTCGGGATGGAAGTGTTTACCCCGAAGAGGTCACGTAGCACGATCTTTGTCTTGCAGCCCAGGGGAGGCTTGACTCAGATCAGATGTGCTGGATTATATGGATCGGTAAGTGATATGTTCACGAGATCCGGATCGTCAGCTGGTGAGGTTTTTCCCAGCGACGGATTGCTGACTGATGATGTGTTCACAGCAGCGGATGCTCGGATTTTGAGCGGTCCTTGAGCCTATTGATATGCACGCGTTGCATGGATAAACGTGACTCTAAGCAACAGGATATGGAAATAAGTCCCGTGGATTATGGAAAATGATTTTGAGGAAACCGTGATTTAGCGGTTAAAATGATTTAAAGAAACTGTGAACTTTTTGAGATGTTAAACTGATTTGGTGAACATGAGTTTTTGTGGACCATGGGAAAATATGTTTTGATTTTATCGGTCCACTGTTCATACTTGAATGATTTCATACTATTACTCATGTTTTACGTTATGCATGCAAGTTTGTGAAAACTGGAGGGCAAGAATGTACTTTGGTAAATGTTTTTATAAGAGGTCATTTTTGTCCACTCACACCTTTTCTGTTTTGTTAACCCTTCAGGTCGTGGCGCGTTGATCGAGGCTATTCTAGAGGTGGAGGTATGTGCGGGCACAGGCGCAAAAATTCCCTTGTCTGGCAGGTATTGAAGGGTAGTTTCGGACTTTCAGTTGACTTGTCAGAGGGGAGCAGGACCGTGTACGGTTTTTAACGTCCAGTTGGGACGGGTCCTGTCAAAAAAGGTTCAAACCGATACCTTTCTCGATTTTTCTTCTCCGCCGTGCACGGCGGCCCTTCTTGGTCAGCCACCACGTCCAGCCAGTCCTCAGTTCACTCTCTGCCTCTCTCAAATGGGTTTAAGGTTGAAGGGTTTGGATTTGGATGAGAATGGTGGATCAGGTTGGGTTTAGGAACAAAGAAAGGAAATGATCGATGAAGCTAAAAGGAGATGCATGAATCAATTTGGGTGGCCTATGGATGGGTGACAAGTGTCACTCATCCATTGGGCCCCCATAAAATATCTGGGCCCCACTAAAGTCCAAAAGTGCAACCGTCTCGTAATTCGTTCCATAGTACCCTTGAACTTCCGTAAACCGTAACTTCGCCATCGAACGTCCGAATTCGACGTGCCGCCTGTCTACGAATTCGTATCATCCTTATCTACGTAATAGTCCTCGGCCCTAGACCATCGGACATCCCGATCAAAAAGTTAGCTTTTGCCCCTTTTAACCAAAATTACCAAAATGCCCCTAAACTTCCGAATGTCATAACTTCCTCCTCGAACATCGGAACTGAATATGCCACCTGTCTATGAACTCGTGACGTCACGAACTACGTCACGGTCATCAGTCAAAGTCCATTTGACCGCTTGAATGAAAAGTCAACGTTTTACCCATGTTAGGGGCAAAACGGTCATTTTGCATCATTCGTCCGATTTCACCTAACTAATCACCGATTAACCTCACTAATCATGATTAATCACTAATCTAATCTTGGAATTTAGGCCGGGTTGTTACAAGTTAGGTTCCTCTGAACCATAGGGTGTGATTGTGGAACCCTAGTATATGATGGATTGAAAAGGTGAACCTTAGTTATGATTAGTGGATGAGAACTCGTGGTGCGAAGAGCAGCTGAGGTCATGGATGACCATGTGGATGACTCTATTAAGTCTAGTCAGAACTATGGGATTCGATCCACGGATACGGTCATAAGATAAGATATGGAATCCTGAGTTGGACCGAATAATAGTTTGATGTGTGGATACGGATCTTGATAGTGATGACTGTTGGTCGATAGTCAAGTGATGAATGTTGATCGATAGTCATGTGATGACTGGTTATCGAGGGTATTTGGTGTGGTTGTAGTAGTTGAGAATCAGGGGACGTTCAGGAAACATTCATTATCCTGATGTGGATTGTCAGAATGGTGGTACCCATAATTGTGGGGGTACGAGTAGAGGTACGAAATCATCGCTCGGTATGAGCGGAGATCCAAGGTTGTTAGATTTACACACTGTGTGCTAGTATGGATGCCTGTGTGCTGATACTAGTGTTGATGATAGTGCGTTGGCTTTGGTACTAGCGCTGGTGCTGGTGTTGGTGATTGTGATGACAATGAGCCACGAGTTGAGATGTGACTCCGTCATGATGGACATATGTTTGGTATTTGAGATTCAGTAGTGGTTGAGTGATTGACTGGATGGGATCCAGCGGACATTGTGATGTGTTGGGATAAGTCCCAACAGTGATGAGATGACAAGTGATGAGTGGATAAAAAGGTATGAGTGAGACTTGAGGAATCTTGGGATGACGTCCCCTACGTCATGAGAATTAGTGGATTTGGGAGTTATTGTCAACTCCAAGTTTGGTGTGATTGTACGTTTCTAATATCCCCAGAAGGTACAAGGAAATTATTGCAATTGGAAAAGACGAGGAAAATCATTTATAGATGTGGGATTTTGTGATTGTGAATAACTTGGAAACCCGAGGGTTGAACCTGTAAAGGTTGGGATGTGAGACGAAGGTAGTAATGTATGCACATCCAAAAAGGGGTTGAGTGATTCCCAATCGGAATAGGTGTATGTGCGTAAACGGTTATTAACAGACATGAGGTCTGAGTAATGGATTGATTATGGACACGTGGTTGTCCAAGTGAGTTGAGAATATGGGAAGACCAGTGGTTGGACTTGACATCTCGTTGGGAGTATGTCTGTTTCCAACGTGGTTGGAACTTCAGATTCGAGGAGAGTTGTGATTGAGGAGACGAGAGGAGTGTTCGTTTCCGCAACGGTGATTGGTATTCTGAAGTCATTGGGGGTGACTTCTTATTTCCTGCCCGTGGCAGACGTTGATTGTGGTTACCAGTACGTTGAGTGTGTATTGGTTGGTGGACCCATGATTGGCTTTGGGTCCTTGGACACAAGGAGTTGTGTTTAATTCTGGATTTAGGTGGTGAAAATCGAGGTCATCATTCCACCAAGGGAAATTTGACGAAGGATTCAAAGAGGGTGTAAGACCCTACGATAAGATTTCAAGTGGATTGTTAGCTAAGTGAGCATATGTGGATCCTAGGTGGATCTGGATTGTGATGTTGTGGACATTGGGCATGGTGATGATCTAGGATCGTGATGTTACTAGTCGGGTGACGTGGTGATGGGTTTGAATTGTGATCTTGTTGATCAGGTTAAGTGAAGAGGTTATTGCCCTGTCGTAAATATTTGGATATGGGAATGGTTGGTTTGAACTTATTTTCGAAGTTAATTCGGTATGAGACAGCACTCGAGCGAGTTGGAATGTTTACGAATTGACTCTAGGATTTGACTTGTGAATGAGTGGATATCCAACAGGGTCGAATTGGTCAGTTTTGGATATGTGAATGATGGGATTGGCTTCTTTTCGAAGTCAATCAAATGTGGTAAGGAAATCGTTTGAGCGAGTATCCGATAGGTTCTGAGTTGGTACGTCTCGGTAGACGTAAAGGAGATTAGATGCTTATTTGGCATGATTGGATAAGCCTTGGTGAGCGTGCTTGGATTGGTACATTTTGGAAGTAGATGTTGGATGTCTAGTACGGGATTTGACAGAGAAACCCCAGTATCAAATTGTGATTGACTGTGAGCCATGTAGTGGACTGGCTGGAAGATGGATGTACGTACCCTGTATGATGTACGAGGATCGATACTGGACAGGATGAGTAGTGCCTGGTGACGGTATATGGGATGTATCAGTGGTGTGTGGTTGAACGAGTTGGTAATCGGCTTAGTTCCGATACCATTGGATTGATTGTGATCGTGGACTGGACATTGGATACTGCGCATTAGGCCAGAGTGATTTTGTTGGGTTCAGTGATTGTGTGAGTAGGCGCTCTTAGCCATGGATGGCTAGTGAAACCCTAATGTTGAGAAGTGTGATCACTGCTAGGCTGGTGTTCAATGTGTTTCAGTTACACCACCTGATTGAGTAAGTTGGTAGTTAGTGTAACTACAAGTAGCTTTGAGTGATGTTATCAGGCTGTGAATTTACCAGCGTCTTGGATCGCTGAGGAAGTTGACAGTTGTGGACACTGAGCTTGATCTATGTCGCAGGATTGAGCTTGCTCTGCGAGGTGAGATCATGTTGTTGATCTTACGCTGCATTGAGGGAGTTGTAGTACGGAGCGATGTTACTGATTGGTTGATGATTGGAGCTTTACTAGGGTGGTAAAGCTTAGTTGTGACCGTTTGGCTGGTAGTGTCAGCATGGACTGACAAGTGAGATTTGGTGACTCCCTATAGGAGCAGATGTCAGGATGTATTAGCGATTGAAAGGAACCGTCAAGCTGAAGGAGTCAGCTTAATGGTAAAATGGTTAAACGATTTTAACGCGAATCAGTTGATCAATTTCACTCGAGGTGGTCGAGTGTAGCCGGTACGACGTGAGACTGTGATGGGACGTCTGAGTGCAGACAAGTTTTGGGTTGGTTAGTGGGTGTACAAGTATACACGTGTGGGGATGTGGAATAAGGATAGTTGGAATTTCGAGGACGAAATTATTTAAGGGGGGAAGATTGTAACGACCCGTCCCGAGTATCGGGATTAATTATTAATTAATTATGGTTTAGAATGATTAATCTGGGATTAGTTAAGTGAGATCGGACGAAATGTGCAAAATGACCGTTTTGCCCCTGAAATGGATAAACGGACTTTGACCGATGACTGTGAAGTAGTTCAGGATGTCACGAGTTCATAGACAGGTGGCATGTAACGCCCCGGACGTTCTGGAAATGTAATGTTATAAAAATATTGAATAAAATGACGTTTTTACCCCTGTGATTTGTGTGGTCAATTTGTTGACTTTTTGATTGGGAGGTCGAACGGACGTGGAGTGATGACCGTGACGTAGTTCGGGACGTCACGAGTTCATAGACAGGCGGCACGTTCGATTCGGACGAACAGGGTTGGAGTTATGATGTTCGGAAGTTCAGGGGCATTACCGTAATTGGGCGTTATTAAGGGGGGAAAAGTTGACTTTTTGTTTGACAATTGATACTCATTTGAATCAGAGACCGTCATGTTCGTCTCGACGCCCTGAGTACAATGACAGGCGGCACGCGTGAAACGGACGTCGGATGCCCGAGATACGGGTCACGGAAGTTGGAGGGCAGTTTGGTAATTATTGCACAGAGGGGCATTTTGGTCATTTCACGGCGGTTACTGTAGCACCACCGTGAAAAACAGAGCACACGGCCATGTCGTGGTGTTGTACGCGTGCAAATTGTTTAGGGTGGTAGTGGATGGATCAGACGATTTGTTTATGAGAATTGAGGCAGTGGAGACACCCATGGGAGACTGAACTGAGCTCAGTGCACGGGCTGGATTTTAAAATGGCCGTGGTCTCTGTGCGTGCGGGAAACCATTTTCAGAGACCCAGTTGGTCTCCCACGAGTTGTTGGCCACATTGATCGATCAACCGTGTTAGAGAGGGAGGAGAGGTTTCGTCTGGGTCATTTTGGTGCATCAGGTGTGGGCTGAGGTTGAGAGGGACGGTGAGAAAACAGTTTCGGGTTTTTTTGGGGGGAAACTCAGAGTTCAATTCCTACGGGCTTTGGGGGAAAACTAAACACATAGGGAGACTTCTGGGAGTGACAGAATCACGACGGTGCTGGAGTTGTTGAGTTTGGAGCCCGTTTTGCCCAGGAACCCAAGTCCCAGTTTGAAGGAAAAACCAGTGGAGGGAAAAATTGAAGATCAAATTGTGGGGGCTTTCGAGCTAAACTAAGGGCCATTCTAGTCTTCTGGGAGCAAAAGGAAACCAACCACGTCGATTTCGAGGGACGACACGCACGAATTGGCCAAGAACGGAGTTCCCTGGTTCTGAGTATTTTCGAGCTTGAGGTCGACGACTTCCAGGTAACGGTGAGCCCAATTGATTGTACCAGTGTGTTCGTATAAGTTTCCTTAAGCTACTGGTGAAATTAATTTGAGTATGGAGTCAGTTTGGGTGAGTTTCAGAGGTCGACTTGTTCGACTGTGTGAGCTTGAGATGGGTCGATTTAGTATAAGTCGAGGTTAACCAATGATGCAGACCTAAAATAAATGGGTTAGAGAAGATAATAGGATTGAAAACGGGAGGAATTGACTGAGAATTGAGCTTGAACTGGTCGGGTTGAGTCGCGGGTTTAGACCCGTTTATCAGTCGATTCGGGTAAGGACGAAGATACTGTAGCTTGGCGCATGGCCTTCACGCGCAGCCACTTTGGGCGGCGCGTGACGGCGCGTGTGACGTCAACTCCGATCACGGTCAACATGACAAATAATCCTTTCCGTCTAATTAACAATTTTCCTTTTGGATTCGAGTTGTTCGGGAGTCGTTCGGGATAAGCTCGGGAGCCCGGAAGTTTAGGTCCTTAAGGTTTATTTTGCCGAAAAATCCGGGAAATTAGGGAAAAATCTTACGAGCTATTTGGGGATGTTTGTAACCTTTCTTGTACATTTTTACAGGCCCGGACACTTCCGAAGCTACGGAGGAGCACGCGGGACGCGATTGACGCGTCCTAAAACCGTGAGTGGACATTTGATTTTCTTAATTGGGCATGCATGACTATTTTGCTTATTTATCTCATGGTTTTACATATAATCTTATGATGGTGATATGTTATATCGGTTTTACCTGTTTTTCACGTTTTTCGAGATATTTACCGTATTTCACGCATTTCGAGGTTACGGTTTTCGCTTATGCATGCGTGAGGATTTTGTTAAAGTACCTGGATATGAATATGCATGTTCTCGGATTTATAATGTTTGATCATTTGTGAACTAATTTTCGGAAATTGCATGGGAATTCGGACCTAAGTCCTATTATGAAGTGATATGTTTTCGGAATAATGTTGGAAAACGGTTTGTGATGAATCCTGGTTATTTGTGTTTAAAAACGGTTTTGGGTTTAAAGACCCGGTTAATGGTTGGATCTGGTTTTGGGTTTAAAGACCCGGTATGTTGATGACGGGGGCGGGCCCGAAAATTGGGTTTAAAGACCCGAATTGAGTTTAAAGAATCGTGAGTTTAAAGACTCGATTATTATGATACCCCCGAGGCCTATTAATCATGTTTTGAGTTTAAAGACTCGTTGATATCCCGGGAAGGCCTAAAATTGAGTTTAAAGACTCGGATGGATCCAACGACATAATTGTGGTTATTGATTCACGTTTTACTTGATTTGTGCAATTAACGTTTCAAAATGACGGTTTCTGAAACCTGGCATTATTAAATGGTTTTTACATGAATTATGGCGATCCTTGGTAACGTTTTCATGTGTTTCGGAAAAAGAGTTTTCAAAAGTTAATATGCAAATTTTGAATGTTTGGTTATGCATGCGTGTTACAAAACTGGAGGGCGAAACCGATTTCGGAAAAACTGTTTTCCCTATAAAACTTATGTTTCGGTCCACTCACACTTTGTTGTTTTAAATTCCCTCCAGGTCGTGGTACAAGTGCGGGGGCGAGCGCCGAGGCAGAGGCGGAGGCATAAAGTTTTCCGTTGCGGAGTAGTTAGTTCACAGAGTAGGACTTGTTTCTTTAACTTGTTTTGTAATATCGCTCTGTGAAACTGTGGACTTGACGTCCAGTCGGATGTATTTGTTTAATCTCCCTGGTCTGACAACGGGTGTGTTGTAATATTAATTAGTTTTCCGGACTTTTGGGTTCGATTGTCAGACGGGAGCAGGATGCTTCCCGATTATCGAGGTAATAATCAGGGTGGGTCCTGTCAATTGGTATCAAAGCCTAGGTTTTACGATTCGTGTCCGGCACTCGGGTGTGCCTTGATTATTGTACTAACTTATGCCTCTTTCAGAGAAGGACAACCGGCCATGCCTCCGCGACGCGAACCCCCTCCACGACCTGATGGCGATGCCGAGAGCGCTTCGATCGAGCGAGCCCAGCGTCTTGGGGCTACGGTGTTTAGTGGTGGAGCGGATCCCGAGGATGCTCACCGTTGGATTTCTCGGATTGAGCGGATTTTTACTGTAATGCACTGTCCTCCTGAGGAGCGTGTGGTGTTGGCCACATTTCTACTTGATGGATCTGCTTATGAATGGTGGTATACTCTGGAGTTGTCGGGCTGGGATGCCCGTACAGTGGCTTGGGAGACCTTTCGTGAACGGTTTCTGGACCAGCATTATCCCCGTTCATTCCGTGATGCTAGGGAGACCGAGTTTCTGCAGCTCCAGCAGGGGAGCGTGTCCGTAGCTGAGTATGAACAGAAATTTCAGATGCTAGCCCGTTTTGCTCCTACCTTTGTATTTACTGAGGCTGAGAAATGTGGTAGGTTCGAGCTTGGCCTACGGGGTGAGATACGGGCCATTGTGACGGCCGGAGCTTTTGCTACTCTCAGGGAGTTGTCTGATGCCGCGGTGCGGGTTGAGGCTAGTCTCCTGATGTAACGACCCGTCCCAAATTCCTAGATTAGATTAGTGACTAATCACGATTAGTGAGGCTAATCCGTGATTAGTGACTAATCACGATTAGTGAGGCTAATCCGTGATTAGTAGAGCGAAATCGGACGAACGGTGCGAAATGACCGTTTTGCCCTTGATGGTGGGAAAACGTTGACTTTTTAATCGGGCGGTCAAATGGACTTTGACCGATGACCGTGACGTAGTTCGTGACGTCACGAGTTCATAGACAGGTGGCACGTTCAATTCCGACATTCGAGGAGGAAGTTATGACGTTCGGAAGTTTAGGGGCATTTTGGTAATTTGGGTGAATAGGAGGTCAAAAGTTGACTTTTTGACCGGGAGGTCCGATGGCCGAGGGCCGAAGACCGTTACGTAGATAAGGACGATACGAATCCATAGACGGGCGGCACACTGAAATCGGACTTCGAACGGGAGAGTTATGGGTCACGGAAGTTTGATTTCACTATGCACGAACTTCGAGACGGGGACGTTTTGGCGAAAGCTGATTGGGCAGATATTTTTAGTGGGTCCCATGGATGAGTGACAAGTGTCACTCATCCTATTGGTCAATACCCTTAATTTGTGGATCTAATTAATAAAATATTATTATTTTAATTATTTTATAATTAAACCTAACAACCATTAATCCTAACCATCCATTATCAATTAATCTCTCAATCCTCACCCTCCATTTCACTCCTCTCACCAGATCCACATCATCATCTTCATTTCTTTTCATTTTCTTCTTCTCCAAGCACAAAACCCAAACCCCCCCCCCTTCACCATTTTCTTCATTTTCTCCAAGCAGCACACACACATACCACCAGTCCCTAGGAGATAATATGACCGTGAGGAGTGTGAGAGGCGGAGGGCTGAGAGGCTGGACGGTGGCAGGCGGCGGAGGACACGGCGGAGCCGAACCCGTGAGGTAAGAAAACTTCAAAAATTTGAAGTTGTGTTTTAATGGTTTTTAGCTGATTCCAAGGATTGGGTTAGGTTGCTGGTAGTCCTAGGAGCTCAGTAGGATTGGTTTTGGGGCTTGGGGTGGCCTGGAACGGCCGTGAACGGCGGGGGAAAACTCACCCGCCATAGCCAAGCTTGAAGGGTTAGTTTTAGTTGTTTTCCTTCCATGTTAATGTCATAGAACCTTAGGTTAGATTGAGACGAGTAGAATGAGACAAACGGGAGGAGAAACGGTGGCTGGAGCAGGGAGAACCGGACGGGTCAAGCCGCGGGTCATGGCGACCCGGTTGCAGACGTTCGGGTCGACCCGCGAGGAGGCAGGGATGACTGATGACGTCATTCTGATGACGTCATCATGTCAGGGATGACGTCATCATGTCAGATCTGACAATGTCAGACTGACATGTCAGACAGTGGGCCAATGGGAGCGTGACACGTGTCACTGTCAGGGGCTGTCAGTGATGACGTCATGCTGACGTCAGCGATGACGTCAGCAGGTACTGTAGCGGCGCGTGAAGCCCACGCGCAACCACTTCAGGCGGCGCTTGAGGGCGCGTGACAGGGAATCTGGGGAAGGTTCCAACATACGAAATCATCTATTCGATGTAACGAACATTTTGGGACTGGTTTCGTGTCGATCGGACACCGTCTCGAGATGTTTCGGGGCATCGGAAGGTTTAGGTTCGGGATTAAAAATAGTTAAAAATACGGGAAAATTACGGGGCTTTGGTAGGAGGTTAATTAAGCAGTTAGTAACCTTCTATTACGATTTGGACAGGTTTGGGAGTCCCGGTGACGGTGATCGGCTCGGGGAGCCGTATGGCACGCAAATCGAGGCGGCAGCTCGGACGGTCTGTGAGTGGACCTTGTTTTCTAAATTGGTGCATGCATAAATGTTTATTATATGTTTTATTACGTGTTTGATGATGCCATGGGTGCATTTGTATGTGGTTACGTATAAGCACGTATTTCGAGGTTTCAGCCTTATACGGTGCTTATACGGGTCTGTATTTCTTTATTGATTTAAATGAACTGAATTTGGATTTCAAAATGATAAACTCGGGTATGAGACCCATTTGGTTTTGTCTCGGGCATATGACCTCAGATTCCGGGCACGGTGCCCAGTTGGTGTCCTATGTTCGGGTACGAGACCCAGTCACTTTACGGTTTTGATTTCAGGTCAGGGAACCTTAAATGGATTTCCCGGTTCATGACGGTTTATGGGAACCAGCATGAACTCTTAATATGGTATCATGGTTCATGACGGTTTATGGGAACCGGCATGAACCCTTGTTGGTTATTACGGTACATGACGGTTTATGGGAACCGGCATGTTAC
Source organism: Prinsepia uniflora (assembly GCA_032719365.1). NCBI lineage: Eukaryota > Viridiplantae > Streptophyta > Magnoliopsida > Rosales > Rosaceae > Prinsepia > Prinsepia uniflora. The sequence goes on along the minus strand of CM064871.1, from coordinate 20,539,778 downwards.
CTGATTATGGGTATTATGGATTCATGACGGTTCAGGGGAACCGGTCATGAATGTTTATGTTATGTATATATATGTTCGTCTACCTTCCTTTACATGTTCTACTATCTCCTCCGGGGAGGGTCGTTGGCCTGGGTGGACCCCGGAGTAGTCACGAAGCACCGACTGAGTGGAGTCACCCCCCAGTTGGGTTCCTTACTCTCAGGAAGGCTATGATTACTCTTACCTCGGGTAGGGTCAGTGGTCTACGGACATTGATCTTGACTTTGAGATGACTCGGATTGAGACCCGGGTAGCGCGCGCGTAGCTTTGGATACCGTGACAGGATTGGTTGTGTGACTTATATATATGTATGTGATGGATATATGTTATATGATATGTGGTGTGTACAGGTGTGCACAGGATTTGAGCAGTAGCTCGTGTACTTGGTTTCTTTATGGTTTGGGGCCGAGTCCCTTATGGATTTGGGCAGTGGCCCGTATGGTCGTTTTCATTGTGGTCCTTTCGACCTTGGTTTATATCTACTTTGGGCTTAGTCCCACATATGGTTTGTTTTGGATAAATGGTTTTCGAATGCATGCATGCTTTTTAGTGGAGGGTACAAATGTCTTCCTTATTAAATGTTTTATAAACTTTTGTTTTGTCCACTCACAGTTTTTAATGTTTTGACTGCCCTTCAGGTTGACATCGGATGTGGACTGTAGCAGGGACCGAGATATCACATGCCTCCTCCGGATCCTGGCGTACTCTGATAGCCCGGGAGGGCAAAGGTCGGAAATATTCCTTGTCTGACACTTCGTGTCAGACGGGAGCAGGGTCATCCCGCACTAATCCCGGGGGGATTGGGATGGGTCCTGTCAGCGTGGTATCAGAGCGGGGTTGTCTATATTCGAGCAACCGTGTAGCTCTTGGAGTATGTACGCAGGTCGAGGATGTGATATCTCAAGGGGCTGCAGTCCGTGATCAACCTGATTGTCGGGGTGCCGGTACGATAGTTAGTAGGATTGGCAAGCCTTGGTTCGGCACTCGATGCCGGGGTTGCCATGGTTCTGTCTGGGTTGGCAGTGTGGAACCCTACGGAAGGCTTAACGTAGCATTACGTTAGAGTTTTGGATCGTGAGACGGTTAGTTGGGATCGTCTTCACGATGTCGTAGGATCGATTCCGACGACTGGTTAGGAGTGTGACCATTAGATGGTCAGATTATGTTGAGTTAAATGGATTTACTGCAGTTGGCAGTTAGCAACCGGATTCGAGGAATCCGAGTTGGATTGTTGGTAGGATTGGATTGACGTCTTTATGATGTCGGACCGCAGGGTCGGTCAGATTGTTGATTTTACGGCTTTTCGCAGGTGGGTTCAGGGGAACTCTAGGTGTGATTGTGGAACCCTACCTTGGTGGGTATGGTTCGGAAATGGGAGTTGGCGAGTGGTGTGACTTTGACGACTATTCGGATTTGGATTCGTTAGTCGGTCTAGTCATGTCAGCTTGTATTGGGACTGCACTTCGCAGTCAGGGTTGTACGTATCGGTTAGACCGAGTTGGTTGTCGTGCTACTTCAGTTGTGGGTTGGTGCAACTAAGTTCGCGGGTGACCTGGTAGACGACATTGGGATAGTCGAGTTGCGACTGGTTAGAGTTTGGTTGGACAGGTTACCAGGGTTGGTACTTGTCGATGGAATCCCTGAGTGGGATACAGAGTAGTTAGTACGGGCGATTGATTCCGTTGGATACGGAGTCTGGATATAGCGATGTCTGGTAGTTAGGTCTGCACGAGTCTGTGGAAGGCACTACTACCGAGAGTGGTTGTAGCTGTGGTTGTTGGGAATCGAGGATGTTCAGGGGACGTTTCCTTTTCTCGTATGAGTTGTCAGGATGACTGTACTCATAATTGTTGGGTACGAAGGAGGCAGAGTTTCTCCTATTCGAGCAGAGGTGCGGGGTCGTCGCTCGGTGTGAGCGGAGATCCAGGGTTGTCAGTTTGCACATGGTGTGCTAGTGTTAGTACTGATGCTAGTGTGGATGCTTGTGTGTTGATGCTGACAGGTGATGATATTGGTACTAGTGCTGGTGCTAGTGCTGGTGATTGTGATGACGTTGAGTCACGAGTCGGGATGTGGCTCTGACGAGATGGGCATATGTTCGGTATCTGTGGTTCCAGAGTGGACCTCAGATAAGGTTAAAGTGGTTAAGGGACACGTGGTTGATGTCCGGGTATGTTGTTTCCAATCTTGTTGGAACTTCGGAATCGCGAGAGGTTGCGATTGAGGTGACGAGTGGAATGCGGGTTTTCCGCATTGGTAACGGGTATGTCGAAGTCGTTTTGGGTGACTTCTCAGGTTCTACCATAAATGATGATGGTGGATGACGTTGATGATATAGATGTTGTTGGTTGCCACTAGTACACTGATCGTGTATTGGTTGGTGGACCCGGGATCTGTTCTGAATCATCAGGAGGAGATGAGTATATCGAAGTTAGGTGACTGAGATTCCTCATTCTCTACTTGGTGGCAGACGATGTCAGGTTACCTGACGTGGAGAGTGCATCGAGTGTTGTTTGCATTCACGTAGGATGGATTATTCGATCATTCTTGATTTTTCCTCGGTGGAATGACAAGGATCGATACGAGGTAATCAGTGGTAACCCACAGTCTCGGCGTGTCTCGTCGTTGACTAATCTGTTTAGATGTGGGAAATGGTTGAGGACTTTGGACGTCGTGACGATCGGGGATCGTGACGTCTATGGTCGGTTGACGTAGTGTTGGATCTGGATCGTGATTTGGATATCCAGATGGGTGGAGAGTTTATTACTCTTACTTGGATGTTGAGTGAAGCATGATGGGACTAAACTTCTTTTCGAGGTAAATCCCATATGGCTTATTACTCGCCTGAGTAGTTGTCCGATGAGTAGGTGTCTGACGAGGTCGGATTTTATCTGACCTAGTGTTGTGTCGATGTTAGGATTGACTTCCCTATGAAGTCAATCGATCGTATTGTGGTAATCGGTTGAGCGGGTAACCGATAGGTTTGGTTTTGGTACGTCTCGGTAGACGTGAACGATATTTCAGGTTTTGGAATCAGATTTCTGGATGACGATTCAGGATTTGATTTTGGAACTTGAAAGAGGATTTCTGTATTTGGGTTTTGGAATCGAATTCTGGGTGACGATTCAGGATTTGATTCTAGAGCTTGACTGTAGATTTTCTTTTATGGATTTGGGTTCGGAATGGTTATTCCAAATGCTAGCTTACAGAATGATGATTTCGGATTCGAATTTGGACATGATATGGATATGACTTCTGGGTTTGGATTCGGGATTTCTTACGAAATTGCGGATTTGGATTCGGATTTGGAAATAGATAATGGGTTGGAGTTTCGATTTGTCTAGATCGGACAGATGGACTCCATAATTGAAACGTGTTTGACTACGACCTAGGTGGTCTGGTTATTGTTGTGGTATGTCGATAGGTAGATGTACGTACTTGTACGTTGTTCAAGGTAAGATACTAGGCAGACTTGTCGTGCCTGGCGACGGTATATAGGAGATACCGGTGGTACGTTGGAGAGCGTGTTGGTAGTCGGCTTGGTTCCGATACCATTGGATTAGTCGGGGACGTGGACTGGACATTGGATACTGTGCATTGGGTCATGGTATTTCTAATGGGTCTAGTTGCACACAGGTCGAGTGAAATGCTTGTGGTTAGTGTAACCACGAGTGTGTGTCATATCAGTTTGCGACTGACAACTGTCAAGTACTGACGGTTTGTAGGAGGTGTCAGCGTGGATCATGGTGTGAGGTCTGATGACTCCCAGTGGGAGCAGACGTCAGGATAGTTAGTGGTTGAGCAAAGAACCGTCTAGTTGGTTATGTCAGCGAAACGGTAGATCTGACAAGTGGGATCAGTTCGGAGCGTACGACTTCTGCTATTCGACGTGGTCGAATGTAGACGAGGCGACATGAGCGTTAGTGGTACGTCGGGCTGTAGACGAGTAAGTATTGTTCTGGTTTGTGGGTGTACTAGCGTACACGTGTTGCGCGGTAGGTCGATTTTACTTTCCACGAGGTGGATGTGGAATCAGGATAGTTGGAGTTTCGAGAACGGAACTAAATTAAGGAGGGAAGAACGGTTGGGTTTAGGTCGGTTGGAATTTCGAGGACGAAATTAATTAAGGAGGGAAGGTTGTAACGACCCGTCCCAAATTCCTAGATTAGATTAGTGACTAATCACGATTAGTGAGGCTAATCCGTGATTAGTAGAGCGAAATCGGACGAACGGTGCGAAATGACCGTTTTGCCCCTGATGGTGGCAAAACGTTGACTTTTTAATCGGGCGGTCAAATGGACTTTGACCGATGACCGTGACGTAGTTCGTGACGTCACGAGTTCATAGACAGGTGGCACGTTCAATTCCGACATTCGAGGAGGAAGTTATGACGTTCGGAAGTTTAGGGGCATTTTGGTAATTTGGGTGAATAGGAGGTCAAAAGTTGACTTTTTGACCAGGAGGTCCGATGGCCGAGGGCCGAAGACCGTTACGTAGATAAGGACGATACGAATCCATAGACAGGAGGCACACTGAAATCGGACTTCGAACGGGAGAGTTATGGGTCACGGAAGTTCGATTTCACTATGCACGAACTTCGAGACGGGGACGTTTTGGGGAAAGCTGATTGGGCAGATATTTTTAGTGGGTCCCATGGATGAGTGACAAGTGTCACTCATCCTATTGGTCAATACCCTTAATTTGTGGATCTAATTAATAAAATATTATTATTTTAATTATTTTATAATTAAACCTAACAACCATTAATCCTAACCATCCATTATCAATTAATCTCTCAATCCTCACCCTCCATTTCACTCCTCTCACCAGATCCACATCATCATCTTCATTTCTTTTCATTTTCTTCTTCTCCAAGCACAAAACCCAACCCCCCCCCCCCCCCTTCACCATTTTCTTCATTTTCTCCAAGCAGCACACACACATACCACCAGTCCCTAGGAGATAATATGACCGTGAGGAGTGTGAGAGGCGGAGGGCTGAGAGGCTGGACGGTGGCAGGCGGCGGAGGACATGGCGGAGCCGAACCCGTGAGGTAAGAAAACTTCAAAAATTTGAAGTTGTGTTTTAATGGTTTTTAGCTGATTCCAAGGACTGGGTTAGGTTGCTGGTAGTCCTAGGAGCTCAGTAGGATTGGTTTTGGGGCTTGGGGTGGCCTGGAACGGCCGTGAACGGCGGGGGAAATCTCACCCGCCATAGCCAAGCTTGAAGGGTTAGTTTTAGTTGTTTTCCTTCCATGTTAATGTCATAGAACCTTAGGTTAGATTGAGACGAGTAGAATGAGACAAACGGGAGAAGAAACGGTGGCCGGAGCAGGGAGAACCGGCCGGGTCAAGCCGCGGGTCACGGCGACCCGGTTGCAGACGTTCGGGTCGACCCGCGAGGAGGCAGGGATGACTGATGACGTCATTCTGATGACGTCATCATGTCAGGGATGACGTCATCATGTCAGATCTGACAATGTCAGACTGACATGTCAGACAGTGGGCCAATGGGAGCGTGACACGTGTCACTGTCAGGGGCTGTCAGTGATGACGTCATGCTGACGTCAGCGATGACGTCAGCAGGTACTGTAGCGGCGCGTGAAGCCCACGCGCAGCCACTTCAGGCGGCGCGTGAGGGCGCGTGACAGGGAATCTGGGGAAGGTTCCAACATACGAAATCATCTATTCGATGTAACGAACATTTTGGGACTGGTTTCGTGTCGATCGGACACCGTCTCGAGATGTTTCGGGGCATCGGAAGGTTTAGGTTCGGGATTAAAAATAGTTAAAAATACGGGAAAATTACGGGGCTTTGGTAGGAGGTTAATTAAGTAGTTAGTAACCTTCTATTACGATTTGGACAGGTTTGGGAGTCCCGGTGACGGTGATCGGCTCGGGGAGCCGTATGGCACGCAAATCGAGGCGGCAGCTCGGACGGTCTGTGAGTGGACCTTGTTTTCTAAATTGGTGCATGCATAAATGTTTATTATATGTTTTATTACGTGTTTGATGATGCCATGGGTGCATTTGTATGTGGTTACGTATAAGCACGTATTTCGAGGTTTCAGCCTTATACGGTGCTTATACGGGTCTGTATTTCTTTATTGATTTAAATGAACTGAATTTGGATTTCAAAATGATAAACTCGGGTATGAGACCCATTTGGTTTTGTCTCGGGCATATGACCTCAGATTCCGGGCACGGTGCCCAGTTGGTGTCCTATGTTCGGGTACGAGACCCAGTCACTTTACGGTTTTGATTTCAGGTCAGGGAACCTTAAATGGATTTCCCGGTTCATGACGGTTTATGGGAACCGGCATGAACTCTTAATATGGTATCATGGTTCATGACGGTTTATGGGAACCGGCATGAACCCTTGTTGGTTATTACGGTACATGACGGTTTATGGGAACCGGCATGTTACCTGATTATGGGTATTATGGATTCATGACGGTTCAGGGGAACCGGTCATGAATGTTTATGTTATGTATATATATGTTCGTCTACCTTCCTTTACATGTTCTACTATCTCCTCCGGGGAGGGTCGTTGGCCTGGGTGGACCCCGGAGTAGTCACGAAGCACCGACTGAGTGGAGTCACCCCCCAGTTGGGTTCCTTACTCTCAGGAAGGCTATGATTACTCTTACCTCTGGTAGGGTCAGTGGTCTACGGACATTGATCTTGACTTTGAGATGACTCGGATTGAGACCTGGGTAGCGCGCGCGTAGTTTTGGATACCGTGACAGGATTGGTTGTGTGACTTATATATATGTATGTGATGGATATATGTTATATGATATGTGGTGTGTACAGGTGTGCACAGGATTTGAGCAGTAGCTCGTGTACTTGGTTTCTTTATGGTTTGGGGCCGAGTCCCTTATGGATTTGGGCAGTGGCCCGTATGGTCGTTTTCATTGTGGTCCTTTCGACCTTGGTTTATATCTGCTTTGGGCTTAGTCCCACATATGGTTTGTTTTGGATAAATGGTTTTCGAATGCATGCATGCTTTTTAGTGGAGGGTACAAATGTCTTCCTTATTAAATGTTTTATAAACTTTTGTTTTGTCCACTCACAGTTTTTAATGTTTTGACTGCCCTTCAGGTTGACATCGGATGTGGACTGTAGCAGGGACCGAGATATCACATGCCTCCTTCGGATCCTGGCGTACTCTGATAGCCCGGGAGGGCAAAGGTCGGAAATATCCCTTGTCTGACACTTCGTGTCAGACGGGAGCAGGGTCATCCCGCACTAATCCCGGGGGGATTGGGATGGGTCCTGTCACCTGACACGTCCACAGTATTCTGGTGGTGGACAACGTCGCGAGCGTTCATATCCTGGATCATATGGTCAGTGAGCCCCGAAGAAGGGACGTTATAATGGAGCCTCATCCGCAGGCAATGATCGTTATGGCAGGCCTGGTAACTATCAGGGGTCCGGATTCCGAGCGCCTAGGGCGCAGACTGCTCCGCAGGCGAGCGCGACTTCTGTTGCTTCCACGGGGCGGCAGGGTGGTGGTTTTGTTCGAGATGCTTCCAGTGTTATTTGTTTCTTCTGTGGCGAGCGGGGCCACTATCGGAGGGACTGTCCATCTTTGCCACAGGGTGGTGGCGCAGGTCGGAGTGGAGCAGAGCAGGGACGGAGCACAGCTGCAGTTTCTGGGACTGGGAGCACTCGAGGAGGTGGTACTGGAGCGGCTAATGGACAGAGGGGCCGGGGCCGTGGGCGAGCAGCTGGACCACAGGCCCGAGTTTTTGCTGTTACGTAGCAGGAGGCCAGGGCAGCGCCTGGTGTTGTGACAGGTACACTCACGATCTTTGGGCATGATGTTTGTGCTTTAATTGATCCCAGAGCTACTCATTCATTTATATCACGGGACTGTGAGTTGTTGGCGGGTAGAGAGGTGTCCGCCTTGGACTGTGACTTGGGTGTGAGTACACCCACGGGAGATGTTTTTGTGGTAAATCAAGTGTTGCGGGAGTGTCCCGTAATGGTAGGTGATGTTGGTCTGATGGCAGACTTGATACTCTTAGACTTGCACGACTTTGATGTCATTTTGGGAATGGACTGGTTGACGCTCCATCATGCTTCTATCGAATGTGTCGATAAGAAGGTTACCTTTCGGAGCCCTGGATTACCGGAAACCACCTTTCAAGGAATTCAACGAGCCACACCTGTCGGAGTGATTTCTGCCCTGAAGGCAAGTAAGTTGTTGAGGAAGGGGTGCCAGGGATACTTAGCCCAAGTGTTGGACTCACGAGCTGCACCATTGAGGGTGGAGGATATACCGATTGTACGGGAGTTCCCGGATGTCTTTCCGGAAGATCTACCGGGATTGCCACCGCATCAAGATGTTGAGTTCATATTGATCTGGTTCCAAGTACGCAACCTATCTCTCAGACTCCGTATCGTATGGCGCCAGCTGAGTTGAAAGAACTGAAGGCGCAGTTACAAGAATTACTTGAGATGGGATTTATTCGACCGAGTGTATCCCCCTGGGGAGCTCCGGTGTTGTTTGTGAGGAAAAAGGATGGGAGTTTGAGACTCTGCATCGATTACAGGCAACTGAATAAAGTAACTGTCAGGAACAAATACCCGTTGCCCCAGATCGATGATTTGTTCGATCAGCTGCGAGGAGCGCAGTACTTCTCCAAAATTGATCTACGTTCTGGGTATCATCAATTGCGGGTTAAGGATGCGGATGTACCCAAGACAGCCTTTAGGACCCGTTATGGTCATTATGAGTTCCTTGTGATGCCGTTTGGTTTGACCAACGCACCCGCAGCGTTTATGGATCTGATGAACCGAGTGTTGCAGCCTTACTTGGATCACTTTGTCATCGTGTTCATTGACGATATCCTGGTCTACTCGAGGAGTGCGGAAGCGCACGAGGAGCACTTAAGGATGGTGCTGGGTACCTTGAGGGAAAACCAGTTGTATGCGAAGCTCAGCAAATGTCAGTTTTGGTTGACGAGCATGAGTTTCTTGGGGCATGTGATCTCAACTGACGGGATCAGTGTGGATTCTCAGAAAATTGAGGCAGTGGCGTAGTGGGAATAACCGAGGACCGTCACTGAAGTCCGAAGTTTCTTGGGTTTGGCTGGTTACTACAGGAGGTTTGTAGAGGGTTTCTCTACCATTGCTGCCCCGTTGACGCGACTGACGCGGAAGGGAGTCAAGTTTGAGTGGGATGACGATTGTGAGCGTAGTTTTCAGGAGCTAAAGGAAAGGTTGACATCTGCTCCTATACTGACCCTTCCAGACGACAGTGGGGAATTTGAGGTGTACATTGATGCATCCTTACAGGGTTTGGGATGTGTACTAATGCAGCATGGGAAAGTGATCGCCTATGCTTCGCGCCAGTTGAAACCGCATGAGCGCAATTATCCGACGCATGACTTGGAGTTAGCTGCTGTCGTGCATGCGTTAAAAATTTGGAGACATTACCTGTATGGTGCGACTTGCAGAATGTTCACGGATCACAAAAGCCTGAAGTACTTGTTCACTCAGAAGGAGTTAAATGTGAGGCAACGACGGTGGCTAGAGCTAATTAAGGATTATGATTGCACGATTGAGTACCACCCGGGAAAAGCCAATGTGGTGGCTGATGCTCTAAGCCGGAAGTCAACGCATTCTGTAGCACATTTACGGACGGTTCATTTACCACTTTTGGTTGAACTCCGTAAGAATAGCATTGATTTGGGTTTGGATGGCCAAGGTGTCTTGCTGGCTAATTTTCATGTGAGATCACTTCTGGTCGATCAGATCGTTGAGGTTCAATCTCAAGATCCTGTCTCATGTGTACTTCGGATTGAAGTGGAAGCCGGTGAACGGCTGGATTTTACAGTCAGGGAGGATGGAGCTTTGCTAAAAGAAGGACGGTTGTGTGTGCCCAACGTTGAGGCACTGAAGAAGGAGATCTTGGACGAAGCTCATAGTTCAGCCTACGCGATGCATCCTGGTGGGACCAAGATGTATCGTACCTTGCGAGAGCACTACTGGTGGCCGGGAATGAAACGGGAGATTGCCGAGTTTGTCAGCAGGTGTCTGATTTTCCAGCAAGTGAAGGCTGAGAGACAACGACCTTATGGAGCCTTGCAACCACTACCTATTCCGGAATGGAAATGGGATCACTTGACGATGGATTTTGTGTTTGGACTTCCTAGGACACCCAGGGGTCACGATGGAGTTTGGGTGATTGTGGACAGGCTTACGAAATCAGCTCATTTCTTGCCAGTGCGAGAGAACTTCAGGATGACACAGTTGGCCCAGTTGTTTATTGACGAGATCATCCGTTTGCACGGTACTCCGGAATCAATAGTTTCTGACCGAGACCCGAGATTTACTTCTCGATTTTGGCAGAGTCTGCAGGAAGCATTTGGGACGAAACTTCGTTTCAGTACTGCATTTCATCCTCAGACTGACGGCCAGTCTGAGCGGACCATCTAGACATTGGAGGATATGATGCGAGCTTGCGTTTTACAATTTCAGGACACTTGGGAGTCACATCTAGCCTTGATGGAATTTGCCTACAACAACAGCTATCAGGCGAGCATTGGGATGGCTCCGTACGAAGCCTTGTACGGACGGCAGTGCAGAACCCCGTTGTGTTGGACGGACGTAGGTGAAAGGAAGCTGACTAAATCCGAATTGGTGGAACTGACGACCGAGAAGGTCAAACTCATCAGGGATCGGCTCAAGGTAGCCCAAGACAGACAAAAGAGCTATGTGGACCATCAGATTCGAGATCTAGAGTTTGCGGTCGGAGATCGGGTATTTCTGAAATTGTCCCCTTGGAAGGGTGTAGTGAGATTCGGCAGGCGAGGGAAGTTGAGCCCTCGTTATATTGGACCATATGAGATTACTGAGAGGATTGGCCCGGTGGCCTACCGGCTGGCACTACCGCCAGAGCTTTCAAGGGTCCACGATGTTTTTCATGTGTCGATGTTGCGGAAATACGTGTTCGACGCAGCTCATGTACTGGAGGAACAGCCCATCGAACTTCGAGATGATTTGAGCTTCGAGGAACAGCCGGTACAGATTTTGGATCAAAAGGATAAAGTACTACGTCGGAAGACCGTCCCTCTGGTGAAGGTTCTCTGGAGGAACCAGAATGTGGAGGAAGCCACATGGGAACCCGAGGCGCAGATGCGAGAGCAGTTCCCCTACTTGTTTCCTTGAAATTTCGGGACGAAATTTCTTAAGGGGGGGAGATTGTAACGCCCCGGACGTTCTGGAAATGTAATGTTATAAAAATATTGAATAAAATGACGTTTTTACCCCTGTGATTTGTGTGGTCAATTTGTTGACTTTTTGATTGGGAGGTCGAACGGACGTGGAGTGATGACCGTGACGTAGTTCGGGACGTCACGAGTTCATAGACAGGCGGCACGTTCGATTCGGACGAACAGGGTGGAAGTTATGATGTTCGGAAGTTCAGGGGCATTACCGTAATTGGGCGTTATTAAGGGGGGAAAAGTTGACTTTTTGTTTGACAATTGATACTCATTTGAATCAGAGACCGTCATGTTCGTCTCGACGCCCTGAGTACAACGACAGGCGGCACGCGTGAAACGGACGTCGGATGCCCGAGATACGGGTCACGGAAGTTGGAGGGCAGTTTGGTAATTATTGCACAGAGGGGCATTTTGGTCATTTCACGGCGGTTACTGCAGCACCACCATGAAAAACAGAGCACACGGCCATGCCGTGGTGTTGTACGCGTGCAAATTGTTTAGGGTGGTAGTGGATGGATCAGACGATTTGTTTATGAGAATTGAGGCAGTGGAGACACCCATGGGAGACTGAACTGAGCTCAGTGCACGGGCTGGATTTTAAAATGGCCGTGGTCTCTGTGCGTGCGGGAAACCATTTTCAGAGACCCAGTTGGTCTCCCACGAGTTGTTGGCCTCATTGATCGATCAACTGTGTTAGAGAGGGAGGAGAGGTTTCGTCTGGGTCATTTTGGTGCATCAGGTGTGGGCTGAGGTTGAGAGGGACGGTGAGAAAACAGTTTCGGGTTTTTTTGGGGGGAAACTCAGAGTTCAATTCCTACGGGCTTTGGGGGAAAACTAAACACATAGGGAGACTTCTGGGAGTGACAGAATCACGACGGTGCTGGAGTTGTTGAGTTTGGAGCCCGTTTTGCCCAGGAACCCAAGTCCCAGTTTGAAGGAAAAACCAGTGGAGGGAAAAATTGAAGATCAAATTGTGGGGACTTTCGAGCTAAACTAAGGGCCATTCTAGTCTTCTGGGAGCAAAAGGAAACCAACCACGTCGATTTCGAGGGACGACACGCACGAATTGGCCAAGAACAGAGTTCCCTGGTTCTGAGTATTTTCGAGCTTGAGGTCGACGACTTCCAGGTAACGGTGAGCCCAATTGATTGTACCAGTGTGTTCGTATAAGTTTCCTTAAGCTACTGGTGAAATTAATTTGAGTATGGAGTCAGTTTGGGTAAGTTTCAGAGGTCGACTTGTTCGACTGTGTGAGCTTGAGATGGGTCGATTTAGTATAAGTCGAGGTTAACCAATGATGCAGACCTAAAATAAATGGGTTAGAGAAGATAATAGGATTGAAAACGGGAGGAATTGACTGAGAATTGAGCTTGAACTGGTCGGGTTGAGTCGCGGGTTTAGACCCGTTTATCAGTCGATTCGGGTAAGGACGAAGATACTGTAGCTTGGCGCATGGCCTTCACACGCAGCCACTTTGGGCGGCGCGTGACGGCGCGTGTGACGTCAACTCCGATCACGGTCAACATGACAAATAATCCTTTCCGTCTAATTAACAATTTTCCTTTTGGATTCGAGTTGTTCGGGAGTCGTTCGGGATAAGCTCGGGAGCCCGGAAGTTTAGGTCCTTAAGGTTTATTTTGCCAAAAAATCCGGGAAATTAGGGAAAAATCTTACGAGCTATTTGGGGATGTTTGTAACCTTTCTTGTACATTTTTACAGGCCCGGACACTTCCGAAGCTACGGAGGAGCACGCGGGACGCGATTGACGCGTCCTAAAACCGTGAGTGGACATTTTATTTTCTTAATTGGGCATGCATGACTATTTTTCTTATTTATCTCATGGTTTTACATATAATCTTATGATGGTGATATGTTATATCGGTTTTACGTGTTTTTCACATTTTTCGAGATATTTACCGTATTTCACGCATTTCGAGGTTACGGTTTTCGCTTATGCATGCGTGAGGATTTTGTTAAAGTGCCTGGATATGAATATGCATGTTCTCGGATTTATAATGTTTGATCATTTGTGAACTAATTTTCGGAAATTGCATGTGTTGGAAATTGCATGGGAATTCGGGCCTAAGTCCTATTATGAAGTGATATGTTTTCGGAATAATGTTGGAAAACGGGTTGTGATGAATCCTGGTTATTTGTGTTTAAAAACGATTTTGGGTTTAAAGACCCGGTTAATGGTTGGATCTGGTTTTGGGTTTAAAGACCCGGTATGTTGATGACGGGGGCGGGCCCGAAAATTGGGTTTAAAGACCCGAATTGAGTTTAAAGACTCGTGAGTTTAAAGACTCGATTATTATGATACCCCCGAGGCCTATTAATCATGTTTTGAGTTTAAAGACTCGTTGATATCCCGGGAAGGCCTAAAATTGAGTTTAAAGACTCGAATGGATCCAACGGCATAATTGTGGTTATTGATTCACGTTTTACTTGATTTGTGCAATTAACGTTTCAAAATGACGGTTTCTGAAACCTGGCATTATTAAATGGTTTTTACATGAATTATGGCGATCCTTGGTAAAGTTTTTCATGTGTTTCGGAAAAAGAGTTTTCAAAAGTTAATATGCAAATTTTGAATGTTTGGTTATGCATGCGTGTTACAAAACTGGAGGGCGAAACCGATTTCGGAAAAACTGTTTTCCCTATAAAACTTATGTTTCGGTCCACTCACACTTTGTTGTTTTAAATTCCCTCCAGATCGTGGTACAAGTGCGGGGGCGAGCGCCGAGGCAGAGGCGGAGGCATAAAGTTTTCTGTTGTGGAGTAGTTAGTTCACAGAGTAGAACTTGTTTCTTTAACTTGTTTTGTAATATCGCTCTGTGAAACTGTGGACTTGACGTCCAGTCGGATGTATTTGTTTAATCTCCCTGGTCTGACAACAGGTGTGTTGTAATATTAATTAGTTTTCCGGACTTTTGGGTTCGATTTTCAGACGGGAGCAGGATGCTTCCCGATTATCGAGGCGATAATCGGGGTGGGTCCTGTCATGGCACGTTCGATTTCAACGTTCGAGGAAGAAGTTATGACGTTCGGAAGTCGAGGGGTACTTTGGTAATTTGGTTGAAAAGGGGCCAAATGTTGACTTTTGACCTGGGAGGTCCAATGGCCGAGGGCCAAGGACCGTTACGTAGATCGAGTCGATACGAATCCATAGACAGGTGGCACGTTGAAATTGGACATTGAACGGGAAAGTTATGGTCACGGGATTGAAATCGGTTAAACTTACGTCCCGGGATTTTGATTAAAATAATAATATAATAATGTAATATGTTTTAAACCAAGATTTGATGTCACTCATCCCACACTCCCTTTTCCCTAAATTGTGGATCTTGTCCCCATTAGCCAATTAAAATATAATTTAGATATTTATCTCTCTCTCTCTCTCTCTCTCTCTCTCTCACACTCTCATTCTCCCTTTACCCGTGAAGAAACCATTTCCACAAACACACCACTCCATCACCATACCTTCTCTGTGCTTGTGTGTGAGAAACTGAGATAGTGAGGGAATGACCAGGGTGGCTGAGACGTGACGGTGATGAGCTGGGCACGACCGGGACGACAACGGAGGTGGCTGGGAACCAAAAACCCGTGAGGTGCAATTTGGGACGGATTTGGACGTTGGAGGTGGCCGGAATGATGATTGGAATTCCGGCCGAAACTTTGAATGGCCATAACTTAAAATACAAGTCAGAATGACCCGGAGAGGCCGGATTAGCCCGGGAAGGCTTATGGCACGCGTATCGAGGCAGCAGCGTTGGACGGTCTGTGAGTGGACTTTGGTTTTATAAATACTATGCATGCCTAAATGTGTTATATGTTTCATATATGTGATTTCCATAATGATGATTGTGATTATTGATTTCGGGTATGTTGCACGTATTTCAAGATATTTTCCGTATTGCACGTATATCGAGGCTGATGATTTTATTATGATTTTACGTGCTAGTGGTTTCATGAATAATGTGATGAAATGGTTTTGAAATGAGAAAGATGAACTCGGGCTTGAGGCCCAATTATTTTGAAAACCTCGGACTTGGAGTCCATTTGAGTTACGAAATCGGGCGGGAGGCCCAGTTGCTTTATGAAATCGGACCAGGGGCCCAGTTGTTTACGAAATCGGGCTGAGATCCATTTGAGTTATATTATCGGTCCAGGGACTCAGTTGATTTACGAAATCGGGTCGTGGGCCCAGTTGGTTTACGAAATCGGGCATGAGGCCCAGTTGGGTTATAAATGTGATTTCGGGTCTGGGACCCTATGTTTCATAAATGTGATTTCGTGTCTGGGACCCTATGTTTCATAAACGTGATTTTGGGTCGAGGACCCTAAATGGAATTGTGATATTTTATGGATTTCGGGCAGGGCCCATTGAAATGTTGTGAAATGATTTGATAAAACTGTTTTCCATATACCATCTTGATACAAGGATATGTGATGGTCTCCTCCAGGTGTCTGGGACACTGGGGAAGTTACGGTAGACACCTGGGGAAGTTACAGTGCATTGCCTGCGAGGGGTCATTGTACGGAGCTACCGGATCGTATAGTGACTCAGGAGCAGGATTGCTATGATTAGACGTTTGAGACGTCAGACATCTGGGATGTCAGAGATATGGACCCGGAGAGACCCCGGGCAGCAAGCGTTGCTTATTATACCGTGAGATATGACGTCTGGGACGTCAAGCTTCTGGGATGCTAGACATCTGGGATGCCGGAGATGGTGATGTGGTAAATATGGACTATTGGATCTAAGAACTGGTTTTCGGTTGGATTTGTGTTTATGGATTTGGGCAGTGGCCCACTTGGTTTTGTATTTACGGATTTGGTATTCTACAGTTTTGGGCTGAGTTCCCACACTTGGTTTTGAATTACGGTTTTGGGGCTAAGGCCCTAATGGCTTGGTTGAGTAAATGTTTTGATTACTGGTTTTCGATGCATGCATACGTTTTAATGAAGGGCATAAATGTCTTGTGAAATGTGTTTATTGAACTTAATGATTTTCGTCACTCACAGCTTTTCGTTGTTTTTAATGCCATTCAGATTGATCAGGGATGCGACTTCAGTAGAGACTGGGACATCGCATACCTCCTCCATCGATCCTTGCGCACTCTGGAAGCCCCGTTTGGTAAGTGGCATCAGGTTATCCCTTGTTTGACACTTCGTGTTAGACGGGAGTATGACATATTCCACGATAATCGCGAGGGGATTGGGATGGGTCGTGTCAATTTTCCTCTTCCGTTTCCAGGCGATTCCGGCCACCGTTGACACTTATTATAATCCTACTGAGTTCGTCTCGACCTCAGGAACATCGAGGAGGAATTAGTATCGATCAATAACCACTTAAAACCAAACTTCCAATTTTGAACACAAACACATACCGTCTCTGTTTTCTGGCCACTATCCACGACGGTCGACGTCGTTAGCGCCGCCATCATCGTCTCACTTTACCCTCTCTTTTACATTCATGGGCCACTAGCATTAGACGAGGTTTAGGGGGGGTGGTGAGTGCTGGTATGTGTCTGTTTAGGGAGAAAACGAAGATGGTGCACGGGAAAGGAAGAGAGAGAAATGATGAGTGAAATTAAAATAATAAAACCCACCCCATCACAACATAGATCCACCTTTTAGGGAAAGTGACCAATGGGATGAGTGACACTTGTCACTCATCCAAGGGCCCCACATTAATTAATCAGCCAATCAGATTTAATTAACATTTAATTCGAATCCCGAGACGTTAATTAATCCGATTTCGATCCCGTGACCATAACTTCCTTGTTCGACGTCCAATTTTGACGTGCCGCCTGTCTATAGACTCGTGACGTCCCGATCTACGTAACGGTCCTCAGCCCTCTTACATTTGACCATCTAGGTCAAAAGTCAACATTTGCCCAATTCTTTGGGCAAAACGGTCATTTTACACCTTCCGTCTGAATTTTCTCAATTAATCCCCGATTAGTCATACTAAATTCATAATTAATTTAGATTTAATCCCGATATTCGGGACAAGTCGTTACACATCGAATACACATATAGCTGAAAGTAAGATTAACTAAATAGATGACGAACTAAATGAATCGCAAGATTATCCATAGATGGTGAATAAATTGAACCTAATAAATCCACTCTTATAAAAAAAAAAAATCTAAAAATACGAAACAATATTATGCAAGATCCCAAATTGTTTAAAAAATATAATATGTAATGGCACATCTGTAATTATTTAAAAAATAATGGACTAAAAGAATGATTTAATTTGACAAACAATAAAAAAAATGTTTTTTATTTTTTATTGTCTATATTTATTATAGTGGGTTAATTTATAAATTAAATAAAAAAAATAGGACCTATTTATAATTATCCAATTTTTTTTTCCTTCGTGTTGAACAGTTAAATTATTATCTTACCCACATTGGACAGCTGTTGCTTTATTTTGTCCACATCTTGCTTCTTATTGGACACGTTGATTCTCCAAACTCATCAGAGTCATTTCTGTCTCCAAACTCATCAGAGTCATTTCTAATCTCGCATCTCTCATCTCTCATTGCGTTCATCAAAAAAGTCTATGCACCCATCGCACTCATCGCACTCATCTGTTCTTCGTTATATTATTACATCGTTTTTATCTAACCTCCTCATACTCTTCTTCATCTACATCGCACTCATCCCATACCCATCTGCTTCTATTTGTTATTGACGTTACTCATCTTCTTCTCTTTCTAATCAACATATTTCGCATTCGACCTGATTCAAAAAGGGATATCTTTGCAGTTCGTTTCAATCTCAAACCTAACTCGACAACGGAAAGTATTCGCGGATCGGAACTTCGAGTTTTCAATCTGAGCTTTGAGATTTCGAGATAAGTTTTCATTCCTCTTTTGTGAATCGTTCTTAAATCATTTGGAATGTAAATTGATTTTCTTACATGTTGGTTATTTGGGAAATAAAGGAAAGAATTGTCGGGTTTATTTCGATTGAGTTTGGGTTCCTGAAATTTTGTATCAGTTTTTGAATTGAGTTTTGGCCACAATCGAGATTCTAATTAATTTTTTATGATTTTTAATTTTATTTTTAGGGCTTCAAGAGAGATTGCAATCGCAATTTGACTAATTTTCGAATTTGCGAATGATGACGATGAACGAGGATGAGGACTGCAAAAAAGACTTTCCTTTCGCAACTACTTGCCATGCTTCAGGGGCTCTTTTTCTTTAAACTCAGATATGTAAGATCAATCTCTCAAGTTGCAAATTTGCAACCGTCACTTGCTGTTTATTTAATTTATTCGTATTTTCCTCATCTTCACTTTCGTTCTTCCTTTCTTCCTTCATTGCTTGGTGAAATTTTGTTTTCCTTTTTAGTGAATAATGGTCATTGCGGTTTAATTGAAATAAACCTTTTAAAGAACCATGTGTTAGTATGAAATAGGAGGGTAATGAGAAAGAGATGACTTCGATCTGAAGCTGATGGATTATTTGGAATGTACACAATGTAGTGCACTATCTCGCTTGGGAATTTGTAGTTTTGTAATTGTTTTTGTTCTTAGTGTTGATTTAATTTAGGACTTTGACGGTTTAATTGAAATGTGTGGGTGTGTAATTGAAATGTTGCATTTTGTGGATTGCGATGGATGTATTGGGCATGCACTTTACATGAATAAGTCATCTAATTGATGTTTGTTGGCCTTGATGGATGTATTTTGTGAACAACGCCCTATTTTCAAGTTTTTATTTTTAATATCACTTTTTCTCTAGCTATCTTCGTGGATTGGCAGGAAGGTTGTTTAGACCCAAAATTGGCTTTTTGGTTTGCCAACTCGCTTCACAAAATTGTGTCTGTTATCGTCCTTGTCTATGCCCTGTGCTGGAGGCCTCAAGAGGTTACTTTCTTTTTTCTTAATCCTAATTAAAATTCGTCCATTTATTCATTCAATTTCTCTGTTACTTTTATTCCACATTGTTTTTTTTATTTGTTTTGATGTTTTTCAGTGAGGTTTTATTTTATGATTTCTACTTTTGACTAATACAGTTCTGGGTTCATAAATTTTTTTGTGAGTTATGTGATTTCAGTTATGGGTTCATGAATTAAGCTATGGGTAATGTGAATTTAGTTATGGATATGAATTAAGCTATGGGTAATTGTTCTTGTTTTAAAGTATGAAGGCTGAAGTCAATCTATCACAATGGTTAATTTATGCTAATATTTGGATTCAGATCTTCACTTCACTGATCAATGGTTTGATTGTGTTTGTCATTTTCAAGAGGCTTAGTTTTCCCATTCTTTGCTATGTTAATGTGAAGTCTGAGACATTCTTTGCTCTGTTAATGTGAAGTTTAAGACACTTGATGTGATGGCAGATTAGATTTTTGAATTTGTTTTTGCTTTGATCTACAGTTGACTGGTAGCACCCATAGAGTTCTCTATTGGTATGTGTTTGACCTTGGTTCTGTGGCATTTAAAGGTTGTTTATTTATGACAAGATCCATCCCAATCCCCTCGGGATTAACGTGGGATGTGTCATGCTCTCGTCTGACACTTCGTGTCAGACAAGGGATAATACATACCTCAACCCATACGGGGCTCCCAGAGCGCGCCAGGAACGGTGGAGGAGTGCGATGTCTCGGTCTCTGCTACAACCCGCATCCGTGATCAACCTGAAGGGCATTAAAAACCATTAAGAACTGTGAGTGGACGAAAATCAATAAGTTCATAAAAACATATTTCATAAAGTTATTTATGTCCTTCACTAAAAAGTATGCATGCATCGAAAACTAGTAATCAAAACATTTACTCAAACAAGCCATTAGGGCTTGAGGCCAAAAATCGTAACTCAAAATCAAGTGTGGGAACTCAGCCCAAACCTGTAGATTACCAAATTCGTAAATCCAAAACCAAGTGCGTCATTGCCCAAATCCATAATCACAAATCCACAAATACCGAAATACCATTTCAAGATTTCAATAATCCATATTTACCACATAACCATCCTTGGCATCCCAGATGCCTAGCGTCGCAGAAGCTTGACGTCCCAAACGTCATATCTCACGGTAATATGCAGCGCGTGCTACTCGGGGCCTCTCCAGGTCAATATCTCTGACATTCCAGATGTTTGACGTCCGAGACGTCAATCATAGCATTCTTGCTCCTGAGTCACTATACGGTCTGGTAGCTCCGTATAATGACTCCTCGCAGACAATGCACCGTAAATTCCCTAGTATCTCAGACACCTGGAGGAGACTATCATATATTCTCGTATCAAGATGGTATATGGAAAACAATTTTACAAAGCCATTTCAAAACATCTCAATAGGCCCTGACCGAAATATCTCATAAAACATCACAATCCATTTAGGGTCCCCGACCCGAAATCACGTTTATAAAACATAGGGTCCCAGACCTCAAATCACATTTATAAAACTCAACTGGGCCTTATGCCCGATTTTGTAAACCATTGGGCCCCCGATCCGATCACAAGACTAAAAAGGGTCTCAGCCCGATTTTGTAAATCACTGGGCCCCTAGCTCGATTACATAATTCAAATGGGTCTCATGCCCGAATTCATCTTTCCAAAACAAAAAACCATGCCATAGAACCATAATTAGACTCCCAATCACATAGCCATAGCATAAACTCGTAAACCTCGAAAAGTATGTAAATACGGGTTTACTTCGAAATACGTGCAATCGTATAATCCACCAGTGCCACAATCATCATCATAGAAATCACGTATGTAAAACATATAAGATAGTCATGCATGCATCATAATTTATAAAACGAAGTTCACTTACAGACCGTCCTACACTGCTGCCTCGATACGCGTGCCAAAAGCCCTCCTGCGCCCCATCACTATCACCGGGACTTCCAAACTTGTCCAAACCATACTAGAGGGTTACTAACCTCTTCATTATCCTCCTATTAAAGCCTCGTAATTTTTTCGAATTTTTAACTATTTTTAAACTAGCCTTTAAACTTTCGGACATCCGAAACATATCGAGACGATGTCTGATCGACATGAAACCAGTCCCAAAATGTTCGTTACATCGAATAGATTATTTCACATGTTTAAAGTTTCCCCAAAATAACCCTCACACGCCCCCACGCGCGGCTTGAACTCCCTGCACGTGAAACCCACGCGCTAGGCACTGTTCATCGTCTTCCTTAAGCAGATCCGGTTCAAACCGGTCTGGTCCAACCAAACCGGCGGTCCCGGTTCAACACCCTAACCCGTCCAATTTCGGTCCATTTTTGCCCATTTTCAATCCTACAGTCTTGTCTAATCATGTTCCATTTAATTAAGACTTCAAAAACCTAAAAACTATCCAAAATCATACCTTCCCGAATGATGGTTGAACCGGCCACATTCCTCCGCCGCGTTCCCACGATCCCAGCCACCATTGTCCTCCTTTCCAAGTCCTAAGGGCTCCTCTCCACCCCCAGAATCATCATCAACTGAACCGAAGAAATCAACAGCCCTCAAATCACACGTCGCCATTTCTGAACAATAACAAACACTTTCGGGTTTCTCAGTCACCTCGCCTTCGTGGGCCACCACCATGCTTATCTTGACCTCATGAACTTTATCCACCTTTCCAACACGATCAACAACCCGCCAAACATGATTTCTCAACTTTGACCGTGAACACTCTGTTTTCCTCCGTCGTGGCCGCCGCCATGGCTTAGGCCGTCCCTCAGCCTCACAGTCTCAGTCTCACAGTCCTACACTCATGGCTCCCTCAGTTGGCCAATGGCATAAGGTGGTGAGGTGGTTCATGTATGCTTTTGTTCAAGGTGGTGAGTCGTGTATGTGTTCTCGGGTGGGGAAAATATGAGAGTGAGGGAGAGATGACTGATCAGAATAACAGAAGGAAAATGGATGAATGGTGCAGATGTAATCTGGGTATTAAGGTGAACGACTAGGATTGATGGAGAAGAATAAAATATATTTTATTTGACCAATGGGGCAAGATCAATAAATCAGGGAAAAGGGAGTGTGGGATGAGTGACACTTGTCACTTATCCAATGGCCCCACAGAAAATATCTGTCCAATCCAATTAAATTAATATTATATTCGAATTCCGAGTCGTAAATCCCCTATTTCGCTCCCGTGACCATAACTTTTTCGTCGGTCCTCCGATTTCGACGTGCAGCCTGTCTATGGATTCGTATCGACTCGATCTACGTAACGGTGCTTGGCTCTCGGCCATCGGATCTCCCGGGTCAAAAGTCAACATTTTTCCCACGCCCAGGGGCAAAACGGTCATTTTACACCGTCCGGTCGATTTCGCTCAACTAATCACCGTTTAACCTCACTAATCCTTGATTAGTTACTAATCTAATTTCGGAATTAGGGACGGGTCGTTACAATTTATCTGCCTTTCAGGATGATTGGTTATTTGTGTTCAACTTATTAGGACGATTAGTGATCTGCATACTCTATCAATGAAAAGAAAAATTACAACCAGTTACGAGTTCCAAACAAATAAATGCCAAGCATGGCAGATAGCTACTCGACGTAATAGATGAGGATATGTTTTTCATATATTATGGACATTCCTGGACTGGGAAATTTGCAATTTGATGGTACTTATTTTGAATATCAGATTTGTATGAAGCAGTGCTTATGATGCATTTTACCATTTCCACTAAAGTAAGCCGTTCCATTTTGTGAATGAGTGTATGAAATAGCTAACTTTTGTAAAGAACCATCTTTAACCATTACTGTCCTTGATGTAATTACCCATATTTTGTATAAATAACTTTATTTCAATGTAAACAATTATCTTTTGATGTGTAAAAATTTAATACATTAATTCAATAATTCTGCGGCAATGCGCTGGACTTCCTACTAGTGATTATCTAAAACTGTTAAAAAATCTGACGTTACCACAGAATACTTTGTGACATCAATTCACTCAAATTTTGGTATTTGCATAAATTTATACTTGTATTGTGAATTCCTAATAAACATCTATGATGAATATGGTAATGGCCTAGCCAGAGAAACCCAGTGTCCGAGGAGTACGAAACTGTACTCTTAGAAGGAGTGCAAGGGATTACGATCGATGATTTGATATTAGACCTTTCGAATTGAACTCGATCTTAGTTGGATTCAACCTGAAATTCGAACAAAATTTGATCAGTCCAAACTTGAATCCAAATTGTAGAGTCTATGGGTTAAGAGTCTATCAGTTGAGCTTCCAACCTGCCCAACCCACTAAAACCCCGAAATAGCCTGCAAGTAAAAATTTTGGGTGAATTAAGTACTGATGGAGGATTAATTAGGATAAATCATAACCTTAAATTTTCTATAGATAGTAACAAGAGTTGCAGTTAGTTTGTAGGCTTAATGGGCACCATGTGATGAAGTTCAAACAGCGGCCAAGTCGTGTGGTATTAGCCCAACCTAATGGATCATAGTCTCATTGAGTGGACCATATTACCACACATGAAGTGTACATATATACATAATCAGAGATTTAAGAGGCCAAATCTAGCCCAGCCAAACTGCCATTTTCTTTTTTGAAGTTGGTCCAAATTAAACAACACTGTCCCAGCCGCTTGTTATTATTTCATTCATAATTCAGACACCATACATGAAAAACTCGTGCAATAATAGGTGAGATGTGTCTTTGTAAGTGCTCATCTGAGCCTACTTGACTTCGTCAATGACCCCCCTTCCGCCAAAAATAGGTAAAGGATATGAACTTTCATTGAGCATGCAGGTCCATGAGTGAGTGTATCATGACAATAGATACAGGTCAATGAAGCATTTATAAGTTTGGCCATAAGCATTTTATATATGCTTTCGGTATGATTATTAATTGGTTTAGTAACATCGAGTTTTTTCCTTCATATACATGATATGCGTCAAATATATATCATGAACGGCAGCCAAGCATGAACCTATGGGTGACCTCAAATCTGAAAAATAAAAAATAAAAATAAAAACTCGCGTGTTATATATAATTCTCATCCACTTTGTCCAGTTTATAATTTATCTCGTATCAATTTAAATTTTTATTTAGTTTCATTTAAAGTTTGTTGTTAATCTCATCACTTTAATTAGAAGATTGATCAATAATATATCCCCATATTCTATATAACTTTTTATTTATGTATGTTACGAGATGAAATATAAATTAGAGGGTATAAAAAAGTTCTATAAATCATACAAAACAAAAGGAACTTTCGACAAACTTCAATTAAATATGACCATTAATAAAAATTCATTTTAGATTAATTAAACCAATCATACTTTTAATCTTGAGTTTGTACTTGGAAGCGATTAATAAACGTAGAAAACAAACCCGGCCCTTACAATAGTAAAAAGGGGCACTTGCCCTAAAAATGAAGAGCAACATCATTATGAAAAGTTTAAAAACTCAAAATCAGTAGGCATAATAGATATGGAGCCCTTTATTTGTAACACATGGGGTGTTGTATATGCATGTGCATGTTATGCAGAGAGACCCCTCCACCTGATTTTGAGCACCAGCTTCCTTGAACATGTACCACATTCACATTCCTACTAGCGCGCATGGGAATGCAAGAAAGAAAATATGTATATGTATGTGTGTGTGTGGAGTCAAAGAGAAAATATGTCTGCAGTCAATGATTCTGAAGGAGTTAATTTGTATATGTATGTAATTCCAAAATCTCATAGCTATGGGTCTTCTTTCTTTAGTTTTATCAGTTTAAAGCCAAAAATTAAAGTATATATACTGGTGCTAGCTAGTGATGGGAATTAACCATAATATATCATCAACCTTTCTTTCCATTCCATAATATTTCACTATATTAGTGGCAGAATCTATCCTCAGATTTCTGGGTCCTGTGAAAACTTTAAACATTGAGCCATATTCTCTACAGTTCCATAAAGACAACATTTTGTCCATATATATGACATGTTGGCAAAGATAATTCCATAGCTAAATATATACCATAAAAAATGAACAATATTATAGGTTTTGGAGAATTCAAATTGAAATTCTATTTCGAGAAATAATCTCCAAAGGGTAGGTTACGTTGAAAATAAAAGCAAAACTGGTGTTCGATATATACCGATCTTTCAAATGGCTGACCTAATTAGAGAAAAAGTTCATGGTTAGCTGATGGCTTTAAAGGGTGGTAAAATTTCAGAAAATTGAAGAAAAACCAAACCCATGAGCCTAGCTAAGTCAAAAACAATGGGAGGGTGGATTTGGTCATAATTAGTCCCCCCCTAATCGATCAAGATAATCTTGAAAGGGACATAACTTACAGATTAGAGAGTTGTCCATTGAGAAAATGAAACTTCAAAATGGTTTTCAAAATGGAAAACATGTATTACCATGGGGAATGAAAGCCATGTCTCCATTCATTCTCTCTCTCAATCATTTCAGGTTTGGGGTAATACTAATAATATTATGAGTTTGATCAGCAGGTGGTGAGCACCACCTATCACTTGCAAATGCAATGAGACGATTGGTTCATCCTAATAATGCACCATCTGCAATTTGTATACTCTACAAATTATATATCCACATTTTAGACTTAGTGGAGGACGGATTTTATAACCATTTCGTCTTTCATTTTCAGTTTTCAAGCTCTGTATTTGAGTTGACATGGGGAAAATGCGAGTGAGAAAATAAAGGATAAGGAAGATTATATATATACAGCGGTATATATATATGCAAAGAAATAAATTAAAAAATTAAAAAATTTCAAAACTAGCTAGCTAGCTACTTCAAAAATTATTTGTTTGTTTTTTTTTTTTATTGATTTTGCTTTTACATATGTTCTTCATTAATTCTTTCACTCTCACTTTTCACCTTTCCTTTCTTTATATCTCAAATAACAAAATTAAAAATTAAAAAAAAAACCAAAAATAATAAAATCATTAGCAAATAAGCCCTCATATATTATATGGGGCTGTGGACCGGTTTTACATTTTATATAAACATTGTTGTAAGGAAACATTCACGACTTAGCCAGATGGTGGTAAAAGTGAAACTCATTAAGTTTTTATCTTTTTAATAATTTGTTTAGCATATAAAGGAATTTTAATTACTTCGATTCGGGTAGCCCTAGCCTAGTACGTGTACGTCGAATAAAGCGTTAATTCATGCGTTTGGTCCTTGTGTTTATTCCCAGTGCATGCATCTGATCGATATTCTCATCATCTGCTTGACTAAAGACTAATCACACATATCCACTCAACTATAACCTTTTCCCAACACTTTGTACCATCTTCAGATATTTTTTCTTGCTCTGATTTTATACTTTCATAATTTGTCAAATGGAAATCATTTGCAAGTAACAAATTTATCCCCAAACACTTTGGGAAAAAAAAATTAACCATATATAGGAGGTGAATATACCACTACAAAAATATCAAAAATGAGGTTTTATTTTCTTCCTTTGTTTGTAAAAGCATTTACGCTACAAAAATATCTTTGAAGTCATCTACTGATCAGTTGTACTGTCAGAAAATTTCACTAAGAGAGTATTTTATTTAGACTAATTAATTTATAAGTCTTTATTAATATATACGTTTATTCAAAAATTTGTATATAGAAAAATTAAACTTATAGGTTATTTAACTAGCCAAAGGGCTATATAATTTAAAATAGACCATAATTTTTATATAAATTACAACTAATGTCATCCAATTGTAAACTAGTTCAGCAACAATCTAAAAAGCACTTACCAAAATCTAATGATTTCAACATTACTTTATTTTTTTTATTTTTTTATTATAAGATTATATTGAAAATTATGAAAACATTACTCATATTTATAAATTTTATTTTCACCTGCTTATTCTAAAAGTAATATGAGTATCTAATCTAACTTAAAATAAGATAATTAAAAACAATAATTCTTCAAAAAAAATTAATTTAAAATTTTTTTATATTCCGATATTAAATAATTTGGTTAATTTCGTATAATTTAGGGTTTAATTCTTGAATGTTGACCCTATGTCGTACAATTTTCCACCAACATTCTCCCCCCCCCCAACCAAAAAAAAATTATATACCCTACTGTTGAATCACAGACAATATAGACCTTATTTCTTATTTGTAGAAAAAATTCAATTGTAACTATATACAATATATATATAATATACATATATAATATTTATTATATGCACAATATAATAAAGGGCCCAAATGACCAAAGAAAGCAAACACTAAGGGTCACATGGGGTAAAAAGGATAAAAAAAGACAATGTTATTTTCAATTGTTTAAAGGAATTTTCTGTAACAACCCGTCCCGAATAATGGGATTAGATTAGTGACTAATCAATGATTGGTGAGGTCAATCGGTGATTAGTTGAGCAAAATTGGACGAACGACGCAAAATGACCGTTTTGCCCCTAGTCGTGGGCAAAATGTTGACTTTTGACTTGGAGGTCCGATGACCGAGGGCCGAGGATCGTTATGTATATCGGGTCGATACGAATCCATAAATATGCGGCACGCCAAAATCGGACGTCGAACGGGAAAGTTATAGGTGACGGAAGTTCGATTACACTATGCACGCATTACGAGGCAAAGACACTTGGCTAGATCTGATTGGTTGACTATTGGTGTGGGGCCCTTGGATGAGTGACACTTGTCACTCATCCTATTAGTTACTTTTCCCTAAAAAGGGGATCTTGAATCTGATTGGCCCATTTGAAAATTAATTAATTTTCCCTCACCCATTCTCTCTCCTTCCCGCGACCATTTCCCTCATCTTCTTTGTTTTCTGCAAATAACTCGAACCCCCAATCCCACATACAAACCCCAATACTTATTCTTTGTTGTTGGACTTCAAACAAAAGTGAGAGAGTGTCGGGAGAGGATTCGAACGGTGGCCACAGCGCAGGGCGCCGTGCACAGTAGCTGGAGAACCCCAAAAACAGTGAGTTTGGTTCGAATTTTGGTTCTTGATTTGTGGTGGTTGTCGTTTGATTCTAATGGCTAGAACTTGTTTCTGGAGGTTGTGAGAGCCAAATGGGACTGGTTACAAGGTTGGAGGTGGCCGGAGACGACGGTGGTGGAAAGTTGCAGGCAGCCGGCTTTTGTTTCAATCTAAAGGTGAAGTTTTCCTCCCTTTTCCCTCGTGTTGATCATCTATTTAGATTCCTAGGACTAAGACTTAGATTTTAGGATTAAAATGGGAAGAAATGGACTGAAAATAGGTGAGAAATGGGGTTGAACCGTGACCGCCGGTTCGGTCCAACCAAACCGGTCTGAACCGGTCTAGACAGGAGTAGGGGATGATGAACAGTGCCCGGTGCGTGGGCTTCACGCGCAAGGACTTCAGGCCGCGTGTGGGGGTGTGTAGGCCACCTTTTGGGGATGAATTCAACATGTGAATTAACCTATTCGATGTAACGAACATTTTGGGACTGGTTTCGTGTCGATCGGATACCGTCTCGATATTGTTCGGGACGTCCGAAGGTTTAGGATCGGGTGTAAAAATACTTAAAAATTTGGAAAAATTACGGGGCTTCAATGAGAGGTTAATTAGATAGTTATTAACCCTCTAGAGTGATTTGTACAGGTTTGGGAGTCCCGGTGACGACGATTAGCCCGGTGAGACTTACGGCACGCAAATCGAGGCGGCAGCTAGGACGGTTTGTGAATGGACCTTGATTTCTAAACTGTGATGCATGCATAAATGTTTTATATGGTTTATAGATATGATTCTATGATGTTGATTTGGATGATTGTGATTTACATGGTTTCACGCATTTCGAGACAATTTACGTGCTTGCACATTAATCGAGGTTTACGATTTTGCACTGATTTTTCGTGCTTATAGTTTTGGAAATGATTTCATGAAATGATTTTGGATTTGAAAAGGTAAACTCGGGTTCGAGACCCATTTTTTTTGGAAACCTTCGGACTCGAAGTCCATTTAGTTACGTTCTCGGGCCAGAGGCCCAATTGGTTCTTGAATCGATTGTGGATTTGGAAATATGGAATCGAGCACAAGACCCATTTGATTGAAGAACTCTCAGACCTGAAGTCCATTTGATTTAACAAGGCATCGGGCCGGAGGCCCAGTTGATTTACGTATCGGGCTCGAGGCCCAGTCGGTTTACGATTTGGGCTGGGAGCCCAGTTGACTTACGTATTGGGCACAAGGCCTATTTGGTTTACGATATCGGGCACGAGGACCATTTGGTTTACGAAATCAGGAACGAGGCCCAGTTGGTTTAAGATTCGGGCTGGAGGCCCAGTTTGTATGTGGATTCGGGCCTAGGGTCCAGTTATGTTTTAAGAATGTGATTTCGGGTCGGGGACCCATAAATGGATTTATGGTTCATGACGGTTTATGGGGACCGGCATGAACTCTTGGAAGGTTTTTATGATTCATGACGGTTTATGGGGGCCGGGCATGAATCCTTGAAAGGTTTCGAGAATGTTTTCAAATGGTTTTTCGTATACCATCCTTTATATATGAATTGTCTCCTCCGGGGAGGGTCGTTGGCCAGGGTGGACCTCGGAGTAGTCACGGAGCACTGTGTAACGACCCGTCCCGAGAGTTGGGATTAGCAAAGTGATTAGTAACGGATTAGTGATTCTAATTGGTGTTTAGTTGGTTACTTTTGGCCTTTGGGCGTAGAAGGACGATTTTGCCCCTAGTATGGGCAAAAGGTTGACTTTTAGGTTGGGCGGTCAATTGGGTATTGACCGATGACCGTGACGTAGTTCGGGATGTCACGAGTCTGTAGACAGGTGGCACGTCCGATTTGGACAATCAGAGGAAAAGTTATGGTGTTCGGAAGGTTAAGGGCATAACCGTAATTTGGCTAATTAAAGGGAAAATGTTGACTTTTTGGACGATAAGGAATTTTCACGTAGACCAAGGACCATTAGATAGGTCTCGACGTCCTGAGTACAACGACAGGCGGCACGCTGTCATCGGACGTCGGACAGTGAAGTTATGGTTCTGTAAAGTTGGAGGGGTAACATGGTAATTTGGACACTTAGGGGCATTTTGGTCTTTTGGCACCTTGGGAATTGTGAGTAATCAGAGGGGGACATGTGGCCTGAGAGATTGGAGATTTTTTTGGGTTGGACCGTTGGATGGAGGACACGTGGGGGTGCTCTAGTGGCTTCTAGCACTTGCACGGTGCAAAAATTAAATGGGTTGTGTTGGTTTGAGTCGTGCTTGAGAGGGAAACAGAGACAATGCTAGGGAGGACTATCGATCTATGGCAGGGTGTGTGTGAGGCCTTGTGACCTGGTGAGAGTGAGTAGAGACTAATTGAGAGCTGGTGAGTGAGTCTTGAGTGAGAATTGTGTGAGGAAAGGCTGAGAGGGGGGGTGAGATTTCTCAGGAAAACAGAGAGGTGTCGAGGATCGTGGTGCAACCGCAATCGATTAAATTGGTCCAAACAAGTTCGAGAGAGTGTTAGGAAGGCTGAGAACAGCCCTGTGAACCCAGAGGAACACGGCGGTGAGCACAGCGGAGGCAAGAACGACGGTAAGTTGTCGATGTCCTCTGTTTTTCCGTTTGAGTTCAAGATGGAAATCGTGGGTTTTGAAGCTGAGTCGAGCTGTTCTATTGGTTCTAATAAGTGTAGGAAGTCGCCAGTAACCTGAAGGGTTGAACCAGAGGCTGAGGAGATGGCGGGTGACCGGAAAACCGCGACTGAAAATTTCAGGGGGTCTGGGTCAAGTTTTGGACGGTGAGTTTCAGTACCTTATTTCATGAATTTGTTAGTAGAATTGATCATACAAACAAGGACGAAGCTATTGGGATTGATTGGACTGAAAATGGGTTGGAATTGAGGGGAAAACCGGTCACGCCGGTTCAGTTCGACCAGACCGATCTGAACCGGGTGGACTGAGGTTGAAGACGATAAACAGTGCAGGCGCGTGAGGCCCACGCGTAACCCCTTTGGGAGGCGCGTGGGGGTGCGTGGCACTGTTCATGGGGAAGTTGTCAACACGACTTTTAAAGTATTCGATATAACAAACATTTTGGCGCTGGTTTCTCGATATGTTTCGGAATATCCGAAGGTTTTAGGACTCGGTTAAAAATAGTTAAAAATATGAGAAAATTACGGGGCTTTAATAGAAGCTTAAATAAGTTGTTAGTGGCCTCGTTATGGGATTTGAATAGGTTCGGGAAAGCCGAGGATAATGGAATGGCTGGGAACGGCGTAAGTGCGCGCGTATCGAGGCGACGTCGGAATGGTCTGCGAGTGGACTTTGCTTTCTAACTCTTGATGCATGCATATATGTTTTTATATGTTTTCTATACTTGATCCTATGATTTGATTTATGATTTTGATGATTTACGATTTGTGCATGTTTTTCGAGATAATGACGGTATTTCACGTTTTACGAGATTTGACGGATATTGTAATTTAAACCTGGTTTTAACGATTTGATTTCAAAGAAAGTAAAAGTGTTTTTAGAAAATTGTTTTCGGGCTTGAGGCCCAGTTCAAAAAGTGGTTTTAAGAAACGTGATTTCGGGTTTTTGAATCGGAATTCCGGATGACGATTCGGGATTCGATTCGGGACTTAAACAGTGGATTTCCGAATTTGGGTTCGGAATGGTTATTCCGGATGCCGACTTACGGAATGATGGTTGCGGACTCGGATCTGGAAATGAGGTGGATATGATTCTGGATTTGGATTCGAAATGACGGTTCTGGATGCCAGAAGGGCTTTAGGCCAGTGATTTCAGATTCGGGTTTGGATATGAATTTCGAATGGTTTTCAAACGGTTTTGGATTGGATTTGCTGGATCTGGTTATTGGGTTTAAAGACCCGGATTATGATTGACGGGGGATGGCCCGGGATTGGGTTTAAAGACCCAGATTGAGTTTAAAGACTCGGGAGTTTAATGACTCGGATATTGATATTTCCCCCGTAGGCCTGTTGAGTTTAAAGACTCGGAGTTTAAAGACTCGGATTATTGAGGCCTGGATTGAGTTTAAAGACTCAGAAGTTTAAAGATTCGGATAGATCCAGCAGGTTCGATGGATGAGAATGTGGTTTCAATTGTGTTTTGGATTTCACTGAGATGTGATGATGTGGTTTTCAATAATGGTTTCCGATATTTTGGGTAGTGGCTCGGATGAAATGATTTCCGGTGGTTTTGGGCTGAGGCCCGGGATTTGAGAAAAAGGAAAATGTGTTGGTTTCCGTACATGGTTTTATGACATGAATTGATATGCATGAATTGGTTTTGAAACGGAGGGTATAACTGTTATTGTTTTATGAAATGTTTTTGAACTTAAACTTTATTTTTGTCCACTCACAATCTTTTCGTGTTTTCGATACCCTCCAGGTTGTTGCGGCACGGGCTGTTGATTGAAAGAAACAGAGACATCACACGTACGTTCCACAGTAGACTCTGCGCACTCTGGGAAGTTCGGAAGTTGTTGGACGATCGGATCGAAAATCCCTTGTCCGACTTACGTGTCACGTGTAGGTTGGACGTCCGTTTAGCCTACGTGTCATGCGTAAGTTAGACGAGATCGGGATTTAGCCCTTAATCCCGGGGGATTATGGGTGGGTCCTAACAACTGACTGAGTGGAGTCGCCCCCGTTGGGTTCCTTACTCTCAGAAAGGCTATGGATTATAACCCCCAGGGAGGGACATTGATCTACTGACATTGACCTAGGTGGACTCTGAGGAGACTTGGGTTTTGAGACCCCGGGTAGCACGCGCGTAGCTCTAGATACTGTGACAGGATTGGTTATATGATATTTATGATAAACATGATTTCTTGGATTTGCGAAATTGTGTTTTATGATTGAGAAATGGATTTGGGCTGAGACCACACATATGTTTACTATGTTATGGTTTTCTGTAAATGGTTTTGGGCAGAGGCCCGTATGGATTTGGTTATTGAAACATATGTGGTCTGATAAATGGTTTTACTATGCATGCATGCTTTTTAGTGAAGGGCATAAAGGTCTTTTATGAAATGTGTTTTATCAAACTATTACTTTTTGTCCACTCACAGTCTTTCTGTTTTCAATGCCCTTCAGGTTGAATACGGTGTGGACTGTAGCAGAGACGGAGACATCACATACCTCCTCCGGATCCTGGCGTACTTTAGAAGCCGGTCAGGCTAAAGGTTCAAATTTTCCCTGGTCTGACACTCCGTGTCAGACGGGATCAGGAGCGTCCCTCGTTAATCCCGGGGGGATTGGGACGGGTCCTGACATTTTCAATAACTCACTCATTCATTTTATTGAGATATAAAAGGGTAGATGTGGAATTTATTGCTTACAAATTATGTTTAAGGACTTTTGAATAAAAAAGTTTGAGATAAGATCTTATTTTGTTTAATATATAAGCATTTACTGCCTCCACAAAAGTACTCATACTTTCCATGCCGACTTTCATGAACCTTTTTTTCTAATATACAATCCACCTCTAAAGGATCTTCTTACTCCATTTTCAAGCCATCGACTGAAGGAAGATAGGCATCCTTATCAAGATAATCATCCAATAGAGATGGTTCAAAGGGCTTCAAATTCTCGACATCAATGATTGAGTACATATGCATGTATGGTGGTAGATCGAGTTGGAAGGTATTAGCACCAATTTGTTTGATGATCGTGAACGGTCCATATTTGATTAGCTTGAGCTTCTTACCATCCCCAATTAAATTTTCTTTCCCAAGGTGTAACCGTACTGAGTCACCTTCTTTAAAGGTACATGGAGCATGATGCTTGTCATGATGAGCTTTATATCTCTACTGAGACCGTTGCAATTGTGCTTCCACTTCTGAATGAATCTTTGTAACTCGTTCGAGAAATTTATGTGTTCGACATGTTCTTCTTATTCTTCTTATTTTCCACTTAATGGTTTATCACTGGTCGTGAATGCCATATTAAAAGGATTTTGGGTTAAGTAACCCAAACAAACCTCGAATGGAGACTTCAGTGTGGAGCCATGATTTGCTCGATTAAAAGCAAACTCTAAGTGAGGGAGACTTTCATCCCAATTTTTTGGATGCTTGGACCTATAACCCCTTAATAAATACACCATAGTCCAGTTAATTACCTCTATTTGTCTATCAGTCTATGGATGAAAAGTAGTACTATGCTTCATGGAATGAGGATCACCATTTTTCGGAATCGATCTACTACAAAAAATAAGTAGTCTAATCCAGTGTAACGACCCATCCTGGAAACCGAGATTAGATCAGTGGTTAATGACGAATTAGTGAAGTTAATCAGTGATTAGTTGGGTGATTTCGGACGGACGGTGCGAAATGACGATTTTTCCCTTGAAATTGGGTGAACGTTGACTTTTCGCTCGGGCGATCAAATGGTCTTTGGCCGATGACTGTGACGTAGTTCGGAATGTCACGAGTTCATAGATAGGTGGCACGTCCGATTCCGACATTCGAGCAAGAAGTTTTGATGTTCGGAAGTTCGAGGGCAATTTGGTAATTTGGTTGAATAGGGACAAATGGTTGACTTTTTGGACGACAAGTTAGTTTCGCGTATTTTGAGGACTGTTAGGTAGGTCTCGATCCCCTGAATACAATGACAGACGACATGCGTCAATGGACTTCGGACGACTCGAGTATGGGTCTAAAAATGCTAGGGGCAAAATGGTAATTATGTGGCAGCAGGGGTAAAATGGTCTTTTTTTGCCTAGATATCTGTGCCCAGTTATCGGTGGACACATGGCTCACCTTAGGATTGGTGCCCAACAAGATTGGGACACTTGGCTTCCTCTGGATGGTTGTAGAAGCTCCTCACCGTTTTCAAAATTATCACACGGTTTAAATCATGGATTGCACGATAATGGAGAGGAAAAAAAATAGAGAACTGAGAACTGAGTAACCATAAGAACCCAAACTCTTTCAACCTCATCATTTACTTCTGAATTTTGAAGGCATAATGGAGAGGAGGTTAAGGAGAGTTTGATGATAGTGGCACGGCGGCCCACGACTGCGTAGGAAGGTAAGAAAAACCCGTGGATACCCTGTTTTGTTTCAAAATTAGAAAATCACGTTTGAGGTTTGATGATCGAATTAATTGTTAGGAAGGTAAGAAAATCCAGATTTTGGATTTGGATTCGGGATGATGATTTCGAATTCGGCTTGGGATTTGAAATGGTGATTTCGAATTCAGATTTGGACTTGAATTTGGAATTGGTTTTAAAATGGTTTTGGATTGGATTTGCTGGATCTAGTTATTGGGTTTAAAGACCCGGATATGATATGTGACGGGGACGGGCACGGATTGAGTTTAAAGACTTGAGAGTTTAAAGACTCGGATATTGTGATTTCCCCCGTAGGCCTATTGAATTTAAAGACTCGGGAGTTTAAAGACTCGGATTATATTGAGGCTTGGATTGAGTTTAAAGACTCGGATTGATATTGAGTTTAAAGACTCAGATAGATCCAGTAGGTTTGATTGATTGCAATGGATTTCAATGGCTTTCAAATGTGTTTTGGATTTCGATGATAACTTGATGGTTTTCAATAATAATGGTTTTCGAATGGTTTTCAGATGTTTTGGGCTATGCCCCGGATGATATGGATTTTGATGGTTTTGGGCTGAGGCCCAGGATTTGAGAAAAGGAAATGAGTTCGGTTTTCTTAAAACGGTTTTGAATAACTTGAATATGGAATGGTTTTATGACATGGGTTTGATATGCATGCATTGGTTTTTAAATGGAGGGTATAAATGTTTTTTCTTATAAACAGTTTTCTATACTTATCCTTGATTTTTGTCGACTCACAGTCTTTTATGTTTTTCGATACCTTCCAGGTTGTTGCGGTGCGGGCTGTTGTTAGAGAGATAGAGACATCACACATGTGATCCGCAGTAGGTTCTGCACACTCTGGGAAGTCCGGAAACTTTTGGATGGTCGATTGGGAATCCCTTGTCCAGCTTACGTGTTACATGGAGGTTGGACGTTAGCCTTCATGTTGCATGTAAGTTATACGGGAGCATGGCTTACCCCTTAATCCCGGGGGATTGGGGGTAGGTCGTGTCATCCAGAGTTGGTCTTAGGCAATCCACCAAGAAAATCCATCGAGATGGTTTCCCAAGGCTGGCTAGGTACTAGTAAAGGAAGATACAACCCTAACTTTCTATTGGAAGGCTTCGATGTGTTACAAAAAACACAACCTTGAATGTATCTTGAAACATTGAGATGCATATTGTCAGGACACGACCCTCCTCGGTCAGGACCCAACTCTAGCACGATATTGTCCGCTTTGGGCCTCCTCGCCCTCACAGTTTTGTTTCGGGGAGCTCACGGTGCAACTTCCCAGCGGGTCACCCATCATGGAATTTCACCAGTCTCAACTCGCTTAACTTTGGAGTTCCAACCGAACCCAAATTCACTAAGCTCCCAAAAGGCCTCATGCTAGATAGGTGTGTGCCTACACCTTTAAGGCACACCACTATTCCCTTTCCAGACCATTCCTCCTTGCTAGAATGTGGGATCGTTCACCATTTCCTCGAGGACACGGGTCTTAAAATCCTCCCCCCTTAGGGCCCAGTATCTTCGCTGGCACACTTCCCAATCGGGGTTTGGCTCTGATACCAATCGATCAGAGCCCAATCCTCCTCGGTCAAGACCCAACTCTAGCACGATATTGTCTGCTTTGGACCTCCTCGCCCTCACGGTTTTATTTTCGAGAGCTCACGGTACAACTTCCCAGGAGGTCACCCATCATGGAATTACACCAGCCTCAACTTGCTTAACTTTGGAGTTCCAACCGAAC
Source organism: Prinsepia uniflora (assembly GCA_032719365.1). Taxonomy (NCBI): domain Eukaryota; kingdom Viridiplantae; phylum Streptophyta; class Magnoliopsida; order Rosales; family Rosaceae; genus Prinsepia; species Prinsepia uniflora. The sequence goes on along the minus strand of CM064871.1, from coordinate 20,502,792 downwards.
CCAAAGCCACTGAGCTCCCAAAAGGCCTCGTGCTAGATAGGTGTGTGCCTACACCTTTAAGGCACACCACCATTCCCCCCTCGTAGGAATATGGGATCGTTCACCGTTCCCTCCAGGACACGGGTGTTACACATATTTGGCCAATAGACATACCGACGAAGATTCAATAAAGTTTCCTCTACCACCAAATGCCCTGCTACTTTTGAAGTATGAGCTTCTCAAATCTAATCTATTGCAGTATGTCGCCATCTTTTGGTATGCATAATTGTGTTCTTTTGTACATCAGTCCATCCTTCAGTTGAAACTCACTAAACTTTCCTTGTTGCAGCTTAGCGTGAGATGAAATAAAATCAATGTATGTGTCATTATACTTTCTCTATATCCACTTAAAGCTCGCCAACACCAGCAATGAACCCCAAGTATACAAGATGTTACTTCGCAAATTCACATTTCTTACCGTTCAATCGTAGTTGACTAGCTGGTAAAACTCCCATAACTAGAGTAATATGACAAAGATAGTCTTCCTATATGACATTGTATATAAAGATGTCATCCAAATAGACAACGATAAAGTCATCAAGGAAAGAGCTAAGTACTTCATTCATTAGTTTCATAAACGTAGCTATAATGTTACATAGTCCCAATGGCATAACCAAGTACTCAAATAATCACTAAAAAGTAGTTTTCCAAGTGTCTTCTTCATGGATGTGTACTTGATGGTAACCAGATTTGAGATCAAGCTTGGTGAAGTAACAAGCACCATGCAATTTATCTAATAGATCATCATTCCTCGGTAAGGGATATTGATGCTTAATGGTAATCTTATTAATTGCTCTACAGTAAATGCACATACGCAATCCTCCATCTTTATTCGAAACAAGTAGTATTGGTGAACCACGTAGTGAGAAACTAGGCTTGATAACCTCTTTTTCAAGAAGTCCTTGTACTTGCTTCTTGATTTCTTCACTCTTCATATGAGAAGTGCTATATAAACCTAGGTTTGGTAGAGATTAATCTCCTACCAGCTGAATTTCATGTCCTACAAGTCTCCATGGTGGTAATCCATGCACATTCTGAAAAATATCCTTGAAATCCTTATGTAATTTTTCAATATCGGAACATTTTGAAGGTGCTAGAATCACTGCTGAAAAACGGACAACATCAGCTCATTGATCTTGTGGTCACATCCTCAATAAGATGAACCATCCATAAGAGTTAACCAATCGCTTGGCTTGGTTAGCTGTCAGCAAATTCTCTGTAGTTTGGGGCTTACAAGCATTGATGTGGAACTCCTTTCTATCCTTCACCAAGCAATACATATGAAGCCTCATGTACTGAATTGCATCACAGTCACATATATATGGACTACCCAATATAACTTGGCTTACATCCAACATACCACCTCGCATGTCACTTTATCAATGTAACGATTAGTAATTGAAATTTTAAGGTAAATTTCTATATTATCTGTATGCCAATGTCCTTCTGAATCTAGCCTAATGGGTAAGCCTTAGGCTAAGGTATTGTTTCTAAGTTTACCTTCCTTATTAGAGCATCCGAAATTAGATTCTTGTGACTTCTATGGTCAACAATTGCTTATACAACACTCTACTTCAATTTGATATTCAAATGAACAGCTCTTCATGGTAAGTGTAGTGTTAGGTTGCTTCAACTCTAGAAGCTCTTCTACTTATTGCACCGATAATGTGGTCTTTCTATCATTCCTTCCCTAGTTTTCCCTCTGGTTCTCGGGTTTCAACTTAGGATGAAGTGCCTAGTATTTGTCTTTAACATGTCCGCTGGTACGAAAATGAGCACATAAATTCTTCTTTTTTGGGTAATTCCTTTTCTACTTGCATTTACTCTTCTAATCAGATTTATTTGCAGTTGATTGTAGCACGACCCATCCCAAATACCCCCCGGGATTAACGCGGGATGTGCCATGCTCCCGTCTGACACGAAGTGTCAAACAAGGGATAACTCGAAACCGCAGCCCATTCGGGGCTTCCAGAGTGCTCCAGGATCTGTGGAGGAGTGTGATGTCTCGATCTATGCTATAGCCCAATCCGAGATCAACTTGAAGGGCATTAAAACCATTAAAAACTATAAGTGGACGAAAAATCAATATTTTAATCAAAACACGTTTCATAACAAAACATTTATGCTCTTCACTAAAAAGCATGCATGCATTTGAAAACCAATAATCAAACTATTTACTTTAGTTAAATCATTAGGGCCTTAGCCCAAAACCATAAATTCAACCATGTGGGAACTTAGCCCAAAACCGTAAATCCAATCACGTGGGCCACTGCCCAAAACCACCAACACTGAAATACCATTTCATAAATCCAATAAATCTGAAATTCAAATATATAATCCAGTAAAACCATGAATCACAATTCCATCAAATACCGTTATATACCAATCATTGGCATCCCAGATGCCTGGCATCCCAAACGCCTAACGTCCTAGACGTCATGTCACGGTCCAAGTTACGCGTGCTACCCGGGGTCTCAACCTAAGTCAATCTCTGACATCCCAGATGTCTGACGTCCCAGACGTCTAGAAATCCTACTCCTGAGTGACTATACGGACAGGTCGCTTCGTGTAGTGACCCCTCGTAGGCAATGCGCCATGACCACTCCAACGTCCCAGACGACTAGAGGATACAATCCATAGATATAAGGATGGTATATGGAAAACATTTCATAAATCATCTCAAACCGTTCAAATGGGACTATACTCGGGATTTCCATAAAACCATCGTAATCCACAAATCCGATTTCTCAAATCCAAATTCATTTATCCTAATCCATTTATCCAAATCCATTTATGGGTCCCTGACCCGAAATCACATTCATAAAACACAATTGGGCCTCATGCCCGATTTCGTAAACCAATTGGGCCTCTAGCCTGATCATGCAAACCAACTGGCCCCCCGGCCAGATGCCTTATTAAATCAAATGGACTCCAAGTATGATAGTTTGTAAATCAAATGGGTCTCAAGCTCAGTTCCATATTTCCAAATCCGAAATCATACCATCAAATCATTATTAAAATCACATTCACGTAGAAATACAGTATAAAACCGTAAACCTCGAAATACGTGCAATTATGTAAATCACCAATACCACAATCATCATCATAGAAATCACATATGTAAAACATATAAAACAGTTATGCATGCATCACAGTTTAGAAAACAATGTCCACTCACAGACCGTCCTAGCTGCTGACTCGTTATGCGTGTCATAAGCCTCCCTGGCTAAACCACCATTACCGGAACTTCCGGACCTGTCCAAATCACACTCAAGGGTCACTAACTACTTCAAATAGGCTAACATTGAATCCCCCAATTTTTGGGGATTTTTAAACCTATTTAAAATAGACCCTAAGCCTTCGGACACTCAAAACTACCCCGAAATGGTGTTCGATTGACTCGAAACCTATGCCAATAGGTTCGTATTATCTAGAACATTAAAAGATAAGTTGAACACTTCCTCAGAAATGCCCCAACGCGCCCTTACACGCCGCCACAAACGGCTGCGCATGAAGCCCACATGCCTGCACAATCGTCCCTACCCTCATGTCGAACTCGGTCTAGACTGGTTCACTGTAATTCCAATTCGACAGGACCTGTGAGACCGATGAGACCGGCTCTTATCCCTTCGTACCATCATTTGAAATCGATCCATAACCTCAAAAACCCGAACTCGAGCACACGGATTACCTGTTTGAATGGGCACCGAAATCACGACCTGCAACCTCGAACTGCCATGGACTCCAGCCACCTTTGCCTTCCAGTCCAAGCCCATTCGACTCGTCTCACCTCAAGGGACCTCCTCCAAACTAGAAAATCGGTCAGAAACCATCAAAACAAAATCCACCAATTTTGAACACAAACACTTACTGTCGCTGATAGCACCATCATCACCGTCTACCTTCACTCTCTAACCTTCATTCACGGCCTCATCTCGATAGATGACGAATGAAGGGTGTTACATAAGAAGGGGTTCACGGTTTTCGATTCTCCTCCGCCGTGGCTTAGGCCGTCCCTCAGCCACACCATTCTCAATCCTTCATTCACGGTCTCTCAGTGATCACAGAAGATGATAGGGTAGTGGGGTGGTATGTCTTTATGTGTTTGTTTAGGAAGAAGGAAATGGTGCACGGGTTTGGAGGAATAACATAGATGATTAATGTGAACTGATGATGATGAAGGGTGAGGATGAAAGGGCTGAGAGAGATGGAAGGTTAGGATTGTGAGATGAATGTGTGAGTGCATTTAACATATCCAATGGGACTTGTAATGAGAAACAAGATCCACAATTTAGGGGAAGTGACCAATGGGACTTGTAACATATCCAAGGGCCCCACTTTAATTAATCAGCCAATCAAATTTAATTATCAATTAATACGAATCTTAGGACGTTAAATAACCGATTTCGATCCCGTGATCATAACTTCTCCGTTCGACGTCCGATTTCGACATACCACCTGTCTACGAACTCGTGACGTCCCGATCTACGTCACGATCATCGGTCCTCGTACGTTTGATTCCCCAGGTCAAAGTCAACATTTTGCCCAATTTCAAAGACAAAACGGTTATTTTACACCGTCTGTCTAAATTCTCTCAACTAATCCCCGATTAGTCATTCTCTATCCATAATTAATTAATATTTAATCCCGATATTTGGGACGGGTCGTTACAGATTGTTTTTCTTCCTTCTTATCAAGTCTTTTGTACTTGGCCTTGATGGCAATGGCCTTGACAGTAGATTTTTCAATTGATTCCACGGTTTCAGTTCTTTCTGTATGTAGTCGCAAGGCCTCTGATATATTTCACGAAAACATAGCAATTGTCAACATCTATAATAGAATTGTTTTCTTAAAAATTTCTTGAATTTACTCCAAGTCAATTTTGAAACGTTGTGTCATTTTCGTATGAATTCCACCATATAATAGCATGGCTTGAGAGTTTCAAGCTTGCAAATTGGAACTTTTCAGCGTTAGAATACTTATGTGAAGTGAAATACGTTTCTAATGTGTCCATCCCATTTTTCAGCATCTATACCACCATTATAAGTAGGAATTTCGACCTTCAAATCAATTTTTAAGGCAGTTATCGGATTTTTACCGTTACTTCCTTCCGCGGTGAAATATTCTGAGATGGTGTCTTCCTCGTCTTCGTTGTCCACTTCAACCTCTCTATTTGAAGGGGATGCATACGAATATTTCGAGGTTTTTAAAATTTCCACCAATTCAGAGATAAATATTGATAATTCCACCTGTTGTTCAAGCTTTGTGACAAGATCCCTGAAACCACTCTTCTCAGGTACTTCTCATATCATTGCTCCTCTCTCTGGAATTAAATTAAATTTTATAATATTAAAATATACATATCATATTGGACATACAAAAATATACTCAAATTATATCACTAGTTCTGTAAGATAGAAAGGATAAACTTTTGTGTTAGCCGGAAGTCCCGAAACCACCGCTCGTGCCACCATGATTCTCTGCGAGTGGCCTCAATGCACCTGCGACCGCAGTCACAGGCATACTCGCCCTTAACCTCCATCCGGGTCTATAACTCGGGTCGCCTGACCTGGCGACCTGACCCGACTCGTAACCACTCATTTTACGACCAAATCTCACGTTTTAATACTCTTTCTTCATCTTATTGATCGCAGAAAGAGATCTACGAGTTTAAAAGGAAGAAAACTCACATCAAAATCACTATCTAAGATTCCATCTTTCGGCCATGGTTTCCAAAAACATTTTAGTAGCTTTCCCCATGTTCTAACCTTCATCTTCTTAGCTTAAGATGATCGTAAGAACTTACATAAACTTGTAGAAATCTCAGTTTGTGCATGGATAGCCTCAAACAGTGTGATGATCTTTGGGTCATTTTTGAAGTTCACGGGTTTAGGTTCTGGATTCATCCCAGGCCTTCCTCCTTCTATTTCTTTCTTCCTTTCTTCTTCATCTCCCTATTTTCCTTCTTCTCTTTCTTCTTCTTCCTAGCTGATTGTCTTTTTCTCTTTCTTTCATCTTTTTCTTCTTTTCGGCCATTTCCCCCTGAACACCTTCCCTGCACACACACATACCTATATATATAATTGGCTATGGGGTGGAATAAAAGGGAGGGAGGGAATTACAAGAAGGTTCTAGACTACCTTAGATCCCCTTGAAAAACTACCAAAACATCCTTATGTCCAAAATTATCAAAATACTCGTAGTCATTTTTTACTCGTACGAATTTATTCGATCTCCAATGTCGGCATATCATCTATTTGTGGACTCAGGAGGCCAAGACCTTCTAACGATCCCCAAAAAAAGGTCTAAAAATTATCCAGGCCAAAAGGTCAACATTTGACATTCTAAGGGAAAAACAGTCATTTTTATTTAATCTTTCTAGTTTTACTTTTCTCGAATTTATGGGTCGTTATAGCCTGGACAGCTCCTGGACAACACCTGGAAAGCCCCTGGATAGCTCTTGGACAGCTCCTAGATAGCCCATAGACAGCCTTATCGAGTTCCAATCTAAGTCCCAACTGACCCCCTGTTCCAATCCTTATACTTGTCCTTGAGTCCTGCAGAGTTCCAGTCCTTGTGCCTAGCCCCGTGACAGGTTAGTAACAAGCCAGTGACAACCCCATGACAAGCAGGAGACAAGCCTAGTGATAGTTCTGTGACAGCCTATGTGCATAACTACTGGCCCTAGCCGCGCCAAGGTACCCAGTTTTGGACCCTTCGTGCCAGCAGGTTAGGAGATGAATATTTGTGCTCATTTGAGAGACACTGTCACCCCTCATTCCAAGCATTTAATCAGCGCCTAATTCGAAGGACTTTTCAAAATGACATAAACTAAGGCCCAATTCGGGTTTTGTTGAGGGCTTAGGCTAGTTTCAATTAAATCTCAGTGCCTAGGGAAGATTCCAACCATTCAGATGGACTCCATGTGTCCTAATTGCAGCCTTGCATCCATCTTTTAGTCCAAGATCAACCAAGAAAGGATTATCCCTTTTCTTAGTCGAATGAGACTCCTAAATGCATAATATGTGTTGTGATCAATGTTAGCTTCGTGATAGATGTTAAGTCCAGATTTTAAGGGATACAATCAGAGATACTCTTCCTACATTGACTCTGTAAAACATCCTAAAGGTTCCAAGAAAGGGAGATTGACTTACCACCTTTCTTTTCACCTAAGAATTCCAAGAATCATTGCCTTTTCGAGTTACTTATCCAAGTTTAACAAGAACAACCTTCCTAGTCCATTTTCTAAGGGGATTACTTCCAGAATAATTCCCTAAAACTTAGGGAAGCATCTCATATAAAAAGAATGCAGAAAGGCTTCGAGGTTCAAATTTTCTGCCCTAAATTCTACCCTAGCCGCAATAGACAAAGTACAGTTTCAGCTTTGTGTCGGGTTTTTGGTTTCCAAGTGGTGAACGTGCTGCCCAGGAGAAGAAAACCTTGTGTTCTCTATTGTGCTTCTTTGTATCCTTGATTTATATTCCTAAACCCAGATTCTATGTCATTTTAATGCAAATTATTTCCATAATGTATTCGTTAATCATTATCATGAGTGGGTAGTTTTACGTTGAACTAAGGCTGCTTGAAGCCCTAACCATGAGAGTCAAATGATGTGTTTTGTTCTTGATTAATGTTATTATGAATGTTATGGATATGATTGTGATTACCATGTTTATCTAATTTATTGTTTATATGTGGTTACTTAATTTAATCAATTATTGGTGAATGAATTCATGTTGATTTATCACCATCGTGTAGTTGTTAGGACTATAGGTAGTGACTTACATCTTAACTCTAATCCAATCCATGACCCCCTAGGCTTGCATGTCATTTTTATAAGGGTAGTATAATGTCATAAAATTCCTCCCGTCGTCATGCGCTTAATTTCTAAAATTGAATAGACATCCGAAGGTAAATGTCATGCCTAGGATATGCTATGTTAGGAGGAATAATATGTGTAGGGTGACTCAACGTCAGGGCCCTTGAACATGCATTGGATTCATACATTCATTAGTAACTTAATCTTACAACACATCTTAGAATCAATTTTTTAGTGGTAGATAGCTTGCCTTAGTTCACCATAGACAATTAACCAAAAACCGTTACCATTTTTTGCTGTTTTTACTACTTGCAATTTAAGTTTTTGTTTTCCTTTCAACTCAAGCATAATCAAACACCCGTCCCCCTTTTGTGTGTTCTTTTGTTTTTAGTTGAGTCTTGGGTCCTTGCATATCTACTTTAGTTTGAGTTGTTGATTAAGTTAAGGGTCTTAGTTAGGTTTTCATCCATTGTACGAGTTCCTAAGGAATCGACCTTTGCTTGCTGCTTTACTACTTTCTACAACATTTTGAGCTTGCAAATATTTAACAAGGATTTAATTGGCTACACATTTGTGTGCTTGTTTAATTTCTATCAAGGGTTGTTGGTGGTTTTTGTGTTGGTCGGATCAGCTTCACTAATGGCCTCGCCTTACTCTAGTCTCCTGGGATTAAGGGGAATATTAGCTCTTGCGTAATTGGGCATTTTGATACCATTTTTTTATAGGGTTGAATGAGCACTCCTTTCAGTTTATGAGGTTTTATGGCCACCCTAAAATAGGACACCGCCATTCTCCCTGGGATCTTTTGAGGCAGCTGGGTAGTGAAAGGAATTAGCCTTGGATGTTTGGGGGAAATTTAATGAGGTATAGGTTAGTAATGAGCAGCATGGTAGGCGTTTACGGCCTGGAGTCAGATGAATGGTTTTTGTAGGGCCCTTATGGTCTCATGTATGTTCCTTTTAGAGGCTACAAATTCACTTGGAGCAACCGTTAAAAGGGAGATGGAATAGTTAAAGTCAGACTAGACTGGTTTATGGTACACGAGGAATTTTCACCTTTTTTTGATGGTGTTGTTACATCATTTGAACTCTAGGACATATTATCATTTACCAATTTGGTTTTGCTTGTTTCCCTTTTTTAGAGGCGAAGGAGACGTCGTTTCTTTTTTGACAAAATATGGACTTAGTTGGATGGATGCAAAGACGTAATTGAAGAGGGATGGGATGCAGAAGAAAGGTATGTACTTGATAAAATTACTAGTTATCAATCTAAACCGCAATGATGGAATGACAAAACTGTGCTCACATTCCATAAAAGCTTAGAGATTTACAAGCTCAACTGGATGATTTCAATGCTTCACACCAATCCAACTGAGATTTACAAATGCAACACGAACTTAATTATGAGATTGATACTTTCAGAACCAAGGATGATTTTTTTGGAGGAAATGTCCTAGGGTGTCTAGGCTGAAGGAAAGGGACCAAAAAAAAGGATTTTTCCATAAAATGGCAAGGGAGAGAGGTAGATGAAATTTTCTTAATGTTGTTTTCAATTCACACCAAGTTTGGTGTTCCTCTAATAAGGATGTGGATGATTTGTTCAATATGTACCACCAGCAACTCTTTAATTCTAGTGGGGTACTAATATTTATGGTGTATTGTAACGACCCGTCTCTGAAATCGGGATTAGATTAGTGGTTAAGGACAGATTAGTGTAGTGAATCGATGATTAGTTGGGTGCTTTCGGACGGATGGTGCGAAATGACGATTTTGTCCCTAGAATGGGAAAACTGTTGACTTTTAGTTCGGGCGGACAAACGGTGTAAGACCCATGTTTTGGAGGGAACGGTGAACAATCCCGCATTCCTGCGATGGGGAATGGTGTGGGAGAGGATGGTGGTGTGCCTTAAAGATGTAGGCACACACCTATCTAGCACTAGGCCTCCCTTGGCCGCGTTGGTTGAGGTGTTATCTCAGGCGTGAGGTCTTGGGAACAAAACCCTGCAGGCGCATGTTGTGGTGTAATCCCAGTGCGGGCTAGAGGGGACAATATAGTGCTAGATAGAGTTGGCCGCTGCGCAATCTCTGATCTACACTAGGCCTTTTGGGAGCTCAAGTGGATTTGGGGGGATTGGAACCCCAAAGTTAAGCGAGTTGAGGCTAGTGCAATTCCATGACAGGTGACCCCATGGGAAGTTGCACCATGAGCTCCCGAAAACAAAACCGTGAGGGCGAGGCCCAAAACGGACAATATGGTGCTAGATGAGTCGGGTCCTGACCGAGGAGGGTCGGGTCCTGACAATTTGGTATCAGAGCCAGACCCCGACCGGGAAGTGTGCCAGCAAGGATGCTGGGCCCTAAGGGGGGTGGATTTTAAGACTCGTGTCTTGGAGGGAACAGTGAACAATCCCACATTCGTGCAAGGGGGAATGGTCTGGGAGACGATGATGGTGTGCCTTAAAGGTGTAGGCACACACCTATCTAGCACTAGGCCTCCATTGGCCGCGCTGGTTGAGGTGTTATCCCAGGCGTGAGGTCTTTGGAATAAAACCCTGCGGGCACATGTTGTGGTGTTATCCCAGTGCAGCCCAGAGGGGACAATATAGTGCTAGATAGAGTTAGCCGCTGCGCAATCTCTGATCTACACTAGGCCTTTTGGGAGCTCAAGTGGCTTTGGGGGGGATTGGAACCCCAAAGTTAAGCGAGTTGAGGCTGGTACAATTCCATGATGGGTGACCCCCTGGGAAGTTGCACCATGAGCTCCCGAAAACAAAACCGTGAGGGCGAGGCCCAAAGTGGACAATATGGTTCTAGATGAGTCGGGTCCTGACCGAGCAGGGTCGGGTCCTGACCGAGGAGGGTCGGGTCCTGACAAACGGACTTTGGCTAATGACTGTGACGTAGTTCGGCATGTCATGAGTCCATAGACAGGTGGCACGTTCGATTCCGACATTCGAGGAAAAAGTTATGAGGTTCGTAAGTTGAGGGGAAATTTGGTAATTTTCCATGTAGGGGCAATTTGGTGATTTGGTTGCATTGGGATCTGTGCCACTAGGATTGTGACACTTGGATTGCCTTAGGATTGATGTACACAGATATTGGGACACCTGGCTCTCTATGGATGGTTGTGGAAACTTGGACAATTGTTTCACGATTTTAAATCTGGTTGCATGGGTCCAAGACAAAACAGAGAAGAACTGAGTGGTGGTAAGTGAGTGATCGTGAATCCCTTTCCCTCAAACACTGACCCGTGAAGTGTGAAAGAACGTGAAAGAGAATGATGAGGTGGTCCTAGTGGTGGTGCTGCCACGAGAACCGTCGTGGACTGTGGTAATATGACCGTGGGAAACAGAGACTTATGAGTGGCCTTGGACCCTATATCCTCAAATCCTCATCAATTGCCTATGACTTGTGAAGGGAAGTTGGGGAGGGAGTTGAGTGGGTGCTGGTGGTGGCCACGGTGAGGCATGACAGTGCAGGTAAGACTGGATTACCGTGGAAGTTCTGTTTTGATTTGAAAATGGAAAATCGTGTTTTCGTAATAGTTAATCAAATTGGTTGTTTAGATGAGGTTCCTGGAGATCCTAGGAATCGATTGGGACCAGAACCACAGCCAACGGTGGCCGAAATCACTTGAATAGAGACGAGGAAGAACTAGATTCGATCATTGGTTTGGAAGGTACTTTCTAGTGCTTATTCTCATATTTGGACATTATAGATCGACTAGAAATAGAGGGACGACATTAATGGTGGAAAGAGGAGTAAAAATGGACTGAAAATGGACGAAAACTGTGAACGTCGGTTCGGCTGGACCAGGTTCAGCAGGAGGTTGAAGATGAACAGTGCAGGAGTGTGAGGCCCACGCGCAGCCCCTTTGGTCGGCGCGTGGGGGCGCGTGGCACGTCTTTTGAGGAAAGTTTTAACACGACTTTTTATCGTATTGATCTAACGAACATTTTGGGACTAGTTTCGAGTCGATCGGACATTGTTTCGATATGTTTCGGGATATCCGAAGGTTTAGGGTCAAATTTAAAAATAGTTAAAAATTCAAAAAAATTACGGGGATTTAGTAGATGCATAATGAAGTAGTTAGTGACCTTAGTATGTGATATGGACAGGTTCGGGAAGACCAGTGATAGTGGATTAGCCGGGAAAGCGTAATTACACGCGTATCGAGGCAGCAGCGGGAATGGTCTATGAGTGGAACTTGCTTTCTAACTTATGATGCATGCATAAATGTTTTTATATGTTTTCTATATGAGATTCTATGACTATGATGATGATATATGTGATTTACAATTTTGAACGTATTTCGAGGAATTTTACGTAATTGCACATTTTACGAGATTCTGTCTTGAATTGTGATTTGATATGATTTCGATAATTTCATTTTGGGATTTGAATTATGATTTGATTTCAAGGATTGATAAATGGATTTCGGACAGTGCCTTCGAGCATGAGGCCCCGTTTCTAATGATTTCGGATTTCGATTTTCATGTGATTTCTGGATTTCAAATCGGGATTTCAAATGATGATTTCGAATTTGGTTTTGGAATTTAGGTTTCGATGGATTTCTGGATTTTCTAGGATTTTCACTTGGTTTTGGCTTTAAAGACCCGTTTCTATTGGTTTTGTGTTTAAAGACCCGTTGCTATTGCTGGATCTAGTTTTGGATTTAAGGACCTGGTTGATTGATGACGGGGGAGGGCCCTTGATTGATATGTTTTGAGTTTAAAGACTCGGTTATTGTAATATCCCCCGAGGCCTATTGATTGTGTTTTGATTTTAAAGACTCGTTGATATCCCAAAAAGGCTTGATATGTTTTTTTGAGTTTAGAAACTCGTTGGAAGGCCTGATATGTGGGTTTGAGTTTAAAGACTAGTTGATATCCGGGGAAGGCCTGATGCACATGTGTTTTGAGTTTAAAGACTCGGTGCTTGAGATCCAACAGATTGATTGACTTGTGATTTACTATTGATTTTCCCATGGTTTTCAGATGTTTTGGGCAGTGGCCCGGACGATTTGGATTTGTGGATTTTTGGGACTGAGCTCCCGTACTTTGATGTTGATTTATGGTTTTGGGTTGAGACCCTGGATTTGAGAAACAAACTTGAGTAAAGAATTGATTTCTAGTTTTCCTAAACGGTTTAGGACTTTGTACTTGAAATGGTTTTTATTGCCTTGGAAATACAATGGTTTTCTTATGCTGAAAATGAACTAGTTTTCGAATGCATGCATTGGTTTTACGTAAAGGGTATAACTGTCTTTTTTTGTAAATGCTTTCTGAACTTATTATCTATTTTTGTCCACTCACAGTCTTTTATGTTTTTTGATACCCTCCAAGTTGTGTTGCAGTGCGGGCTGTTGGGAGAGAGAGACGGAGACATCACACACCCGATCCACAGTAATGCTGCAAACTCATCTTGGTTTTTAGACGACGTCGACCTAGGATCCCTTGTCTGGCTTACGTGTTCCATGGGGGTTGAATGGGTGTTTAACCTTCGTGTCGCATGTGGGTTAGACGGGAGCATGACTTATTCCTTAATCTGGGGGGGATTGGAGGTGGGTCGTGTCAATTGGTATCAGAGCGAGGTTTGTACGCTCTACGTGAGGTTGTGGGTTTCAAAGTAGTTGGTTCACCGTATTTTGTGTTGTGTGGTTGCGGTGGATGTGATGTCTCGATGAGGAATAGCCCGTCATCAACTTGGACGCTAGGGAGATAGTACGTTAGTTAGTGGCTTAGTTCGTGTCGAGAGCAAGAGCGGCTGGGTGATGCGTTGACCGATACGCGGTGTGTGGTGAGATGTATGCAGGCTTTGGGCCGAAGAGGATAGCGTGCTTGGTGCTAGATATGCTTGATAGTTAGCCCTTTGGGTCAATGGAGTAGATCCGATAGATGGTCGGTTGTGTGCTAAGGTGGTTAACTCGGATGGTGACCCGATGAGTGAGATACGATTTATGGTAGGCTAGTCGGCCTGTGGGGCCCGATAGCAACCTGTTGAGCTGGGTGGTACACGTGGGCCGATGAGACCGATTGACGGCAGCATGTTGAGCTGGATGGCAATTGGTTGACGATAGTATGAAATTGTGACCAATTGGTCAGATTGTTCGAGATCGGATTTGTGAGGCTACGAGTAGTCGGATGCTTCGAGTTGCGGGGGTAAAGGAACCTACTTTTAGGAGTTGAGGGATTCCCCCTAGCGATGGTCACTAGTTGACGTTTGTGTGTAGATATTACGTTAAGGAATGTTCTTAGCCGGGTGTGACGGTCTGAGTGGTGAGGTTTTTTCGAGCTAGTGGATGTCGTAGGTTTTGATAACTCGAGTAATGATGCTTTGAGGAACCCCGTTGGCATGGCTGGTCTGGTAAATGTGAGTACCTTAGTGAGAAACCCCAGTATCGGTGCTTAGTCTGGAAAACGTGTGTTGGGGTTTGTGGTTAGTTAGGTTTTGTGGCTTGGACCTACTTTTGGCCGGATTAGAGATGGTGCTACTGGGCGCAACTGAGGTATTGGATGGTTTGGTGGATGACTCTGGTCCAATCTAGTGAGACCATGGAGCGTTGAGTTGCTTAGAGTTGTGGAATACAAGGGAGGTCAGTTTCCCCGACTCGAGCATAGATTGAGGGTTTTGGCTCGGTATGAGCGAAATTTAGGATTAGTGTATTGTGAGCCCTAGATTGGGGATGATGTACCACGAACTGGGATGCTTGTGAATGGTAGGATGGGCACACCGTGAGTTAAGGTTGTGACTAGTCATGAGGTGCCGGTGTTTGGTAGGAACCACTAACCAAACTGGGATGTGCGATGACCATTGGAAGGTCATGTTTCGGTACGAACGGTTAGGATGTTGTTAGTTTGATCAGAGTAGCACAGTGGAAGCATGGTGAACCTAGGCTTCGGTTCGGAGCGGGCTAGGTTGGTATGGTCGAATTTGACCATGAGCGAGATTGGTTTTCGTGGACTCATCTTGATGTGTTGGTATGCGTATGAGTCAGCAGATGTTGGCTGTGTCAGGAGTGTGTTGGAATGTGTCGACATATGCCGAGGCTAGTACTTGGTGATTCCCTGAGAATGGTGATTGACGACTTTGAGGATAGTGACTGAGAAGTCCATGGTTCGTGATCGTTGTTTGTGATCCCGAGAGTTGGTGACTCATACTTTAGTAATGCTCGGAGTTGAAGCTCGGAAAGGTTGAGACGCGATAATCCGAAGGAGTGATGATTGACATCCTTTGGATATACATAAACGGTGTTAACAGACAGAGAGTTGGTCGGTGAGGTGGATTGATTAAGGACGAGAAGGTTATCCGGGTGAGTTGTGGATTCTCCTACTTCCCGTAAAGGAGTTGACATTTGGACGGTTAGTCCGGTGGTAGTATACTTGTTGAGGATGAAGTCTCATGGTTGGAAAAGATGGATACACTTTCAACATGGTTGGAATCTCAGAATCAGGAGATGTTGTGTAACGACCCGTCCCGGAAATCGGGATTAGATTAGTTGTTAATGATGGATTAGTGAAGTTAATCGATAATTAGTTGGATGCGTTCGGACGGACGGCGAGAAATGACGATTTTGCCCCTCGAATAGGCAAAAATGTTGAATTTTAGTTCGGGCGATCAAATGGACTATGACAGATGACCGTGATGTAGTTTGGGACGTAACAAGTTCATAGACAAGTGGCATGTCCGATTTCGACATTCGAGGAAAAAGTTATGACGTTCGAAAGTTCAGAGGTAATTTGGTAATTTAGCTTAAGAAGGGGCAATTGTTGACTTTTTAAACGGCATGGACTTTTCATGCATTTCGAGGACCGTTAGGAAGGTCTCGATGCCCTGAGTACAACGACAGGCGGCAATTGTGTGTGCATAGTGAAGAACAAAAGGAAAACAGAGGGATGTGAGGGTGTGATCGTGGACCCAATTGCCCACAAACGTTCTCTTCTGCTCATTGTGAGTAAATGGATTAAATGAGGGGACTGAGGAGGTTGTGGTGGCGTGACCGTGACGACTGCCGTGTGATGGCGGCCCGAGAACGTAGACAAACAGGAAAGTGGAACCGTGACCCAAACCAGCTAAACTCTTTCGATCCTTAACTCTAGGCTTTGGTGTGTGAAGAGCAGTTGATGAGAGTGATGAGATGACCCTAGTGGGGCCACCGTGGAGGACAACCGTGGGTGGTGGCTGGTGTTACCATAACCGGTAAGGTTTGAAGTTTTATTATGGAATTTCGGTTTTCAGGACTGTTGAATGGTTTGAAATCCTTGATTATATTCAGGAATGTTGAACAAACCGTTTGAGACAAAAAGGACAGATGGAAGGGGCCAGAATCGTGGAAACCGAATAGAGGGAAGGACGGCCGGTTCAGGTCTCTAATTTTTAAGGTAAGAATTTAAGTTGATTTTCATGTTTTAACAACCTATATGAATAGATGATGGAAAGACGAACTTAAGGGACAAATTAGGATTGAAAATGGGACAAAAACATGCAAGGGAGGCTGTTGAACCGCCCACGCCGGTGCAGTTGAACCAGCTGGACTGTTGGACCGGCCTGAACCGGTTGAACACGGGTTGAAGCACGCAGCCTGTTTGGGCGGCGCGTGAGGGCGCGTGACGGCTCTTTTGGGAAAGTTTCCAACACGACTTTTAAAGTATTCGATGTAACGAACATTTTAGCACTGGTGTCGAGTCGATCGAACATCGTCTCGATAGGTTTCAGGATGTCCGAAGGTTTTAGGGCTCGTTTAAAAATAGTTAAAAATTCGGGAAAATTACGGGGCTTAAGTACGACCATTTTGGAGTAGTTAGTGACCTTATATTGAGATTTGGACAAGTTCAGGAACGCCGATGATAGTGGATTGACCAGGAACAGCATAGGTGCACGCGTATCGAGACGACAATGCAATGGTCTGTGAGTGGACTTTTCTTTCTAACTCTTGATGCATGCATATATGTTTTTTATATGTTTTCTATACGTGATTCTATGATTTTATTTATGATCTTGATGGTTTACAATTTTGCACGATTTTCGAGATATTTACGGAATTTCATGTTTTAAAAGATTTCGCACGATCTTATGATTTGACCATGATTTTAATGATTGGATTTCGGGATTTGAAAAATGATTTGATTTCAAGGATTTGAAATGGATTTTGGAAAATTTATTTCGGGCTTGGAGCCCTCTTCATGGAATTTCGGTTTTGAAACTGGATTTCGGAAATGAGATTTCGAATTTGGTTTTGAGACTTGGAAAGGAAGGCCGGATTTGGGTTCGGGACGATGGTTTCGGATGCTAGCTTACGGAATCAACGTTGCGAATTAGAAGGTGGATTTTATGTGGTTTTCAGTTGAATGAAAAATGGTTTTGGGTTTAAAGACCCCGAATAAAAAAACCGTTGGATCTGGTTTTGAGTTTAAAGACTCGGATTGATTGAAGGGGGGAGGGCCCTGGATTGATGTGTTTTGAGTTTAAAGACTCGGTATATGTTTTGAGTTTAAAGACTCGGTTATGATACCCCCCGAGGCCTGTGATTGTGTTTTGGGTTTAAAGACTCGTTGATATCTCTGGAGGCCTGGTTATTGCGCATGGTTTTGAGTTTAAAGACTCGGGCGCACTTGAAGTCCAGCAACTTGTATGATTGATATTTTCACTGGCTTTTCACTGGTTTTCAAATGTTTTGGGTAGTGGCCCGGATGTTTTGGAATTGATGAGTTTTGGTGGTTGAGTTCCCGTACTTGAGATTGGTTTGTGGTTTTGGGCTGAGGCCCTGAATTCGAATAACGGATTTGATTCGGGTTTTCAATGATGGTTTTCATTAATGATTTTGAATTTCATAACATGAATTCATATGCATGCATTGGTTTTTGCATGGAGGGTAAAAATGTAATTGTTTTATTGAACTGTTTTCTAAATTATACTTTATTTTTGTCCACCCACAGTCTTTTCATGTTTTCGATACCCTCCAGGCTGTTGCGGTGCGGGTTGTTGGTGGAGAGAGACGGAGACATCACACGTACGATCCATGGTAGATTCTGTGCACTCTGGGAAGTTCGGATGTTGTTGGACAGTCAAATCGAGAATCCCTTGTCCAACTTACGTGTCACATGGAGGTTGGACATCGGTTTAGCCTTCATGTCATGCGTAGGTTAGACGGGAGCAAGATTTAGCCCTTAATCCCAGGGGATTAGAGGTGGGTCCTGACAATTGGTATCAGAGCGAGGTTTCGTGTGTTCTGCGCAAGGGTTGGTTCCCAGAATCGTAGGTTCGTCGACTTGGGTGGTGTGATGCTACTGTAGATGTGATACCTCGACGCGGAACAGCCCTTCAGCAACCTAGATGCGATAAGTGATAGGACATTTGTTGTGCTTAGTTAGAAGCGATTGTTAGTGTCAGAATGATAGTCGCTCGATACACGGTACGAGGTATGACATACGTCGGCTTAGGGCCAGAACGGTTAGTGTGTTGGCGCTGGTTATGCTTGATGATTGGACCATAGGGTCGGAGGTATGCCAGCAGTTAACCTGGATGATAGCCAGTGAACTTCGTTTGAGTAGACTGGTCGGCCTGTAGGGTCGATAGTAGTCTATTGAGCTGGTGGTATACGTGGGCCTAGGAGGCCGGTTGACGGTGGTCTGTTGGATCGGATGGTGATTGGATGACGAAAGTATGGACTTGAGACCATTAGGGTCAGATTGTTTGAGCTTGGATTTATACGGCTACGAGTAGCGGGATGCCTCAAGTGGCGAGGTACAGGACCCTAGTATTGGATACCGGTAGATTTTACTGTGTGGAGATACGATAAAGGATGGTCTTAGTCGGGCGTGACGACTCGAGTGGTGAGATTGTTGTACACTCGTGACTGTCGTGGGTTCAGATAATCCGTAGGATGAGGATAATTTGAGGAACCCCGTGAGATGACTGGTTTGGATTATGAGTACCTGAGTAAGAAACCCCAGAGTAAGTGTTTAGTTGGAAACCGTGAGTTGGGGTTGTGGTATGGGTACATTGAGTTGAGATCATGGCCGGTTGTGAGGACCATTGGTAGGTCATGATCGGGACGAACGGTCAGGATACCGTGAGTCTGATCTGAGTAGCACATCGGAAACGCGGTGGACCTATGCCTTATGTTGGATCGGGCTAGGTTGGTATGGTCGGATTTGACCATCCATGGGGTTGATTTCGTGGACTCATCCTGATGTGTTAGAAATGCCGAGGTTGGCATTTAGGTAATGCCGAGGCCCGTGCTTGGAAATTTTCTGAGATTGGTGATTGACGACTTTGAGGGTAGTGACTGAGGAGTCCAAGGTTAGTAATCGTTGATTGTGATTCCGAGAGTCGGGTATGAGGAATTAAACTTTGGGAAGGTTGGAATGCGATCATCAGAATGAGTGATGATTGACATTCTGTTGGAGTTGTATAACGGTGTCAACCGACATGCGAGTTGGTCGGTGGGTTGGTCTGGTTACGGACACATGGATGTGATCCGTGGGAGTTGTGGACTGCCTCAGTATAGTAAAGTAAAGATGACGTTTGGACAAGTAGTCCGGTAGTGGTATACTTGAGGATGTAGTACCGTACTTGGAATCTCGGAATCGGGAGATATGGTGGTTTAGACATTGAGTTGTTGTGTTGATTCCGAGATTGGTGCTACATGATTATTGAAGTATATTCTGGAGTCGATTCGGATGACTCATTAAAGGAACTTCAGGAGTTGTGAACCCCCCCTTGGTCGTGAACACGGGTGGATGTGTTCGGGAGTAGGAAGAGTACTGGGTGACACCATGAGTGGCCTGTGTGGCGAGTGCCATAGGATTATGCTAAGTTGGATTAAGGCAAAATGACATGTGATGTCATAATTGTGGACTATTGAAAGTTCCGTTAGAAGATGGAGAATAAGTGACTATAACTGATCGAGATGAGGTTATTGAAGAGAACCCACAATCTAGACGTGTGGTATAGAAGATCGATTAGATTTGATGCAGTGGTCTGAAGGACCCACTTAGGAGTGAGTGGATCGAGACTGGAGTGTTTTGACTCAGTATTGAATAAGGTGGATCAGGAGGATAAGATGGCAAGACAGAGGTTGCATATTGGACTTAGATCAAGTGCTGGAGTGTAACGACCCGTCCCGGAAATCGGAATTAGATTAGTTGTTAATGGCAGATTAGTGAAGTTAATCGGTGATTAGTTGGATGCGTTCGGACGGACGGTACAAAATGACGATTTTACCCTTGGGAATGGGCAAAATGTTGACTTTTCGTTCGGGCGGTCAAATGGACTTTGATCGATGACCGTGACATAGTTTGTGACGTCACGAGTTCATAGAGAGGTAGCACGTCCGATTCCGACATCCGAGGAAAAATTTATGACGTTCGGAAGTTCGAGGGTATTTTCGTAATTAAAGTTAAAAAGGGGGAATTTGTTGACTTTTTGCATGACAATTTTTCTTCATGCAATTCGAGGATCGTTAGGTAGGCCTCGATTCCCTGAGTACAATGACAGGCGGCACGCCGTCATCGGACGTCGGACGGTTAAATTACGGGTCTAATAATGTGAGGGGTAAAATGGTAATTTGGACTTAGAAGGGCAAAATGGTCTTTTAGCGTCTTGTTTTCTGTGAACCATCAGGTGAGGACACCTGGCTAGAATGGATTGGATATTTTGGGCTGAAACCATAGGATTGAAGACACCTGGCCAGCCTCTAGTGGCTTCTACCAAATTCTCACACACGGGTTATGTTTTAAACGGGTCTACTCTCTGAGGAGGGAAAAACAGAGACTGAGAGCTGATTGATCCTTGTTCCTATAGAGTGAGTCGGGTGTGAGCTTAGAGGCAGGGTGAGTGAGTGAATAGAGATGTGTTGTGATGTGTGTGAGAGTGTGTAGTGGAAGGACTGATTGAAGAGGAACTGTGAGAGGTGAAAAATACCAGAGAAAACAGAGAGTGAAAAACCAAGTGAACAGAGTGATTATGAATCCAACCCTTCCATTTATCCTTTTCTGTGATAAATAAAGAAGAATGAAGGGAGGTTGAGACGAGAGGTGAGGCTGGTGGAGTGCACCGTCGTGCACGGTGGTAGACAACTGAAGGTAAGCCGAATACCCTGTTTTGAATTACAACAGTGGCGTCTTCATTTAAGCAAGTAATAATCGTTTTAATCACTTGGTTGTTGAGTTTGATGGTGAAACAAGTTCGAGGAGCAGAGTTTGGAAAGTTTCCGTGGTGGGAAGCCGTGAAAAACGGTGAAAGGTATGAATTTGTGTTAAAATGGTAAACCACGATTAAGGGATGGTTCAGTATCTCTAATATTTAGAAACTGTCTTTCAAGGTGCCAGAGGTTATTTGGGATCAAAGATAGGGCTGGAGAAGGTCTGAACTTCCGAAATAGAGGGAGGAGGAAATTTGAAGTTTATCTTGATTTTGGAAGGTAAGAAATACGCACTAAGCTCTTGATTTTAGTATCTTGATCGATTATTTAGAGAAGGACGAAAATACTGGGCTAAAAAGGGTTCGAAAATGGGCTGAAAATGGTGGAAATCGTGGACGCCGGTTCGGTCGAATCGGACCAGTTCGAACCGGCCTAGACCTGGTCGGCTAGAAGAAAGAGACGATGAACAGTGCAGGCGCGTGGCTCCCATGCGCAGCCCCTTTGGACGGCGTGTGAGGGCGCATGGCACTGTTCATGGGGAAGTTGTCAACATGAATTTTTATCGTATCGATGTAACGAACATTTTGAGACTGGTTTCGAGTCGATTGGACACCGTCTCGATATGTTTCGGGATGTCCGAAGGTTTTAGGCCTCGGTTAAAAATAGTTAAAAATTCAGGAAAAATATGGGGCTTTAGTATGACCATTGTGAAGTAGTTAGTGACCTTATTATGGGATTTGGATAGGTTCGGGAAAGCCGAGGATAGCGTAATGGCCGGTAACAGCGTAAGTGCGCGCGTATCGAGGCGACGTCGGAATGGTTTGTGAGTGGACTTTGCTTTCTAACTCTGGATGCATGCATATATGTTTTTATATGTTTTATATACGTGATTCTATGATTTGATTTATGATCTTGATGGTTTACGGTTTTGCACGATTTTCGAGATGTTTATAGAATTTCACGTTTTACGAGATTTCGTACGATCTTGTGATTTGATCATGGCTTTAATGGTTTGATTTCGGGATTTTAAATGTGATTTGATTACAAGGATTTGAAATAAATTTCAGAAAAGTGATTTCGGGCTTGGAGCCTTGTTTATGAGATTTAGATAAAGGAGTTTTCAGTTTTGAAACTGGATTTCGGAAAGGAAATCTGGATTTGAGTTCGGGACAGTGGTTCCGGATGCCGGCTTACGAAATCAGTGTTGCGAATTCGGAGATGGATTTGCTATGGTTTTCTCTGTTGATTGGAAAAATGGTTTTGGGTTTAAAGACCCGGAAAAAGAAAAGAAAAACCGCTGGATTTGGTTTTGAGTTTAAATACTCGGATTGATTGATGGGGGGAGGGCCCTGGATTGATATGTTTTGAGTTTAAAGACTCGGTATATGTTTTGAGTTTAAAGACTCGGTGATTGTGATACCCCCCGAGGCCTGTGATTGTGTTTTGAGTTTAAAGACTCGTTGATATCCCGGGAAGGCCTGGTTATTGCGTATGGTTTTGAGTTTAAAGACTCGGGCGCACTTGAGATCCAGTAAACTTGCATGATTGATGTTTTTCACTGGTTTTCGAATGTTTTGGGCAGTGGCCCGGATGAATTGAATTTGATGAGTTTTGGGACTGAGTTCCCGTATTTGAGATTGATTTGTGATTTGAGGCTGAGGCTTGGATTTGCATAACAGATTTGATTCAGGTTTTCATTGATGGTTTTGATGTGAAATGGTTTCATAATATGTATTGATATGCATGCATTGGTTTTTGCGTGGAGGGTAAAATGTAATTGTATTTTCTGATAACTATTTTCTAAACTTATACTTTATTTTTGTCCACTCACAGTCTTTTCATGTTTTTGATACCCTCCAGGTTGTTGCAGTACGGGCTATTGGTCGAGAGAGACGGAGACATCACACCCGCGATCCACAGTAGTTCGGCGCACTCTGGGGGAGTCCGGATACTTTTAGGATGGTTGGATCGAGACTCTGTTGTCCAACTTACTTGTCACATGGAGGTTGGACGTCAGTTTAGCCTTCGTGTCATGCGTAAGTTAGACGGGAGCATGATTTGACCCTTAATTCAGGGGGATTAGGGGTGGGTCCTCACAAGTTGAGTTTGTGAATGGATTTCATATTGGTTGGGAGACCCAGGAGATTGGGAGATTTGGAAGGGATTTGGGTTTAACATTCCTAGGAGACAGGTAGTTCAGTCTAGAGGTTGGAGTGACCGATGGGCTTCAAAGTGAAGCGTGGTTGATTTGTGATGACCCTAGTACGATTGGCACGATCTCCCGATGAACTAAAAGTTGGTTGAGTTGATTCACTGGGTAAGATGTGGTGACAGTTTGAGTACTGTCAAGATACTTGGATTGGCAGGTGCTGGACACCGGGTAGGAGACCTAGGTGAGAGATCAGTTGGATTCCCCCAGTTATGTACGGAAGTACGAGATTCGGAATTTCGAGGACGAAATTCTTTAAGGGGGTAGATTGTAACGACCCATCCCAGAAATTGGGATTAGATTAGTTGTTAATGACAGATTAGTGAAGTTAATCAGTGATTAGTTGGATGCATTTGGACGGACGGCGCGAAATGACGATTTTACCCTTGGAATAGGTAAAAATGTTGACTTTTAGTTCGGGCGGTCAAATGGACTATGACCGATGACCGTGACGTAGTTCGGGACGTCACAAGTTCATAGACAGGTGGCACATCCAATTTCGACATTCGAGGAAAAATTTATGACGCTCGAAAGTTCAGGGGTAATTCGATAATTTAGCTTAAGAAGGGGCAATTGTTGACTTTTTAAACGACATGGACTTTTCATGCATTTCGAGGACCGTTAGGAAGGTCTCGATGCCCTGAGTACAATGACAGGCGGCACATCGTCATCGGACTTCGGATGAATTAGTTGTGGGTCCAGGAACGCAAGGGGCAAAATGGTAATTTGTGCGGTAAAGGGTAATTTGGTCATTTGTTGCGCAGAGATCTGTGCCCAGTAACCATGGGACACTTGGCTGTTGACTTGGATTAGTGCTCGTAGGATTTTGATGCGTGGCCTTCTTTGGATGGCCTTAGAACCATCTTTCACCACCTTTAACCGGTTTAAACAATTGTGTGTGCACGGTGAAGAACAAAAGGAAAACAGAGGGATGTGAGGGTGTGATCGTGGACCCAATTGCCCACAAACGTTCTCTTCTGCTCATTGTGAGTAAATGGATTAAATGAGGGGACTGAGGAGGTTGGGTTGGCGTGACCGTGACGATTGTCGTGTGATGGCGGCCCGAGAACGTGGACAAACAGGAAAGTGGAACCGTGACCCAAACCAGCTAAACTCTTTCGATCCTCAAATCTAGGCGTTGGTGTGTGAAGAGCAGTTGATGAGAGTGATGAGATGACCATGGTGGGGCCACCGTGGAGGACAACCGTGGGTGGTGGCCGGTGTTACCATAACCGGTAAGGTTCGAAGTTTTATTATGGAATTTTGATTTTCAGGACTGTTGAATGGTTTGAAATCCTTGATTACATTCAAGAATGTTGAACAAACTGTTTGAGACAAAAATGACAGATGGAATGGGCCAGAATCGTGGAAATCGGATGGAGGGAAGGACGGCCGATTCAGATCTCGAATTTTTAAGGTAAGAATTTAAGGTTATTTTCATGTTTTAACGACCTATATGAATAGATGATGGAAAGACGAACTTAAGGGATAAATTAGGATTGAAAACTGGACAAAAACACGCAAGGGAGGTTGTTGAACCGCCCACGCCAGTTCGATGTAACGAACATTTTGGCACTCGTGTCGAGTCGATCGGACATCGTTTCGATAGGTTTCGGGATGTCCGAAGGTTTTAGGGCTCGTTTAAAAATAGTTAAAAATTCGAGAAAATTACGGGGCTTAAGTATGAACATTTTGGAGTAGTTAGTGACCTTATATTGGGATTTGGACAGGTTCAGGAACCCCGGTGATAGTGGATTGACAGGGAACAGCATAGGTGCAGGCGTATTGAGGCGACGACACAATGGTCTGTGAGTGGACTTTGCTTTCTAACTCTTGATGCATGCATATATGTTTTTATATGTTTTCTATACGTGATTTTATGATTTTATTTATAATCTTGATGGTTTACAGTTTTGTACGATTTTCGAGATATTTACGGAATTTCACGTTTTACGAGATTTCACACGATTTTGTGATTTGACCATGATTTTGATGATTGGATTTCAGGATTTGAAAAATGATTTGATTTCAAAGATTTGAAATGGATTTCGGAAAATTTATTTCGGGCCTTGAGCCATGTTCATGGGATTTCGGTTTTGAAACTGGATTTCGGAAATGAGATTTCGGATTTTGTTTTGAAACTTGGAAAGGAAGTCTGGATTTGGGTTCGGGACGATGGTTCCAGATGCTAGCTTACGGAATCATCGTTGCGAATTTGAAGTTGGATTTTCTGTGGTTTTCAGTTGAATGAAAAATGGTTTTGGGTTTAAAGACTCAGAAAAAAAAAACAACCGCTGGATCTGGTTTTGAGTTTAAAAACTCGGATTGATTGACGGGGGGGAGGGCCCTGGATTGATGTGTTTTGAGTTTAAAGACTCAGTATATGTTTTGAGTTTAAAGACTCGATATATGTTTTGAGTTTAAAGACTCGGTTATGATACCCCCCGAGGCATGTGATTGTGTTTTGAGTTTAAAGACTCGTTGATATCCCGGGAAGGCCTGATTATTGCGCATGGTTTTGAGTTTAAAGACTCGGGCGCACTTGAAGTCCAGCAACTTGTATGATTGATATTTTCACTAGTTTTCAGATGTTTTGGGCGGTGGCCCGGATGTTTTGGAATTGATGAGTTTTGGGGGCTGAGTTCCCTTACTTGAGATTGGTTTGTGGTTTTGGGTTGAGGCCCTCGATTTGAATAACGGATTTGATTCAGGTTTTCAATGATGGTTTTCATTAATGATTTTGAATTTCATAACATGAATTGATATGCATGCATTGGTTTTTGCGTGTAGGGTAAAAATGTAATTGTTTTATTGAACTGTTTTCTAAATTATACTTTAGTTTTGTCCATTCAAAGTCTTTTCATGTTTTTGATACCCTCCAGGTGTTTGCGGTGCGTTCTGTTGGTCGAGAGAGACGGAGACATCACTTGTACGATCCACAGTAGATTCTGTGCAATCTGGGAAGTTCGGATGTTGTTGGATGGTCGAATCGAGAATCTCTTGTCTGACTTACGTATCACATGGAGGTTGGACATCGGTTTAGCCTTCATGTCATGCGTAAGTTAGACGGGAGCAGGATTTAGCCCTTAATCCCGGGGGATTAGGGGTGGGTCCTGACATGTTGTAGTTGAGATGATGAGATGTTGTGTTGATTTCGAGTTGGTGTTAGATGTTGAGT
Source organism: Prinsepia uniflora (assembly GCA_032719365.1). NCBI lineage: Eukaryota > Viridiplantae > Streptophyta > Magnoliopsida > Rosales > Rosaceae > Prinsepia > Prinsepia uniflora. The sequence goes on along the minus strand of CM064871.1, from coordinate 20,476,404 downwards.
GATGGATACTCTGAAGTCGATTTTGGAGACACATTGAAGGAACTTTAGGAGTTGTGACCCCCCCTTAATCGTGGACCCGTGTGGATGTGTTCAGGAGTAGAGAGAGTACTTGGTGATGCCATGTTTGGCTTGTGTGGTGAGTGTCATAGGATTGTGTTAATTTAGAGTAAGGTAGGACGAATTGTGATGTCATGGTTGTGGATCATTGTGAATTCTGGGGTATGTTGACGAAAGAAAGATAATAAGGAAGAATGATAAGGAGTGACTATAATTGATCGATATGAGGTAATTGAAGAGAACCCACAATCTAGACGTGTCTCGAGACGTGTGGAATTCTTTATCGATTTGATCCGATATGGTGATTTGAGTATTTGTAGGAATTGAAGGCGAAGTAGTGAGACAATAAGTGGGATCCACTTAGGAGTGAGTGGATCAGGATTGGACCGTTTCTAGCTCAGGAATGAGCTATTGTGGATGAGGAGTGTAGTCTGTTTTTACATACGTATGGGTATTGGACTTGAATTTAGTGTTGGGTCTGCCCTGTGTACGTAAATGAGACGTGATTGAATTAGATGTTTTGGATGTTGGTCGGGAGACCCAGGAGACTTGAATGGATTTGAGTTGGTATTCCTTGGGAAGGATGTGTTGGGTCTGGAGGGCCTGATGTTGAACTCAGGATAAAGGCAGAGTTGGTAGATATGTTGGCCTAGTGTTGGATTGGACCGATGGACTTCAAAAGTCAAGCGTGATTGACGCGTAACCATGTTGTACTCAGTGTGGATATGAGGATGTTGTGTATGCCCTGGTGATACACTATTATGGTTGGGGGATATATTGTGCTGGTTGGAGGATGCACTATGATGTTGTTGGATGGAATTGGGATACATTGTGGTGTTCATGGGTATATTAGTGATCAGCTAAGACCGATGTGATTGGTGGACATACCGTGGTATGTCGTTAGAAGTGCTTGAGGATACTATACAAGGGACGTGTGTTTGATTAAATTTTTCGTAGGGTTATTGTTGCGTGTGATTGGTGCTTGTACTTGAGATCTGTGTTAACCATTTCGATGCGATTGGACGTGCATTGTGATATTCTGGTAGAAGTGTTGGTGGTCGGCTAAGTACCGAGGTATGTTGTTGATCGTATTATTGATCAGAGTAGTTCCAATGTGATTGACTGGTTGAGACGTGGACTGGCTCAGGGGGATCCCGAGTGATCTGATTGGTTGGCAGGATTCAGTGTTGATGTGAGCTGGATGCTCAGAGCCATGAGTGGCTAGTGAGACCATAACACTGAGATGTGTGATTAGAGGTGTGTGATCACGGTGTAACGGGTATGTGATGGGGTCCCAGTTGCATACATGTAGTGTGGGACGTGGTTGGTGTTCCCACAAGTTGACGGTGTTGGTAGTCAGTGGAACCACCGGTGAGATGATGTGTTTAGTTGTTGAGTTGTTTGGAGTGAGTGGGACGTTGTGACTCCGGTGAGGTTAGCGCGGATCGCTGACGATAGTACGGAACGTTGAATGGATATTGATGAATAGGAGTACCTAGGCCAGTAGATGTCTTCTTGAGAATTAGTTTGTGAGGTGAGATTGGTGCTAGTTGACGGCAGACTCTCAAGATGTACTTAGGCGTTGGTATGAGGTACGCTTGACTCGAGAAGGAATCGAGATTGATGTGACTGGTAGCAGTGGGGTTGTGACGTACCTGGTAGTAGTTGAGCCGTGAGTGTTGGCTGGTGTGATATTAGAGGTACCGCGGATACGAGTTGGAAATGTGTTGACCTCGGTGCCAAGAGAACGATCGACAACTGTACTGTACCGAGAGTTGGTATGAGATGGTTCGCTTGGCAGAGTTGTGGTGACAGTTGTGGTGATACTGGTGGTGACAGTTTGAGAACTGTCAGAGGTGTACACCGGATAAGAGACCCAGGTGTGAGATCAGTTGGATTCCCTTAGTTCGTTGCTAACGTACAAGATTCGGAATTTTGAGGACGAAATTCTTTTAAGGGGGAAGATTGTAATGACCCTCTCGGAAATCGGGATTAGATTAATGGTTAAGGACGAATTAGTGAAGTGAATCGGTAATTAGTTAGGTGATTAGTTGGGTGCTTTCGGACGGACGGTGCGAAATGACGATTTTGCCCCTAGAATGGGAAAACTGTTGACTTTTAGTTCGGGCAGTCAAATTGACTTTGGCTAATGACTGTGATGTAGTTCAACACATCATGAGTCCCATAGACAGGTGGCAAGTCCGATTCCAACATTCGAGGAAAAATTTATGAGGTTCGTAACTTAAGGGGCAATTTGGTAATTTGCCATGTAGGGGAAATTTGGTCATTTGGTTTCATTGGGATCTATGCCACTAGGATTGTGACACTTGGCTTTTCTTAGGATTGGTGTACACAGAGATTGGGACCCCAGGCTCTCTCTGGATGGTTGTGGAAGCTTGGACAATTGTTTTGCAATTTTAAATCTGGTTGAACGGGTCTGAGACAAAACAAAGAAGAACTGAGGGGTGGTGAGTGAGTGATCGTGAATCTCTTTCCCTCAAACACTGACCCGTGAAGTATGGATGAACGTGAAAGAGAATGATGAGGTGGTCCTGGTGGTGGTGCTGCCACGAGAACCGTCGTGGACGATGGCAGTAGGACCGTGGGAAACAGAGAGTTACGAGTGGCCTTGGACCCAATATCCTCAAATCCTCATCAATTGCCTATGACTTGTGAAGGGAAGTTTGAGAGGGAGTTGAGAGGGAGTTGAGCGGGTGCTGGTGGTGGCCACGGCGAGGCACGACAATGCAGGTAAGACTGGATTCCTATGGAAGTTCTGTTTTGATTTGAAAATAGAAAATCGTATTTTGGTAATAGTTAATCAAATTAGTTGTTTGGATGACGTTCTTGGAGATCCTAGGAATGGATTGGGACCAGAACCACGACCAACGGTGGCCGGAATCACTTGAACATAGAGGAGGAAGAACTGTATTCGATCCTTGGTTTGGAAGGTACTTTCTAGTGCTCATTTTCATATTTGGACATTATAGATCGACTAGAAATAGTGGGAGGACATTAATGGTGGAAAGAAGAGTAAAAACAGACTGAAAATGGACGAAAACTGTGAATGCTGGTTCGGCTGGACCGGGTTCAGCGGGAAATTGAAGATGAACAGTGCAGGCGCGTGAGGCCCACGCGCAGCCCCTTTGGGCGGCACGTGGGGGTGCGTGGCACATCTTTTGAGGAAGGTTTCAACACAACTTTTTATCCTATCGATGTAACGAACATTATGAGACTAGTTTCGAGTCGATCGAACATCGTTTCGATATGTTTCGGGATGTCCGAAGGTTTAGGGTCAAGTTTAAAAATAGTTAAAAATTCAGAAAAATTACGGGGATTTAGTAGAAGCATAATGTGACAGGACCCACCCCCAATCCCTCGGGATTAAGGGCTAAGTCCTGCTCCCGTCTAACTTACGCATGACACGTAGGCTAAACCGATGTTCAACCTTCGTGTGACACGTAAGTCGGACAAGGGATTCTCGAGCCAACCGTACAAAAGCTTCCGGACTTCCCAGAGTGTGCAGAATCTACTGTGGATCGCGCGTGTGATGTCTCCGTCTCTCTCAACTGACAGCCCGCACCTCAACATACCTGGAGGGTATCGAAAACACAAAAAAGTCTGTGAGTGGACAAAAATAAAGTATAAGTTCAAAAACAGTTCATAAAACAAGTACATTTATACCCTCCAATTAAAAACCAATGCATGCATATCAAATTCATGTCATAAAACCATTCAATATTCCAGTTAAGCAAACCATGTAAGAGAAACCGAACCCAGTTTCCTTTTCTCAAATTCCGGGCCTCAGCCCAAAACCATCGAAAAACCATGATCGAAAACCGTCATCATCAAATCTCAGTGAAAACCAAGACATATTTGAAACCACATTTCCATCCATCGAACCTGCTAGATCTATCTGAGTCTTTAAACTCCCGAGTCTTTAAACTCAATCCAAGCCTCAATATAATCCGAGTCTTTAAACTCAATAGGCCTACGGGGGAAATATCAATATCCGAGTCTTTAAACTCAGGAGTTTTTAAACTCAATCCGGGTCTTTAAACCCAATAACCAGATCCAGTAAATCCAATCCAAACATTGAAAATTATTTTCCATTTCCGAATTCGCAGTCTCATCAGGATCCCGAATCCAAACCCAGAACTCATATCCATCATCCATTTCCAAATTTGAGTCAGTAACCATCATTCCGTAAGCCGGCATCCGGAATAACCATTCTGAACCCAAACCCGGAATCCATTTTCAAGTTCCAAATCGAATCCAAAGTCATCATTTCGAAATCCGATTCAAAACCGAAATCACGTTTCTCAAAATCACTTTTTGAACTGGGCTTCAAGCCCGAAATTGATAGGACCCACCCCGATTATCACCCCGATAACCGGGATGAACCCTGCTCCCGTCAGAAAATCCAACACAAAAGACCAAAACGACCGCACAAAACCCACAGATTACATTGCCAGACCAAGGAGAATTTAAAATCCAACAAGTCAACAGTTATATAGAGCATAGTACAAAACAAGGTAAGACAGAAATCCTACTAAAAGTTGACTACAAGCACAACGAAAAAGTTCGTAACGGAAACTCCGGTAAAACCCCGGGATAACTCTATGCCTCTGACTCTGCCTCAACGTCAGCCCCAACGCTAGCACCACGACCTGGAGGGCATTTAAAAACCAGAAAAGTGTGAGTGGACTAAAAAGAAATAAAGTTTCAAAAACAATTTACTAAACAAACCAGGGCTTGCCCTCCGTTTTGAAAACATGCATGCATAACCCAATATCTGAAAAACATTTATAAATCACATAGTAATCATCATGGAAACAGTATCATAAAACATAAAATACCATTGTTATCATCCGATCAAACCTGCTGGATCTATCCGAGTCTTTAAACTCCCGAGTCTTTAAACTCAATCCAGGCCTCAATATAATCCGAGTCTTTAAACTCCCGAGTCTTTAAACTCAACAGGCCTACGGGGGAAATATCATATATCCGAGTCTTTAAACTACCGAGTCTTTAAACTCAATCCGGGTCTTTAAACCCAATCCGGGCCCGTCTCCCGTCAATCATAATCCGGGTCTTTAAACCCAATAACCAGATCCAGCAAATCCAATCCAAAACCGTTTGGAAACCATTTCTAAATCCATATCCAAACCCGAATTCGAAATCACTATCCTGAAGCTATTCCGGCGTCCAGAACCGTCATTCCGAACCCAAATCCTGAATCCTTTTTTCAAGCTTTAAAACCAAAATCTCGATTTCCGAAATCTGATTCTAAAACCGGAAACCTTGTTTATCGAATCATGTCTCAAAATCCATTTATAATCATTGAAAACCAATTATAGATTGAAACCCCAAAATCATAGCATCAAAATCATAATCAAAGCATTTCTCGTAAAATGTACTGAAATACATAAACGCCTCGAAAAACGTACCATTATGTAAAACAGATATAGAATAATCAATAATCATGAAATCATATTTAAAACCAAAAAACAAATAGGTAAAAACAGTTATGCATGCTCGGTTAGAAAGAAAGAGTCCACACACAGTTCCCGGGCACGTCACTCGCGTCCCGTACGTTCCTCAGTCGCCTCAGGGATTTCCCAACCTGTCCAGAGTCACCAAAACGGGTCACTAACACTTCAATTAAGCTTATCCTATTTTCCCCAAATTTTCCCGGAATTTTAAACGTAATTAAAAGGAACCCTAAACCTTCGAACACTCGAAACTAACCCGACCCGGTGTCCGATCGACACGAAACTTGTCCTAAAATGTTCGTTACATCGATTCGAGTAAAAACCATATTGGACACTTCCCCAGAAACTGTCCCACACGCCCTCACGCGCCGCCGAAAGAGGCTGCGCGTGGGCTTCACGCGCCTGAACAGTAACCACTGTTCATCGTCTTCCTCAGCCGTTCGACCGGTCTGAACCGACGAGGGCGGTTCTTCGCCGTTTTCCGTTCATTTTCGTTCCTTTCAAGTGCATTAGCTTCGTCCTACTCCTAGAAACTTATTCCAGTCCTTAAAACACGACATTACGACCTAACACTCACCTCCCAAGCTTGAATTGAAACCCAGAAAAATCCCAGTTTCGGATTCCGGCTACCCGTGGCCACCCCTAAGCTCTCGTTCAATCCCTAGGGTCCCTAACATCTTCCTAGAGCTAATAGGACTAATAAAATAAATCAACAAACCACCAACCTTCACGACTTTTAATTTAAACGAAAACGGGAAAACAGGGGACCGAAATATACCTTACCTTCTGCTCACCGCCGTGAGTTCCACCGTGGGTCTCAGGGTCTCCAAAACGCTCCTCTGGTCCTCTGAACACCAACACAAACCTCAAGCTCGAATGGCTTGATCGATTGTCCTTTCCTCCTTGCACGATGGTTCTATGTTTCTCACTGTTTTCCCCACTATTCCCAACTGTTTCCTCTCCCAACCTTCACCTAGAACCACTCACCACTCTCTCAGTTAGTCTCTGAACACTCCACAAAGATTACACACACGACTCAAACTTGGGGGGGATGGTCGACTCTCTCACGGCCAGTCTCTCTGTTTTCTTAGTCGATCAACATAAACCATTTAAACGTGCAACCGTGTAGGCTAGAACCCACTAGAATCCAGCCAGGTGTCAAACACCTGGTGGTCCCCTCCCAAAATATCCAATAATCTCTGTACAATTGTCCTCATCAGATTGGCATGCTTCCCAAGGTGCAAAAAGACCAAAATACCCCTGTGAGTCCAAATTATAATTTTACCCTTCACTTCCTAGACTCGTATCTCACACGTCCGACGTCCGATGAAGGCATGCCGCCTGTCGTTGAACTCAGGACGTCGAGATCTACCTAACGGTCCTCGGTTTACGTGTGAAATCCTTGTCGTGCAAAAAGTCAACTTTTTCCCCGCTTTTAACCAAATTACGAAAGTGCCCTCAACCTTCCGAACATCATAACTTCCTCCTTAGATGTCGGAATCGGGCATGCCACCTGTCTACGGACTCGTGATGTCCCGAACTACGTCACGGTCATCGGTCATTGAACAATTGACCGTCCGAACTAAAAGTCAACATTTTTCCCATTCTAGGGGCAAAATCGTCATTCTGCTCTAACTGTCCAAAAGTAACCAACTAAACACCGGTCAACCTAGCTAATCCGTCACTAATCACTTCGCTAATCCCGACTCCCAGGACGGGTCATTACAGAAATCACTTTCCAAAATCCGTTTTAAATCTTTGAAATCAAATCATATTTCAATTCCAGAAATCAAATCATTTAAACCATGGTCAAATCACAACATTATTCGGAATCTCGTAAAACGTGCACAATCGTAAATACCTCAAAAACCGTGCAAAATCGTAAACTATCAAGAGCATAAATCAAATCATAGAATCACGTATAGAAAACATATAAAAACATATATTCATGCATCATAAGTTAGAAAGCAAAGTCCACTCACAGACCATTTCGCCGCTGCCTCGATACGCTTGCACTTACTTCGTTCCCGGCCAATCCACTATCATCGGCTTTCCCGAACCTGTCCAAATCTCATAATAAGGCCACTAACTACTTTATTAAGCTTCTACTAGATCCCCATAATTTTCTCGAATTTTTAACTATTTTTAACCGAGGCCTAAAACTTTTGGACTGCCCGAAACATATCGAGACGATGTCCGATCGACTCGAAACCAGCGCCAAAATGTCTGTTGCATCGAATACTTTAAAAGTCGTGTTGGAAACCTCCCCATAAGGGGCCCCACGCGCCCTCACGCTCCGCCCAAAGGGGCTGCGCGTGGGAGCCACGCGCTGGCACTATTCATTATCTTCAACCCATGTTCAAGCGGTTCAGACTGGTCCAACAGTCTGGCCGGTTCAACTGAACCGGTGTGACCGGTTCAACTGAACTGAACTGGCGTGACCGGTTCAAGTCAATTCCTCCATTATTTCCAACCCATTTTTAGTCCAATTAACTCCTAACTCATCGTTAAACCATGCCCTAATGATCTAAGACCTCAAAATATGCTAAATCAAACGAAAAACGTACCTTATTGTATAATGACTATGACGAGTAAACCGGCCCCAAACGCTTCTTTGTTTCCGGCCACCTTAACCCGCTGTTGGTCTCAAAACCGTACGCAAAACCTTAAAACAACCTTCAAAGCTCCAATCCAATCATTCAAACCCATCCAAAATTTCTAAAATCCAATATCCAAGTTTGGACCTGAATACGTACCTGTTCACGGTGGTGCCGACCACCGTCCACCGTGGCCTCCCTTCCTGTCCCTGTCTACTTGTCAAAACGTCCAAAACCTCCCCCTAATAATCAAATGTGATCAACAATCATTACAGCCAAAGTTACCATCCTTAAATCAAAACAGGACAAACGTGGTTCTTACCCTTATTCTCACCGCCGTACACGGTGACCTTTCACAACAGCACCACCACCTTCCTCATCGTTTGTTCTTCCCTTTTCCTTCACCAAGTATTCTTAATCGATGAAGAATCAAGGTTAATGGTTTCACGTTTCCCCTTGCTCTGTTTCACGGGTATCAGAGCCACCGTCCGTGACGACTCAACACCGTGGCGCCACTCTACTTCTCCTCTCTAGTTTCTCTAATTCCCACGTCTCTGATTTTCACCCAATCACACACTCACACAGCACTAGGCTCTTCTCTCTCGACTACAACAGAATGCACGACTCACATCCCTCCCCTGCCCTGTTTTTAATCGATCACATTATGGGAAAGGGATGGAACCAACCAGAAATAGTCCACATGTCTTCATCTCCAAAAATGTCTGGTGAAATATCCAATTCCTTAGGGACAGATGTCCCTCTCTGGTTGCTCACACATTCCAAAGGTGGCCCAAAAGACCATTTTGCCCCTAGTGCTTAAATTACCATTTTGCCCTTCACATACTTAGACTCGTAACTCAAACATCTGACGTCCGCTAACGGCGTGCCGCCTGTCGTTGGAATCAAGGCATCGAGACCTTCCTAACAGTCCTCGAAGTTCGTGAAAATTTCATGTTGTTTGCAAAGTCAACAAAATGCCCCATTTTAACTAAATTACCGAATTACCCTTGGACTTCCAAACGTTATAACTTTTTCCTCGAATGTCGGAATCGGACGTGCCACCTGTCTATGAACTCGTGATGTCCCGAACTACATCACGGTGATCGGTCAAAGTCCATTTGACCACCCAATCAAAAAGTCAACATTTTGCTCAAATTCAAGGGCAAAATCGTCATTTCGCACCGTCCATCCAAACACCTCCAACTAATCACCGATTAACTTCACTAATCCGTCGTTAACAATGAATCTAATCCCGATTCCCAGGACGGGTCGTTACATAATGAAGTAGTTAGTGACCTTAGTATTTGATATGGACAGGTTCGGGAAGTCCGGTGATAGTGGATTAGCCGAAAAAGCGTAATTGCACGTGTATCGAGGCAGCAGCGGGAATGGTCTGTGAGTGGACTTTGCTTTCTAATTTACGATGCATGCATAAATGTTTTTATATGTTTTCTATATGAGATTCTCTGACTATGATGATGATATCTGTGATTTACGATTTTGGCACGTATTTCAAGGAATTTTACGTAATTGCACGTTTTATGAGATTCTATCTTGAATTGTGATTTGATATGATTTCGATGATTTCATTTTGGGATTTGAATTATGATTTGATTTCAAGGATTGATAAATGGATTTCGGACAGTTCTTTCGAGCATGAGGCTCTGTTTCTAATGATTTCGGATTTCGGTTTTCATGTGATTTCTGGATTTGAAATCGGGATTTCAAATAATGATTTCAGATTTGGTTTTGGAATTTGGGTTTCGATGGATTTCTAGATTTTCTATGATTTTCAATTGGTTTTGGGTTTAAAGACCTGTTGCTATTGGTTTTGGGTTTAAAGATCCGTTGCTATTGGTTTTGGGTTTAAAAACCCATTGTTATTACTGGATTTGGTTTTGGGTTTAAAGACCCGGTTGATTGATGACGGGGGAGGGCCCTTGATTGATATGTTTTGAGTTTAAAGACTCGGTTATTGTAATATCCCCTGAGGCTTATTGATTGTGTTTTGAGTTTAAAGACTCGTTGATATCCCCGGAAGGCCTGATATGTTGTTTTGAGTTTAAAAACTCGTTGGAAGGCTTGATATGTGGTTTTGAGTTTGAAGACTCGTTGATATCTCGGGAAGGCCTGATGCACATGTGTTTTGAGTTTAAAGACTCGATGCTTGAGATCCAGCAGATTGATTGACTTGTGATTTATTATTGATTTTCCCATGGTTTTCAGATGTTTTGGGCAGTGGCCCGGATGATTTGGATTTTTGGATTTTTGGGACTGAGCTCTCGTACTTTGATGTTGATTTATGATTTTGGGCCGAGGCCTTGGATTTGAGAAACGGACTTGAGTAAAGAATTGATTTCTGGTTTTCCTAAATGGTTTAGGACTTTGGACATGAAATGGTTTTTATTACCTTGGAAATACAATGGTTTTCTTATGCTGAAAATGAACTGGTTTTCAAATGCATGCATTGGTTTTACGTGGAGGGTATAAATGTCTTTGCTTGTAAATGATTTCTGAACTTATTATTTATTTTTTTCCACTTACAGTCTTTTATGTTTTTCGATACCTTCCAAGTTGTGTTGCGGTGCGGGCTGTTGGGAGAGAGAGACAGAGACATCACACACGCGATCCACAGTAATGCTGCAAACTCATCTTGGTTTTTGGATGAAGTCGACCTAGGATCCCTTGTCTGGCCTGCGTGTTCCACGGGGGTTGAACATGTGTTTAGCCTTCGTGTCGTACGTGGGTTAGACGGGAGCATGACTTATCCCTTAATCCGGGTTGAGGGTGAGTTGTGTCATGTATTCTTAGTAGTCAAATTGGTACTAGGAGTGATTGAAAATGATATGTTGTGCAAGCTTTATTATCGTAAGGATGTAGATAATTCCCTTTTCAGCATGTTTCCAATGAAAGCTTCGAGGTGGATGGAATGCCAGCCATGTTCTATCAGAAGTATTAGGAGACTGTGGGAGATGACATTGTTACTTTCTACTTGTTAGTTTTAAATGATGGTGTGTGCATACGTGAGGTCAATCATACTCTTATTGCTCTGATTCTGAAGGTTAATCACCCTACTCAAGTAATGGAAGTTAGACCCTTTGGCCTATGTAGAGTACTTTATAAGATTATTTTTAAAACTATTATGAGCAGGTTGAAGAATGTTATGTCCCTGATTATTTTCTAAATTTCAAAGTGCTTTTGTGTCTTCGCGGTTAATCACTAACAATAAAATAATAGCTTTTGAGAGTACAATCAACCATAGTGGGAGCAGAATTTAAACAAAGTGATCCTGAAACTATATATGTCCAAGGCCGATGACAAGATCGAATGGGGTTATTTGGAAGGTATGTTGAGGAAGATTGGTTTTGCTAACAATGTTGTGAAATTACTCATAGATTGTGGCACTACAATACACTACTTTATTTATGTGATGGGGGAGGCCGCTGGGGATATCACTCCTACTAAGGTATTGAGGCAAAGTGTTACGCCCCGAAAAATCCAAAAGTTGTAAAATATTAAAATAATGTGAAAATGACGTTTTTACCCTTGACGGAATATGGCTAAAAGTTGACTTTTTGTTTAAAATACTTTTTGTGCATTTTTCTAGGACCGTTGTGTAGGTCCCGAGACGCTGAATCCGTAGACAGGTGGCACGTCGAAAACGGAGCTCGTATGAAAAAGTTATGGGTCTGGGAAGTTCAGGGGCAAAATGGTCATTTGTGACCTCAAGGGTAAAATGGTAATTTTATGTGAATTTGATTAGAAGGTGCAAGTGCTTTTAGTATGCTGATTTATTCATCTATCTTAAGTTGCTGCTTCAGCCCCTCATATGAGTCATAGACTTCATCAAGTGACAAGTGTCACTTGTTAACAAAGATTAGTGGCATTTGATTGCCGTTAGGAATAATTAATTCAATTGAATGGATATTAACATATAGTTAGCACCGTACTTGGCTAAGAACACAGAGAACAAAAATTTCCTCAAAACCGTGTGATCAATTAGCAGCAAAACAAAGGAAATACGGTGAATTAGAGTAATTAATTGGTGTAGGTTGGAGTGAAAAACCGAAAGAAAACCAAAAGAACTCGAGGGAAACCCATACTGGGAATGCCCGAAACAACCATTAAAGGACCTAAATTCGATTTCGATTTTTGAGACGATTTCGTTCGAATTTGAGGTGATATTAAGCTCGCTGGGAACTAGACGACTCGAACCCAATCAACTGGAACAAAATTCGGAGGCGAATTAGTGACGAACAAACCCTACAACTGTTTCGGAAATTTGAGCTTGAGTCCGATTACTTTGAGGTAATAATTCATGAAATTGATTTCGATTTCGTGTTTATAATGGACCTATGATGCTTCTGGTATGATCAATTGAAGGAAACAGGCTGGTTTTGGGTAGAACCCGAATTCGAACCCGTCGGGTGTTCATCGTGAGTCGAGGATTGTGAGGGCTTGTCTGATTAAATTGAACTTATAGAACTATAGTTTGGATTGAATGGATGTTAATGAGTGATAGAAGGGACAAAATTGAGCTTGAATCGAGGGAGATTGCACCGGGTCTGATCGCGGGTTTCAGACCCGTTTATCAGATAAACGGGCGAGGAAGGAGCACTGTAGTAGTGCACTGTTCACGGGGCGTGGCTTTCATGCGCAGCCGCTTGCGGCGTCTCGTGAGGGCGCGTGGCCGGGAATCTGAAGGAGGGTTCAACACACTTTTTGATGCTCTCGATGATACAGACCTATTATCGTTGGTTTCGGGTCAATCAGATATGAACTGAGAGTAGTTTTGTATACCCGAAGCGTATAGGTTATGTTTAAAATAATATTATTTTATTTCGACGACTGGGAAATTCGTACAGGAGATGATGTAACAAGTTAGTAATCTTATATTCCTTGTTTGACAGGCCCGAATACTTCCAGGACGTCGGAGGAACACGAACAGCTGGAAACTGAACAATCTGGACGGTGTGTGAGTGGGCTTTTGTTTTCTACCCTAAATGCATGCATATATGTTTTAAATGTCTGATAATATGATTTGAAATGATTTGGTATGATTGATACTTCGATATGATGATTTTTGAATTTTTGGAATATTATATTATTTTATATGTGTTTGGGCACGATTTTCGAGAAAACTATAAAACTGATATTTCGAGCTAAGGCTCGGGGTTTGAACTTGATTTTGACTCGGATTATGAGTCTGGTATTAGATTTGATGAATTTATATCATGAATGAGATTGTGATTGCGCAGGTTTGCGTGGATTGATTTATGGATTTGAGAAAAGTGTTTTTGGGCTTAAAGCCCAGTTCAAAAATGGTTTTGATATTAAATGCAACTGTTTTCACTAGTTTTCATGATGATGATATATGAGGGCTTTCGGTGTGGAATATGTTTCCCCCGAAATGGACCCTGGAGATAACGCTCGCCTCCGGGATGGAAGTGTTTACCCCGGAGAGGTCACGTAGCACGGTATGTTGTCGTGCAGCCAAATGGAGGCTCGACTCAGACCAGATGTGATGGATTATATGGAGGTCAGTCAGTGATATGTTCATGACGACCTGGATTGCCGGCTGGTGATGTGTTCACAGCGGCGGATGCTCGGGATTTGAGCGGTCTTTGAGCCTATTGATTTGCACGCGTTGCAGGGATAACGTGACTATATATTGGACCTGGATCCTGTGTTTTTATTTCTGTTTGAGGTTTATGTTCATATCTTGATTATCTGATTTATAAGTTATGATATGCATGCATGTTTATGAAACTGGAGGGTAAGACTGTATTTTATTATCTGATTTATAAGTTATGATATGCATGCATGTTTATGAAATTGGAGGGTAAGACTGTATTTTGATAAATGTATTTCTAAATGTTATTTTTGTCCACTCACACCTTTGATGTTTTAATTGCCCTCCAGGCCAGTGCACAGGTACTGAGGCTAACATCGAGGCAGAAGAATAAACAGACCGTTGCGTACTCAGACCCTTTGCAGCGTAGGATTTTGATCCCTACTTGTAAATATATCATATGCTCTGTAAACCATGTTGACCAGATCAACGGTCTCGGAATACTGAACTATCCCTTGTCTGACAATGTTTATTGTTTGTTATGTTCTATATGTATATATGTGAAAATATTTTACACTTTCAACTTATTGTCAGACGGGAGCAGGATCTTTCCCGGTTATCGAAGGATGATCGGGATGGGTCCTGTCACAAAGGGACCCCGTTTCACCCTATCTGTTCTTAATATGTGCAGAGGTCTTCTCAACTTCGGTATCTCAAGCTCAAAGTCGTAAATTGATTCATGGAGTATATTTGGCTTCTGTGACCCCTACTATTTCTCACTTATTTTTTCCTGGTGATAGTTTATTATTCTATAATGCTAGGCTTGGTAAATATCATCAATTACTTTCAGTAACGCAGATGTACGAACCGGTGTTATGTCAGCCAATCAATTTTGACAAGTCAGCAGTGAGTTTTAATCCAAACACTGATAAGATCATAATGTGTTTAATTTCAAATATGTTGGGTGTTAGAGTGGTAGATTGTCATGAAAAGTACCTTTGATTACCAATTGTCACCTTCCAAAATAAGAGAGGATGTTTGGAAAGGTGCGGGATGATCTTAGAAGTCGGCTTGTAACTGGGAAGGAAGTGCTAGTCAAAGTAGTTGAATAAGTTCCCTACATACTCAATGAGTGTTTTTCAACTCCCTTGGTTCTTGTGTCATGAGTTGTCTACTGAAATTGTTTGATTCTAGTGGGGTTGGCTAAGTTGACAAAAGTTGTGCAACCCAAAAACTAGAGGAGGCTTGGGGTTTAAAATGTTTGAAGTTTTTAATGAAGTAATGGTGGTGAAACATGCTAGGTGGTTTGTTGGAACATCTTCAATCTTTGGTGGCCCAAATCATGAAAGCAAGAGACTTTCTAGAGAGACACTTTTATGGAGGCTGAAATTGGCTCATATCCCTCATTGGTATGGTGCTCTATTCTTTGGTGGAGGGAGATATTATTTCATAGTTTAGTGTGCTAGGTTGGAAATAGTGACTCTATCTGTTTTTCATAACAAGTGGATATCGAAGCCTAAAACTTTCAGGATGGCTTGGGTGTCACGAGCGCTTCATGGCTTATTTCTATGTTGGATTTGGATTCATAAGTTTAATGTTGTTTTTCCCCCACTTAATTTTCTCTAGAATAATTGGAGTGGGGTATTCTTTTTGCCCCCACTTAATTTTTTATGGAATAATTGAATTTTAAGATGAGAGTTTTAATAAGAATTCGGAATTTTTCCTAGCATCCATGATGGAGAGAGTGAGGCTATATATTTATTCTCCCTTCTTTCCAAATGTAGAAACACAAGATCAAGCTCTCGTGCGTTTCATTCTTTTTCGCACTATCCTAACAAATGGAAAGAACGAGATTCCAGCGCGTGACTGTCGCCATCAGAAATTGGCGCGTGTAGCATGAGCGTCGGATAATTCATTTCCAATTGGAGTGAGTCTAGAGGGTAGGGGACTTTCCAATTTTGGGGCCACCGATGGAAAGGGTGAGTAAGGTTGGTAAGCATCAAAGCTCACTCCTCTCTATCCTCATAATTCGCAACCACGTGCCCCACGTTTCAAATGTTGCCCAAATTAATTAAACCATTATTTTAATTGTAAATAATAATCTATTATTATCTTCATACAAAATTTGTTTATTTTATTTTTCTGTTTTTCGCTGCTCCTAAAAAACAAGAGAACCCTATCAGTTCATAGGTGCTTAATTAGTTTAGTTGATATGATTATTTCCTAATTTGTTCGTGTTTGTATAAACAATTACACCTAATACATTTCGATCTTTTTTTAAATATGAATTAACTAATCTATACCCTTTTGCAATCTAATTTTGGAAGATGCAATGGCATGACTTTACATTCTATGAATTTTGGTTTTAAAAACAATAAAGTGATACTGGCCAAAACAGATGTTTTAAGTGATAATTTGTCAATATATTTTGAAATTTTTTCGATAAATTATATGTAAAATATTGATATGTTTCAACATTATATTCATACAATAAGTTTTTATACTTTTTCGATATATTTCAACACTATTTTGATAAATTATTTGTACTATCTCGATATATTATGACTTTCTTTCGTAAAGTTATATGTAATTCGTCCATATATATCGATATTATTTCATTGAGTTACTCAGTTTCATATTTTGTCAATATACAAATGTTGGTAATAATATTGATAATCGCTATATTCACATAAATATAAAAATAAAACAAATTTTATCGATATTGACACTTTATGGTTAAATTTACATTAGAAATTGAATATTTAACTTCCTAACAACAAAAACATTAGTTTACTATGTTGTCTATATTGGTACTTTATGGTTAAGTTTTCTAAACTATGATTATATATTTCGACATTATGTCACGGACTTGTTTATCATTTTTTATATATGTCGACACATTTTTTTTGTAGTTTTCTTTTTTATATTCACACTTTATCACTGAGTTGTGTATACTTTATTGTTATATTTTGACACTTTCTCGGTAAGTTTACTATACTATATTGATATATCTTAATATTATCTTTAATATCATCGATAATTTATTGATACATACAAACAATAATTGATATGTTATCCATGCTTTGTCGATGTGCCTCTAGTCAATGGATATGTTTGTTGTACCATAGATGCAGTCGATACGATATTTTAGCAAGTTTGGCTGTATCGACCCAATAGCAATGACATCCTGATAAGTACAGATGAGCTAAGGGAGCGGCCTAGGCTGTAGCCTATGTCATTTGTTATCACTTATATACAATAGATACTTATATTTGCATAAAAAGCATCTTCGCCGAGTTGGCTTTGTGGAATGAAAGGTTCAAGTCAATTAACGATCTAAAAATGAAAAAAAATTGGAAAATCGTTTTCTTTTCTTTGAATATTTTGATAATTCACGAAAAATTTAGAACTTGTGATTAGCCACGTCATCAACCTCTCGCGGGTTGACTCGCGACAACTTTAACGGGTTGTTAGACCCAGTTTGCGACCCAACTCGTTCTACTCCATTTCTCAACCAAAATCCACCATGTTTCCACCCATATACTCTTTTCTAACCTAGGAACACGAATATGGGATCAAAATCGAGACACAATGCCTAAAATCATTTAGCCAAGTTCGAAACCTCACAAACAAGCTTCGAACTAGTCTTAGAGCTCATTCCTACGTCCATTTTCGTTCATTTTAGTCTCTACATACTCGAAAACCCTTGCAAAACATGACTAAGGTCTCAAAAAAAATGTAACGGCGTCCAAAAATTGATGACCTAAAATCCAACCAAAAAGGGTTCTCGGGTTTACCTATTTTTCAGATTCTCGTCAGCCACTACGGCTCCACCGTCCACCATCGTCCTTCTCCGTCTCTCAGCCTCACACTCTGTCACTCTCCAGCAGCTCAACTGTTGAAAACCATGAAGAAAGGGGGAGGGTAGTTCTCGGGCATGTTTGAAAATGCGAGAATGAGAGAGGTGTTGTGTGGTATAAATGGTGGCCATAGGGTGAGGGGAGGGTAGTCCAATGGTCCCCAACATATATTTTTGGTCCCACAAATAAACAAACAAACATTTCACTTTCTCATAAAATGTGCCACTAAAAACCTCCTAAATCAGTCACTGACCCGTAAAATGTAACACTCCGAAAATTCGAGGATTATAATAATGTAATTTAATGTATGAATTGACGATTTTACCCCTGTGTATGGTATGGCCAAATTGTTGACTTTTTGATTGGAGGGTCAAATGGACTTTGACTAATGACCGTGACGTAGTTCGGGACGTCACGAGTCCATAGACAGGTGGCACGTCCAATTCGGACGATCAGGGAAAAAGTTATGACTTTCGGAAGTTCAGGGGCATTACCGTAATTTGGACAATTGGGGCGAAAATGTTGACTTTTCGTTTGGAAACTATTTTTCACATGACTCAAAGACCGTTAGGTAGGTCTCGATGCCCTGAGTCCGTAGACAGGCGGCACGCCGAAATCGGACTTCGTACGAGGAAGTTATGGTCAGAAACGTGAATTCGGGAGGTTCGCGTCTCGGTAATCATGTCGAATATTTTATTCTGATATTATGATTGGAGGATACCTGGATGAGTGACAAGTGTCACTCATCCATTGGCTAGATTGGATAAGCTCCACTAAGCATTTAAATAGAATTAAATCTACCTTTAAATCTCAACCACTCATCAAAAGTTCCCAGATTTCCTCTCAGCCCTTGATCTCATTTCCTGAGATTAAATCTGGACCGTCCAAATCATTTTAGCATAATTCCCTCCATCCTTTATATTTTCCTACCCGATTGCACACACAGACCGTCCATTCAATCAACACACTTGCATTTCACCCATGCTTTGAGTCTGTGTGTGAGAGACTCACTGGTGAGGGCTGAGGGACGGCGGTGAACGGCGGCAAACGACGGCGAGGTAGGACTGTGCTAACTCGAAAACTGTCTAAAAACACAGAGTTTGGAAGCTTGAATTCCAACGTATATTTTCGATTCCTTTTGACCCTAATCGACTCTCTGGACTATTAGGAACCTTTAGGGCTCGATTTGGTGACCAGTGGTGGCCTGAACAGAGGTTAAAAGGCGACGGGAAACCCAGATTCTGTTCATCGAGGTCGAGGGTATACGTTCGGTTTTCAGCAGGATTGTACTGTGAGTGGGCCCGATTTCATTAAACCCTTGCATGCTTAAATGTTTTCTGATTTACTTACATATTCACATGCTGGAATCATGAAACGGGTTTGATGCTATTGAAATTATGGTTATGGCACGTTTCACGGTATTTGGGTTTGAAACCCGTCTGATGAAACTTAACGATCGGTTTGGATTTTATCTATGAATATATATATGTTTTGCATGGGGATGTCAATAAAATGTATTTGGTACTACACTGTATGGATCCATTCTTATGATACTGTCTCCTCCGGATGTGGTACCCCGGAGTGGTCATGGCGCATTGCCTGCGAGGGGTCATTCTACGGAGGAACCGGACCGTAAAATGACTCAGGAGCAGGATTGCTTATTTGACGTAAGGGATGTCGAGCGTCTAGGATGCTAGGCATTTGAGATGCCGTACCCGGACAGGGTTCGGGGATTGGACTCGGAATTGAGACCCGAGTGGCACGCGTAGCCTTGAGACTGTGACCTTATTGGACGAGGGACGTCAGACATCGGGGATGTCAGGATTGGAGTGTATAGTGCAGTAGCTAAAATTATGTTATGATTTTATTACATGCCTTATGGTTCATATTATATGATTTAGGGTTTTAAATTCTGATGCATGCATGTTTGGAAAACGGAGGGATAAATTATATGTTTTACTTATTAAACGGTTTTATAAACTTGAGTTTCGGCCCACTCACCCTTAATGTTTTGGTAATCCCTCCTGGCGGTGCTACTGAGGTAGAGGAGGATCCTGAGGCTGAGGCATAGATCTACTTCTGCGTAGCTGAACCCCTGTTGGGTGGTTTACCCGCAGGTTTACTTTAGAGTCGTACTCGCAACTTGTAATTTTGGATTTCATCCCTTGTCTGACATCTATTTAATTCGGATTTGATGTATAATTTTAATTTGGTTATTTATGCATTTGATTATTTGAGGTTAAAATTGGTATGTTATTTTGGGTGTCAGACGGGAGCAGGGCACGTCCCCTTGTGGTCCCTGTGGGATCGGGACGGGTCCTGTATAAAATCATCGTACGAAGTCCAAATTCGACGTGTTGCCTGCTTTCGTAATCGCAATCTCGCGATCTACACAATAGACCTCAATCCACGTGTAAATAACCTCTCGGGTTAAAAATCAACAATTTCCCCTCTCCATGGAAAAATCGTCAATTCACCTAAAATCGTCTGATATGCTCGATGAATTCTTGATTAAATCTCGATAATCTCCTGATAATCCCGTGATTACGGGTCGGGTCATTACATGTGACCTACTATATAGTACGACAGTAACAACTAGACTACAAAACCTGTAATCTCTTATTACATAGACTTAGGTTAAGTATAATTAGGACACTTGCATATGTAAAACCCTTCCCCGAAGATCATTGTATCAATATATCTATATAAAGGTTAAGTAAACTTCGAAGATATTAGTTGATATTATCTCTTGGCCACATA
Source organism: Prinsepia uniflora (assembly GCA_032719365.1). Classification (NCBI taxonomy): domain Eukaryota; kingdom Viridiplantae; phylum Streptophyta; class Magnoliopsida; order Rosales; family Rosaceae; genus Prinsepia; species Prinsepia uniflora. Next base: position 20,456,063 of record CM064871.1, on the reverse strand, counting down.
GTGTGGATGACATATAGAGCCACATGGCCATAAAATAGTAACATGTAATCATATCTCGTAAAATTATAAGCAATACCAAAATTAGGCATCGTTTTAATGACAATTATAAATTATTATTGTCATAAATATGTGTATCCCCTCAAAAACCATGACCAAAATCGATTTATATGCCTAATTAAAATATAAAAAAATATCATTAAATGTTAATTAAGGGTGGGCATGGTGCGGTTCGATACGAATATTGGCAATATCCAAATCCAAACCGTTAAAATCTTAACGGTTCGATACGGTTTGAATTTTCTAAAATTAGAAATAAAACCGTTAATAAATAAAAAAAAATAAGGATATAGAAAAAATAAGGATACAAAAAAAAATCAATTCAAAAAATTCAAAATTTTATATATTAAGCTTGCTAAGTATTGAATTGCAAACATTATCACTATACTAAGATTTATCAAACACACAAATTATTTAATAATATTTTATTATACTCTTATATGAGTATGCATATACTTATATGGGTATATCTAGGCATCCTTTTATTTTATTATTTTTACTTTGTATTAATAATAGATTTAAATATTAATAAAAATTAATATATTTCTTATTGATTTGGTTTGGATTTAAGAGATTTTCAAAATGAAAATCCAAATTCAAACTGTTACTAACGGAACAGTTTAGATTCTCAAACTGTTACTAACAGAACGATTTGGATTCTCAAATCGTTTGACTTTTATCCGGTCAAACCTAAACCGTTAGATAAATAACAGTATGAAACGAATCGGTTAGCGGTTTTAATAGATTCGTGCCCACCCCTAACGTTAATACAATAAACGGTAAATTTATGCAAATAAAAGCATAACCTATTTGAACTAATGAATTGAAATGAGTTATCTTTTTCTTTTCTGGGAGCTGATTTTGGCACTCCACAAATTACGTAGTGCACTCCATTTTTTTTATCATTTTTTTTATTTTTTTAAGAATCAAACTTACAAACCTACCTCTTATATTTTAATTTACTTTATTTTATAATGAAAATTAAAAATACACAATAATTTAATAGTCTAATAATAAATCGTTGCCAAACATTATTATGTACTTTGTCTTTCTATCATACTATAGTAATTATTTTTGATCATGTACATATATATAGAGTAAAGCGTCCATATAATTCAAACAACCTTCTAACTAGAAAGTAAAGCAACCTAGAATTACTATTATACTTAAATGAGATAAGCATAATACTCATAATTGCGAAAATAGAAAACGAGAGAATATGATATTTCTAGAAACACAAATTCAAATATTTTATATAAACAAAAAATAAAAATTTTTAAATTTTAAAAAAAAAGAAGAGTAAGTTTAGAAATTTGATTTACAAAAAAATAAAGATACAATAATGTAAAAATATAAAATACAGTAAGTAATTCGTAGAATATCACAATTAGCTCAATTTTTTTCTGGGTAATAAAAGTTATTGAATGGAAATGACATCTTGTGTAAAATGCAACGTATCACTGTTAATGCAAATACAATTAAGTGTGAAAAGTGAAAACTGCGGATGTTTTTGCAGAGGAGAGGAGGTGGAGACGTTTTGTTATGTGGAGACGTTTTGTTATGTGAAGACGACGCGCTTGGAACGGAAGCAGTATATCCTCCATGTATGCCACGTGTCCACAAATTTTGGTTTCTGATTTTGGTTTTAATAAAAGCAAATGTTTTTGGGGTGTGACGATGACGTTTTGGTGCCAAAGAGCGTCCAAGTTCTCTTCATGTAAACAACGGCGGGTCCCACCTCCCCCCTCTCCTTCTCCTCCTCTTTTTAATTTTTCCTGTTCTCTCTTTCTCTCTCCACGAAACAACGGCGCAAACAATATTCGTTCTCTCTTAAAAATCCTTCCTTTCTTATTTTCTTTGCTTCCAATTTGAAAAGCATAAAAAGGAGAGAGAAATTTTTTTGGGTTTAATTCTTTCCTTTGTTGCTATAAAGGGAGCTGAAGACTCGGGAGAAGAAACGGAGAGAGAGAGAGCGAGAGCGAGAGAGAGAGAGAGAAGCAACCCGGTTTTTGGCTTTGTACTCCCCACATCGTTTTCTCATCGAACTCTGAAGAAAAGCTCGAGTTTTTTAGTGCCCGCCAGCGGTTCACGCGGCGTTAGGTGGCAGGTTTAGTGATTCAGACAACTGGGTTTACTGGTTTTATAACTTTAATCTGTAAAAATCTTTCTTCTTCTTCTTGGGTTTGTAATTTCCATTGGGATTTGTGGACTGCCTAGGCTTGGGAAGGGGCTTTATAGCTTGTTTCTATAAATGGGGAGTGATAGATTTTTGTTTCTGTGTTTTCTTGCTGTAAGATTAAGGGGTCTCATTGCTGATGGGGGGAGATAGATGCTCTGAGTCTCTTACATGGCTTCCATGGCTAAGATCTGCAGGGGGTTGCAATTCGAATCTGGGTTTTGGCAATAGCTGATGCAGGTACGTTTTCTACCGGCCGGCATGTTTTTTTGGTTCGATATTTTCGTAGGGATTGCTTTGTATTTTGAATTTTTTTGCTTCTGAGTTTGATTCTCTTCTTTTTATGGGAAGCTCTTTATGCATAACTTTGTTGTTTTTGTTTGTTTATTTATTCTCTTAATTGAGGAAAATTATGTCTTCTTAATCACTGTGCCATTCATGGTAGAAAGTTAGAGAGAATTTAGTTGGGTTTGTTAGATCTCACATTTTTTGCTTTTAAATTCATTCAAATTGTTAATGGTGGCCTTAATTTTACTGCAATTACAGGAAATGGAAATTAAAGGTTGTGATCTTATAATTGTTGTCCAAAGCAATTTTAGTTCAAAACTTTAGTCTGTATTTGCTGATAGATGGATTGAAGAAACAGTCATTTGAGTGCAATGTTAAAAGCATTAGCATCTGTGTTATCAGTTTTATTGCTTGTTGGTTGTGTTTCTGCCCTGGATAATGGATTTCCGCGGTGCAATTGTGAGGATGAGGGCAGCTTGTGGAGCATTGAGAGCATACTAGAATGTCAGAGGGTGAGCGATTTCTTAATTGCGGTGGCATACTTTTCGATCCCCGTTGAGCTGCTTTACTTTGTCAGCTGCTCAAATGTCCCTTTCAAATGGGTTCTCTTTGAGTTCATTGCCTTTATTGTGCTATGTGGATTGACACATTTACTCAATGGCTGGACCTACGGCCCTCACCCATTCCAGCTTATGCTGGCTCTCACAGTTTTCAAAATCCTTACTGCTTTGGTCTCATGTGCCACTGCTATAACCCTCATCACTTTGATCCCTTTGCTCCTCAAGGTTAAAGTGAGGGAATTCATGTTGAAAAAGAAGACTTGGGATCTTGGGAGAGAGGTTGGAATTATAATGAGACAGAAAGAAGCTGGAATGCATGTTCGGATGCTTACACAAGAAATTCGCAAGTCTCTTGACAGGCATACAATTCTGTCTACAACACTTTTTGAGTTATCTGAGACATTGGGCTTGCAGTACTGTGCAGTTTGGATGCCTAGTGAAATTAAAACAGAGATGATCCTGACCCACGAGTTGAAAGGGAGAAATTTTTCTCACATGTACAATTTCTCTATACCAATAGGTGATCCTGACGTTGTACATATCAAGGGAAGTGATGGGGTGAACATTCTCAGGCCTGACTCAGCACTTGTTCATGCCAGTGCTGACTCCGGTGAACCAGGACCAGTTGCTGGAATTCGGATGCCAATGCTTCGGGTTTCCAATTTCAAAGGAGGAACTCCGGAGTTGATTCAGGCTTGTTACGCAATACTGGTTTTGGTCCTCCCTGGTGGACAACCTAGATCTTGGAGCAGCCAGGACCTTGAGATAATCAAGGTAGTTGCTGATCAGGTAGCTGTTGCTTTATCACATGCTGCGGTCTTAGAAGAGTCGCAACACATGAGGGAGAAGTTGGCTGAGCAAAATCGGGCCTTGCAACAAGCAAGGGTGAATGCTATGATGGCAAGCCACGCAAGAAACTCATTCCAAAAGGTAATGAGTGATGGGATGAGGAAGCCAATGCACTCAATTATGGGTTTGCTTTCAGTGTTGCAGGACGAGAATATGACTAATGATCAAAAAGTTATTATTGATGCAATGGTAAGGACGAGCAATGTTCTATCAACCTTGATAAACGATGTGATGGACAATTCAGCAAAGGAGAGTGGAAGGTTTCCATTGGAGATGAGGTCTTTCCGGTTACATGCAATGATAAAGGAAGCAGCTTGCCTTGCCAAATGCTTGTGCGTGTATAGAGGATTTGGTTTTGAAATCGATGTGGAGAAGTCCTTACCCGATCATCTCATGGGGGATGAAAGAAGGGTGTTTCAAGTGATTTTGCACATGGTTGGGAACTTGTTAAATGGAAACAAGGAGGGAGGGTTGGTCACATTTCGGGTTGCTGCAGACAATGGGAGCCAGGGAAGGAGTGATCAGAGGTGGCCAGCCTGGAGACAAAGCTCGTCCAATGGTGATGTATATATTAGATTTGAGATTGGGGTAAGCAATAGGGGTTCTCAAGAACCAGCAGTGCAGCTTGTTGGTAGGAGGTACACCAGTGACGGGGTTGATCAGGGCTTGAGCTTCACCATTTGCAAGAAGCTAGTACAGGTAAGCGTTTTGTGTGTGATATATTCTTTTGACAAATGAAGGAGCAAAATTATTAAAGTACTAAGGTTTTTGTCTTCATTCTTTTTTATTAGGAAACTCAATAGTAGAAGATGCCTGTGCTGATTGAAAAAGTGCATTGCCCTTCTCTTGATCTGTTATGAGTATTTAGGGCAAGCAATCTTGATAGCCAAAGATGTCAACCCTATACCTATCCATGTAGATTGTGTAGTGACCTTAGTCTTTGATAGGTGAGGCTGAACAGAAGGAAAATATATTTCCAGGCTGGCATACCTAGGTTCTTAGGAGTTTACCCTCTCCTTCCACTGCCATTTTCATGTTTCTGGCTTTGAGTAATTGGAGTTGGCATTGTTTAGTTTGCTTGTGTATCTTATTTATAGCTCATTTTTATGAGCAATCTCCATGTCATTACGATTTTTAAAAATGATAGTTTTTCACGATGGGTGACTATTTAGCGGCATTATTAGTTCACTTTTTTGATCACGAACATTATTAGTTCACTAGACAGCCATTTTTAGATAGATTGTTCTGTTCGGATTTTAAAGAGCTTTATCTGCTTGTCTTACATTTGGGGAGAAGACGGATGTTGCTTGATGTTCTTTAGTTGCCACTCTGAAGTTTGGTACTGAAATATTTCTAAGCAACTCTTTATTGGCAGCTGATGCAAGGAAACATATGGGCAGTTACTAACCCTCAAGGATTTGTTAAAAGCATGGCGCTAGTTCTTCGGTTTCAAGTTCGACCCTCCATTGCAATAGCCATCCCTGAACCTGGAGAATCATCAGAGCAACCACAATCCAATTCTCTTTTCGAAGGCTTGCATGTTTTATTAACTGATGGTGATGATTTGAACGGGGCTGTGACGCGGAAACTGCTTGAGAAGCTAGGCTGCATTGTGACAGCTGTGTCATCTGGATTTGAATGCCTCTCTATCATTGGTCCCTCTGGAGCTTCTATCCAGATTGTTATCCTAGATCTTCACATGCCCGAATTGGATGGTTTTGAAGTTGCAATGAGGATTAGGAAGTTTCGAAGCCGCACTTGGCCATTGATCATTGGCGTAACTGCTAGTGCTGATGAAGAGGTGTGGGCTAGATGTATGCAGACCGGAATCAATGGAGTGATCAGAAAACCAATTTTATTGCAAGGGATCTCGAATGAGCTACGAAGGGTCTTGCTTCAGGCAAACAAAGGGATGACATAAGAGCTTCAAGCTGCGCAATTAAGTAGCGAGTTTCGACCGAACATACACAGACACACGTTTCAGAATGGTATACAAGATTAGCAGGTCCTTTTTTTCCCTCTTTTTTTTTTTTTTCTTTTCTCTTGTCCGGTCGAGCTTGTTATAATTACATAGATAGTTTCAGATGTCAAAGGTTAATCAAAACTGTCCTCCGGACACCCTTTTATAAAAGACCCAAAAAGTTGCAAGCAAAAAAAATAGGCAGGTTGGAAATCATTTACTGAGAACGATAAGAAATGTAGAGACATCATAAGCACACACTTATTCCTATGTGAAGACATCGTAGCATTGCGAAATGATGAACTCGAACCTGGTTTATCGCCTTGTCATTTTACGCGGCAGGTCAAAATTTGTTGATAGTGATTTGTAAAAACGTTTCCATAGACGTGACGAAGTTTTTATTAAATTTGTCCTTTCGTTACTCTAAAAATATGTATGTATTTTTTTTAGTTAGTGAATTCAATTTAATTTTTTAATAATTACGGAGGTCAAGAAATTTAAGCAATTGCGATACCTCGAAATGATAACCTATAATTTTTTTAGTACAAAGGAATGATATTCATTAGCAATATGTAATCAGATTGTCTGCCATCAATACAAAAGAAAGAAAAGAAACAAAGAAAGAAAAGAAAGAAGATAATAGTATAAAATAAAAATAAAAAGACGGTAAAAAATGGAAAAGAAATCCAGGAGGGCACAAAGATCTGAACTGGGAACTGGAAAGTGGAAAGTGGAAAGTGAATAGCTAGCTGGTGATAGTATTTGATTTGATTTGATTTTTAAAGCTGTGCGTGATAAAAATATCCAGTGCAGTATGGGTCAAGGTTTTGAGGGTTTGCAGAGTTTTGAGTGTTGGATACTTGTCTGGGAAGAAAGAAAAAGGTTGCCATGCATGAACCAAGTACGTACATGGACTCTTTATGTTTCAAAATCTATCGTTTCAAAACTGGGGCCCTCGTAATATTATTATTGTAATGTTGAATATAATTATGGCCAAAAATGGGTTTTCTTTTTGTCATCAATTATTATATTCCAAATAGTTGACATCAAGATCCTTTGAAATATTTGGACTAAATTCCCTTCACTAAATTCCTCCTCCTTGTCATCCTTTCCTTTTTGCCTATCAACTTCAAATGCATTTCTTGGAAAGTGGAATTGGTCTTTGTCAACATTATGTGATTTGATTTAAAGCTAATGAGAGTAATTTATTACGCATATATTCTTAACTTCATCACGGGCTGTATAATTATTGTCAATAATTTTTTTTTTCTTTCTAAATCAATAATTGATTACTATCTACAAAATTATCACTAATGTTCACTTAATTTACACAATTTAGTTTTGTTATACGGTGGCAAAATGGATTCCCTCATTTTTTGTGTTGTTTTCTCTCCTTAATAATAATTTTTATGGGACTATAGAATGCAGTTGAAATTAGGCATAAGCCCAACAATATAAGTTAACTCTAAAATTTTGAATTTATAAATGCAATTTCAAATTTAATCAAGTTAAAATTTCAAGAAAATAAATAATAAATGAAAATTATCCTTCTTAATAACGATGATTATCAATCTTCAAAATAAAGAGAATGATAGCTTGTTGAATCAAAGATTGAACCTGCCGCGAAAAATCCTCACAATTCCTGCAAACAGTAAACAATTAGCTATCATTGCCTCGATCGATTTACCCGGGGGGTTGTTCGACCAAGAACACTCCGATGCTTAAGTTAGCTTTGAGAGAGGAAAATGATATACTTCGAAGCGAAGAATCAACGTACCTTGGAAATGAAATGTGCCTTGCTATTTATAGGAAAATCTTGAGAGCCTCAGCGTTATTTGCCAAGGGCAATTTGGTCATTTTGAGAATTACGGGATACGTGGCAGCTCCATAATTTTCGAATGATTTTGGGTTCCACATAGCTTAATTTAAATTCAGATACACAAGTAAGAATTCAAAACAATTTCATGATTAAATTTTAGAGGTTTTTTGAATTTTATCTTATTTTTTTTATCGATAGTACATAAAATGAAAATGGGATATTAAAAACAAAGAACAAAAGTTACTTATTTATTCACTATATATATACCACTATTATTCTTTATTGCTCCCTCTCGGACTTTAAATTTCAATGTTATATACCATTCAACGGTATGTACATTCAAACTATTTATTATCTATTTTGAGGCTTATTACACTTCCATAATCTTTAAATATTCGTACCATTGAATAGTAGGAAATATTGAAACCTACCCCTTTATAAGCCCGAATAGATTGAAGACCACATACATTTATTTAGGTAATCACTAATAAGATAACCCATCCAATATTAATGTTAACAGTTGGATTCGTCCTCAACAAAATTCCTTTGACGTATAGAAATTCAGATATACTTCACCAAGTGGCAACTGTAGACTGTCTTGGAGAGCAATAAGTAGGTCAAAAAAATGTCTTCTATTTTAAGAATGATGGGTCTAAATATCTATATCACAAGTTGGTCCCCGGATCATTTGGATTTTTTTTATATTATGTTACCTGCAGTCGCAGAAACATAATATATAATTATATATGTATATATATACATATACATATACATACATGGCGACATGGCGTTGGATTCGTTCCATTGAAAGAAATTATTCATGCAATTATTAATTAGAGGGTGTGTATGTCGTTTGGGCAAGGGCCAGGGGGTCTGTATGTTGATTCTTGGAGTCCATAGCCATCTATAATTTTGTAGAATAAAAAAGTTGGACTTTTCATGCATGCCGATGCCGGCTTTGTCCTTTGGATTACATCAACTGAATCTAGCACTCTTCTTTCAGTATTAAACAATCATAACAATACTGGGTTTTTATTTTTTATTTTAATTTTTCATAATCATCTAATATTCCAGTACCAACTGGTTTTTCAATAAATATATTCCTCCTATTATTCAAATACAATTTGTCCACTAGAAATATATATTCATTGGTTCCGCAAATAAAACGTAGCTAATTGCTATATGTATCAATGAAAATATCGATCGAAACCATTGATATATCGATGATACATTGATAATTTCGGTCGGCAACACCTAAAGATGATGAAAGAATTTTGTTGAAATATCAAAATATTTTCTTGTTTTGAGTCCACATCTCCCTTTCTAGGATCAAAACGATGAAGATGGATTATTAATTAATTTGTGAAAATCGGAAGTAAAATGAAGGAGATTGAGTCGAGTCATGCCGCCGGTCATAGTACCTGAGTTGCAGACCCAATTAGAGATAGGAGATGACTGTTAATTTTTATAGTTTTATATTAAAGGTTACTTAAAGTTACAATAAAGCTAGCTAGCTGAGTTGACTTTATATTTTATTTCTTCAGTGGGGGTCCTATGTTCTACCTCCATTGTTGACAACTACTGAATATTTTTTATCCATTTTTTCCTATTTGCAACAAAGTTTGGCTCAATTTTTTCATCTTTTTTTTTCCTTTCCAATATTAAATATATTTGGACTTATTTGATCATTTTCCTTTCATTGCAAAATTTTATGCTTATTATTATATTTTTAACTATTAACATTCAATTATAGTAATTTACTTCAATTTATGTTTATATTTAAGATTTTATATTATTAGTTATAGTCAAAATTATATTGCATCATATTATTCATCATATATTTATTATATCAAAGTCATTTTATAATTTTATTAGTCATATATACTCATTATTGAGTACTTCAGTTTTTCTCAAAATTTTATTAACAATTTCCAATTTTTAAATTAAATTTCCGTCATTTTTGTTGACCGTAAACGATATCAATATCGATATTTATAGCGAGATATCCGTAAATTTGATTAGTGATATATCCGTCAATATCGATATTTCAATTCTTGGCTATATGTCATGTTTTTTGTAATATAAAACTTCATTAAAAGAGACAAACTGAAATATTTACATATTTAGGTAGAATATTAAATAATTAAGGGGACTCAAGGCATTCCCATATTAAAAACATTTATAACGTTTACTGAAAGTAATAACTTCATGAGCTGCATCATTATGTCTCCGAAATTTATACCGAAGCTGAACAATATCAAAAAGGGGTTACATAGAAAAATATCACGTATCACGCCTTCAATGTTAGTCTCCACGCCACACCTATTAGTCACATATTGCATGAGGCATTTGGAATTTGTCTCGAAAATAACTTTCTTGCCATCAAAATCAGCACATAACAACCATGGCAGCACGCAGAGCATAGGCTTCAGCTTGCAAGGAATTAGCACAAGGAATCCCCTCATCACCTTTTGCAGCAATGAATTCACCCATGGAGGAGCAACGAACCCAACCATACACACCCTGACAATCCTCTGAATCAAAAGTACCATCACAATTTACTTTCACAAATCTGTCAAGTGGGTGACACCAGTAAGAATTAGTATGGGTTTGCAACCAAAGGTATAGGATCCGAATTGATGAATGGGCAGTTTGTTAAGCCTAGCAATACAAAATTCATGCAATATGGTCTGACATTAGTTGGATCACAGTACATGGAGGTAATACTGACAGGACCCGTCCCGACTACCCTTTGGTAATCGTGCAGGTCATGCTCCCGTCTGACTAATACACGACAATATATCATACACAGGGATAACAAAACATACATACTGTAATTAAACCACTTCAACCAATTAACAGTAAATAAAGAGCAATCATGACTGTACAATATGTTACAATAACAAAACGGGACTACTCTGATAAAATAAGAGTAAATGGAAACATATATGTTAAGCCTATCTCTGTAGACTAGTCCCAACGCCTACGCAACCAGCCTGGAGGGTTAGTAAAACATAAAAAGCGTGACTGGACAAAAATAAATAAGTTAGAAACTCATTTTCTGAAATCAATAGTTTACCCCTCCGTTTTATAAAGCATGCATGCATAATCAATAAAATCATTTATTTTAAGTAAAACAATACATAAGAAACTTCTGAATGCAAACAATATTTAAAAACATTGTTACTCATTCTCATGCCAAATTCACGTTTCAATCTCATAACATAACTTGTCACGATATCTGTGCACCCATGCTAAACAAGCTCTAGGATAGCTCATGTCTGAGCACGTCGTCGTAAATACCCAACGGCCGACATTCATGTCGTCGTGAACTAGTCAGCGACTGATATCATATATCAGCATCCCTCAGCCGAGCCTCCCACGGCTGCTCGTCACAGGCGGTGGATCGTGACCTCTCTCGGGGAATAGTCACAATGAAAACGATGGAAACACGTTTCACCAAACAGTTGTATTTACAAATCCAAATAGTTGTTTTTGCATAGGGTCTCAGTCCAAAACATAGTTTCCACAATATTGTAAAACAACATCCAAGATTCATTTCACCAAATCATGCTCAAATCATTGCATAAACGTTTAATCAATTTATCATTCTAAATCTTATGAAAACTTGCATTTCAAATCATGCTCGTAAGACAAATAAAACATTTAAGCATGCATCATTTCAAAAGTCAAAGTCCACTCACACTCGGTCCAAGCCGTTAGCTCAACCTTGAGCTGGATGTCCCTTGGAAGTCTCGGGATCGTTTCTACCTGTTAAAACACAATGAGTAATGGTCACTAAATCTATACAATACCTTACAATAGAAATTCCTAAACACCGAAATAGCGAACGTAACCAAAGTCTGCAACCTGAGGCTAAAACCCATCCAAACACCACCCAAACGACCTACCGATCGGACTGAAACCACCATCATTGGATTTAGATCATCGAAAAAATTTCGAACAAGACTGGTTTGATCACAAAATTTTGTGCCCATGCGCCCTTACGCGCCGATTAAATTTCGATCAACATTGGTCGTCGCTGGTTAACGAAGGTCAACGATGGTCAATGCTGACGTCAATACGTCAGCTTGACATCTGATAGGTCTGAAAGCCTGTGACAGCCTACCACGTCAGCCCTGACACCCTGCCACGTGGCACCAACCTTGACCTACCACATGAACTGACAGGATAACTTGGATTGCCACATCACCCTAATAACCTTTGACACAGTACCACGTGGCACCACCTCACTATTCCATGTGGTCTGACATCGCTCTGACTGGACCTGAAAAACTTCTACGTGGCACCACTTGATTCGCCACGTGGACTAACCCCGTAACGAGTCAACCGACCCGCAACTGGTGACCCCTGTAATGAGTCAACCGACCCCACGACCTTAATCCGACCATATCTCCGTCAAAACTCACACTTTTAACTCCATTATTCACCCAATTACTCGTAATCAACCCAGAAGGAGATCTACAACCTTAAAATCGAGAAAAAGGACATGAATCTCATATGCCAAGCTTGATCCTACACGGCTGAACTTCAAACCCGTCTCCTGGCCAGTCCAATGGTCCGTTTTGCTTCCTTTTTGTTCATACAAACTTGTACAAGTACCAAAAACACAACCATGGACTCAGTCGGTGTTACCAAATCCAAGGTTTCACAACTTCCCTTTCTCGATTTTTAGGCCGTCGTACCCGGTTGTCCCTCACTGTCTCAACCTTCCTTTTTGTCTCAATCCACTCTCACTCACTCTCTCTTCCACTCGGACAACACAAGGATGAGAAGATGATGTTTGATGGTGGGTTTTGGATGTTTGGGTAAATGAAGAAGAAGAAATAAGGAAATAGGGTATGCATGTATATGGGAACCAGGGCTAATGAGATGAGTGACAAGTGTCACTCACCCATTGGTCTGTTTTAGATATTTTTGGACCCACTTAAAACTGCCCAAAAGTCAAAACCTCGTAAAACGTATAATTATGAATAGTTCGTAAATCCTTTCTTGACTTGTAATTTCTCAGTCTGACGTCCGATCCCAACGTGCCTCCTGTCTACGGACTCGTGAACTCCCTATCTACGTAATGGGTCTTGGTCAAATTCCAAATAACCTCCAGGTCAAAAATCAACGTTTTCCCTTTTCAAGCGCAAAATGGTCATTTTACTACCGAATTTCCGAATTTACATTTTCTTGAAAATCTGGGTTGTTACAAATACCAACAATATTATAGCAGCGCATATTACGACATTTCCACAAGCGCCATAAACCAAAACTGAATATCTGGAGCGAACCCTCACACTGACCAAGCAAGGATAACTTACAAATAAAAAAAATCCAGTACCAGTCAAAGTCTTCACCCTTAAGCCCACTCGTATCAACCTACAAAAGATTACTAGACTAGAAAAGTTGAGCAAATTTTCATTGAAAAAATATGTGCACTTGGGGCTTCTTTGCCTTACCACACTGAGGACACACATTGTCAACCAAGATACGACTTCTGACCAAATTTTCTCGTACAGCTAGAAACTGCTTGTAGCATTTCCACAAGAAAAGCTTTAGTTTAGAAGGTACATCAACTTTCTATATGGAAGCCCAGAGATTACACTGTTGGTTTGGGGCACTAGGTTCGCCAAAACCAAGTTTTTTTTTTCAACAGATCTTGAGCAACAAAGTATCCTGATTTAATATTACATCTCCTATCTCAAACATGATTCCATAATGGATGAAAATATCGAACATTTCGGTGTTTTTTTTTTGGGGGGGGGGGGGGTGATTTTGCCAAATCTTCTTGTCAGAACCCACATATCTCTTTATAGGATCAAAACGATCGAGATAGGATGTTAATTAGTGAAAATTGGACGTAAAACGAAGGAGTTTGAGTCGGGTCAAGTCGCTGGGTTGGGAAACCCGAGTTGCAAACCCGCTGGAAGAAGAAGATGACTGTCACTGTTTATGAGTTATATATTATACGAGTTCTAAAATTGAAACAACACTGGCTTAGTTGAGTTGGCTTGGTGGCTACCCTTCGTTCTTATTTAATAGGGTTTGAAGCCAAAGGTTGACAAGTTGCTGTTTGTTTTTTTAACTATTCCTTCAAATTTTCCAACAATTTTTTGCCTTCTTTTTTCATTTATTTCTCAATTTTAAATATATCAATTCCTTCCAATTTTTGAATAAAGTTTGACCCTATTTTTTCAACTTATTTCCAATTTAAATATATTTGGACTTATTTTATCATTTTTCTTCAATTGAAATTTTTTCATGCTTATTGTGAAGTTTTTAACTATATTAACATTTAATTATAGTAATACACATCAATATATGTTTATATTTAAGATTTTATATTATTAGTCATCGTCATAATCATATTGCATCATATTATACATCATATATTTATCATATTAAAGCCATTTTATAATTTTATTAGTTATATATAACCATTATTGGGCACTTAAGTTTTTCCCAAAGTTTCATTAAAATTTCCTATTTTTAGACTACATTTCCGTCATTTTTGTTTACCATAAATGATATCGATATCGATATTTAGAGCCAGATATCCATAAATTTGGCTAGCAAAATATCCGTCGATATCGATATTTCAAGCATTGGATGCCATATATACCTGTCTGTACACCCAAAAAAGTTAAGTGGAGTGGCTAAGACACACTGGGCCTCCTTATGATTGAAAACCTTGGTAACCAGCTCAGAATCCCAAACCTTGCTCTCCCCGTCAATGAGATTAACAAAAAAAATGAGGCACAAGCTCATGGCGAGACAAAGGGATGAATGGTTTACTAGTATTCAACCAGGGATTAGTAAGTAATTTTACATGTTTTCAATCCTCAATCCGCCACCCACGCCCAGCTTTTAGAACTTGTAAACCTTGAAGGATTCCCTTCCAACTCCAAGGACTCCTTCGTATTTCTTTAGAAGTAAGGATATGACAATTGGGGAAATATTTATCATGTAAAACTTGAGCCATGAGAGAGTCAAGACAATAGAGGATTCTCCAACTAATCTTAGCAAGTATAGCAATATTGAAGCACCTCAGTCTTTTTGGCCTTATTCCCCTAAAGACTTAACAAAGGTAATAACATCCTCAGTCTTTTTGGGATACAATTACTAACCATTTTTCCTACAAAAAGCTGGGATGCTGTGAACATTGATTTGAAATACTCCACAGCAATGGAACGAATCTCAACTTCATCCCCAGTCCATCTCCCCAGATTATCATGGATGCCCCAAATTTGATTTTGACTTCTTCGATTCACAGTTTTAGCACGGAAAAACTTAGTAATTTTTTTCACCCTCTTTTAACCACTAAATCTTGAACTTCAACTTCCAATGCATTTCCTCATCCAACATGGCTTGTTTCAGATCAGACTCCAATCCTCTAACTCGATTGGAATCAAAAGATGAATGTTGAAAAGTTATCTGTAGTTCTTCCCTAAGTGCCTCAATATACAGTTGGGCATTAGCAACATTTTTCTTCCACCAGGTCAAAAGACTCCGACAAACTCCAGTCGGCTTGCACTCAACTAGGGTCGCGACCTCATTAGGTCTAGTTTGTTGCCATGCTTCCTTAAAATGTATCCACCTATGCTGTTACTTAGGAGCTGTATCAAGATCAAGCATAGCATGACCAGAACCTTCAATAACCACATGTGACACTTAGGATTCAAGGTACCGAGAATCCATTGAGCTTATGCAAAGCCCCTATCAATTTGTTCTTGGATGTACCCATCATCCTGATTATTACGCCAAGTAAAAAGATACCCTTTGAAGCCAAAATCAAGGCGATTGCAGTGAGACATAAACCGTCTGAACATCATCATACCCCCAACCTTCTTGTAATGACCCGTCCCAAATTTTTGGGATTAATTAAGATTAAATCGAGTATTAGCGAGGCTAATCGAGAATTAGTCGAGGATCGTCGGACATTCAGGGCGAAATTATGATTTTTCCCTTGAACGAGGGCAAAAAGTTTACTTTTGACCTGAGATGTCCAATGCACAAGGACTGCGGATCGTTACATAGATCAAGTCGATACGAGTCCGTAGACAGGTGACACGTCGAAATCGGACATTCGACGGGAAAGTAATGGGTTAGGGAAATATTGTGGCACTATTGCATGTTTTATAAGACGGGTGGACTTTTGTCTTGAGTGGGCCTCAGATATTTGTTCAGGCCCAATGGATAAGTGAAAAGTGTCACTCATCCATTGCCCACCTAACACAGATACATGCATATCCCCTGCCTTCTCTATTTCATCCTCCCTAACTCGAAACCCGTACACCAAATCCCATACCCACCTTTCCCAAACCTCATCCTCTGTGATTGGAGTATGAATGGTAAAGAGAGAGTGAAGTGAGTCGATGAAGAAGGTGCTAACGGCGTCGACCGTCGTGGACGGTGGCCGGAGAACCCGAAAACAATAAGTTTTGGTTCAAATTCAAAAGTTGGTTTTTGATGGTTGTTGATTGGTTCTAAGGATTGGGACTAATTCCTGGTAGGCATATGAAATGATTAGGATCAAAATCGAGGATGGAGGAGGTCGGAGTCCATGGCAGCTCGGGGTTGCAGGTTTCAGTTACTGTGCACAAATTCGCAGGTAAAATCTAAGCCTGGTTTCACGTTTTTAGGTAGTTAGATTGATAGGAAATGATGAGAGGAAGAGATAGGAACAAATCTCGTTGAAAAAGGTTGAGAATTGAAGGAAAACCGGACGGGTCGATTCGCTAGTTCGGTCGACCCAGAAGAACCAGTAAACCGGGTTCAATAGAGGTAGACGATGACATTGTTCCCAACGTGTGGGCATCACATGCAGTCATTTGTGACGGCGCGTGAGGCAAAATTCGGGGTCATGGTCAACACGTGTTTCCATCCTTTCGATGTAACGAGCATTTTGGCAAAAGTTTCGAGTCGATCGAGCACCGTTTCGAGGTAGTTTTAGGTGTCCGAAGGTTTAGGATTTATTTTAAATATGTTGGAAAATCCCAAAAAATTGGGTGATTTAATGTTAGGTTATTGGAAGTGATAGTGACCTTTGAGCATGATTTGGATAAGTTCGGGAGTCCCGAATATGGTGATTTAGCTCGGGAATGGTGATTTTATGAATATGATGCATGCATAAATGTTTTATATGTGTTTATGAACCTGATTTGAGATACCATGAGTGCATATGTTTTAAATATGAATTGTTTGACATTTTCAGAGGAAAATGCGTTATTGTACGTAATTCGAGATTTCTGTTTTATATGATGTTTGGACTTCGACCGAGTGTACTACGTGCTTGTGTGTTATGTGATTATGAGGGTTTCACGGAAAGGCATGAAATCAAGGAACTGATTTACGATTTTGGAGGATTTCATGGAGATGCGTGAAATCGAGATTCGGGCATGAGTCCCAGTTGAAAGATAATTTGAAAGTGTTTTGGAAATGAGAACTGGTTTTCAACTTTGAAAATATCTTTCGGGCGTATGACCCAATTGATTTGAGGTTTTACTTAGAGTACAGTCAAACATGAGATAAGTCGAGCAGTGACCCAGTTATGAGTTTTACGAAAGGTAATTCAAGAATGAGACCCAGTTGTGGATTTGATAGGATTCGAGGAATCCTGGGATATGAAGTGTCGTAGGACACTGACTTTCGAGCTGTGACCCATTTGATGATGTTCCATGTTTGAGGCCCTATGTATGATGATAACATTCGGGTTCATCCAGGGTGTTACGGCGCTCGCCTCCGGACTGCAGATGTGTTCCTTCTAGAGAGGTCACGACGCATAACCTGTTGTCGAGCAGCCGCGGGAAGCAATGACCGAAGGAGACTCGACTTGGGAAGTGCTGTTGAGATACTTTGAGATTGATCGGCAATGTGTTCGCGATGATTTAGAGACAGTCGCGACGAGTGATGCGTTCAGGGCGACATGCTAGAGTTGGGAATGGTCCTGAGCTATATGCACATGTGCTAGGATTAGAATCGTGACTGACATTGGCATGAGTTCCCATGGCATGTGTTCCCACGTGTTCTATGGTTTGGGCCGAGGTTCTGTTTGTGTTTTCTAGTTTTGGGCTAAGACCCTGTATGATCTGGCTTTGGGCTAAGACCCTACTGAGATAATGGCTTCGATTGAGAGGCATTTTTCACTATGTTTCATTTTGGGAAGAAATACGCCTTGCTTCTGAGGAAGTATTTGAAATAACCATTTTACGATGCATGCATGCTTTTATGTGAAGAGTATAAATGAATTTTCCATATAAATGGATTTTATAAACTGTTGTTTTTTCCACTAACAGCTTTTATGGTTTTAATACCCTTCAGGTTGATAGCGGATACGGGTTGTAGCAAAGATCGAGACATCATATGCCACCGCCGATCCTGACGTACTCTGATGGACCCCGAGCGGGTTACTAGTTTATCCCTAGTCTGATACGCCGTGTCAGAAGGGAGCAGGCACGTCCCATGATAATCCAAGGGGATTGGGACCGGTCCTGTCAAGTTGGTATCAGAGCATGAGTTGCTCTGAGAGTGACGTGCAGACGCTGGATGTGATGTCTCTGTAGTGATAATAGCCCGTCATCAACCTGATAGTTAGGGTGAAAGTATGAGGATTCAGTGCAATCGAATCCTAGTTAGGTTATGTTTGGAACGTGGTGCGATGGTTTAGGGTTCGATTGGCATAGAATGCCGTGTTTTGGTGAGACTTGATCCCCAGTAGGATCGTTGTGTATGGGAATCTAACGGCCTAGGGTTATAGTGTTACAGATAGGTCCCATCTACCTCGTCGACTGGTTGTCCCAGTATGACGACTTTGAGAGTCGCCACCGTTGAGCAGTCATGGCAGATAGGGTCCCTAGTTGAGACTGTTGGGAATAGGAACGTTTGATCCCATTTTCCATGAGATATCATGTTTCAGTGTGTTGAATCCAAAGGATTTAGATTGGCAGAGGATGCCACAGTATAGATTTGTTGTTTGGTATGCCATGCCGTGATTATGATATGTCGCGGTTGATCAGGTTTGGTATGACCTTACTTAGCGCCAAGCTTCTTGTGGGGCGTAGTGGCTGGGAGCCGTAGAGTTACAAGTGGACTAGGTCCTTGGATTGTGGTTACTGAAAGGACCCATCACAATCCCCCCCCGGGATTAACGCGGGATGACCTTGCTCCCGTCTGACACGAAGTGTCAGACATGGGATATTTCCGACCTTTGCCTTCCCGGGCTATCAGAGTACGCCAGGATCCGGAGAAGGTATGTGATATCTCGGTCTCTGCTATAGTCCACATCCTCTGTCAACCTGAAGGGCAGTCAAAACATTAAAAGCTGTGAGTGGACAAAACAACCAGTTTATAAAAACAGTTTATCAAAAGACATTTGTACCCTTCACTAAAAAGCATGCATGCATTCGAAAACCATTTATCCGAAAGAACCATCTGTGGGAACTAAGCCCAAAACCATAATTGTTTGATCCTGAAATGAACAACTCGATGAGACCCGCTGGGGGATCTAGGACTAGCCGTGTGGTTTCTTGGGCCCGCTGGGGGCGTAACTGCTCGGCAGGGATCCTGCAAGGACTTGACACTGGTGTGGTTTCAGCCAAAAGGGCTCCGATACTTAAGTTAGTATCTGAGTGCCAAAGGGCAAGTAAATACAGTACTCTGAATAGGGTCTGTATGTCTACCTTTGTGAAGGGTTTCGCGGTATTTATAGTAGCCATAACTGTGGTAGTTGGGCTACTGTTTCGGAGCAGGTTGCGCTTTGTGGCTGAGAGTTGCTGACAAGCCCTGGACAACTGGAGGAGGCGCCAGCTGGAGTCCCAACCTGCTTCCGTCAGGGAGTGGGTATGGCAGAGTTGGTTAGGTGACTTTCGCAGCCAGCTGGTGTCTGTACCCTGTCAGGTGCCGAATGACAGGTCTGTAGGTAAGTGCCGATCGGCGGGCCACGTTTGTGGGGGTGCCGATCGGGTAATCGGTCGACGTCCGTCCTGTCCTGGCGGGCCCTGTGCTTAGGTGGTCGGTCGATATGGTATCAACAATAATAAAAGAATAATAAATAATCAACCGTACGGGCCACTGCCCAAATCCATGAGGGACTCAGCCCAAAACCATCATGAAACCAAGTACACGAGCCACTGCTCAAATCCTGTGCACATCACAGATCATATATCATATTTATATCATATACACATATAATTCACACAACCAATCCTATCACGGTTTCCAAAGCTACGTGCGTGCCACCCGGGGTCTTAAACCCAAGTCTCTCAGAGTCCAAGGTCAATGTCCGTAGACCAGTGATGTAACGACCTGTCCCGGGAGTCGGGATTAGTGAAGTGATTAGCAACGGATTAGCTGAGTTAATCAGTGTTTAGTTGGTTACTTTTGGGCCTTGGGCGTAGAATGACGATTTTGCCCATGGTTTGGGCAAAACATTTACTTTTAGTTCGGGCGGTCAATTGGACATTGACCGATTACTGTGACGTAGTTTGGGATGTCACGAGTCCGTAGACAGGTTGCACGCCCAATTCCGACATCCGAGGAGGAAATTATGATGTTCGGAAGGTTGAAGGCATTACCGTAATTTGGTTAAAAGAAGGGGGAAAAGTTGACTTTTAGTACGACAAGGTTTTGACCCTTAGACCGAGGACCGTTAGGTAGACCTCGTCGTCCTGATTTCAACGACAGGCGGCATGCTTTCATCGGACGTAGGACGAGTGAGATACGGGTCTAGAACGACGGAGGGTAAAATCGTAATTTTGACTCACAGGGGCATTTTGGTCTTTTTGGTGCCTTGGGAATTGTGCAACCAGATGAGGACAAGTGTGCAGTGTGTGATTGGATATTTTGAGTTTGGGACCAAGGGATTGTGACACGTGCCCTATGTCTAGTGGGTTCTAGTTTGTGCACGGGTTCAACTAAATTGGATTGTTCGAGTGTGTAGCCGTGTGTTGTGAGAGGGAAAACAGAGACTGGGCTTGAGAGGGAATTTGATCGAATTACAGGGAGTGAGTGATCCTTGTGAGTGTGATCAGAGGGAGGTTGAGAGTGCAGGGTGGTGTTGAGAAGACTGAGAGGTGAAGTGTTTGTGTGTGAGGAGTGCGCGAGTGTCTCAGGGAAACAGAGAGGTGTCGAGGGTGTGGTGCGAACCTCAGTGATCAAGTTGATCAAACTGGACTCGAGGAGTAGCTAGGACGGCTCTGTGAACTCCAGGGAATGCGGCGGTGAGCACGGCGGCGGTCGACATACAGGTAATCTCTTGAATTTCCCCTGGTTGCTCTGTTTTCCAGTTTAGATTCAAACGTTTAGTCGTGGCGTTTGGGGTCGAGTCGAAGTGTTTGGTGAGTGCTAGTTGACTCAGTGGGTTCCTAGGGAGCTTCTGGGTGTGAAGCCGTGACGGGGGGAAGGACGGGTGGCCGGGAGCAAGAACAGATGTTTTGGGTGTTTTCTGTTTCGAGTTGGGAAGATGAGATTTAGGCCGTGTTGTTGTGTTTGGAGTAGGGAAATCGATTACTAGGAAGGGGACAAAGCTACTGGTGGAAAAAGGAAGGAAAACGGTTGACGGACGGCGGAGAACCGGCCACGCCGGTCCAACACAGTGGACGGCTCGAGGAAGACGATGAACAGTGTTTCTGTGCAGGAGCGTGAGGCCCACGTGCAGCCACTTTGGGCGGCGCGTGGGGCATTTTTCGGGGAAGTGGTCAACTAGATTTTTGGTCTAATCTTTCTAACAAATCTGTTGGGATAAGTTTCGGGATAATCGGACGACGTCTCGTTTTAGTTCTAAGAGGTTAAAGGTTTAGGGTTCTGTTTCGTTACGTTTAGGATACGGGAGAAATTATGGGACTTGAGTAGGACTTTTTTGAAGTAGTTAGTAACCTCGTTATGGGCTTTGGACAGGTTCGGGAAAGCCGAGGATAGCGGAATGGACAGGGACGGCGTAAGTGCGAGCGTATCGAGGCGACGCCGAAATGGTCTGTGAGTGGACTTTGCTTTCTAACTCTTGATGCATGCATATATGTTTTTATATGTTTTCTATACTTGATTCTATGATTTGATTTATGATTGTGATGGTTTATGGTTTTGCATTTTTTTTGAGGAAATGACGGTATTTCACGTTTTACGAGATTTTGATGGATATTGTGATTTGAACCTGGTTTAATGATTTGATTTCGGGATTTGAAATACGATTTGATTTCGAAGAAAGTAAAAGGATTTTGGAAAGTGTTTTCGGGCTTGAATGTAAGACCCGTGTTCTGGAGGGAACGGTGAACAATCCCACATTCCTGCGATGGGGGAATGGTCTGGGAAGGGAATGGTGGTGTGCCTTAAAGGTGTAGGCACACACCTATCTAGCATGAGGCCGTTTGGGAGCTCAGTGGCTTTGGGGGTGATTGGAACCCCAAAGTTAAGCGAGTTGAGGCTGGTGCAATTCCATGATGGGTGACCCCCTGGGAAGTTGAATCGTGAGCTCCCGAAAAGAAAACCACGAGGGCAAGGGCAAGGAGGCCCAAATTGGACAATATCGTGTTAGATGAGTCGGGACCTGACAGAGGAGGGTCGGGTCTTGACAGAATGGTATCAGAGCCAGACCCCAACCGGGAAGTGTGTCAGCGAGGACGCTGGTCCCTAAGGGGGGTGGATTGTAAGACCCGTGTCTTGGAGAGAACGGTGAACCAATCCCACATTCCTGCGAGGGGGGAATGGTCTGGGAAGGGAATGGTGGTGTGCCTAAAAGGTGTAGGCACACACCTATCTAGCATGATGCCTTTTGGGAGCTCAGTGGCTTTGGGGGGGATTGGACCCCCAAAGTTAAGCGAGTTGAGGCTGGTGCAATTCCATGATGGGTGACCCCCTGGGCAGTTTCACCGTGAGCTCCCGAAAATAAAACCGTGAGGGAAAGGTCAAGGAGGCCCAAAGCGGACAATATCGTGCTAGATGAGTCGGGACCTGACAGAGGAGGGTCGGGTCTTGACATTGAAGCCCAGTTCAGAAAATTGGTTTTGAGAAAGAGGATTTCGGATTTTGGAATCGGATTTCCGGATGAGGATTTGAAATTCAGTTTGGAACTTGAAAGTGGATTTCGGATTTGGGTTCGGAATGGTTATTCTGGATGCTAGCTTACGGAATGTTGGTTGCGGACTCGAATCTGGAAAGGAGATGGAGATGAGTTCTGGGTTTGGATTCGGGATCCTGATGAGATTGCGGATTCAGATTCGGAAATGGAAAAAAGGTTTTCAAATGGTTTTGGATTGGATTTGCTGGATCTGGTTATTGGATTTAAAGACCCGGATTATGTTTGACGCGGGACGGGCCCAGATTGGGTTTAAAGACCCGGATTGAGTTTAAAGACTCGGATATTGATATTTCCCCCGTAAGCCTGTTGAGTTTAAAGACTCGGACTATATTGAGGCCTGGATTGAGTTTAAAGACTCGGATAGATTCAGTAGGTTCGATGGATGGAAATGTGGTTCAATATGTTTTGGTTTTCTTTGTGATTGATGATGAAGGTTTTCAAGGATGGTTTTCATTGGTTATAATGGTTTTCGGTGGTTTTGGGCTGAGGCCCGGGATTTGAGAAAAGGAAAATGTGTTTGGTTTTCGTACATGGTTTTATGACATGAATTTGATATGCATGCATTGGTTTTTGAAACGGAGGGTATAAATGTACTTATGTTTTCTGTTAACTGTTTTTGAACTTATACTTTATTTTTGTCCATTCACAGTCTTTTCATGTTTTCGATACCCTCCAAGTTGTTGCGGTGCGGGATGTTGGTCGAGAGAGATAGAGACATCACACGTACGATCCATAATAGACTTTTCGCACTCTGGGAAGTTCGGAAGTTTTTGGACGGTCGGATCGAGAATCCCTTGTCCGACTTACATGTCACATGAAGTTTGGATGTCAGTTTAGCCTTCGTGTCATGTGTAAGTTAGAAGGTATCGAGATTTAGCCCTTAATCCCGGGGGATTAGGTGTGGGTTCTGAAAATTGGTATCATAGCGAGGTTTGGTTCCCAGAGTCATTGGTTCGTCAATTTGGGTGATGTGGTGCTACAGTGGATGTGATGTCTCTACGCGAAACAGCCCGTTAGCAACCTGGATGTGATAGCGATAGTACGTTTGTTGTGGTTAGTTAGCGGTGATTGGTAGTGTCAGGGTGTTAGTCGCTCGATACACAATACGAGCTGTGTACGTTGACTTAGGGCTGGAACGGTTCGTGTGTGTGTGTGTGTTGGCACTGGTTTTGCTTGATGTATGGACCATAAGGGTCAGCGATAGACTAGCAGGATTAACCTGGATGGTAGCCGATGAGCTACGGATGTGTAGGTTTGACGGCCTGAGGGGCCTGAGAGTAGCTTGTTGAGTTAGTAAGATACGTAGGCTAGGGAGGCCGGTTGACGGTGGCCAGTTGGGCCGAATGGCGTTTGGATGTTGATCAGATGGATTGGTGACCTTTGGTCAGTTGGGTTGAGCTTGGAATTGTGCGACTACGAGTAGTCGGATGCCTTGATGGCAGGGTCTAGGAACTACTGTGAGACTCGAGGGATTTATCCCCCTAGTGATGGTCTCAGTCGGGTGTGACGACCCGAGTGGTAAGGCTGTAGTGGACCTAGGGCAGTTGAGGGTTTGGATAAGTCGGACGACGGGGATGATTTGAGGCACCCCGTGAGATTCCTGGATTGTAGTGAGAAGTACCTGAGGGAAAACGTGAGTTGAGGTTTGTGGTACCGTAATCCTTGTGGTTTGGGCCGACTTACGGCCGGATCGGAAATGGTGCTGCTAAGTGCAGCCGAGGTAGTGGGTGCCTGGTGGATGACTCTGGACGAGGATTTGTACTCAAAATGAGGTAATGATTCGTAGAATTTGAGGATCACCTACGGCTAGTGATGATGGGTTGGAAAACTCGTGGTTGAAATGCAAGTTGTGTTCCGAAGTAGAGAAGTACTTGGTGACGCTGAGCGTAGGGAGTGTTAGGAGATGGTATTAAGATGGATTAAGTCGTTGTGATGGCATGGTTGGGGACTATGGTGAGTTCCGTTGACGGATGGCGGAAGGGAAGGAGAAATAAGTGACTATAACTGATCGATATGAGGTTATTGAAGAGAACCCACAATCTAGGAGTGCCTTTAGGACCTTGTTGATTTATTCCGACAAGGTGGTCGGAGCAGTCAAGGGATGCGAAGGCAAGTAGTGAGTCGGTAGGTAGAATTTCTTTTTAGGTAAGTAAGCAGGACTGGATCGTTTCAGGTTAGAGATTAAGTTGAGTAGTGGTTGAGATAAAGTAGGAGACCCCACACTTGAGGTACGAGTTGTGGAATTTCAGGGGCAAAATTCTTTTATGGAGGGTAGATTGTAACGACCCGTGCCAGGTGTCGGGATTAGTGAAGTTATTATCAACGGATTAGCTAAGTTAATCGGTGTTTAGTTGGTTACTTTTGGACCTTGGGCGTAGAATGACAATTTTGCCCCTAGTTTGGGCGAAATGTTGACTTTTAGTTCGGGCGGTCAATTGGACATTAACCGATGATCGTGACGTATTTTGGGACGTCACGAGTCCGTAGACAGATGGCACGCCCGATTCCGACATCCGAGGAGGAAATTATGATGTTCGGAAGGTTGAGGGCATTACCGTAATTTGGTTAAAAGAAGGGGGAAAAGTTGACTTTTAGTACGACAAGGTTTTGACCCTTAGACCGAGGACCGTTAGGTAGACCTCGTCGTCCTGAGTTCAAGACAGGTGGCATGCTTTCATCGGACGTAGGACGAGTGAGATACGGGTCTAGAACGGGGAGGGTAAAATAGTAATTTTGACTCACAGGGGCATTTTGGTCTTTTTGGTGCCTTGGGAATTGTGCAACCAGATGAGGACAAGTGTGCAGTGTGTGATTGGATATTTTGAGTTTGGGACCAAGGGATTGTGACACGTGCCCTATGTCTAGTGGGTTCTAGTTTGTGCACGGGTTCAACTAAATTGGATTGTTCGAGTGTGTAGCCGTGTGTTGTGAGAGGGAAAACAGAGACTGGGCTTGAGAGGGAATTTGATCGAATTACAGGGAGTGAGTGATCCTTGTGAGTGTGATCAGAGGGAGGTTGAGAGTGCAGGGTGGTGTTGAGAAGACTGAGAGGTGAAGTGTTTGTGTGTGAGGAGTGCGCGAGTGTCTCAGGGAAACAGAGAGGTGTCGAGGGTGTGGTGCGAACCTCAGTGATCAAGTTGATCAAACTGGACTCGAGGAGTAGCTAGGACGGCTCTGTGAACTCCAGGGAATGCGGCGGTGAGCACGGCGGCGGTCGACATACAGGTAATCTCTTGAATTTCCCCTGGTTGCTCTGTTTTCCAGTTTAGATTCAAACGTTTAGTCGTGGCGTTTGGGGTCGAGTCGAAGTGTTTGGTGAGTGCTAGTTGACTCAGTGGGTTCCTAGGGAGCTTCTGGGTGTGAAGCCGTGACGGGGGGAAGGACGGGTGGCCGGGAGCAAGAACAGATGTTTTGGGTGTTTTCTGTTTCGAGTTGGGAAGATGAGATTTAGGCCGTGTTGTTGTGTTTGGAGTAGGGAAATCGATTACTAGGAAGGGGACAAAGCTACTGGTGGAAAAAGGAAGGAAAACGGTTGACGGACGGCGGAGAACCGGCCACGCCGGTCCAACACAGTGGACGGCTCGAGGAAGACGATGAACAGTGTTTCTGTGCAGGAGCGTGAGGCCCACGTGCAGCCACTTTGGGCGGCGCGTGGGGCATTTTTCGGGGAAGTGGTCAACTAGATTTTTGGTCTAATCTTTCTAACAAATCTGTTGGGATAAGTTTCGGGATAATCGGACGACGTCTCGTTTTAGTTCTAAGAGGTTAAAGGTTTAGGGTTCTGTTTCGTTACGTTTAGGATACGGGAGAAATTATGGGACTTGAGTAGGACTTTTTTGAAGTAGTTAGTAACCTCGTTATGGGCTTTGGACAGGTTCGGGAAAGCCGAGGATAGCGGAATGGACAGGGACGGCGTAAGTGCGAGCGTATCGAGGCGACGCCGAAATGGTCTGTGAGTGGACTTTGCTTTCTAACTCTTGATGCATGCATATATGTTTTTATATGTTTTCTATACTTGATTCTATGATTTGATTTATGATTGTGATGGTTTATGGTTTTGCACGTTTATTGAGGAAATAATGGTATTTCACGTTTTACGAGATTTTGATGGATATTGTGATTTGAACCTGGTTTAATGATTTGATTTTGGGATTTGAAATACGATTTGATTTCAAAGAAAGTAAAAGGATTTTGGAAAGTATTTTCGGGCTTGAAGCCCAGTTCAGAAAAGTGGTTTTGAGAAAGAGGATTTCGTGTTTTGGAATCGGATTTCCGGATGACGATTTGAAATTCGGTTTGGAACTTGAAAGTGGATTTCGGGTTTGGGTTCGTAATGGTTATTCCGGATGCTAGCTTACGGAATGATGGTTGCGGACTCGGATCTGGAAAGGAGATGGAGATGAGTTCTGGGTTTGGATTCGGGATCCTGATGAGATTGCGGATTCGGATTCGGAAATGGAAAAAAGGTTTTCAAATGGTTTTGGATTGGATTTGCTGGATCTAGTTATTGGATTTAAAGACCCGGGTTATGTTTGACGGGGGACGGGCTTGGATTGGGTTTAAAGACCCGGATTGAGTTTAAAGACTCGGGAGTTTAAAGACTCGGATATTGATATTTCCCCCGTAGGCCTATTGAGTTTAAAGACTCGGGAGTTTAAAGACTCGGATTATATTGAGGCCTGGATTGAGTTTAAAGACTCAGGAGTTTAAAGACTCGGATAGATCCAGCAGGTTCGATGGATGGAAATGTGGTTCAATATGTTTTGGTTTTCTCTGTGATTGATGATGACGGTTTTCAAGGATGGTTTTCGTTGGTTATAATGGTTTTCGGTGGTTTTGGGCTGAGGCCCGGGATTTGAGAAAAGGAAAATGTGTTTGGTTTTCGTACATGGTTTTATGACATGAATTTGATATGCATGCATTGGTTTTTGAAAAGGAGGGTATAAATGTACTTGTGTTTTCTGTTAATTGTTTTTTAACTTATACTTTATTTTTGTGCAGTCGCAGTCTTTTCGATACCCTCCAGGTTGTTGCGGTGCGGGCTGTTGGTCGAGAGAGATGGAGAAATCACACGTACGATCCACAGTAGACTTTGCGCACTCTGGGAAGTTCGGAAGTTTTTGGACGGTCGGATCGAGAATCCCTTGTCCGACTTACGTGTCACATGAAGGTTGGACGTCAGTTTAGCCTTCGTGTCATGTGTAAGTTAGACGGGATCGGAATTTAGCCCTTAATCCCGGGGTATTAGGGGTGGGTCCTGAGGTTACGATCCATGCCTTCCTGAGAGTAAGGAACCCAACTGGGGGGCGACTTCACTCAGTCGGTGCTCCGTGATTACTCCGGGGTCCACCTAGGCCAACGACCCTCCCTAGAGGAGATAATAGAAGTAAAGGAAGGTATATGAATACATATATATATATATACATAACATAAATATTCATGCCCGGTTCCCCTGAACCGTCATGTTCTATAACATCCATGCCATTCATATATATATATATATATATATATATAGAAAACATCCTCCATGCCCGGTTCCCATAAACCGTCATGTACCACAATAACCTTTCCTGGGTTCATGCCGGTTCCCATCAACCGCCAAGAACTTGGAAATCCATCTAGGGTCCCTGACCCGAAATCATCAATGTAAAACAACTGGGTCTCGTGCCTGAACTTATGACATCAGCTGGGCATCATGCCCGATATCTAAGGGTAAGTCACGACTCCGATCGTAGTGATGCATGCAACCATCCAATCAGGACCGCCCTTAATCTTGGTATGTCACCATGAATGAATCAACCGACGCGACCACCACAAGATCATGGTGCACTCATCACCGATCGATATCCTGAACCGTCAGCACTCCGAAGTCGAGCCTCTATCGGCTACCCGACAATAGATCGTGCATCGTGATCTTTCCGGAAGGAACACATCCCAATCCAGAAGTGAGCGTCACGTCGTACGTCGCCGTGCACCAAGCACCTGCCACGACCACGACTCAGACCCGTATAGGCACCCTACAAGGCTGAAACCTCGAAATACGTACCAATACGTGACCACATCCAAATGCACTCATGTCATCACAATACATGTATTAAAATATATAATAAACATTTATGCATGCAACAATTTAGAAAACAAGGTCCACTCATAGACCGTCCGAGCTGCCGTCTCGATATGCGTGCCATACGGCTCTCCCTAGACAAACACTATCACCGGGACTCCCAAACCTGTCCAAATCGTAATAGAAGGTTACTAACTACTTAAATAACCTCCCACTAAAGCCCCATAATTTTCTGAAATTTTTAACTATTTTTAAACTCGATCCTAAACCTTCTGATGCCCCGAATATTATCAAGACGGTGTCCGATCGACACGAAACCAGTCCCAAAATGTTCGTTACATCGAATGAAGTGTTTGACATGTTGAAAACATTCCCAAAATACTAGCCACGCGCCCACACGCGCCCTAGAAAGTCACATGCGTGTGAGATCACGATTGGTGAACAGTGTCACCAGCAACCTCCCGCCGACCGGTTTCGCTAGTTCGAACAGGACCAGACCGGCTCGACCGGTTCAACCCTTAAACCGTCCATTTTTTAATCCATTTTTCAATCCATTTTAACCCATTTTAATCTTAATACAATCCTAACATCCTTTCCTATCATTTTACACGTTAAAATGGAACTAAAACCACCAAACTCGTACCTTCATCCGTCATCAATGGCGGCCGTGCCTTCCCTCCGTCGTTCACGGCCCTTCCCGGCCATCCTAAGCCCCAAAACCAATCCTAAAAGAACCCTAAGACCTCTAGAAAGCATTTCCAATTAATGAAATCGAATAAAAACCATCAAAACCCAAATTCGAATTTTTGAATATTTCCTTACCTCACGGGTTCTCTCCGCCATGGCCTCCCTCGTCCCCAGCCGTGGCTCACCGTCGTCCTCATCACCTAACTCACACTCTCACGGTCACTCATGAGCTCACATGAGGAATGGTGGTGAGGTGTGGGTTGTGTGTTTGTTTGAAAATGAAAATGGAGGATGAAGAAAATATGGGTTTCGGGTTTGTGAGGAAATTAAGAAGAAGAAGATATTTGATCAGATGAGAGAAGTGAGGATTAAATGAATGGTTAGGATTTTAGAGATTAAGTGGAATGGATGACTAGGATTGAGTGTTAGAAAGTTTAATTATAAAATAATATAAATAATAGTATTTAATTAGTGAGATCCACAAATTAGGGGAATTGACCAATGGGATGAGTGACACTTGTCACTCATCCATGGGTCCCACTCAAAATATCTGCCCAATCAGATATTACCAAATCAGCATCGCCTCGAAATACGTGCATAGTGAAATCGACCTTCCGTGACCTATAACTTCCCCGTTCGAAGTCTGATTTCAGCATGCCGCCTTTCTATGGATTCGTATCGTCCCGATCTAGGTAACGGTCCTCGGCCCTCGGCCATCAGACCTCCCGGTCCAAAAGTCAACATTTTGCCCCTTTTAACCAAAATTACCAAATTGCCCGTAAACTTCCGAACGTCATAACTTTTTCCTCGAATGTCGGAATTGAACGTGCCACCTGTCTATGAACTCGTGACGTCCTAAACTATGTCACGGTCATCGGTCAAAGTCCATTTGACCTCCAAAACGAAAAGTCAACATTTTACCCATTCTAGGGGCAAAACGGTCATTTTGCAACGTTCATTCGATTTCGTTCAACTAATCACCGATTAACCTTACTAATCGTGATTAGTCATTAATCTAATCCTGGAATTCGGAACGGGTTGTTACGATTACCGATTAGTTGTATGCCAGTATCGGAGTTTGTCGACTTTTCGGAGTCTAGAGCGATGAATCGGTCAGGATGGACGTGCTGCAGTGAGCAACTGGGTTCGTGATGACCCTAGTTTGTGATTGATTTGAAAAGTTACCAGGAGTATGGTACTTGTGGACCAGATCCTAAGGTGGACCGATGGGTGGATATTACGTGTTGCGCAATTGGTATCTTCGGTGAGTTGACCGCAGGGGTATGAAGTTTCGATAGCGGAGTGCTTCTGAAATTGATCAGCGCAAGGTTGTGGCAGACATTACTATCGATAAGACTCGTCCATTGAATTGGTCTTCTTATTGAGTTGGATAGGCTCAGGTTGTCGTGACGACTATGACGATGGATATTCGCCAGTCGTGGCGAAGGTACGGAGGTGCGTGAGTGACGCACAGTACAAGTAGTGGTTTTGGGAGTTGGCTTGGTTATGACTGTGTGAGATCACAGAAGGAGATGAGCTCTGGGCGTTGACGAGTGTGCCGCAATACCTCTGTGGAGGTGACTGACATGAGTGGGAGATGCCAAAGATGAGTTGAATGTAATCCAATAGTGGCTGGATGATTCCGATTGACACTGTGTGTGTCTAAGGGATGTAATGCCAGTGAGGGCTTGGATTGCGACTAGTATGGTAGACCTGCCTTAGAGTGGCAAACATAAGAGTTCAGTGGGCATTGAGCGGGACAGAAAGGATCCCAAGTGGCTCAGTGCAAGGCATGGGGTATACCTAGTTTGGTGACTAGTTCCCTAGCGATGCAGGACTTGAGACACAAGAGTGTGCTCAGGAGTTGAACCTATAAGGTTGAAATGTGAGAATCATGTATTCGTTGTGTGCTACCTTTTGGATGTTCATAAACGATTGCAACGAACAGGTGAGTTGATTAGATTGCTTACGAGAAACGTGTTTGATGTCCCCAGTTAGCTCAGCGATCTTGGAGTGAGTTTCGGGTGGTGTTGGAGTTTCCCGATGTGTTATTGACGAGAGTGGTGGTTACCACATTCGGAGAATTGGTCTGGAACCAACTTCTAATAAATACACTTTCTTCTCCTAGGAATTCTCACTCCGGTATGGGTGAGCTGCGAGATCTGAGTTGAGGACTTGAGCGTCCATTGGGAGTTGGTTTTGGTCAACTACGGATGACCATACTTCCTGAGTTTTATATAAGCTTGTTTGAGAAGAAATCTGAGCCATGAGACAGGATCATCAGTGAGAGTATGCTTCCAACATGATTGGAACATCAAAATCAAGAGAGATTGTGATTGAGATAATGAGAAGAGTGCTTGATTCCGCATTGGAAATGGGTTTTCCGAAGTTGATGAGGGAAACCACTTATTTTCTGCCCTTTAGCAGGTGGTGCTTGGTGCCGCAGGATGACATAGGATGAACTTTGATGTCATTATCTTGGATCACCCTTGATTCTTCCCTATGTGGGATGACAATGAGTGATATGATAGTTAAAGGGTTCAAAGAAGGTGTAAGAACTGAACACCTAGGTTATGAGTCAAATTTGAATGACTTGAACAGCAAATGGTATTTAGCATCATTGGATGTGACGAGTGAGTGTCCGAGGTAGTGGACCCTTGTTGGTATTATGGGTCATGTTATATTAGCTAAGAGTTCTAGTATGAATCCACCTAGGATCGAATAGATCGAGTCGTGGGGTGACGATCAAGAGGATCAAGTTGATATGGATGATTGTGGCGACCATGAGTCGAGTAAATCGAGGTCTGGTCATCATTGGGGAGAATCGTACTTCTGATTATACTAAACTAGGAGCAGAGGAGAATCATATTGTAAGATAGTTGAAGAATCTTTTGGAATAGTTGGTGAGATGTCAAGACAGAGGTTGGATATGTGAAAGAGTATTGCTCTGTCTTGGATTTGGATATGTGGAGGAATATTGGTCTGTCTTGGATAGGTGGACGAGTATGTGTTGGATATGTGAATAAGTGTGAGATGAGGACGATACATGGGTATTGATCAGGAAGAAATGAATAGCCGATGCCTCGAGCAGGATGTTGGCAGGTTCGTTACCACTCCGGATGGAGCGATTGTATGGAGTGTTGTTGGACGGTGATAGGTTACCGACAGATTTAAGTTGGTGCGTCTTAGTGATGTGAGTCGGATGACCTTTGGAACTAACCAAGGAATGAGATTGGTTAGTGAACTAGCTGGATTATCTCTGGAGTTGGTCAGGTGACCACGATGACTCCGAGAGGACGTTTA